>OZ020210.1:0-600000 GCA_963971245.1 Cladonia rubrotincta
CCCTAACCCTAACCCTAACCCTAACCCTAACCCTAACCCTAACCCTAACCCTAACCCTAACCCTAACCCTAACCCTAACCCTAACCCTAACCCTATAAAATGAATACAATCAGTACGCTACGAGTGTCCAAGGCGCCCAGAAAGAGCCGTATTACATTGCCAGTACAAAACTAACCGACCTTGCGACTTTACGTATTGTAGGAAGTTGGAAGAAGCCTCCGCCTGTTTCCCACATCGTCTCTCTAGCATAATTCGCATGTGGCCCGTGGCTTAAAAAGAGGTTTTGTGTACGATCGCATCAAAACATTGACTTTCATTGCATACATGGGTTAGTAGCCGTACTCATAAGGTTTGGCTTGTTTCCTCCCTCGAACTTCAGAACAGCTAGATCTTTCCCAGGGCGCCAGAGTTCAACGATTGGGGTAAGATCCTTCTATAGACGGGACCAAGCTGTCATGAGCAATTACCAATGTTTCTAGGGCGCTGTCCCTACCGAGACTGAGTAAGACTCGGCCTGGAATGTTAATTTCTTCTCCTTTCTCATTGTAGCCGGGTCGACATATATCCGCATATCCATGTCCCTTCGGCCAAGATTGAAGACTCGTAGGATCACGTAGACTTCTGTCGCAGGTTTCTTTGGGTCGAGGGCCACACGGTGCATCTGTTCAAGAATCAATTAGCATAGGTACCAACATATCACAGGTAGATATTTGTCACACACCCGTCGGAACTGGGCTTTGCTGACGAAGAAACGCGAGCTGCAATCCTCTGTTGTCGTTTTGACTTCCAGATAATACTTGATGGGAGTCCCTTCTTTGAGCCTGTCCTTGGGCAAGTACTCTGAGAACGCATTCTTTAACACAAAGTCGGGACCCTCGTCCTCATATACTATGTCCGCAGTCTCTGGTCCGGTCCAATCCTCCATGTCCTTGTATTTCTCATGCACGCAGACTTTCTTCCTGACATTGCTCTTCCAATTTCCCCTTCCAAAGTTGGGCAAACCAAGATTGAGAAGGCATTCAAAGGCCTGCAATCGATATGATCAGTGCTATCCGGGATCGGAATTTGAAGATGACTTACGTATAACTCTCCAGCGGCACCGATCTTGATGTCATGAGCCATTTGATTCTCAGATCTTTTGCCGAAGAGAGCGTCGGAATGTTCAATTGGTTCAGGTATATCTGTGGATGCTGTTACTAAGTGCGTTCGTCGGGGTGGTACATCCATTCTTACCTCCTTTAGCAGCAGCGGCGATCACAAAGCTGAGGAGCGAAATATATTCATCGTTACTGATAGAGCATTTACGTACGGACTCCACTTGAACGGGAGTAGGCGCTGGACTGAGGCTTGACCTTGGCGTGGGTGCCGATCCAAAGAAGCTTGGAGAGGCTGGCAGGTACGTGTCACTATTGAACGGCGATTCGACCTGACTGCTAAAGCTTGTCCGTGGTGTCGAAGTGGGCCGTGGACTCCTAGGTCTAAAGTGAACGGGTGTACTTGCTCTTGGATGACTTGAAGGCTCTGGAATAAGGTCGTCACTTTCGTTACTTGAGACACTGTGCTGGACAGGATCTGGCCATGGTAGCCAATCAATCCCATGCTCCTCGAGCAACTCGCTGATCACAACAGCACTAGTGGCCTTGAGAATATCCCCAAGGACCTTGACTGCTTTGATTTCTTTGATGCCCAAATAGGTTGCTAGCCCTTCAGGTAAACCCTTGAGGATACAAAGTTCTCGTTCAGTGCTATCCCTCGGAACATAAAGTCGCAGGCAATTGTCGCTCTCTTCAATATGCAACTTTGCACTTGCACCTTCCACGGTAACTGGTTCTATGCCATCAAGCGAAAGAATTATAGTCTTCGTGATCCCATCACTCTCGAATACATCTAATTCCCTAAAGCGCCGGTACAGAGTGTCGTCCAGTGTGCTTGCAGCTCTGTAATGGACGGCACAACTAGAATTAATATGGTCAGCTGATGAAGAACAGACTTATCGACGAAAATCCGTACCGAAAGATTGCGTAAGACTTGTCTCTAATGCTGTGGGTAAGTTTCGGGTGCCTCAAAGCGACATTTACCGTTGAGATCTCTTTTACTATAAGAGACATATATCTGTTGGCCAGTGTTAGAGCTGATAAAAACGGTTGTAGCTCGTGAGCTTCCTCTTTCGTGTAATCTAAGATTGGTACCCTGCCATCAAACAGATACTCGTAGTCGTGACGATCGCTAATCGCAAATGCACCGGACGGGCTTCTTAGATTTACTTGACCATTCACATCTTTAACCGGAAGGATAGGACAGCTTTGTAGTTCCTGGAGCGATTCTTGGCGAGGCCCCATGGCGTTCACATACTGAATTAGTCTCTTAACAATTTCCACGGAAGGGCTTTTGTTGCCAGCCGCGAGAAACCTCAGTTCCTCAATGTATGTGCTGATATCTGGCTCTTTGACCTCCAAGCATTGTACGAAGAAATCTCCAAGATCCCGGTAGTAGGCTAGAGATACCTTGCCGGATGTTCGAGTATTAGAGGTCTAGAGGCACGAAGACGGCGGGTACCATGCCCTAAGCTGCGGGTGGTAGATCAGGTGGTCATTCTCAAATTGTTCTCTGAGATCTGTAAATTTCGATTTGCACGGTCGAACTTCGTTCCAGATGTAACGATAGATGTCGGAAACATCAGTATGGAGTACGGCACGCCGCTTTTCCTCTCGAAGCTGGTCTACACAATGTGACCAAGTTGCATCTTCCACCCCAAGTATAATGCGAAATAGGCGTTCAAATCTTTTATTTCCACTATAGAGTGTTGAGGTAGCGAGAGGGTACCACAAGTCGATAAATTCTGGCGCATGCCATAAGCAATCCTGAGATGAGCCCCACACTGCTTCCTCTGACGTCTTAGACGGTGTGAAGACATGCATTCCATCATCAAAGACCTTGCTATGGAATATTAGATTGATGCGGAAAACTTCAAAGGTGTAACTAACCGAACTCGATCGTACTCGTCGACCTTACTATGTCTCTCTATCTCGCTATAGACAGCGAGCAGACTCTCAATTTCCTTTGCTTCCATGATATCAAAATCAAAAAAGTGGAGTGCATCGAGATAGAAACCGAGGTCCGCTTCACAGCCGACATGAAACAATTTAAGGAACTGCCAGTCTGCCAGGTCATGACTTAGCGCGTAAGGGAGTTTGATGAATGGTACTGTAAGACTCAGCCCCAGATCTGATGTACGCTGCTTAAGTTGGGCTGTAGGCAAATAGGTCTCCCATAATGGCGTGTCTCCCACATTCTCACACCGAACCTTAGCTTCGGATAACGCCTTTATGATTTCTTCTTTCATCAGGTTTTGATAGTCCGTCCAATATGTCTGAAGAGTGCCCACAACTTTACTTGTTCGGTTGCTGACAATTTGCTGAAATATTCTCGAGAGTTTCAGAGGATCTCTGGAGTCGACGAGACGGGGAACGCTGCGGACGCCTGCAACTTCTTTAAGCCACTCAATCCAGGAAAGTTTGAATAGGCATTGTTCGGGAGGAACAGCGTCTAGATATGCTTTGTTGATGAAATGGACGGGAAAATCTGGGGCGATGGTCTTTTTGCCATCAGTGACTTGCGTCAAGATACTTTTCACCCCATAGTCCTGCTCTGTCTCCAGGTATATGTCGTCCACAATCAAGTCGGGATTCCCAAGAGTCACAAATTTCCGATACACAGGAACATCTGCTTGGTCTTTAAGGTAAATACGTACGTCCAAGCTCTCTTGATCTTTCGGGAGGTGCCAGTATAGGTAACGCATATGCGCCACAGAGGACATCAAGTTGACATTGTTCCACTTACTATAGCAGTTCGTAATATATCGGATAACCTTGCCGCGGTCGCAGTATTTTACCCCAAGCTTCGAGAAAAAAGTCTTGCGAGAAGCGTTTTTGTAGGCCTTGGGATCCAGGAGTGAAAGACCTATGTCGGTGGGTAACCTTATATCAGTTTCTTCGCTCTTAGGATGATATATCTCATCACGAGATATGGTTCCAAATAAAGAGGCGGCCGGCTGCGCCGATATAGAAACCCATTCTCCAGTAATCAGTGGGATCAATGGCAAAGACCGAAGTCTACTCTTGATGGGCTGATCCTTCTCAAAAAGCCGTATAAGCAACTCTGCACTTCTATCATGCCAGGAATCTTCGGTTGCAGAAGATTTGTATTTTGATGCCAGACTGAATAGATCTGCAGTAATCCTGGGCAGCATGTCTTCCGTGGTCAGATCCTTGACCCCGAGGGTTGCCAAGATGGTTATATCGCCTGGTTTGTAGAAATGTGATAGATACAGCTCATTTGGCAGGTCATCGAAAAGCGGTACTCCATGTTCGTCCTCAAAGCCTGGCGGAACCCACTTGAGTTGGCTAGGGAGCTTCCAGTACCTCCCACTTCGAGATAACAAGATCGGCGCAACCTTCAAATGAGCAATGATTTTCGACAGAAGATCGGCCCAGAAACTGTCGGATATGGTAGCCCTTGGAAGGTAATTTATCCACTGAAATCGGAGAGCATTAGGCTGCTGACAGAATTGTACCACTGCATCTCGGAATGCTTCGGCAACCCCATCACGGATAGCAAAATTCCGCGGCGAGTGGACAACATCTTCTCGACTAGCTTGAGTGATGAAATTGGACTGAATTTGGAACTGATCCATTGTTAGCTTCTGTATCTCCGCGGAATTGCGTGGTTACCTACTTTAAATCCCACCTTGCGCACAGGCAAAAATGCAAATACATGTTGCTGCTCGATGATCGGGAGCGATTTCTCGTCCAGTGGGAAGGCAAGAACGACTTCTGCCTGATCCGTCTTAAGACGAGCCGCGTCTGTTGGAAGCTTTCTGAGGGTCCTTTTTGTAATATGAAAGTGTTGCGCAACCTGGTCGTTCTTGCCTTCGATTAAGCGGCGTTTGGTCAAAATCCCTCGGTGAATATCGGAACTATACTGATAGACGTAGACGGTTTGGGAGACGAGCTCGTTCCTTGCATTCATCACATTGATTGTGATGCTTTTGAGCTTACTTAAGAAAATTAGCAAGCTATCTGGGAGATCCTCAAAGTCCTTAACCAATTCAGCAAAGTCAGAAGACGGAGAAAGGGTCAGGGAAATGCGACTCTGAATGCCGGATGGAAGCTCCTCGAATTCATTGGGAAGGGGTGTAACCATCCCTAAGCCACTATCGCCAAATTTGTGTTCAAAGGCGAAGGAAAAGGGTTCAGATTGGATGTGCACTTTCGAAGCGACTTTGAACACTGATTTAAAACCGATACCCTTCTCGCCTATATAGCCCTGAGCGTTCGTCTTCGTGCTCTGCGATGTGCTACAGATAGCTCTGACGTTAGCTTCATTGAAGCCATCTTCATTAGATTCGATGACTATCTTCGAAGGATGAAGCGTGAAAGTCAGGAAAGGATCTTGTTTCGCCGTTGCTGCTTTAGTATATTGGTTGTCTTCCGCGTTCTGTATCAACTCATATACGAAGCGGGTCTTTGTAGAGTAGAGGTCTGTAGAAAGCCTGCCAAAGCACCAGTTAATGTACTAGCTCGAACGACTAGGGAAGGCGACAACACCTGTTCACCGCAGCCCCCAATTTTTCTTGAAGACTCTCTAGAGCCTCGAGGACATTTTCCCGCGTGTTTGCTCTATCATCGGCTGTAATTCCTCCGTTTTTCGTTCTAATACTCTCTATGATGGCGCGAGCTTGCTGTCGGGAAAGAGCGGGCTTATTGTCTCCTGATACAAGCTCTGTCGTGAGGCCCAAAGCTGCTCTGCTTGGTGATCCAAACATGGCAAAACAACAGGATCCAGGAAAAAGCAAATGTGAGAAGTCCAGAGACAGATGGACCCAGATTGAGCTCGCACGGACTAGACGCGCTGAAGTCAAAGGACGACCTCTATATCTCGTTTCGTTCAATACAGTGGGAGAAGTCCAGGGCACATTGTTTCTATGGACCTTCGACCTACTCCCGCACCAGTGACGGCGTGTGAAGCTATAGTCTTGTCACGGGGCGGTTCACCTAGGACTAGGCTGTGACGTATCACAGAATGCGAGCCAAGGAAAAGTCTATGGCAGCAGATACTCATACTTCTATGCATTGCGCCCAGCTGTTTCAGCCCCGAAAAGCAGTCCGGCGGCTACAATTGCCGACATGTTTCCAGACTAATGTCGCGCCGTCTGGGAGAACTAGAAGGTGAGATAAGGTACCTATTTCGTAGATGATTGGTCTTCACGAAGAGCTTGAACAGGGATCTCTCAGCAATTACCGCACTTCTACTGGTCGCGAAGCCCAAGGTAGCGAATCCTTCACGCATCTCTTACACATCCGTCAACATAACTCTCGTTCAGCACTTCTCCATTGGTCACGATCGTGTCTTATCTGTTCCAGGTATCCCTGGCCCCCGAAAAGTAGCACGTGGGATTGCTGAGCTGGAATGTAACCTGGGCTGTATTTCGTGAAGCTAGTGGCAGATATAGAACGGCTGTTCGACCAAGAACTGAGCCCAAGACCAATTATCGAGATTCCCCTTTAGAAAATTTCATGTTAATGCTCCATCGATATAGCCAGTTCCCTGGGGAGGATTGTCAAGCAAAGTTGTCAGAGAGCGGACGCGCGGACGCGCGATACGCTCCGGCTTTGATTGGGGCAGGCTGGTAGTCGGGGCGTCTTCTGCAAATGCCATGTTTCATGTCTCTTCAGGGGACGGCACAGACGTTTTCTGAGGAGGCCTTCGGCTCCAGGAGATGACCGTCATGGGTACTTTGGTACTTTTTGCTGATGGCGGTGTTCTGGCCATACATCATTTGGTCTTTCTCCAGTCCATGATATTCCTGGCATAGTGAAACAAACTTTCCAAGCTATATGCTCGTATACTTGTGCTGGGTATGATGTTATCTGGTCTCCCTGGGCAATTGTCGAAGCTGAGAGGAGGCCGAGGTGCACATGATCCGCGCAAAGTCGGCGTTTAGATTGGGGCTCCAATTGGGTGGGGATGCCGGCTCGTGCTCCCCGCGAAGTGAGGGGTGCCGCCTGGAAAGTGGGGGCGGTAACTCAAACACGCCACGCGACTCCACAACGTCCATCACGATTTTAGTATCTCACAAATAATTGTTCTTGAGGCGGACGCGTTGAGCGTAGCGAAACCTCAATACTACGTATTCAGGGTAATAGAGCTTAGCGCGCCACAATGAACTAATTAAATTTCCGTATTTTTACATACACCTAGCAACAACGGTATTTAATATTTTGTAATTTTCCCCTTTGCTGCAATAACGGCCTTGCAACGATTCGGCATGTCGTCTATTAGCTGATTGAGGAAGTCCTCTGGCACTGCATCCCATGCATCTTTTACCGCGATACGCAGCTGATTCAGATTGAGCTTTTTCTCACCGTATTGCTCATCGATCCAATCCTTCATCCAATTCCAAACGGTTTCGATAGGGTTGAGATCAGGCGAATATGCCGGCCATTTTACCACCCGGATACCACGTTCCTGCATCTCAGCTATTGTTGCTTTCGCTGCATGGCCGGAAGCATTATCCTGTATCACCTCAAGCTTAGGATGTAGAGTGGTCCAACCGTGAATTAGGGGAACAACATGCTCGCGGTAGGTATCTTGGTTGATTGATCCCTAGAAAAGCAGAGAATTAGCTCACATTCCTATACAAAATAGGCCTACATACCTATTCTTTCTCCCAGAATAGCCCAGGACCTTTAAGGGATCCCCCTGAAAAGCACCCCCCAAACATCCATCCCGGTTTGCGAGGTTCATGTTCAGTAACGCAATTAGGGTGGTATTCTTCACCCGCTCGTCTTATTACCCAAGTCCTAGTATGTTTATCACTTTTTACCCATGTTTCATCCGTCTAAAGTATTTTATTCCACTGTTCCCTAGTCCAATTCTCATACTCTATTGCCCAAGCGAGGCGGAGCTTGCGATTTTTTTTAGAAATTGGTGGTTTTTGTCTCGCGACTCTCCGGTGATAGCCTAGTAATTTGTTAGTAGAATTTAGAAAGATAAGAAGCTGCATACCTTCTTTCGCTAATGCTCGTTGAATCGCGCTTTCAGAAACGTTCCAATTGAGCTTAGCAGCGACATTAATAAATCGCAGACGACGCGTACGTCTGTTTGATGTACAATATTCTAATAGATACCGTCGACTTGGTGTATTAATGATAGATTTCCGGCCACAGCGCTGTTTCTGCGGGGTGAAGCGGTGGTGGATCGCATAGTATACCTGGGGGATTGAAATATTCAGATGTTTTGAAATCCTGCGAGGGGTCCAACCAGCGCATTGTGACAATGTATTTATTTTGATAGAAGGGTTGACCCCTCAAGTGTATAAACCCCTCAAGTGTATAGCCCTATAGGGCTGAGCAAGCGAATTTTTTTATTTCCTAACATTGAGTTCCTTTCCTTCTACATATTTCAACTACATCAACTTAAGGACTGCATTAGAACGTCTACAAACACTTATATACCTTATACAGACCCTATGGCCTCAATCCCCCATCCAAGCACCTCCTGTTCATCTGATTCCAACCCTCCTGAGCCTGCAACACCTGAGCGGATCGACCTTGCTTGTGCAGCTTAGAAAAAGCCTGGCAATACTACATCTATTAATAAACTCGCTTGTCAACATCATATCTGGCCTTCTACACTTCAAAAGCGTATTACCAATGGCACGTCAAAGAAGGAAGACGGACATCGTCGACAACGGTTAACTCCTAAAGAAGAAACTGCCTTAGTCAATTATATCTGCCATCTACAAACTTGGGGCTGGCCTGGCTAAGTAGACCACATCAAGGCAATAGCGCAAAGCCTTTGTTAGGTAAAGGGTGATTCAAAGCCTCTAAGCATTTATTAGCCGCAGAAATTCCTTAGTTGGCACCCTGATATCAAAACCAAATATGTTCCTCCTTTGGATAAAGAGCGAGCAATGGCCCAAGACCCTAAAATCCTCAGTGATTGGTTTAAACTCTTTCAACAAACTAAGCAGAAGTACGCTATCGCGGACGAAGATATCTACAACATGGATGAGAAAGGCTTTATGCAGGGCGTTGTTGGAAAAGTTAAAGTAATAATTTTAAGGCATGAAAAGAGGCAATACATGACGCAGCCTGGTAACAGGGAGTGGGTTTCTACTATTGAAGCTATATCAGGTAGAGGCAAGCTTCTTCAGCCATTCATCATCTTCAAAGCCGTTTATCACCAAATCGCCTGGACTCACGCATTTCCTGAAGCAACTATCGCTTATACGCTTAATGGATGGACTGATAATGAGATTGGACTTGCCTAGCTTCAACATTTTGCGGAGGAAATAGCAGTTGAGCGACAAGGCCAGTATCGCTTGCTAATCTTTGATGGCCATGCTTCGCATGTTAGCACTGCTGCAGTCGATTTTTGTCTTCGGAATGACATTATCCTTCTTTGCCTTCCTCCGCATTCTACGCATGTTTTACAGCCGCTTGATATTGGTCTTTTCGCTCCTTTGGCAACTGCTTACAAAGCAAATATTCGCAGTATTACACGACTCGGTGCCAGCTACTCAATCGATAAAGTCGATTTCCTAGAGCAGTATCAAAAAGCTCGGACCAGCGCTTTTACATTTTCAAATATTCAGAAAGCATGGGAGAAAGCAGGGCTTTTGCCATACAATCCGGGCCTAATTCTCGACCACTTCTCCGTACTATTAGCTCCTCCCAAATCCCAAGCTGAGCATTACAGCGTAACGATTCCGTCAGCTACTCCAGCAAAGGGCACGCTCAACTATTCTGGGCCTAATGGATCGAGTTCAAGATTGTTGACACCTAAGACTACCCTACAAGTTCAACAGATACTAAAGAGGGTGCATGAGGGTGATCTTGAGGAGATTGCAAAGAAATGTGGTAAGGCTGCGAGTCTTGCATTGGCCGAAGTCACTATTTAGGAACGTACTAATGCAGACCTGATGGCATTACAGCAGTGTAAGGAAAACAAAGCTGATCGTCCTAAAGGCAACTATGGCAATGCAAAAATACTAGACCAAAATGAGCTGCGTCGGCAGCTTGCTAAGGAGGCATGGAATGAGGAATGGGATCGCCTCCAAGTCCTAAAACCTACTATCTTCGAGGAATCGCAAGCAGCTGCAAGACGCCGTCAAATCGCGCTCGTATCACCGCAGAAGACGCAGCCTCGCGCAAAGATAACTACATCTAAGCAACCAGAGCAAGCTCCGCTAAGGGTTCCAAGATTGGTCGTCCGATTGCCTATCCGCGTTACTACTCAAGAGCTCAACCATGGGCGATGGACATTGAGGATGGGGGTGAGAACACTAGATGAGCAGAAAGTGGCAGATAGATTGGATGGTATACCACCTATGGGTAGAGGCCACCGTGTCCGAAAGCCTCATAAAGCTGCGTAGCTTATGCCATTCTAAATCGTCTAAACAGCTTTAGATCTTTGGCAGTATGAATAGCTTCAAAAATCGAAAAAAATGAAGATATTGCAATATTTGGCTGGTCAGCCCTATAGGGCTGTACACTTGAGGGGTTTATACACTTGAGGGGTCAACCCTTCTATGCTGGTCTCGATCGAGTTCTAAATGCCTCCTACGCTGAGGTGTAGATGGTGGTGTACGCAGCGCTGCCAATGGAGCTGTTTGTGAGCTGGTAGGATCCATCGCAATGCTTAGGAAACAGATGCGGGATGAAATCTATTCAAATATACGGGTGATTACATAGAAAGATAAGTAGAATGTTCTGGAAAGTGGTTATTTACTTGTAAGCTTGGCATGTTTACTAGTGGAGCGCTAAGCTTTATACCGCTGAATACCATAGTACAGCCACGGATCGGGATCCCAAACAAAATATCTCTCACCCTAGATTCTTAGGAGGTTATCTAGATCTTTCCATTTTCCTGCCCACCAACGATACCATCATTACCGACGGTCACTTGCAATTCTCCAAGGAAGGTAATGCGCTGTCTCTCTGGCATCATATAAGAGCCAGTGAAGTATGATACAGGTATAAAATCGCTGGCTATAAATACGATCCACCCATCTTGTATTTCCCATCACTTTGACAAAAAGCAGGGTACCAACATCTCGGTATTTGCTTTACTGTGGTGGTATGAGCCATCAACATGGACTATCCCTGGATCCTTGCAATCGGCTCATCCGTAGAGATATCAAGTGAGCTCTAAGGCATTAACTAGCGGCCTAGGGGGGTATGGGCATGCTCCCTAGGGCCACCTGCCCTAAACAACCACCCATAGGGCTTGGCTCCCGAAATGGCTGAGTTCGTAGTAACCAAAGGGACTAATTTGTTGCGCGGCGTACACAAGAATGAATTAATTGGTTGGTCAAATTTTCAGCTCTTGGCCCTTACTCATCACAGGACCGGCTCATGCTGATACCATCGGCCGCAATAGGGAGCAGAGACCCATCACCGAGAGACCCTTTCACTTATGCGACAGAAGACATGGGTCAAAAGGCTAAGCTGGGCTGCCTAGCTACATACAAGTGTGGCTGGGCGGGACGAGCTTGCAGCTACGATAGCTGGTAAGATGCTAAACGGAAGCTATGGAAATGAATCGCAGTTATAAAGACAACCAAAGAGTGAAAGTGAGTAGTGGCCCCTGCTATGTACTGCGTTGATCCCAACATCCCCAGCATGCCGACGGTGCTGCCACTGAGCACTAGCCACTATCTAAATCGGCGTCACGGATGTTAGGACTTGACTAAACAGTTGCACCGCTGTCATCTTTTCACTTCGTAATCTCGTCATCGTCGTACTTCACAATTGCATTGACGATTGCACCACTATCATCTTCTCGCTTCGTGATCTCGTCATCGTCGTATTTCACAATTGCATTGACGATTGCACCACTATCATCTTCTCGCTTCCTGATTTTTTCGTTTGCGTATCTCAGAACATTCCCTTCATTCTGGTTCTCAATCGATTGGATAGGGGAGCGTTCGGTAAGATGCCTAGATGCTGCTATTCCCCGTTCCTTAGCTCCAATATAGGAATCATGCGACGGAAAGGCATTCCTACCAGCATTCAAAGGCACACAGCCAACACTTGTCCAAAGGGCGAGGAACACAAGTACTAGTGCTTGGATATGCATTGTTGTTGGTATCAAGATTAAATGGAAGTGACTGGCTGTCCCGTATAATTTCTGAACTCAAAGCCTTCTTACAACAGAACCTGAGTTATGGGACAAGACGAATACCCGGACGCTTTCGTGGGCATCTCAATATTTAAAGGCATTCCTCCTCGGCATACCCTTATCTAACGGTGCATGGACCTGTCGGTCTGCTATTGGTCTAAAACATTAGTTCGTGCTCATTGAGCTTTAAACTCGTATGTGCCTGTGCTCCCTTAGACCCGTGCACAAACTGCGGGCCAATAGCAAATACTATCACGAAGTGGCTTGGAGTTATTTGTCTGGCAGCACCCAAGTTTCTCTGATTAATTTTGCCGGACTACCTAGTGACGACATCTAGGTTTACATCTTTCCCCGCAATAGTAAACACCCCGATGCATGGCTCCTCCCATGAGGCATTCTTAGCAAGAATTATTAGAGACGAGACACTTGTGGTTCATTCTAAGCGGAATTTTATGCATGGCCATTAGCCTCACGCTGTACGATGACGGCTGCAAAGCCCTGACGTGGAGCCGCACCTGCAGTTCGAGCGGGACAAAATCCAATTTGCATACTACTGCCTCCTCCTTCCTGTTTCATGTCAACAAGCCACACTCCAATCTTTTCCGGCACTTAGAGAACGGCTGATAATTGCTTGCATGTATGATGTCGTAGATAGTTTAGAGGACCATTGCCACTGACGTACGTGATATAAGCAAGTCTTAGCTTGTCCGTATTTTATTGTTTCGGTACGAACCGTACATGGTGGTTCTGGACTTTTCAATCCACATCTACGCAACAACAACTCTTTTCACACATATATTACTACGACACAGAGATGCAATCTGAGAAGAACACTATATATTTGCCCATACACCAATCCGAGGAAGATGAAGCGGTACTCAGCGATTCGAGCTCTATCCTGGCTCCAGATCAGTTCTATGACAGCGAGCGACGCTCTAAAAGCTTCGGCTCATCTAGTGCAGCACTTCCATGGCTATTACACATCGTGTTGCTATCTATCTCAGCTCTTTTCCTTGTGGTCTCACTTGCCATAACACGCTCTTCCGGAAGGAATTGCATCAGCAAACTTTCCGAATACTGTAAGCATTTATCTTTGACAGCAAGTGAGATTTGATTGACCAGTTTCGAAGCTCCTGGACTCCTGGCTTTGAACGATGATTACCAGACTGTTCGCTTCCGGGGTTCGTTCGGCCTGCCATCTCCTTACAAAGGCCCCGTTACTCCAGAAGTGGACGCTAAGTGGAGAGAAATCGAAGATAGTGAGTGGATTGTAAACGTACTAGCGGAATTTCTGCTAAGTATCCGATAGTGGGCGCAATCAGGATTTCGGAAGAAGAATTTCACCAGCTTAATGCATCAAAGCACGCCGTGAAAGTACCTCCAAAACTCGGTGGTGGCTTCATGGCTCTTCCTGAGTTTGTGCACCACATACATTGTGTGGTAAGGCCACTCAGAGGTCAACATTTGAGTGGAAAGCGCTGAGGTTTTAATGTAGAAGATGTTGTGGGAGCAAACGTATCCAGATTATTACATAGAGGCGCACAATTGGTCTCTGCAGGATCCGAAGGGGTTTCACGAGCACATTGGTACGCCTCCAAATCAAAAAGGTACCCGATCATGCCTTCTTACAGAGAGTTTAGATCACTGCGCGGACCTATTGCGCCAGAAACTCATGTGTGACGCCGACATGACTCTCATTACATATAACTGGATCACCAATCATTACGGACCGCATCCGAACTTCAACGTACAGCACAAGTGTAGGAACTTCGATGCAGCAAAGCACTGGACGTTGCAACGTCGAATCAATGCTTCTTCGCTTCAAAACCACTATTTCACTCGGCCAGAAGAGCCTGTTGTCGAATTCGATGAGCCACCTTTTGATCCGTTAGCGAGTGAATGATAGGATGAACAAACTCTGCGAACGGTCTGCAACCGAGAAATTACGACTGCATTGAATTTGACTTGACGCATTTCTCCTCTGAAGTCAGGCCGTCCACTTGTTGTACTTCGCACATAGTGTAGTAAAGCTCCTTTATCTGCAGTAGATCACCATGACTGCCCGACTTTTGGAAGCCCCCTTTCAATATAAAATAGATGCGGTCATCATTCAATCGTTGACAAGCTGTGAGCGATAGTGATTGCTAGCCTTCCCTTCATTACTTTGACTAGAGTATCCTGGACGAGGTGATCACTCTCGGTGTCGAAAGTACTAGTCACCTCATCAAGTAGGAGTATTGGAGAGTCTAGAGCACAAGCGATGGCAAGAGGTTGTTTTTGACCACCAGTTGGGGCCGATCCTCTAATTCCGCAAGCATTGTCGCAGCCTTCGAAGTCTAGTAACCCGTGGCAATGCTTTTTGGATGGAGTGACAAAGTCGGTGAATATTATATGCCATGGTCCGGACGGGTTCAAGATGTGGAGCCTTCAACAAAAGAAACAAGGTTACTAGCGGATGTATTCTATGTTTCATGACCAAATCATGCAACCCAAGATAATACAATGTATACCAAGGGCTACCAAAGATCGACAACATCTTAGCTTCGCACCTCCATTCTTTCCAACACTCACCGACTCGAGAAGCAGGCTCTTCAATGATCCGTAAAAATCGGTGTCCTCAACATTCGCGTTCATTTCTCCAATTGGAGCGCAAATTGTGTCCATTTACTAGTGGAATAGGGGCTTCACGTGGGCAAGCTAAATGACGAGGGCCGGGCCCCCAATACAGCGGCAGTAAAACTTCTTACAGGCAAGATTGTCGATCACAGCACCACATGCCAAATCGAGCTTAATCCTTGGAGCCATCAGATCCGAAATGCAGCAGCTTTTAGAGTATAAGGACGGCAGTAAAGGCGCGGGCCGGAAGTCAACTGTCAAATCTCAATGTTTTGGACGATCTTAAGGTATGCTGCCGTCTCTGTTCCCTTTAAAGCAGGTGCTTGAGTCTCGTGCATTATAGCGTTACACTCGCGTACCTGCTGCGGGTTAAGATGACATCATCATATCAGCTACTTCTGCGCCCACGCCGCGAGCGTGCATTTAGATGCTTTTCCCCACACTCTTCTAAAAGATTCGTGATCTCATGAGCATGACCAGTTATGGTATACACAAATCGGTACGATGTGTGACTGACACCATCTTGGATCAACCAGGCTTAGTCCCCCCTATCTAGCAATCCGCTTTCGCCCCCGCGCCTTAGCGGATACAGAGAAAATTACAGAGACTAACAACACGCAAAGCCAAATTGTACGAGGACCTTCACTCGATTCGTTCAGCTTTGATGAAGGAGGCACTTCGAGAGCGAAGACGCCCACAGTGTAAGGATCATTCCTCATGAAGGCTTGATTATGGCATACTTCATGCTATTAACGAGCTATCCGCTCGATTTGTACATCTTAATAATACAAAACTGCTATTAGCCAGCTACGGACGTGATATTCAGCTCTTCGAAGCTCTGAGCCGGTGCTCCCAAGACATCTGTATCCTTGGCTTTGAAAACCTCTAATGTACACTCTTGATACTCAATGCTCCTCAGACTCCACACATAGGATAATCATACAATATCCCTTGCATCAGCGGTTCGATCTGGAGAAAAGTTCGTCCAAGTATCTGTCGGAACTTGCACGGGATGTACGCCAAGTTCGACGGCGGTGGATACATCAGTCTCATGGCTGTGGCTACTATGCCAGGTAGCACCTCCACTATGACCCAGATCCTGATAAGAAGTACTATTGTTTTTCTTCGCCATTCCCAGTAGTGCTTTGTAGGTAGGCAATGAAGACACGATCACTGCGATCGTTGGTTCGAGGATATCCCAGATTGTGTCTAGGGCAACGGCGCCCCCGTTGACGGTATAGACAGTTCGAGTGATGTCGAAGACCACATCAGTGATAGCAATCAGAAAGATTGCAGCCAACCCGAGCTTCCGGCTCATCGACATTTGTAGCCTTCGCAGCATCCACAGGGGCAACATAATTACTGCTTTGTTCAGCACATGCGTTACCCAATGCGATGTCTCACTTACTACTCAAATCGGAGGCGACATTGAGTCCACACCACATGGATGTAGTCTTAGCGTTAATAGCCAGCGCTCGTGGAGACAAGCATCTTTCTGGGAATCATCAGCTATTTCAGTCCATGACTTGGCCATCAGTGAGGATAAAGCTACCTAGAACGAACAAATAACGAGGAGCTTCGCAGGCCCAAAAAACGGAAATACAATTGATTAGGAAAGTGACTACCGTGAACGCAGACACAATCCACCAGGCGCACATAAAACCCTTGGATACTCCAAACAGAAGCCGGTAGAAGAGGAGGAAGACAAATTTGACAAGATATATGACAACCCAAAAGAGCAGCGAAACAGCAATTTCCAAATGGAAGTATCTCCTCAAATCGGAATCGGAGGGCTGCTCTCCCAAACCTGCTATCCAAAATTCGACGGAGTAGTTGAGAGGAAACATGGCTGTGTACGTAGATATATATCCAATAAGAACGACCAGTGCAAGTCCGTGGACATAGTCGTCTGCTTTGAAGTTTCCGATGGTCTTGAGTCGGATTGCATATCGGCCAACGGTTAATACCACAGCAGCACCTGCGAACACCCAGGTAAGGACCTATGCGCCGTCTCAATCGTCAGCATAGAGCACCTAAACAGTGGATTTCAAACCCCACCGTCAGTCCGTCACGGCTCAATTCGCTCATCTCGACAGACAATTGGATGTGTAGTACGTGCTCAAACACTGGCAACTCGAAGACTGACCAAATAAGAGTCAAGCAGAAGACAATAGCGAATATTAAAACCACGAGCAAAACTTATCATTAGCTGGTATCAATCAGCCGAGCCGGTATCATATAGCTGTGCCGGTATAATATAGCTATGCATAATCTGGCTTGAGATCAATGCTACCCTCTTTGCATAAGCGTAACCTTAGCCCCGGTCAGGTCGCATTGTGCTTGGGGCAGAAATCACTGCAAGCCCCCAACTCAAGCCGAGCGAATCGCAGATAAGCACGCGCCGGGAGTCTGCATGCAAAACTGACGTCAAGCTAAACCCATATTTTGTCAATCTTTCGCATCTCTCAATTCTACCCTCAAAACAAACTTCCATCATTCGATACCTCTGAGCAAAAAGAGACAATTGTTTACATCCACGGGTAAAAATATGATACCACAACTCTCCCCACCTGGCTGGACCCTGTTGGTCATTGCGGCGCTTACGATTATCATGCAAACCCCAAATATATACAATCCGTCTGCTTTCATGGCCGAGTTCGGGATCTCGGATAAGCCCGTAGCACAGCTAATTGGTAGGCGTTTGGCCCTACACCGAATCTCCATACCACACCACTGTTATAGCTTGAGCACCGTTAATGCTCTCTGCACCCCTTCTCTGTCAGTAGCACTGAAAGCTGATCTTTCGCTTCATTTAGCCTTCCTCCTCGTCCTCATTAATGGCTACGATCTTCTGGGAGCATCACAGGATAGCTGGACGGTGTACTGGTACTCGCTCGTGTCTCGCGCCGTGGCGATGGTATTTTTCTGGCTTTTAGGCGAGCCGTGGAGCAAGTTGGTAAGATTTGAAGGCGCTACTTTTGCTATTTTGGGAATTGCAATGTGGTTTGGGTGATTCACATACTCCAGGGGAAAACCCAGCTCCTCAAGTTTCGAATGCAAATTGTCAATTGATCTTTAGAATAGTATCGGCAAGTCACAATATCTTCTAGACAAGTGTAAAGTCTTATTCAGCAGAAAGTGGACAGAAAAAAGACATCTTGGAAGACCTGCCCAGACGTATATTATCTTACAGTCGAAAGGCCTTAGAAGGAGGTGCAGTTAAGTCACCCATAGTGACATTGCACCACCTCCGTATTTTGAGGCTGGGAGAAGTCCTTGGCGATCATCATGCTCCGAATCATGTCTGGCTGAATGGTTGAATGATTGGCTGCATGGACGACCTCAACCTTATGGTATCATATGGCGCTTAAGTGCAGGCATTTCTGGTGAGATGGCTGTATATCCATTATAACCGTTAAATACCGGCCTGGCTACGCCGCACAAACGGGTCAGGTTCAGGTCGGGTTTCCCGTCTAGTCAACGGTTCTGGTAGAAAATCTAATCTGTGAGCGGGACCAAGGTATTGGCAGGCTCGCCCAATCATCATCATCATTCATGATTGATTCATCAAAGACTGCTTGAGATCAATTCGTCTACTCATCCCTTCGATAATTCGCTCAGCTTTCTATTGCGGAGAAAGAAGGCGAGGACGAGGGATAGAGCCGCTGTTGCCATCATCTGCACCAAGGCGTCCTTGATGGCATCGAAAGCTGCCTGCAGAATCGCTGTTCTGAGCGACGGTGGAAGGTTATCAGTCAAAGAAGCTCCCACACCAGCTATTCAAAAGCTTTTGGATGCTGTCCGATGCTCGATTAACAAAGATACTATTTGTGATCCCTACCGCAAAGGCACCACAAAGAGCCAACGCAGCCGAAGACAGTGCTTGCGTCCGCAACGTACTCTTTCGCCACTATCGCTGACCTGACAGGACCGGCATTCATTGCATACAGACCAGTCCCAACCCCGCCGAGAATCAGGTAGCCGTAAATTCGGCCATGGGAGGAATCGATCCCAGCTGTGTATAGACACACGGACATGATCATTGTGAGGCCGCTGCCTGCAATAAACCAAAGCTTATAATAGCCAAAGCTTGTTATCAGACGTCCGGAAATCAACATTGCAGAGACTGAGGTGAAAAGAAATGGAAGAAGGTCGACTGCTGATCGAACTGTCGATTCCCCTCGTACGAATTGGAAGTATAACGGAATGTAGTAGATGGTAATGAACAGCATGCCAATAGAGCAGCCGGTTTGAATAATTAGAATCCACATCTCCCATGAGTGGAGAATGTGGAGGGGAAGTATGCGATCTTCTTTCGTTGTGAAGATGGCCGCAGCTTGCTGAATGCCGAATATAATCCAAAGCATACCTGAGCAGCAGAAAAATCCGATTATGGTTCCACTGTTCCAGGAATACAACGCTCCACCAAATGATACAGCCATGATTCCGGAGCATAGAGCGCCGGCGAATAACATAGACCCGAGAATATCGATGCGGCGAGCACGAGTCCAGAGACATGCAGGAGAAGCTGAGGTCTTCCGAGAAGGTAGAATGAACAGCAATACGGGAAATGTGACGCCAACAAGGATTAGATTAAAGTAGAAGCTCCAACGCCAACCTGCGGCAGTGACGGCGAAGGCGCCTCCAATACAAGGTCCTAGTCTGAGCATCTATTTAACAAGAACATAGTATAAAGGGGCTGCAAACCAACATGGTACCAAGGCCCCATACGAAGCCAATATACCCAAAATATCGACCTTTCTCGAGAGGGGATGTGAAGGCGGCGATGATGTTTATCATCGAAATGTAGGATCCACTACTCCCAACGCCGGTAATCACCTTGCCAACAATGAATACATTCATGGAAGGTGCAGCGGCATTGAGGGCGGAGCCGATAGCGAATAGAAATCTGGCAAAAAAAAGAATCTTCTTACTATCGAAACATACAAGCAACTTTCCCCTTCGAGAAATGAGTTGTGACGTCATCTCGAATGTGAAGACGACTAGGCTTACCACAGTAGACACGTACCGCCCATACCCAAGGAGTAGGTGACATTGATCCAGGGGAATTTTGCGATTTCGCCAAAGGTATTGATAATGGTTGGCTGAAGATTGGCAGTCATAGTGTTGTCGAGGGCTGCTTGCATTTTAGCCAGAAGCAGCGAGGAGCAGAGGACCACCCAGCTCAACGAAGTCAAGGACCCGCTTCTGGGAGACCACTGATCTGAGACATTTTCGACTGCATGTTTTGGGGTATCCTCATCTTGAGCTGATGACAATATATCCTTTTCTTTGACGGCGTATTGGCCGACTCCATCCTCCATGCTATTGCCAATCTCACTTTGCGTACAAAGGCCATTAAGTGAAGGCGAGATAGCAGCCGTCACCTAGGGCTGTCGAGGGAGTACTCTAGCTCAAAGACAAGCTCGGCATAGATGATGATGAAGGTATCTAAGGTGGGTATCGTCTGAGATGGCTACTCGAAGCGTAACACAGGGTCCTTTCGGCTCCTGGTCTGGCGGCAGGAGGGATTTCCTCAAACGGGAAAACATCAGTCCTGATGGGCACTGTAGGACCATGAGCCAAAGTCATAGTATCGTCGATGCTAAGTTGCTGCAAGCAAGGTATGACGAAGGATTTTCGTCTCTACTCATATGTAGTCAGTAAACCGAAGTGCGGAAGTCATCGCGCTGACCGCGGGCTGCCCCGCCAACAACTCCCATATTGGTATATGCATAAAGGTTTCGAATCCTTGGCGCGGAAAATCAACTAGAAAACCCCACCGCTCACCAAATCTACATACAAATCCAAAAAAAAATTTCGTGAAATTGTTTTTTTAGCTGAGGTGATTATAGAGCTAGGGGACTAATGAATAATACTAGACTAAAAAAATATTTGGTGGAAAACAGTGCTCTATTGCATATTGAAATTTGTACGTGATCTGGTCAGAATTGGTGAGCCGGGAGGTTTTTTAGTTCATTTTCCGCGCCAAGGATTCGAAACCTTTATGCATATACCAATAGTATGCATATACCAATAGTCGATGTGCTTGCTCAGCATTATGGTAATCTACCTGATCGACATACAATAAGCAGATATGACGACAGTCAATAAGAAGCAATGATAGGAAGGACCAGAAAGTGGTGTGAAGGATGTGCATAATCTGATTCCTGCAGTCTTGAATCGCACACGATCACGAACGAAGGGTCTAGCCATTATAGCGGACTACGTGGCGGCTTGTATATTGTTTCAGCTACCTACTGTAATAGCTGTCTGCGAGGGCACCAAGGCTAAAACACGCTAGATCGCTCCTGCTCACTACCCTTACCTACGTAACTATCCTACACCATTTCTCCAGACCAGACTAATTCCTGTCGTCCGCGGGTTAAGCAAACGCTCATCAATTTGCACAACAGTGATATGCCCACAGAGCCTGCATGCTTTAACTTCGCGTACAAATCGTTACTTTTTCTCACTTGGACAGGCACCAAGTGAAAGAAGTATCAACAGCCGGTGCTTGTCCCGCTGTAAGTGCGGCACGCCGGCTAATCTTCGAGGGCTGAGAATCCCTCAAGTCTAGTCCTCTAGGCTCGGGCAGAGAGCTCAGGTCGTGGGCAAGTTGACACTCGGGGATAATCTCACCCGCTTACCTTCGCTCTGCATGCAACCTGGGGTCGAATGCACACTGATGGTGTGAAGTACCCCTGTTCAACAAAGGCATGAGTAACGTCGTCCCACCTGGCATGGCAAAGGGAATGTGGTGCAGCAAGCGATCGTCCAGAGCACCGCCTCAGTGTCGCTGTAGCGAGATCCATCTACACTTCAGCGTCCACTCCCAACCCCACCTCTACACAATGCAAGAACAGTATCCGTGCTCTACCTGAAGAGGTCAATCCCTCTTATTGAGTGTGCCCACATGCCACTTCACAAATTCCCCCTTACATGACCATGCATCATAACACCAAAGGAACCGTCTACATTTCCTTGGAATGGATCTTCATACTTGTCCAGAGACTAGTTATAACTCTCCGGGTTTATTCAAGAACCTTCCTCACAAGATCAGTCGGGTCCGACGATTTTTCCACAATGATAGCTTTCGTGCGTTTCATGCTGGTTACTATTTTGGGTAACGAGCAGCTAACGATGGCCCTCAGGCATAAAACCTCGTAGCAATAGTCTCTGATCTCCAGGCTTTCCTCAATGGTTGGGCACAACATGAAAGCGACCTCACTCCGGGCGAGTATGCGGCAGAAGAAAAGCGGTATGGTTCATGTTCAGTTCACCAACTTTACCAGCCTCTAAGAACAGTGTAGGGAGTACAGTGGTTATATCCAAGTCTACATTTCCTACTTCTTCATTCGTGCTTCAGTGATGCTGTTCGTCCTGGGATTGCTTCCAAGCTATATGAAATGGCAGCAAAGAGTGCTCAATTTGACATTTCTCATAAATTTCCTTGTGACTGCCTATACATGCATCGCATTCGATGTTTCTTGTATTCCGTTCAATGCCAATTGGGATACTGTCCCGAACTCGAAATATTTTTCCAAGGACGTTCTGGTCATCACTAATCAGGTTAATGTCGGTAAGATTTACCTTTCTCCATCCCATTGGGACAGTGCGTTGTTACTGAAGTCATATAGCTCTTGCGTGCGTATGCGACATCGCCGTGGCTTTGATACCCCAAATTCTACTATGGGGCGTACAGATGAGGGCGAAAACCAAAAGGCAGCTGAGCTTTCTCTCCGGTCTTGGTCTGATCACTGCTGTGCTGAGCATTGCTCGGGCGGCCACAATCACCAAGAAGACACTCACTGAGGACACGACCTGTAATTTCACATGAGCCACTACCTATTCTCCAAAAACTGACAGATGAACAGGGAAAATGGTCCCAGCGCACTATTTCACTATGTTCGAATGCAACCTCGGCATTATTTTGCCTGTGGGCCTGCCATCCATCAATACTGGGCGTATAGAAGTAGGACACATACATCTCTGCCAATGAAGCACCGACAGTATCCGAATGAAGACTTCGAGAAGATGCGTTATCGTGTCAATCTGCGCGACGTTGTTTGGTATCGCAAAGCTCAAATGTTTGGCAATAAAGTCTACGATGCTACACCGATATTCAGAAGTAAATCGCCACCACCCGATGCTTCGAATGGTCATCCCCAAAATATTTCGCAGGTTAGCAATTCTGTGCTTGACATCTGGGAGAAGAGGATCAAGGGCTTATTCAGTACCGCCCGCGACCATAAGGTACTACGTCTCCAAATAGAGGCCCTTCCTCTTCCTCCGTTGCTGTCAAAAGCTTTCAACTGACGACAAATCAGAGCGCCCGTGATCCCTCGCCCGAGAGCGCCGTGGATACACCCTCGGAGATATCTGAGAAGCAGGAACCTCGTAAAGCATCTGAACCGGTTGACATACCTTCGAAGGAGCCTCACATTGATCGGAGATGGGGCATGTTTTTACCTAAATCCGAGAACAGCTCTGACAGCTCTGATGGGATGAACTTCCTGCTCTCCGCAAGTAGAGCCGATACAACTACCACAGTGGCGACACAGGATGAATCTTCCTAGCCTTTTCGCGAGAACGAGCTAGCCGACAAGCTTTCTGGGCCGGAAATAGGAGTTCATGCATGGATCGCAAGTAGCATAGTGTTCGCTTTTAGGTCACTGAATTTTTCGTCAATTTAGTCAGACGATATTGGCTACAGCAGTATTCTAGCTTTAGCGATCTCCCAGCTGGAACTTTGTGTTGCCAAAATAATCCTTTGGGCTTTCACTGATTTTTGGTGGGCATCGTTCTAGACTAGGCGTATCTTTTGCGGAAATCAGGAAAGAGCATGGCTTAGCGAATCGCCGTTTGCTCCCGAATTCGAATGATTCAGTTCTCTAGCTGCTATGCTATTGGTCAGTGGTAGCTGGGTATGCAGTATGATAACTTATGATGAGTCGAAATTACAAATCTGAGACGACTATGTGTAGCTGATTATCGGAATGTCCGATATAATCAAATGTGTCATGGCCTGAACTAGCTTGATCCTTCTAGCCTACTGTTTCCCCTCAAACAATGATGGGATAAACTCCTTCATCGGCAGTCGAAGATGTGGTTGAAGTCATCATCGTGTTTTTGGAAGAATCGGTGTCTGCATAATAGGTTCAAGTAGCTCGTCCCCCTTTCTCAGTAGCTTCCTGAGATCTAAATCTTTCAATGAAACACATGCATTCCCCAAAACCAATCTCACAAAGACGAAAGAGTACACTATGCCACTATGAAGCCCTAACAGAGCAGCAGCTGTCTTGTCACACTTCAATGCAACTATATCATGCATTAGAAGGCACATCAATTACCCTCTTTAATGTCTCTCCGAAGGATCTGTAACGCTTCACGCTACGAAAATATTGCATCGTAAGCAATTTCGTGTATGCGAGCGTCACCAGTTCAGCGTATCTTGAATCTCGATGAAGATGACAGATGCGCGATTTATCATTGGCCCGTTTACAGCTCCCTACCCAAGGGATTGGTTCTGCTACCCAAATCGCTCCATGGGGTATGCTTATCGCCGACCATCGCGGATTTGGACATATATTGTAATTAGGTGGAACGATAATAATGCCAATCTGCATGAGGAAGCCACCGATTTATTAGTCATCGTGGTGGGATAGTGGAGTGAGTCCTCGAGTAACACCACCGTAGTAATGACGTGAGGCAAAGCTCCTAGTCTTTTGCTGGAGAACATAAATAATGCGTCCCTCGTCACTAGCAAACAGGATAGATCCATCCATAGCTAATACACAATGCTGGCCTCAATGTTGTCTTTGTTGGCGCCTAAGCTGCGTGTTTGCGGCATTCACCATGTTCTTTTGGCGATGCTCATCCTTATATTCTGTGTTGCAACCTACAACGCTCTCTACAACCGATACTTCCATCCTCTGCACAGATTTCCGGGTCCTTTCTGGGGTAGCGTAACGGACCTGTATCACACCTACCTCCTCAGCACGAGCCGGGTCCATTTGAAACAGCTGAAGCTGCATCAAGCATATGGTTCGTATAAGGGTTCTCACGGTGAGGCGATAACCCAGCTAACAAATCCTTCCTCTTTAGGATCGGTCATCCGCGTGTCTCCGAACCTGTTATGTTTCAGTGACCCTACTTTGCTCCCAAGCGTCTATCATCGACATTCCGAAAAGACGCCTTTCTACAGCCCCGGCATGGCAGGCGAAAAACGGCCCCTACTCCAAATCCAGGGAGACGTCGAGCATGCGGCGAGTTTGAAGATCCTCAGTCCTACGGTAGATCTCCGTTATCTTAAACGGGCAATTCCAGCTGACACATTTCTCAGTATTCAATGGGACACATTCGACTACTTGAAGCGACCGTAGATGAGCGTATCATTAAGACGAATCAAGTTTTGCAGTCTAGATTTTCCGATACTGGAGAGTCAGTAGATATGGCCGCCTATATAAGGTAATTCAATCCTTTCCCAGGCCGACAAACACGTCAAACCTCATCACCACCTGCACCATCCTTTTGGAGAGATCCTGCGCACAGAATCTGTTCTGACGCCCCTAGATGGCACATATACGATACTATGACCCAGGTTATATATGGTGTTCCTGTTGGAATGGTGGACAAAGGCCGCGATGTCGACCGCTTGATTGGTGAATGGCACCGCGTTTTCACGTTGGGAGGGCTTATAGCCACTTTGCCGTGGCTAGTCAGTCCTATAATAAATAACCGTTATCTCAAACCCTTTCTTATGCCGTCGAAATGGCATGGTCATGGAATTGGGCACATCATGAGGGTGGGCGGGGATTCTAGGCCTTTCCAATACGTTCCATTGCTAAGGTTCCCATGCTAACTACCGTCTCAGTCGCACGAGAGAATGTTCAATCACCGTCTAAAGAACCCTCAATTATCTCGCCCAGGCAATATGTTCGATAGGTGAGCGAGCAAATCGCTAACGTACCAATTCTTTATTGACCACAAAACATCCAGTCTCCTGCAGATGAAAACCCCCGATGAAACTAACACGAGTCTTGAAGAGGCGAAGAGACAATGTTTTGTACTGACAGTTAGCTCCCAAGACACGAGCGCAGCCTTCATGAGTGCATTTATCAACTACCTTCTTGAAAACGCCGGCATTCGCTCCAACGTGTGTGCTGAAATTCTCCAATTTGAGCAGAGTCAAAAACTCTCGTTACCAGTAGTCACCTACCAAGAGACAGTGGAAATGCCATATTTCATGGCTTGCGTTCATGAGACGCTACGCCTGTCTCCTCCAATTTCTGTGGTACTACCTCGTTACGCTCCAACAGGCGGGATGTATGTCGAGGGAGTATGGATTCCGGAGAAAGTGGAACTTGGAGCAAATCCATACGTAATACACCGAAGTACAAAGATCTTTGGCTTAGACGCAGATACTTTTCGGCCCGAACGCTGGCTAGGGGACCCGGAACAAGTACAACTGATGCACAAATTCTCCCTCGCATTTGGTTATGGAAGTCGCAAGTGTCTTGGTAAGAACATTGCCTTGTTTGAGTCACAAAAGTTTTGCGCTCAGGTAAATGAACCCTGGAGACTCAGATCGATTTTGATATCCAGCTAACGCACCGAATGCGAAGCTGCTCAGAGATTTTGACATAAGCAGTTGTTCACCAGAGAGACCATCCGAGGCCCAGAACTGGGGTGTCAATGTCTATTTCAAACAGTATCTTCAGCTTATGGCACGAACGAAAAGAAGCGAAGAAAGAAAGAGTCAGTCAGTAAGGCTCGTGTAAAGCTTCTGTAATTTTCTGGAACGGAGCAAGTTATCTTAAAATTTCTTAGTCGAAACCAATCTCTCAATTCTTTATTCATCTTGACGTATACCTAAAGTACCAGCACTATCATTTTGATAGCGCCTATGCGTGCCAATATCTGATATGATACGCATGGCTTAGTGGAGCTTAGCCCCTAGACGAATGATATCCTGATTGGGAATGATAATCGTGATACAGGGATAGCATCATTCGTGCTAAATGGAGATGAAGGTAGGAGCATCTATCAGACTTGTTTCCCTAGTAGCATAGCGTTATATAACGGAAACACTGCGAAATCCCTATTTGAGTCCTTCGTCTAGTGTGCATGCCGTGGATTGCGGATTTATCTCAAAGCCTGATCGAGAGCAAGGCCAAAGCCGAACAAGTAGAAGCCGGAATAATGGCACGCTTGGAGTGCATGCGTTAGGATTTGTTGAGACAGTGCTCTTAGCGTTAAGTTCTAAGCCTAGCTTAAAGATAATGTCATCATATACTCCCTCCAGTAGTCACATAATGTATACCAATTTTCTAACGTTTTCTGGTACACTTACTAATATGATTATAGTTACATGTGTGCACTCCCTATTTCGCAGATTATACGACATGTAAACCATTCAATACTTTCGGTTCAGCTAGACATTAGACTTTAGCATTCAAAAATTCGTTGATGACATTGTAGGCTCCTGTGGCGTTGTAGTGAAGATTTATTCCATGGCCAGTATTGGGCTGGATATATGCTTCAAAGTTGTTGGAGGGGACGTTAGGGAAGCTCATTGCCACGGCCGCGGGAATAGAAGGCAGTGACGCGTTACCAGTTGCGAGACAGTCACCGCCACAGAATGGTAAATCGTTGGCTGGGGAGGAAGTCAGCATGGTTCTATTTATAGAGATTCCTAGGTCTGACTCACAGCCTGTGATGACTAAAACCGGTCCGGCGTATGCATTCGCCGTGGGCAAGCTCCCTTGCGTCAATAGTTCACCGAGCGTGACAGGTTGCTTAGTCTCTTCTGAGTAGAGCAGAAGCATTGGGTCGAAGTAACCAGGTAAAAAGAACAAAAATTGGTTACTGCTGACATCCGTATTTGTCAGATAGCCGTTGGGATAATCCAATCCTGGTGAAACCCCGGCGCCAGCAACAAGATTAGTGAGGCCATATATGTTCAAGACCGTTTCAATAGTCGAAGCAGATACATTGCCAAAGCGGAAGGGCTGGTTGAGATTGGCTTGGACGAAAGCACCACCCGCGGCGAAATTGCCAACAAAGGACGAATTCGTGGAGAATCCAGTCAAGACAATTCCGTCCGAGATTGTTGGGTACAAATTGGCTAGTGCATATGTTTGCGCGGAGCCAAATGAGTGGCTGCAACCTGTTAGTCATCGTCACCCAGCTGCCTGTATCACATGGGTCTCCTACCCGACGTGCGTGACTTTGCTAAAAGTCTGATTGATCTCAGGGAATGTCCCATTACGCAACATTGTCGTCAACTCCGCCAAAGCAGCCACCTCCAGGGAAGCTTGTATCTCGTTGAGAGGGTCGCCGTGCGAGGAATTACCAATCCCCAAGCGATCATATGACAGGGTGCAGTATTTATAAGTGTCGGTTGCAACATCAACATAGCTATAATTAAAATTATTGTGAGAGATGTCCCAATACCTATTTTAACGTTAGTAGACTTCCCGAGAAGGAACGGAACCGCGTCTGACGTCTTGTCCGATCCAATCCCATGCGTCAAGACCTGGACCGTAGGATTGGTCACGTTGCTGGCACTTGGTGCACAGAATTGCGCACTGATATTGTAGGTGCCAGAAGTGGTTGCATATCCTGAAAACGCGATCTCGCTGAAGTTTTGCCCTTGGCGAGTCAGATTCTGGATGAAGGTGGTCGCATCGAGGTCGGTCTGCGGATTGGTGATATCAAAGACAACAGTACGCGCAGAGATATCCACTGGGACGGTCATATTGGTACATGTTTTGGCAGCTGCTAAGCCTGCGAATAAGACAAGCGCGAGAGCTTTATGTGCATACATCGTTTCAGGTAACAGAATAGTAGGTACAAACGTATAAAGGATGATGTGGAGAATGGAGTCCTAAGTATAGCGAAGAAGAATGGTAGAGACTCCGGTCCGAAGCAATGGTTGCGGCTTTGGTGCATAGCCGTGGGACAGCGACGTATTTATACGCCAGCTGCATTTCGCTATAGCCAGTATGCAATGTCATGAGCCGGTAAGCCCGCAATTGGAGCGTATGTCATTGTGAGATGTCAGGGATCGTCTTGGATTGAATCTGGATGGACTGTGAGAGAGGGAAGGCGGGCTGGCTACATAACAATTGGCCATCCTGGAGACACACCAAGCTGGTGGAAAGGTATGACTGATAGATTGATAATCTTCGTGCAGGCATTGGGCCAGCGGTTGTGTGCGGAAGGTTCTTGGGAGGATGAGTGGAAGCTTGGTAAGTGGAATAGACTCCTTTCGTTCCCCGCACTGAGCAGCACTACATAGTAGCACATCCGCTAGGTACCCGCACTCGACGCAGCATTGCGTCCGAGCCGCCTGAAGTGGGCGCCCTACGTAGGGTAGCTCTAGGTAGTACGGCGCGCCATTAAAGGTAAACCGTCATAACCCCTTGAAGGCCTACTTTCTGATTACTCCTTAAGTTAGGTTTGTCAATCTGAATTCGGACGGATTGTTAGTTCCAGCGCTTGGCGGGGCCTTCCTAAAGGTAGACTTGGGCGCTAGATACCAACCGGAAGCACCTATCAACTGAAAGGCCCTTTAGGGCTGGACCTTAAACCGGGAAAGCGGACCCTAAAAGACCCCCGGAGGTCCCCTTTATATAAGCCCCGGAGTAATCCAGCCTTAGGGTGCCTTTGGGGTCCAATTCGCTAACTTTAGGTCCAGCCCTATAGGGCCTTCCAGTTGATAGGTGCGGCCCCTAACAGATGTTAATTTAAGTCGACACTTACTTGCATCGACGCTCTCGCAAAGACGTACGATAGTATTGTTGAATCTCCTTTGAATTACCCACTAGTCCTGCACAAGGTAGGATCAAGATATCATTCTACTGGGCATGTAAGATAAGCCAACTTGCTGAGCAAAGGTCATCCAACATGTAGCCCATGCTCCTTGAACAATATCACATAGGGTATCATCAAATAATCCTCTTTTGATTGAACATTGTCAAGGCTGCTACTTTCATTGATAACCACGACTACCAGTTAAATACATGTATTCCTTATTGTTGTTTTGCTGGATGAGAAACGGGCGTGGGAATGAGTGACTGCTCTGCGAAGAAATCCAAAACCTAATGACTCAATTACAAAACAACAAAGCTTATCCCTACATCTGCTAAGATTGTCAATCTGAAAGCCACACACTCGAACAAAGTGTTCCCACCTTTTACAAGCTCGAGGCCAGAGTCTCTAATTACCGTTGGGCGGTAACGGCTCCCCGATTGCAGTCACCTTCCCGTCTTGCACTCCAACGCTAACCTCTCTCGGACCTCCAGGTAACATAGATATCTTAAACGTGTAATTGGCCTCGTTATCACTGCCAGGGAGGATTGAATAGTCAAGAGTCGCGCCAGTATATGTCCCTGTATACCCAGCGGTCTTCATGAGCTCGTCGGCTTTGACGATGTCCATTGGAATAGGCCATTCGATGTTTCGTCGATCATCGAGTACATTTCTGTGGAGGTAGATATGGAGCGGGTCGAACCCACCAATATTCACCGATGCGAGCTGCTTCCCCTCGTTGACATCGCAATAGATAGTCAAGCTAGACAGGTCTCCCGGGTTGTCGCAGGAACCAGGAACCGGCGGACGGGCATCGACATTATGGAGCTGGGCGTCCGGGTACTTTTCCTTGATCGTGCTGATACCGAGACCCACTTGGTCGAGAAAGCTGGGATTATAGCCATCTTCACCCGGCTTGACGACACCTTCATCCGCCAATCCAATAGAAACGTCATACACTTTTCGGTAGACATAATTTGCAATCCCGCCAGAGAAATAAAGTCAAATCTGGGTATCTCGAGTCAGTCGCATGGCCTTGAATTTCCAGAAAATATCCTTATCCTGAATACCAGCAGTCTGGAGATCAAGATATTTGGGAGAATGGTCCATGTTGATAGAGCCGAATCTGGGTACCTCGGAAGGCACTTGGACCTTGAAGGTACGACCGTTGATAACGTGGATCTCTTCGTTCTCAAGATCCAGGGTCTGAGGTATCTTTGGAGGGTCTTCCTTAGTTGAAGGATCGGATGTCTCTCCACCGCTGGAGGCCTTTAGTCCGATAAAGCGAATGGGGATAGGCTTGCCCTTCAAGTCACCCTCGAAGACGACAACTGCGTAAGGATTGATTGGGGGTGGCATCTTGAATCTTTGTTCAACGCAGTAAGGCCTTGGCTGACCCATAATGGCCAACACACGTCCTTGTAGTACGAACTTCAGGGCACCCACCCATGGCAAACGGAAAAATTCTATGTCATCTGTGATAGGCTGCGATTTGCCTTCGGCGCGGAGAATCAGCTCTTGGGTACATAATTCGTATGTTGCCGTGATCTCGGTCGCAGGAAGGGGGTAAATATTGTTGTCCGCCATAGTGGGAACTTCGATAAGGACTTGCTAGTTGTCTTGAAGTCTCAATTGATACTTTCACAGGATATTGATGAGGATGTGCTTGACTTCAATCCGAAAGAAACAACGAAGTTTTATAACTTTGGTCAACCCCTCACGCCGAGGCATCTTGACGTATGCTTCGAGGTGTCAGCTCCACATTCGTCCAGAAGCTGACATTTGGCTTGTAGCGGTGTCACATCCTAATTCCTCAGCTTCGATTCAGACCATGGCTTGCAGCTTAGGCGCCTTGTGTGACGAAAAGAGGAAAATGACAGGTTTCTAGGGACTCGACATTCAGCCGTGGCGCTTGCGATCAGGCCCCTTGTCTGTACAAATCGTAATATTGGTAGCGAGGACAGGGTTCTGGATCCCCATTGCGGATTGTGAATTCAGTTCTTGTCCTCATAGGGCTACTATTCAGCCAGCCAAATTCTGTGGCGGCGGTCTCGGCTCTCCTCTTTGATTAACAGGCCACAAGAATAGCCATGGAGTGTCGATTTCGAGGGAAATTGGCGCCATGAATGTCTTCCGACCCGCTGTGTTTTTGGACATTGATGGTATCGACCAGCTGTAGCACCTTCATCGGGCGATTCAACGACTGTCACGTCCTACGCGCGAGCTGATGATCAATTACTCGGATTGATGTTCATTGGCCAATGATGACTACTATCAAACTAAATCAGCACGTGGACTACGCAGACTCCCATCAATCTGCCGAAGCCTGACGCTCAAGGGGGGGTTCGCTTAGCTATCGTTAAGAAAACGGCATTCTGCTATGTCTTAGTGATCATATTGGTGTACGAACCAAGCAGCAGAAACCATGCCAGCCGTGTGGGGTAAATTAAGGACTAACGCGGTTCTAGGCCCCCACGTTCACCCCGCACCAGATATGTGGCTGATCTTCCGTGCAACGGCTTTTCCCTATGAGCACATCTTAAGTCATTCCTTCCCAGTCATGTTAGGAATGGCCAAAAACTTTGCCATACGGATTAAGCGAACACTTAAACCAGTCGAATGAGGAAGCCTTACCCCAGAAGCACGAAATCTGCCCCAACCCACCGGTTCCAGACCCAGATATATAGAGACAGATGACTTTTCGATCCGTTTCGTCTCCGTGGAGGACCAGGGTGAGCATATACTTCGTACCTCCAGGGCGGAAACGGCTGGCTGAAAGCGGGAAGCGCTTCCGCAAGTGGCTGGCTGGACACTCACTGCGTCCGTTGAAAGAGCGAGTGGCGCCGACACTAGCCTGATTAAACAAGCAATCCTTACCTAGTTCGTCTCTCGGCTGATGCGAACTGTGCTCCGTGGCTGGCTGAACTACAATACTTCTACGAAGTACGCTCTCGTCCTACAAGTCGATCTTGAAATGAAATGCCATCCTCCCAATAGCGCGGGGTCTGTGTAGTGCGTGTCAACCCACCAAAGGAATCGCTTTTGCTCGTGTTGATCGGGAGTGGAAACACCAAAGCCAGTTGGGTAGCATGAACCGATGATCAACTGCTTTTGTCCCTGCCGAGATCAGTACGCCTTCTTACACAACATTTGATCACTACCCTTCGCCCGAGAGCTAAACTACTCTGGTATGCAGCGCTTATCGTCGCTTTATGCTGTTCTCACTGATGCTAAGCTTGTGGCTCTAATCGCGACGAGGCACATCATACCGACTACGAATTCCAAAATCAGGCCTAAGGACTCAGCGAGTTTCTTCAAGACCGAAAACCCCAAAGGCACCTTTCTATACGTCTTCATGTCATCGTGGGGGCGTAAGAACTCTCCTGTCTCGACGAGGTGCTACTCGACATTTGAGCGACACAAAGGTCGCTCATTATGTGGAACCCTTCTGGCGTGACTTTATCAGGCAATCCATATCGACCTAGACGGATACTATAGTATCTCGCTGGCCATATTCATGAATTTTCTGGGTGGGTTAACTGATACTGACATCTACAAGCTGTATAGTGGACATTCGTCCAAGGACATCGTTTATGATTTCTACTCTCCAAACAACATTGCTAATTGCTAATCCACTCGTCTGTTGGATGAGGAACAATATCCTAATCGTACGTCATCCCAATACTTGTGATACTGTATGGCAATACAGCGTGGCAGAGGATGACCTACTTGCTGCTTTATCCTCTGATCCATGGAGTTTGTTGTGTCTACGATAGGACTACAAAATCCAGCGGGATCGGAGCCTACGGCAAGCCGACGTGATACAGTCTGTATCAGTATGTGGTACCCATCCATAGGTCATGAGGCAACGAATGTGCAACTTCCATACACGTACGCTACTTGTGTTATCTATGTACGCAGTCAGTTTCGTATAAAGGTCTTGGTCATCACATATTCTTCTGTTCTCGTAGATAAATACTATCTCTTTTCCGACAGCTCACAAATGAGGTGTCTTTGTTGTTATTCAGTCAGCCTAACAAAGACTACTCTTGAACACCCCTTTGTCGTCAACCTATAAATCTGGATCACTTTCTTATCTGTGTGCCTTCGTGTTATGCTCTGGTATTAATGATTGCGATCTCTAAGCCAGAACCAGAACAAGTACAGAGACATGCTACTTGTAAGAGGACTTCATCTTTTGGTCGATACAAGATAAGACCTCCTGCTGACAGGGCCCGCAATAAGTAGTGACAGGGAAGGATACACAGAGAAGCCGACAATCCAGTTTATCCAAATTCGTACTTGGTAAGATGTCAACTTTGGTTCTCGAAACAGTGAGAGAACTTGGGGAAGGTGGGGAAGGAAAGGTTCTGTTGGTGCGAGATAAAAATACCAGAGTATATTATGTATGCAAAGACCTGAGAGACTACACACTACGAGATGGCCAGCCTAAGGAAGTCCTGATCCGCAAACACTGTATGCCCTGGCACCACCGAAACCTTCTCGACTTCCACGCCTGGTACTTTGTCGAGAATAACCCGAGAATAGGATGCAAACTATACTATGAGTACTGCGCTGGAGGAGATTTATGGAGATTGATTCCCAGACGAGGCCACGCCGCAGAGCATCCTGAGAGCTTCATTTGGCACGTGTTTATCCAGCTCGCAAAGGCTCTCGATGCAATGCACAACCAGGGGCCTCAACGCGTTATTCACCGGGATGTGAAACCGGAAAACGTGTTCCTGAAATCATCCTATAGGCCCAACCAACACAGCTACCCCACAATCAAGCTTGGTGATTACGGCCTGGCCACCACGAAGCTAGTTACTGATGATGCTGGTACATGGGAATTCATGGGTCCAGAGCTCCATTGCAGTGCAAAAGGCGACGTATGGGCTCTTGGCGCGGTAATCCACGCGCTCTGTCATGGGTTTGGTCCAGTGTCAAAAGCCCATAGTGGCTGGAAACAAAATCCACGTGCTAGGAGGCCAATAGGCTTGCCGTCTAGATACTCCAACGCGCTGAATCACCGGATGATGTCTTGCTTAAGGGCAGATCCTCGCGATCGACCGGGCAGCGCAACACTCTTACTGAAATTGCATAGCGAAAGGCCCAGTGCCCGTTAGTAGGAATCTTGTTAAGGGCAACTGGCCATCGAGGAAGAAGAGGTGGCCTACATTACTAGATTGAACCATGAATATACTGAATGCAATTATTTTGAGCAAAGGTATGGTCTGCCGTACAAAACCCTAAGCTTCTGAGCAAGCTCGCACTTATATTCCTGGAAAATTGTAGCATCATTGTAACCCGCACTATTAGTAGTATGAGTCATACTCGCCGTAGTGTCAGCAACTCGCCTCTGCTTAAGGCCGTATATACAATTGCATAGTCCGGTTAAACGCCTTTGAGTATTCCGGAACCGGAAGTGTCGACATTACGCACGTTACGCTACCTGACTACAGCGCAAGGAGGTTCTTGTTGGACAATCGTTCGTACGTGATGTCCTCAGAACCCAACACCACAGATGAGGTACGTGCACGTTCGATTTTACGACTGCGAACCCGACGTCCGTACGTATCGTACCCAGCTGCACTCCGCTATACGAGCAGGGCCACTAATGCTACTTTGAGAAGACGACGTAGGAGACTTCTAAGATCTAATGATCTCAAGGCGTACCCTTTGTTTTTTTTTTCCAACTTAAATGGCCTTGTGCCTACAACAGCGCGCGGCTAGAAATGGGCCCCGACTCTGTGCTCTCACGTATCTCGAGAAACATTGGATGGACCAGGGACAATAAACGGATCTTCCGCCAGTGTGATCCAGTTCTTTGGGGCCTTTCAAGCCTTGTTACCTTGATGGCAGGCGCCCTATAATGAATTGGGTGACCGGCATTGCCGATGTCTCAAATGACTAACATAATTGGATGCGAATACAGCCCTTGGCTTTGCGTCTATTTATGTGAAACACGTTGTTTGTATAAACTGAAGATACCTGCCCCAGGGGTACTTTATGATAGGGTTATTGCGGCTGTAAAGTTGTTCTAGAGGGCCAAAGAGTTGCTACAAGGCTCATTGTACAACTTGAAAGAGTATCACAATGGGGTTCGTGATTAGCATTGATGATCTCGTGAGGCCTTGTCCATTGTCTGCGTTGCTTTATCTGCAGATATCTTTGTTGGTATAATCGAATTGAGAGAACAATAACACCCGGTCAGAACACTATATGTGGTTTAACACGATGGCTCTTACTCCAATTTTCTGAAGCCAGAATCCAAACACTTGATTATATTCCTTCAGATGGCCTTAGGACACATCAGAGTCGGCACTCAAGGTGGCGGTTGCCAGGAAAGAAAGAAGTCCCAACATGGATATCCAAAGATATGTGCGATCGCACCTGGCAGTGCGTACTACGAGCAGATGTATCCGAAGCCTCCCCCTGCACAGAAGAGGGTAGAATCGATCGCACCTGGCAGAGCGTATTACGAGGAGATTTATCCGAAGCCTCCCCCTGCACGGAAAAGGGTAGAATCAATCGCACCTGGCAAAACGTTATACGAGCAGATGTTTCTGAAGCCTCCCCCGGCACGGAAAACGGTAGATTCAATCGCACCTGGCAGAGCGTATTACGAGGAGATTTACCCGAAGCCTCCCCCTGTACGGAAAGTGGTAGAATCAATCGCCCCAAGAAGACGAGGCGAATATCCTAAGCATCGACAACACCCCAAGGCTACCTCATATCAGGCCAATTATCGGAGAAGTCCAGATAGAATAAGGGAACAGCCACCAGCACAGCGCGCAAGACGGCGTGAGGAGCCTCGACGAAGATCACCAAGTCCGCCAAAAAAAAGTATAGCGTCTTATCGGGAAATCAAAGCCCTAGGTAAAGGTGGTCAGGGCGAATGCTACTTGGTGGAACGACGCAGCGATGGAAAGAAATTCGTCCGGAAGGTCTCACACACCTTTCTGGAAACGTCAAACGGACAGCCAGTTGAAGCTCGTATATTGCAGGATGTCCTGGGCCAGCATACGCGAGCCATCAAGCTGATTGAATATGCCCTCGCGGAGGATTGTTTGATTACGATCTATGATTTCTATCCCGGCGGGGACCTGCTATCGTGCTTGCCTAACAAATATGATAGACAATCGGAGAAGTTCGTTTGGTGCGTCTTCTTCCAACTCGCGGATGTTTTGGCATATCTGCATGAAGGCTTTGACTACCAGGACCCCTACAGCACGGCGCTTGATTGGCGGCCGGTCGTTCACTGCGACATCAAACCGGAGAATGTCTTCCTCCGTGAGAACCGGCACGACAACCCATATCCCAATATTGTGTTGGGAGATTTTGGTTTGGCAACTTTGCACCCAGGCAAGCACTGTAGTGGAACCAGCACATATCAGAGTCCTGAGCTTGAGAAAACCGGAAACACAAAAGCTTCGGACATATGGGCCCTTGGTGCCACGATCCACGAATTGGTCCACGGGTATACCCCTAGTAAACATAGGGGTCCCGAGCCTTTGCCAAAGTCATTCTCATCCAGCCTTGACAGAATGGTGAGGTCTTGCCTCACTAAGGACCCTTCCTACAGAATTTCGGCTCGAGAGCTTGTCCAGAGAATTGATAAAGAGTACAATAAACGGCGATAGATAACTAGATCAGACCCTTCAGCACAGATACCTTTAGTCAATCATCAAACGAATGCAGCAGTATTTGGGCTTTCATGACTTGGTGGGGTGATCCTCTATGCAACGTAATTTAATCAACATATTCTTCCCAATGTTTGCATCAATTATGCTATTTACCATGTTAGCGTCTCCCACCGCTGCTGTTCGACACTCATAGGTGTTGATCCAATCATGTATGTAAGGAGCCTCATTGGATGGATTCTACTCAATGAGAACGCTAATGGCTCTCAATGCTCTTCTGGATATTAACCACTCTGGGAGATAAGAGCTCAAAGGTGAGATTGCTGGCTGCTTTGATGACAAACCCAGCCCCTTTATTGCAACCCTTTATCAACCCTCCCGGACATGCATGCAACAAAGGAAATAATAATGGTTTTCTCTTGCTAGCTCTGATTTTGTCATTGGGATTGCCTGGCCTGCAGAGAGTAGTTTTTGGTGGCCAATTGGTGGTCCAAATCCTTTGACATCTCTATCGTTCAAATTAATAACCTATTGACAGAAAAGGTTCCCCGCATAGTGGGAGTTGTCGCGTCTTGGCCCTTCAAAGACATCGTCCCTTATGTCATGAAAGTCAGATTAGTTCTCTTCCCATTTGATGTGATATCCTTCACGCTCCTCAGAAGTAAAAGGTCTTTGAGGATGAAGCATGTCTCGGCCTTTGGCTGGAGCTACGAGCTCAGATATGATTTACTCGCCGGCGTCTTGACACTGATGACCCCAATGAGTCCCAGGTGTACTGCATATTTTGGATGGCCTGTTCAGATTTTGGATGCTGTACCTGGCCAGTAAATAGGCGATGTCGGATCGTATGCCTACAGGACTGCTTGAGAGTGCTCTCGTCAATACCGCTGGTTGCACACACTGCTACTATGACCAGATGCTTCTTAAAGTCCCATCGGGTCAGCACAATATGCCAAAGAGAACCAACCGATGCGGAAGAAAGATTGCGTATTTTGCTTGGCCTGGCTTTTCTCTCTACCTATGGCTGAAACTGTGTCGGACGAGTTTAAGTTAAGGTTAAACTGCCTCGGCCGAGGAGACCGACTGCCGAGCAAGAAGAGAGCTAGCTCCGGGAGCTCCTTTTCCGAGAACGCCTTTTTTGCTCCTTTAGGCCATCGCGCAACAATCAATGCGCGCGCCATCCCTAGAGCAGCCCAGTCTTCAACTTTCACATTGTCACAAGAGCCTGCGAAGATGGCTTCAAAGTCCAGCATCGTTGCTTCGCCATCATATCGGCTGAGACGCGCAGCCAGCTGGTTCCTCGTTTCAACCCAGACATACCGTTCACCAGCTCCTCGATTGCTCGTCAGCACGCAAGACCAAACTGAAGGGTAGACTTAATCATGATGCTATGTTCAAACAGACCAGAAGGATTTGTACGCATCAAAGCAGATCTCCGCTCGTAAAGATGTCACTGATATATCAACAGGGTCCGCTCTCGCACCTCTACAGTCACATTCTCACCTCGTGCTTCCTTGATACCGTCCTCGTCCCTCTCTGCACCTGGCTATACCTTCTCGTGGTCGTTGTCCTCGCTGCATCAGGTGCGCGACGCGCAACTGGCGTCCATCGAGCTCACAAGACGAGCGACGATGTGGAAGTGGATGGGCTTGCCGATGGAGGTCATAAGCGCAGTCGTGGGATAGCGCACAAGGCCTTCTCGATATTATACTACTTGCTGCTTCTAGCACAGGTCCTGATGTGCGTCCTTGAGATCACACGACTCTCTTTGGCCCATCTCGGAATCGGTCTCCTGCCATTCACGTTCGTCTCTCTGATCCTAGCTTTTGCACTACACTTCACACGTGGACTCAAGGGCAGAGTTCTTGGTTGGAAGTGGGCGAATGTGGCAGTCTTCATTGCGCTTGCTGTAACAAACGGTGTGAAGATTGCGGAGGAAGTCAAGGAAGGGACCCAGCAGAGGAAAGGGAGTAAATATCCAGAGTCGGACGAGATCACAGATGTAGCTGTAATGGTAGGGGTCTACGCTGCCTTGGCAACATTGGAAACGGTATTGAGGCCGTGAGAACGGTACAAATCATCATCAAGTGCTCCAATTTGGGTTTTGGTTTTAAGCTTTGGTGTTTGAATTGGCGTACAAGTTCAGATATACCCACTATCTTTGGCTGCCTTATACCTGCACAGCCGCCCAATGTTTCTTTCTGTATTTTGTAATATCCAGATGCATTGGCGAGGAGTTGTTGGAGCAATTGAAAGTGACCATTTTGACATGGTATGTGACGAGCTGGGAGGGCAATCTTTTTCTCCACAGTAAACATTGGATACGTTATTCTTCAAACATTGACCACAAGCCTCCCACGTATTACTGCTCCACTCATTGTAAGCGCCGGAGACCGTTGGGTGACGCACACGTTGCACACAATATGCCCTCCGGTGCCTGCATGGGCCATTGAAGCGAAAGAGACCAATAACGATGACGCAAAATGTGATTATAGCCAATCTTGCAGCTGGCTTCAGGGCTAGGCAAGGGCAACAGGGTTGCTGCTTGTGCCTGGAGCCCAAAGCAGCGAAAGTTCGATCTCTAGCTGCCCGGGACTTTTCCCCCCTGCGCCCCCCTGGACTAGGGGTCCCTAGGGGGTGACCTAGGCAGCCTTAGGGTGTAAATAGCGTGGGAAGCCACGCGACAATGGCCAGCCCGGAAGGAAAACAAAAACCCCCTCAACCCCACCATCCTTTCTCTCCCCGCCAGTGACCACCGGCCTCTCTTCGCAGTCGAGTGCTGCCAGACTTCCTGGAGGCTTCAACGCCTACCCAGGCTGCCTGGCTGCCTTTGGGTACTGGAACGGCGTGTGTCACAGCCTCAATCAATTAACCTCAAGCCTACGGGAACAACCTAGCCGATCCAATCCCACCCAGTGTGCCTGAACACGGCTCGTAACGATGATATGCGCTACGCCGCCCTCCCCAGCGACCATCCTTGCGCGAGTGCGGGAGCCTTGTGACTCTGGCCCCCATTCCACCACCAGCACAAGCACTGCCAATACATCATCAAGACCATTTACACCAATTGCGGAAAAAGTGCTTACCAACCATCCCCTCACCCTCTACGCCATCTCCCGAGTGACCAATTGGTGTGTGGAAAAAGAAGTCGCCCCCACCATCCTCTCAAACACAGTACTCGACATTCTCCCCGAAGACCCTTCAGATGTTGCGATCAAACAACTCCGAAATCGATGCAGCTACATGGCCAAGGCGCCCTACCAACGCAAATCCAAGAAAAAGGCACTCCGTGACAAAGCACTGAAACTTTCCCCAGCCACCTGGCTAGGACCCACCATCATCAGAGTGCATGACCGCTACCAGTACAAAAAGGATCGGAAATACACCCAGCAAGTCTACCAAGAATACCAGGAGCGAAGGGAGTACTCAGATTCCACAATTGCGATGCACGATTTTGATACGCAGCCGGCGCTGGTTGATTGGCCGATTGTCAATGACGAAGGGTATCAGATCGATCCTTGGAAATTGCCGCCGATTGTCAGCGATGATGTCAGTGAGATTGGGACAGCTGATGGAGGGAGCTTTGATTTTCCAATACCACCGCCGCCTAGGACGCCTTCTCCGTTGAGAGCGAGGACGTACTTTACAGCCTCGGTGGTATGACAGTCGATCATATATGCAGCAAATTGGGATGTACCCCGGGGAAGAAAGGTGCATGGGCGATTATATCATCATGTTTTGCATTGAAGGCGTTGGGTTGAGCATTTCAGCAGGCACTGATTTTACAGCAAGGCGCTTCGGGTGCAGGATAGGTGTAACAAGACTTGTAATTCTGGGTTCCACAATAGTCGTTTCCTCGTCTGTGTTGTACATCGGCCTCGGCTGGGAAGCTAGGCTAGAGGCCAGCATCTACATAGTCGGTATGCCTTCTGGGTGTATGAATTCCAAAAGTTTTCACAGTCTCAGTCTCCTGTCGTGCGTCCCTTCTCTTTCGTCATCGCCTGTTCATAGTTCCTACATAGTTTCCGCGCGGCCGCTCGGAAAGTCCTCAGGTCAGGCTCTGCAGAAAAAGACCAGGATTTAGCCATGCTTGGCTCCGCGTGGAGTTCAGTGCCATCGGAAAAGGTATGGACTCTTCCACTTACCCCTCGGAGATTACATTAATCACGATTCCACGACTTATCGCCAAGAACTATTTTAAGTATTTTGTAGATACGTTCTATGAGACTCTTGCTCCATTTCATGAATTATGTAATCTTTGCAGTGGAGTAGTTGCCATTGGGACCATTGAACTATCAGAATAATCCCTAGCTCGGCTGGTCACTTTCAAAGACATAGAGCAGATGCACAGCAAACCATGGTAATAGCACAGAATACCGCTCAGGTTATATTCAAGAGTCTTTAAGGCCAACCAAGAGATGTTGAGTCATCAAAACCCAATTCTTCGGAAAATCGCCAGGCAGTGTTACCTCATAGGATATAGAGAGAGATGGGAACCTTGAGGTATTTCATCCAAATGATAAAGCAAAAAGCAATGTTGATCTGCTCAGATCAAGACTCAGACGTTATGAGGTTTCCAAAACGGAGACCAGTAGCGTACTCACTAGTAGAAGCAGGCGGACGTGCACGCAGTGATTTTACCTGTGGCAAGATCTCGACGTGCTGACTACTGCACCATTCGAGCTGTTTTAGATGATTGATGTTGCTTGTTGAAGCCGATGATGAGGCATCGGGCCAGGCCCCTGAAGAGATAAGGTGTACCGAAAAGCACCCAGTATTTCATTAGGGTCCTAGATGAACATGGCAGACTAACATACATAATTCCTGACTTTGCATCCTCTCAAAAACTTGCGTCTTTGGAGACAAGGAGCCTCCGTTTGCTTCTATACCGAATCAATGACTGACTGTCGTCGCATACGCTCTTCCAATGCTCAGACGTAGTTCTATACATGCAAACTAGCTCAAGGTCGACTCTTTGATCGTCTTGGTTTATGCTGCAAACTGTGCCTCTGTTGATACACACGTGGGGAGAAATAGGGCCCCAAATTCGGGAGATATAGTATAACAATCAACCAACAGACCTAGTATCCATCAAACCTTCTCAAATAACAATTCCGGTCAATGAACAAGAGCGTACTTCTAGACTGCGAATTTGCTCCCGCCGCTAGACAGATAGTGATGGGTCGACGTTTGATGAGGATGATGCCATAGTCCTTTGTGCGGCAGCTTGTAGTTGCGTTGAGGTGGGCTGGGTTACTCTGCCAAGGGTTCCATTTATGTCTGCACCGTTCGCTTGAAGGGTGCCGACATACCCAAGTGGTAACTGATGCTGTTGGAGAAGTCTTTGAGAAGCCGGGGTCATGAGTTCTCCATCGCCAGCCGCAGGGGCGACCACACTTTGCGTTGCTTCATTAGCTTCCTTGTTAAAGCTACCTTTATTGTTCATATTTGGGTTAATAGAAGTATTCGCGCCGTTCTGGTGACTGGGTATAATGCTGCTGCCCATGTTTGCCGTGGGAACAACGCCATTCTGTGATGCCTCGTTCTGGCCTTCGATCCCGGTCATCGGTTGATCGGCGTCCTGTACTGCGCCTCCTGCGAGCGCTATCACGCCCTCATAATGAGCACGGTCTTCCTCACTGGTCCCTTTCTCCTTGGCTTCATTCTTGGCCGCTTGACCAGGAGCACGTGTCTTGAGCTCGCCAGTGACGAATTGGAGGTAATAGGGTACCTCGATGCCACTCTTCAGAAAGAAAAGCTTTAGGTTGCGTGCTTTGTCCTTGAGCTGAACTTGATTTCGATCTTTGAGCACTTCGTTAATAGTACCTCCCGGACCAAACATTGCAAGGATTTGACTCCAGTGAGGGCCTTTCACACGATCAAGGCCTGCCATGAGTGAGTTTTCCTCGTCTGAAGTCCATGGTCGGCGTTGACTTGGCGTCCCGGAACGTCGATTGCTTGGCGAAGACTTTGTTGTTGCGGCATTCCGAGCTCGCTCGTAAAGGACCTGAGTTGGTGCCGATTGAGCAGGATTAGGAATAAGTTGCTGGTTGCTATAGGACTCATGGATTTGGTCAATGCCCATCTGACCCTCCCATTGTCGTTCCAATTGCTGGGGCGCCTGGAATTGGATCTCTTGAAAATAATGAGGAGGCGGAGGAGCGGGAACATTGGGATGGAGCTCATTCTCAAAGTGGTACCGGATCTCACGTGTGATATTGGGGCTCGGATTCTGGGGCGTGATTGGTGCTTGGGCTTCAACTGGTTTTTGACCATGTGGAGGCTGTCGAGATATTTCGGCTTCTCGGCTGTTGCCCCAGTCTTGTATGGCCAAATTGGCCGCACGGGCTGCCTTCTGAGCAAAAGCATCCGTTTCCCCAATGGGGGCATCGCTACGGGAGCTCGATGGTTGAGCCGGAAGACGCGTGCCACCCAATAATTCGTTGTGTTGTGCCTGCGATGTTTGCGGTGTCTGGTGAGAAGACTGTGGATGATTAGGCCGGCGTTGCCCGCGAGCCTGTTGGCCTTGAATTTGCTGCTTCTGGTCTGTGGCAACATAATCTGGGTCACGAGCAAGCAATGGAGATTTGCGAGTCTTGTCAGGAAATGGTAAGCATTCACCCAACAATAGGAGCAAATCACAACTCACAGGTACGCCAACAATAGCAGTGAAGTTTTTAGCCACATAGGTACTTATATCTCTTAGAAAATCTTCCCAAATGTATTTCTCCGGTAAAGATTTGACCGCCTCATCAGTGCTTGGCTCTTCTAGAAGCGCCTTGCGTCTATTACGGGCACGTTGGACGAAGTCCGCCTCGCTAGGAGTGAGCTGTTTAGCGCCAGGTCTCCTCTTCAGTAGGCGCTCATCAAGATCGTGGGGGAAAAGATCTTCGAGGATCTCTTCCCTACTTCGATCCCCACTATTGACTGCGGATATATACGCTTGTGTCTTCAAGTCGAGAAATAGCTGAGCCTGGTTTTTCAACAAGCGGCTCCCATCTGAGAGGAAAGTGTCCAGAAAATTCTCATTCAGGTGGTAAAATCCGACGTCTTGACTACCAAAGACACTGGAGACGAAAGTCGCCATATTCGCTTTTCTGATCGTATTCATATGTGCGCTCTCAACAAGTCCAAGCTCGTAAGGGTTAAGAAACGGTTCGTGGATCGAGTAGATCTTCTTGGAATGATCGAAGAGGGATTTGAGCGTTGCATAAGCTTGTCCAGGGTCTGAATCGAGTTCTGTAGCAATTGTGAGTATCTCGCGATACGTTGACTTCGCAAGGGTGTTGAGGATTTGAGTTGCCTGGAGAAGTTAATGCCTGGGCATTCCTGCGCTGAATCAAAGGCTTACCAGATTGTCCAGAATTGGAAGGCTCTGGGTCTTGAGGTGGAAGCTCGCGCCCACATGGTGAAAGCTCTCAGTGTCGACTATGCCCATCACATCAAAAATCTGAGAACCTTGACGACTGTCCACTGTCTCCCCATGATTGCTCTTGCCTGCAGTAATTCCATTATGATCTGGTACATCAGGTTCTTCGCCGCAATGCGATTGCATGTTGGTCGCAGCTTCTGGCTGGGTGGTCTGAGGGGTGTCCGCTTGCTCAAGTTGTATCGCCAATAAGTCACCTTGATTCAGTTCACCAGCAAATAGAGGATTCGCCTGCTGTGAGAGCTTATGCTTCATTTTGGAAGTTGAGGAAGTAGCTTGAGGTGGAGAGGCAGCTTGCCGACGTTGGCCTGAGGATGCCGTGGCATTCTTTGACTGAGTCCGCTTGGGCGCTGGAGAGCTGTCATTCGTAGGAGACGAGTCCGTACGGCGCCTTTTGCGTAATCGGCTTCCTATTGATTCGGTTCTCTTGTCCCCAAATTCATTGACGGTCGAAGCAGGGGTCGTTTTCGCAGAATGTCCCACAGGCCAGACGGAAGGTAACGCTGGTTTTACATTAGCAAAAGGCGAAGTGCAGCAGATATAAGCAAAATGCTGTCCGCTAGCCTTGCTTCAACCGGGAACAACAAGATTTCCCAGTGAAGCATTGCTCTTTGCCCGGCGCATATGCATACGCAAAGGCATCTTGAACTCACCTGGCTGGACTTGGTCGCTGAACTTCCCATCGTGAGTAGACATACCCTTGGCTGCAGCAGCCTGTTGCCGTCGAGTAGGCATCGTGTTCTTGCTCCGGCTCTGGAAGCTCGATATGGCAGTTCGATGGAGATGGTAAAGAGGAGGTCATAACCCTAGCTGTAATGCCGGCATGAATTCGGTCCGTCAGTCTTGGCGCTTTGACTAGCATCTGCACCTGCATTTCCAACCATATGGTGTGAAGATGAGGCAAACGTGTTCAAGAGATCGTGAAAATTGTGCTACTAATGCCGAACGACGCCTTAGAGCTCTTAGTAGGTCGCCGAAAGAGAAGGAGAGCTGCCTGAAAGGGTTGAGAATTCGAGTCGTCAAGATAATCCATGCAAACATTACCATACATGGATGTGAAACCGGTCGAGGCTGGGGAGAAAGAGCGCAGACTTCTCTGAGAGACAGCTCACGAGGCTGCAAAGTTTCCGATGGCGCTACAATAGCCAGGGTTTAGTATACTGGACTTTTTGGTATACTGGACTTTAATTGATCTCCATTCATGTCATCTTGGTGCTATCAGCCAATCGAAGACGCCAATATTTGTGCACCAGACTTGTAGCAGCGTCTCAAACATCGTAGATATGCACATCTCATTTTCAATAAAGAAAGCAAAGGGCCCAATGGCGTTTTATGTATGCCTACTGCACGTTTCGTTCTCATTCACTGCCAGTACGCATTGCTTCAGAATCATAGGGAAACTTGACTGCTTGAGACGCAGCATCGCCAAATGGCCCAGCCCATCATGCCAGTGTTGAAGCAGGAAGCAGCTTGGGCGGGGTCTCTAGGGCCGCACTTGCCTGTAAACAAAGCTTTCATGGCTGGCTAGGAAGCCCCAGAAATGTCGCTGCATTTAAAATTAACAACCTCATCGTCCTCAACCATTGTCAATTCATTCACTCTGACGGTTACAGCCGCTCGGTACGGAAATTAGGCGCTGACATAGCTTGCATACATCGAATTGCTTCCCTCAAGTAAGCTTGGCTCTTTACCTACAATAATCACCCTGAACACTTAATGTCGAAGCGAGTTGCATCATAGCTTTGCAATACGTTTAATTCATGAACATGTCATTGACGGGGAGCTGGATCAACATCCACTCCCCTCAACATTCATCAAGCGTTGACTCTAGCCTAGATTCCTATGCTTCGTCGTGGGTGACCGACATCTTCGAAGCACCTCAAAAACACGCCATAATCCACTGTAACCGCAGTGATGAGTACTTCAAGCAATGCTCAAGGCTCGCTCGAGAATATCCCACCCATTGCATCGGGTACAGAAAATTGGGTACACGGGCAGGCAAAGCAGGACTTATCTCGCGATGCTGCAAGCACTCGACGCGCTCAAAATAAGACTCCTCCACCGCGCCCCGTCCCATCCAATGACACGTATACCCAAAAAAGGTGCCGCCCTGCCTGCAATACCAATCGACAGCCAGAGAAGTTGGTTTACTCAATTGAGACTTTACTCACGTTGAGGGAGACTCAACGTAATATACCTGTGATGCTACGCGTCAAACCAGAGGCTATTGCTGGTGAGATCCATGACCATTCCAGCGGCCATCGCTTAATCTAGCTAATTCAACCCTGGCAGAGAATATCTTCCAGTACATGGGGGCTAACAGCAAACACCGGACATCAACCTACTCCCGCGGTCTGTCTGAAATATCAAACATCTCCAGAGGTAGTTTTGAAGCTTACAATCATGCTACTTACCCTATTGCTGGCCCGGGGTCGATGGAACAGGCTATTCGCCAACCCATCGCTCCTCCCGAGACCTCGATACTACAACGCCATGATGGTTTCGCACGCTTTTTGAAGCAACACGCGTCCCCTCCGCATCATCGAGTAACCGCAGGAGGCCGCATAGTCCCTACTGGGCCGTCTTCACCACCACCAATGTTCGACTATGCTTCACTCAATGGGCTCCTCCGGGAACGATCGACAGCCTCAAAGCCTGTGCAGAAGGAAAGGCAGTCAACCGAAAAGAGTCATCAGCAGACTGTTCAGGCGCAGACGTTCCCATCAATAGATTCAGCTATTCAAATAGGTAGCGCTACTGGTCAGCACATGTCCTCCGCAAATCTGACCCAGCTACCTATGTCTCATAGCGTTGGGATGGGACTACAGCCCTCGATGACGCCGGTAATACAGAATTCAACAGCTCTTGTACCCGTGGCAGTCTTCCCAGACGGAAGCACCCTCGTTTCGTACAGCGGCACCAACTATCGCACGTACTGGAACGGAATGAACCTAGTGATGGAGCCGCTTAATGCAACACCTCTTCCTACCGAGTCACAAGTTTTCACGGTGGCTTACCCGCAAGTGTTGGCCAACAACTTTGTTGATTCTACAGATCAGCCCAGGCGCATTCCAAATCTCTCAATGCCCCTTGGAAGTGCTACAAATGAGTGTCGTGCAACTTCGTATCATTCAGACGCAGCATCTCAGGTGCAGGCAGCGGATAGGGAAGAAGATATGAAGGCCCAACTTTCCAACCTAGATAAACATCTTGCTCTCTATCACTACGATATTACGCCTGCAGAGCGGACAGCGTTCATAGCTCAACGTAGACATCTAGTTGAGGAGATCGACAAGATACGTGTCACCAGGGAGCAGACAAAGCGCATTATCCCTATCGTCACGCCAACTACAAGAGCGTCCGCTGTGCCAGCAGCGAAGTCCGGCTCTACAACGCAAGAAGACACGAAAAGTGTCAGTGGAATTCGTGACAGCCTTCACAAATTGGCACCTACCAAAGAAAAGCAAAGCACCAAGTGTCTTTCGCCTGCTGCGCCTCCCTTCATACCAATGAGCATGCAAAGAAGTATCCCGCTCAGCTCAAAGTTTCGCGCAAGCAGTGAACAAATCCATAGGCCAAAGTGTGAGGAACCGCGTGCTGGATATAGCACGCTCAAAATCAGAGATGTTGCCAGTGCTGCCATGACCCGGAGGGGAAAGATACCACAAGCTCAGCAACAAAAGAGCCCAGTCGCCTCGCAGCGAGAGGTATCCTCCTCGTCAAGCGTGTTGGATCCCTCCGATCCTGCTATGCGGATTATTGAGCTCGAAGATATTGAGTACGCTGCTAGGTACCTTTACAACTGGGGCCATGCTAGGAAGACGTATTGCACGACTGTTGAGGAGTTTCAAGAAGCTATTCGTCGCGTTCGTGAACAAGCTCGAATGTATGGATGTGCAGGAGGGTCGAGCAAAGACCCTGCTTATGATGCTGAGCAGGATCTTTGGTGGGCTATTTGTGATCGTGACCCCATTCCGTTGCCTACAGATATCCCAGATCATATCTCCCATCCGCGCCCATGGAATTGGAACAACAGTGCTTTTAACTACCGCCGCGAGGGAGCACCACTGGCGGGACCAGCATGTGAGCACGCTCGTAGCTCTCCACGGCTCTCTGGTTGGGACGCGGCTGTTACAGAGAGCATGAAGGACATTATGGATGTGTCCCGGTCGTACTATGCTCTCAAAGGTCAGCTTCCATCAGTTCCTTTCCGCGATTTCGCCTATGATCGTTGCGGAAACAAAGTGAATATAGAGCCAGAGATGACAGCCCCTGCAGCTAGATTTGGTGCTGCGCGTGTTCCGATGACAATGAAGAACTCTATAGCGACCAATATGATCAGTTCAGCGCCGCCAAGTCGACCTATAGACTCCAGAGCGCTCAAGAATGTGACACACAACGAGGGGAATGGGCAGCGTATGGGTCAGCCTGGGAGTGCTCTGGCCAAATCTAGTAGGAAGAAGAATCTGACCGAGGGGGATGCTATAAGACCTGTGCTTTCGCTATGTGAGGATGATGATCCCAATGTAGTCCACTGCGCTGCATCCGGAACCATGTCCCCGGTAGCCCATCATACACATCAACCTTGCCCTGAACATGGCCCGGGAACTCCTGTAGGACGTCATATTCACACCGATTCCAAAGGATCGCCAACACCTCAAAGAGGTACATTCGCTAGTGTTGAACAGAGCACAGATATCCCCAATGGTGATGACAGGGCCGAATATCTTCCGCAATCGGTCCATCAGCGCGTTTCAGAACTACGCCGTTATGCTGAATCGCCATATGGTATTCGGGATCCATGCTGCTCTGTTAGAAGGGATTCAATCACGCCGGAGTCTTCAGCGAATGCAAAAGCATTGCAACCAGGAGAGCCTGATGGTCTCAAGGTGCTACAAGCGCAAACAGAAGAGCGTCTTCAATATAGTCCCAGCCCTTCTCGAAAAGCATCCCAATCTCCTTGCAAAAACTATCAAGAGAGCCTCGTTGGTCAGGAAATGCACTCGGCGCAGACGAGGTGTCAGTGGGGACCAGAAGACAACACACCATCTCCCACCAGTCGCGATCAGTGGGGAGTTGATCATGACGGAGAGCCAGCAAGTAGTGAAAAATCTGTCAGAGCAGCTAAGGTGAATATCCCGAGGGTTGCTACCGATCGCTACGAGCATACCTCTTCCGATGCAAAAGAGTTGAAGGCAATCAATGTGACGAAGCAAGTGTCTTTCTTACATACTGATTGGCAAGAGGTCTACTAACACTTTGTACAGGAATATCAGTACTCATGCTCACAATTTCCTTCGTAAGATGCTCAAGAGTCCACCATTTACCGCGCCTCAAACACTGAAGACATCTGATCTGATCAGCGCAGCCTTGAAGGATAGAATGAATAGAGACTTCACCGTCAGAGCCACTAATATGGCGCAGTTTCGCAGTAAAGAAGAGCTAGTGATCCGTGAAGAAAATTACCCAGGAGGCAATTCTCCGGCTCTCGACGATAACCCCAGTCGGACGTCACCTTTCAAATCCCTCCCAAATGCCTCCATCAATAAAATTCAAGCATCTTTAGCGTCTTCCAAGTATCAAGTACATGGCCTATTGCCTCATTTTGAGGCCCCTGGGAATGCCTATCCTTCTTCTCTGCCTCAAGATCCGAGCAGCCAACACCCTCACTCGCCAATGCGCGTGAAAATGCCTTCCCACGATGCCCAGCATGACAGAGAAGTACTGCTAGCTTCCCCCAACTTCCGGGATCAGGCCACGCAAAGCGCCTATGGTATCCCGACGGATCACCACTTGCCGATCAACTTTGGATTTGATGGCGGAGCAGATTCGCCGGCTGCAAACAACACCGATGCGGCAAGTTCGAATCAACATACTGATCCAAATTTCGACTACAGAGGAGTCACCACAGTCGATTATGAGACTCAGCGCAAAGATTGCGACAATACCTGGCACCGGGGCAAAGTAGAGGATTTCTTCCAAGAATTAGGAGAGAGAGAACAGAAAGAAATTCTGGCCCATCGAGCCAACACAAAGCGCGCTGCTTGACCGGTCGTGTCTCAACACCAATAGCAGTGGAGGATGCAACACTGATGTGTATGAATTTTTATACGACCTGTCCGGTAGTATAATCATATCTGTATCGGCTTCCTTTGCGGGTGGGAACCTTTTCGGACCTCACTGCTCCAAACAGCTGGCATGAAAATTGTCAATTAAGTGCATGTTGCGCGAGTCAGTTGGATTCGATTACGTCTCCATTCGCCCGGCGTGGCATTCTTTAATAGAGCGCATGTCTCGTTATCAAATGCATCTTGTAATCAGGTACTACCTGGCAGCAGTTCTACGCAACTAAGCGGATTATTAGCGACGACTATTAGTGACAAAGGATGAGTGAGGAAGTGGGCCAAGATATGTTATGATGATGATTCAAGCAAGCAGAGGATAGGGTCTTGACTGGTTGGCAGGTTACGATATCCCGCTTGAAGAGTATAGTATAGCAATAAGTCCACGGTGATTCTCTTACATGTTCTGCTCAATATAATCAACCACTCAGTGCAGGCATGATTTGAAGGTACCCAGAAGCTTCCATGTGGCATAGCCAATATTGAAGTCCATCCTTTGAATCACGTACAGTTTGAAGCAGCGACAACGCGGTGACGTTCATGTCGTTGCGGAGATAAGTAACGGAGATTAGAATAACGCAGGCACCGTCATGCACCAGCTCCCACCGCAGATCGCTTTCCAACTTTTCCGGGCCAAAACTTGCCCGCAACATCTCAACAGAACTACGACCATTCTGCCTCCTTTTCTCAATTTTGGATTCAATCTCAACTTGACCTGTCTCCTCCAGAATAAGATACAGAAATAGATCCCTTATCGCACGTGAAAACACAATTCTCCGCATTATACTTTCACTCCTAGCGAACAAAGCAGCCAACCAGATGCCGCGAATCTAGCACGCTTGAAGAAGACTGATGAGGCTTTGACCTGGCCATTCACATTGGCATTGTCTTCACAACTACACACCACCCCCACCTGTCGCTCTTCCATGTTCTCCAATCGAGTATAATACCACGAGATAACGAACGCCTGCGATCCCACACATCAATGGCCTTCCCAATGTCGGCTTCTGCGGTATCGTTTTTCGCTTTCTGCCGCATTAGATTGCGCCCCTGTCGATAGCTCTACACATTCCCTACCATTCCTTGCCCCTCCTCTTAGCTCTATCACCAAGCTTGCACACCGTCATACCTAATTCAAGATGAAGTTCGGCAGCAATCTTCCACGCAACCAAGTGCCAGAGTGGGCATCCTCATACATCAAGTACAAGACCTTGAAGAAGCTTATCAAGTCGGCGGCGGAGGACGATAAGCATGGAGAGGGGGCTGACACGGCTGGTATGTCAGACCGAGGGGCAATCCCCTCTCCACACACTGATCACCCATAGAATTCTTCTTCTCCCTGGATCGTAACCTCGAGGATGTCGACTCCTTCTACAACAAGAAATATGCCGATGCAGCGCGCCGACTCAAGCTTCTTCACGATCGTTATGGCCGCTTCCTGGACAGTGCTAATGGCATCGACAAAGACGAGGTGGAAGAACTCATGGGGGCCTTGCTCGAACTACGAAGTCAGCTGAGAAAGCTACAATGGTACGGGGAGGTCAATAGAAGGGGTTTTGTAAAGATCACGAAGAAATTAGACAAGAAGTTGGGACAAGCCTCCACGCAACGGCGCTATCTAGCATTGAAGGTCGATACAAAGCAATTCGCAACCAATGTTGAACTCACAGAGACAATGAAGACCGTCAATGACTGGCTCTCAAAGCTCGGCGATGTCAAGGTCTGGGACGATAAGAGCTCCACACACTCTTCTCACTCATTGAGGCGAGTACCTTCGAAAGCAATGATGAGCCTTCCAGCAGGCATACTGGACATCATGGATCATGCCACGCGCATGGATGACATTGTGAAGCTCAACGAGTTGCTTGCAAGGGCATCATCGAACACTGAGACGGTCGAGGAGGCCCTCCCACCTATCCTGATGCTTAATCTTTTGCAGCGGGCCATCTCTTGCCGCGCGAAGGCATGCATCGACCAGCTTTTGGCAAGAATAGACACCATTGACGAAGGCGATGACATAAATAAGCGGAATTGCATTCATCGTCTCATCATCAGTACTGGACGGTCCAAGCCTTCGGAAGATGGAGAGACCCTTGCTGATGCAATGCAAGATACAAGGCTTGACACAATCAATTACATCAAGCCAGCTGCACCACCTAAGCTGGTCCCTCCCTCATCCTTCAGCAAGGAGCAAGATGGAGTGACGCACTTAAGCAGAGATGACAAGGTCGTAATACTTCTAGAGTACATATTGAACAAGCTACGTCCACATCAACGAGCCGCTCTCCAAGCAAGAGACGTATACGGACGGATGCCACTTCACTATGCTGCCCAGTACGGGTTTGTTGTCATTTGCCAGATCATCATATCACGTATGCAGGCCTGGGGCCAATTCGAAGTCAGCGAGGGTATCGATGCGCCTTTCTGGCAAGATGTTGATGGTTATGCGCCCCTGCACCTGAGTGTCATTGGCGGCCATCCAATCACTACTAGGACTCTGCTTGAAGCGGATGATTGGAGGGGATTCAATGACCGCAAAGCTGCAGTCCGCAAACACATGGCCAAATCTGGGGAAGTCCTTGCTCTGGCGGTCAAAGCCAATTTTGTGGTCATCGTGAAGCTGCTCGTAGATGCAGGCGTTGACCTTGATTATCAAGATGATCAGGGCGAAACAGCTCTGCATGTCGCGGCTCGGTTTGGTCATACTGAATGCGCAACCATTCTGCTCCAGGGGAGCGAAAGCCATAAAGCGGATCCTGAAATTAGAGAAAATACCTTTGGTTGGACTCCGCTTTTCATAGCATGCGTTGATGGCCGCATTGGAATTGCCAAGCTCTTGATCGCAGCGAAAGTGGACTTGGACAAGCCAGACCTTTCTGGATGGACAGCGAAAGAGCACGCAGCGCTGAGAGGCCACATAGCCATTGCAAGTGCTTTGGCCGAAGTGACAGCATCGCCTTTGTCGTCTGACTCAGGCTCCTCGTCAGCCATAGATACGAACGGTGTATCGCCTAATAAATCCCTTGCTGAGAGAAAATCGAATGGAACTACTAATAGCCATGGCAACACGACGCGAGCCCCTGAACCTGTAAAGACGTATGGCCATCGCTACCTTACGAAAGAGACCATGATTCTTGTCAGCCTTGGTACCATGGATACACGCAAGGCGGTGGAAGCGGTGAATCTTGATCAGATACATCTCACAGATGCTCACGCGACACAACTTGATACTGCATTGTCAGTTGTGGTGTCTGCGAGCGGTGCCAATGGAGAGTCATCCATTATAGACCTCCCTGTGCAAGACAACATTAGCACCGACCCTATCGTCTTCACTGCACTTGACGCATCTAAGGTGAAGCTGCGGTTCGACATTGTACCTACTTACGCGGGGTCCAATGATCAGATCGTTGGTCGGGGTGTTGCATTGCTCTCAACAATCAAGCCTAACCTTGGTTCCAAGCGTATCTCTTTACAGGGAGACGTATCTGTGCCAATTATGGCCGCAAATACTCTCGAGGTTATTGGGTCCGTCAATTTCAACTTCTTGATAATAACGCCCTTCACGCACCCGAACATGACCATCGCCGAGGATCATACTTATTGGAAGAAGTTGGCTTCCACTATGGTCATCGGCCACCGTGGTCTGGGCAAGAACGTTGCCCCCAAAAACTCTTTGCAGCTTGGTGAAAATACGATCCAGTCTTTCATTGCAGCCGCTAATCTAGGCGCTTCATACGTCGAGTTCGATGTACAATTGACGAAAGACCATGTTCCTGTCATTTACCATGACTTCCTGGTCAGTGAAACAGGCATTGATGCTCCCGTTCACCTACTCACTCTAGAGCAATTTTTGCATATCAATGACGGCCGTACTCCCCGACCTTCTCGGCCGCCATCGCCTGTTTCGTCCCGTCGAACAGCTTCGCGAACCATAAATGGGTCTGATAGTCGAAAACATCGGTCCATGTCAGTAGGAGACCTAACGAAGGACGATACTTCGGAGATGATTGAACGTATGAAGCACACTCGTGATTTTAAGCAGAAAGGTTTCAAAGGCAACAGTCGCGGCAACTTCATCCAAGCTCCGTTCACAACACTCGAGGAGATCTTCAAGAAGCTGCCCGAAAGCATTGGCTTCAATATAGAGATGAAATACCCCATGCTTTACGAAAGCGAGGAGCAAGAAATGGACACTTACGCCGTAGAGCTTAATTCTTTTGTCGATACTGTCCTCACAAAGGTTTACGATCTGGGTAAGAAGCGCAACGTCATCTTTTCTAGCTTCAATCCGGATGTCTGTCTTCTGTTGTCTCTTAAACAACCATCCGTTCCCATTCTGTTCTTGACAGACGCCGGTGTGGCTCCGGTCGGCGACATACGAGCTAGTAGCCTTCAAGAAGCCATTCGGTTCGCTTCGAGATGGAATTTGCTTGGCGTGGTCTCTGTAGCGGAACCATTGGTATTATGTCCAAGGCTTGTCAAAGTAGTGAAGGAGTCCGGGCTTGTTTGTGTGAGCTATGGGACGTTAAATAATGATCCTGAGAAGGTCAAAGTAAGTTAGCTTCGCTTGTTATAGAGCATTAACAAGCTAATATCTGCACAGCTGCAAGTGAAGGAGGGCATTGACGCTGTCATTGTTGACAGCGTCCTTGCTATACGCAAGGGTTTGACCGACAGCGAGAACGGATCCGTCGCGAACGAGTGAGGAGGCGATTGTGATACCCAATCTGTACAGTAATCTCACCGCAGCGAGCAAAGTGGCTTGCTTTAAGACGACACCTGACGACTGACTTTTGTTGCCGTCCCAATCACCTCGAGCTTGATGCCTCTGGTAATCTTCGACATTCCATGCATGAACTTGCAGAAGATGGCATGGGGAGGAAAAGGCCAGGAGTAGAATAGGATGAGGGTTTGATGTAGACAGTCTCATCTTGGAGCCTGGATCAAAAATTTCCTCTCAGATCGACCATTGATGTTCGTGATCATAGCACCAGGTCTGTCTAGATGGTTCACCCTTCATAGATACAATGGAAACTGCCCACGAGCATATTTCATGCTTTTCGACTTTCCTGGAGCTTGACACCATCAAACAATCACTAGCTTCGCGCCTTGCCCCCTTAAGCCTTCACTTGCGCCCACATATGCCATCTATATACACCAATCCCCCCAACACCAAGAAATGCACCACCCATCCACCCTCCCCCACACAATGCCTCTCCTTCCCCTTCCCATTCCCAAAGCCTTCCTCCCCACCAACTAAGATATATCACCGATAAAACTCCCCTCTCTTAACATTGACCCCATACTCCCCCACCGCACATCCCAGATCCTCCATCGTCAACACCGCCCTCCCCCCCTGCCCACCCCCCGCCCCCCCCCCTCCATACCCCGCCCTCTGCACCCCCAGCACATGCGCTCCGCTCTTCCCTTTATCCCCCTCTTTCCCCTTCCCACCACCTCCCCCCCCGCCTTGTTCGGGCTGCATATTCAAATTCGCCGCCGCGGCGGCAGCAGCGGCAGCAGCGGCGCCTGATTGCCCTGCACCGGTAGCGGAAGTGCGCATGCGGGAGTATTGGTAGGCGTCTGCGGCGATGTCGGCGATAAATTTTTGAGTGGCGAGGGCGAGGAGGCGTTGGAGGGGGAGGGGGGTGCGGGGGGCGGGGGGGAGGCCGGCGAGGAGGAGGTGGTGGGATGTTACTGCGTCGGGGATCTGGGGAGGGGAAGGATATTTGTTAGAGGGGGGTAGATTGATTGGTTTCAGGGAAGGGAGGAGAGGGAGAGTAAGATAGTTGGGGGGATGGGCGGGGCAGGGGGAGCGGATTGGGGATGGGGATGGGGGGACGTACGATAGGAGCGTAATCATCCATTTTCGAGAGGAAGTCCCGGAGTGAGATATCTTTCTTCGTTGGCTCCCGTAGTTCAGGCACTGGTTCCGTTTCTATGTTTGGATTTTCTGGATCTGGAGGGGCTGGGTCGATGGACATGTCAATTTCGGCGTCGACTTCAGTGTCCATGGGGTCTGATTGGGTGGAGGGAGCGGGTTGGTTGGTAGATGGGGTGGGATCGGACATTGCGATGGAAAGGAGGGAAGGGAGAGTATTGATTGTGAAGGCGCGTAGTGATGAATGCCAGTGAGGTTGTGGAAGTGAATGTTCGTCCAGAGCAGACAACAGCAAGCTGCACCCAAACATTTCAGCCCTATGAGATTCTGATCGCATTTCCGGTCTCGAACCCTTCTACCCGAAACATTCATTCTGGGAACGCCAACCAACCTTTGATATCCTCAGGACTACCCCGGAACTTACCCCACGGCTACACCTAAAGCCACCCCTAGAGCCACCCTCAAAATTTCATCTTATAGGCGTAATTACAATACCTCAAAGCGGGGAGCTGCTTGTATTATAGAGGAAAGGGTATATGCGCAATGGAATGGAATGTACGCGGAGGATCTGCCTATGTATATATTATGCGGACGCTCACATATGCATGGCTTGCCAACCATTCCATACTGTGAGTTACTCAGGAATATTCATGACGAGGAACCATATACCATTCATCAGTCGTATATGGAGTTCAGTAACGTTACATGGTTGTGTTATATGGCTGTCCTCAACTTCTCGGACAAAGGTCAAACTGTCTTCAGCGCTGGTGCCTCCGAGGTCACATCTTTCTCAGCAACGTCGTGATTGGTCTCTTCCTGTCTCTCCCAATACTTTTGTTTGTCCCTGCCCCTAATCAAGCCTATCAAATCGAAAGGGTCGAGTATTGTGATGATAAAATTCCTGGGGTCTTCAAAACCAGGCCCCTCAATCTCGGTAACACCATCTTCTGCCAGGTATATTTTGTTGCTGCTGGGTAAGAAGCTCGCAGGATGTCGAAAGTTGAGCATGACACTGTTAGTGATCATGAGCAGAGCCTCAAAGACCCAGAAGAACCACTCATAACGAACGATAGGTGAAATAGACATGGGATTGAATCCTGGAGTGACGTGGATCTGCGAGATCGAAAAGTATTCTACCGTACGATAAATAGTGCGAACCATGATGAGTGCACTGCTGCAATATAACGTGATGAATATGGACTTTAGGTTCTGTGGGAAGAGATTGTTCTTTTGGCATCTGCGTTGGAAATAAACAGCAAGCATGAGGAAACTGGCGATAACGCCGAGTTGAAGGATTAAAGCAGCCTTGAGGAGATCGCGTCCCATATTCTGCTTGCTTTCGGGAAGACTTGCGTTGGAACTGTAGGATGCACCGTTGCCGTTTAGGGCCTCGACAATAGCGGAGATTGCTCCGAAAGTAGTCAGAACACGGCCTGGGTGTAGTGGAGAATGGTAAGGCACATAGTACAATATGCGTCCCAGGACAATGTAGTTTGCAAGCTCATAGAACGGCCTGTTCTTGTCAGCGTAAAGGTCGTTCATGTAAACAGAGAGCGACGGTGCTTACGGTGCAGCATAGACGAGGCATATGCTGGAGATGTAGATATTGATGTTGCCGTAGTGGTAAGCACCCACCTCGCGCATGATGTAGCCAGCAGTAAACACGAGAGCAGCCCATGGAAAAAGTCCAGTGAACTTCCAGCACTTGTAATGACTTTGGCAAGCGTAAGTTGACTCCTGATGCGATTGAAGGGGGGGGAAGCTCACCGGCATTGCCACAAGTGGACAGCACATGAGACGGCGAAGAAGAAGGCCCAAGCAACCGGCGCTCCTTTATTTGGTGCATAGAACCAAATGCTACCAGGTACTATAGCACAGTCAATGGACATGAGGCTAATAGTTTTCCTCTAAAAGAGTCTTACCATATTGGCCACCCATTCTCTGAGACAATGGCAGATGCCTTCTTTGTTGTTTGTTTAAATAGTGGGAGATGTTTGAGAACAAAGCCTGTGTGGCTCGAATGAAGTTTGTTCAAGTGATAGATGCAAAGAATCCTTCAATAAATCTTCAAACTTCTGCCTGAAGAGGAGATTGCTAAGGGAGACTTCATCGCAAGGGACTTTGGTCTCATATATATGCCTCTTGCGTATCGTATCGAAGATGGATTTATTATTGTCACCAGCATTTTCCTCCCACCAATACCCCTCCTCCGTCGCAGCCATGCCTCCTTTCTACTATAGTAGGCGCGTGACAACGTGGACTAGCGCGCCTTCTTAGGGAAGAAAAGCGTTGACGGCGATCAATTAATTTCTTACTATCGTAGCTGCGTCTTAGCCCTTGACGGCCAAACATCTAAGCGAGCTGTCCAACTGAAAATGCCTCATCTCTCATCTCTCATCTCAGACACCCAACATGCAATCATCTTCTCCGGCATCCCCGACATCACCAACTCGACAACATCCGTGTTCTCCTAGAGCAGAGCCTTGGTCCGGTCGCCTGGTGGTTCATCGTGCACATCGTGGTTGAAGACTGACGCCTTGGCGGTCAAGGCCGATACTGCTCCTCCCGTCCTACGTAAGGCTGGCCTCAGCTTGGGCTGACTGCTGGCTTTATGCCGCAATTTCGAGGGGACTAGAAACGGAATCTTACGCCTAGTCTCCCCTACCCATGCATCGACCGGGTGAGAGGGGTCACTGCCAACTGCCAAGAGAATCTTTCGTTGACCAGCTGAGATAGCGTTATATGTGCTACACATGTGCTATCTATGATTGATCCAATTTCCCCCTGTCGAAACAATAGTCTCGCACTCTTAAGCATGGTCGTTTAGCATGCCAGCCAGCGTCGCTCCCGTCCACTGTCTGATCTGCAAGCGCTCCCGTGAGTCACAACGCCCCACTGGAGTGGCAGCTCATGGATTGATTTACTCAGTATCATGGTCATCTAACTGAGCGCTGTAATGCTCACACACCGGAAAGTACTTAATGTATGGTCTGTGTGAGCGAATGGCAATCCTTGCATATTGCTACTATTGGCTTGCTCGTATTGGAGATTGTGCTATCATTATCCATTGGTCCATTGGAAATTGGCCGCATAAAACCTGGTACCAAACGACCTTCGCCTATTCAAGTCCTTGTCTACGAGTCGCTCATACATCTGGGACAAGAACAAGAAATATACTCTATTCACATCTGCCAATATTCGAAGAAGGCCCAGAATGTTATCGAGGAATGAGCATGGCTGTAGACGGGAAAGCCACGCTAAATGACTCAAAAGACCGATCTTCTGGATGTCTACGCGGATAATTAACCTTGAACACTTCCACAGGTTCCCTTCCGGTCAGTCGATGCTGGGAAACAGCGCTTTAACGCGAATAATCACCCTCCGCTGTGCCATGTACCGTTGGCAATGCGTCACTGATGAGTTTCCTCTTCGCTTCATCAGCTGTTGGTCTTCCAGTTCCCCTATATGATACATAATCAAAAGGCGCCTGTAAGCCCAGCAACAAAATCCCAAAAACGTACCGCCACTCTTGGTCGCGGACCGAGCATATACATAAGGTCCAATCCGTCAAGACCTGTTCCTAGATACACGGGACTAAAATTCCACATCAAATTTCCTATCTCGCAAACCTGGCTATAAGCTATCTATTTCAAAAGTGTAAATTGTTCAATAATATATTGCAACCACAGCTTCTTAGTCCTACACTGACTCGGATCTCGCAGCGAGCTTAAGGGATACATCAAAATTCAATCTCCCTGTTTGATTCGGCCTTTAGGTCCTCGAGGAGATTCGAAGCTAAGTGAGGAAGCCTCCGAAACTTCTGTATCTGACAGCAATGTTAATGATCTCGTCTCGGGCTCCTCTCCTCTCGCAGCGAGGACGTTCCATCTGTCACTGTTCTGACTACTCTGTCCTGAGGCCACGTGGGACGCTTGAGTATTTCCGATATTGGACGAGCGTCATCAATTCCGGAAGCCTGGGATCCATGTCCTGTTTCGGTTTCAACTGGCCAAATCGAAGATGGTAATCGGTCCAAGTTGTCATCACTTGATTGAAGGGCACCGCTCATCTCGAAGCTCTGACCCGGTCTAGAAGCTTGCGTGGATGTATTTCGACTGTGCACTAAGCTTGCCCTGGAGCTATGTCCCTGCGAAGAATTCTTTTCTTTCATGTCAATTTGGACGTCTGCTCCTCGTGTTAGCTGCATTGGCTGGTATTTCTTATTGTTACACTACCAAAATATGCCTCTATAGCCACAAGGAGTGTGGAGCTCAATAAAAGAATGGGTACGATTTGACCGAATGTCATTGCGTTCTCCGAACCATCCATATCCCATTGTGGAATGTCACGATCGTGGAAGACACTTGCCACGCCCAAACCGAACCAAGTCAAGCAGAACATCAGATTAAACCAGCGGGAGTCGTTAAGCGCAGCCACAATTTTGTACAGGAGAATGTAACCTCCGAAACAGATTCTAGCGCACGCCATTAAGATCCAGTATAGGACGTTTCGAGCGTATGTCGTTCGGGTTGAACAGGTAATACCTTCACCTCTTTTGGATTCGCAATATCCGATGAACCTGTCGGAAACTGCCGCTGGTTTGTCGTGGAGCCATTTATTTACGAATCTTCGCGGTGGCTTGTATAGTCCCACAATACCTGGAGGATATCCAATGATGATGAAAGCGAGATTCGCATACATCCACCTTGCAGGTTCTCCACCTACATTAGCAAAAGTAAGATCATTAAATACACATTGTGCATCGAAGGGCCAACTGATATACCAATCTCGGTGCCCTTGCATGATGGTGGATGCTGTAAGAAATATCGCCATGCAGCCCATCAAGAAGGCCCGCCAATTGCGGAGGACTGGCCGGTCTTGCAGGTATTGAAAGAGAACCGCAAGGGTGATGAGATGCACGTTCGAAGCGAACCAAGCCAAGTCGCTAGTCAATGCAAAATGGTATACCGATATCGAGCAGTGTGTCCAGAATCCTGCAATCAAAACCGCGGTACCAGTGAGAAGAAGCTGGTCGCTAAGATTCAAGATGACCTTTTCGGAGACTCTTGTGAAGAATTCCTGGTTGTTTTCCACTGACCTTGGTAGCTGTGGCACATGCGCTTTTCGCTCGTTGACAAATCGATGAGCTGAACTTGGCTCATTAATGATGCCCCAGATGTACTTTACTATATCCCAGAGGAGCAGCAATAGCCTTTGGGTGCAGAAGTCAATTATGTTCTCGTCGGGGGAGGTGGTGGGGGTCAACGCGATGTGGATCAGGGACAGGGATAAGGCAATGGAGCTACTCGCTATGAATACAACAAGTACCTGCATAACAACATGGTGAGAGCATAGTCAAGTACGCTGCAGGCACACATACCCCAAGACCAGCTATGTCAGGATCCGCCTTGTACATTGGGGGGTCACGAACCCACCAGGCGGTACAATTGTTACTGCAACCCATGCTTGTTGTGGAATATTAGGAGACCAAGCAAAACAGAAGAGGCAGCAGGAAAGTAGGGTGAGGGAGCCAAGCTAGCCATATATACCTACCCCGCTTGGTGGCTTGAAGATCGCTCGCAATGGTGGAGATGAAGCTCCAATAGCAGGCAGATATAGGAGGCGTCTGGCGCTTGGCAGCGCTACCAATCAACCCAATCACGAAGCCGACAGTTGAGGCTCATAACAGTGCTCACATCTCGATCAAAAAACGATATACATACACTCCATTCACGGCTCGAAATTGTACAATCCATCAAGCATGCAATGAAATGGGCAGCGGTACATATTGGGAGTATGGGTTTAACAGAGATATAAACAGTGATGAAATTCACACGCGGCCACTCAGCACTCGACAATGCACCCAAAGCTGCTCTTCCGCCGACATCACAACTACAGGCTCATGCTCTCCATATCGAAGAGGCTGGCAGTAGGGAAACATTCTTAATTTCCATAACAATAATATTGGGATATCTACACGATGACTTTCAACACTATCAGTAAACTAATATTTCCGATGAACACAAAGCTAATAACATGCTCGAGTATGCACCTACAGCTCAAGATTCTAGCCCCAACTAGCAACAACAGCAGCTACAGCATGGGAGATGACTCAGCTTCGCTAAGCGACGCGACTTGACGTACATGTGGAGTGTACGATCCAGTCTACTGGCACGTGAGTAGCGCCGGCAGGATGCTCAACAGACACGGAATGTTTTGATAGGGACGATGTTCAATCATCTCCCCTCATATATATATATGTTTTGGGACAGCCGGAGAGGCCCAGAAGTCATGATCATGGCTTCAGTACACACGTTTTTCGCTGTTATATTCAATAAAGCTAATACCATCGAATGGGCCAACAGCTACGCGATTCGCGTCAACAATGAAGGTTTCCCGGATAGGTAAAAGTTGTGAGTCTATACTGCCTTTGTGTAACATGACTATTCGATACAAAGACCATCTCAACGCAAAACATCCGTATACAAGTAACGAAAAGGATTCTTACACCACAATGAGTACGTGATAAGACAACAATCTTCATTGGCACCACAACACTTTGTCGGATATAGATGAACACAACGTTGAGTTCCCACTTCGAAATATAAAAATCCAACCATGTCCCAAAACTCAAACACACTCACCGACAAATGTCTTCGCTTCTCAACGTAATTCGCAGATCTGGATCCTTCCTGGCCGGATTGTCAGTAAACGTAGAGATGAACGCGCCACGAGATACAGCTACAACACCTCACGAGAAGGACACCAACAGATCTGGTCAAGATCTTCAGCAGCCTCCTGCTGGGCCATACAATGGACCAAAGGATGAATCACCGTTCGTGACTGATGGCGAGAGCGAGCACCGCAGCGAGCATGACGGTGAGGACGAGGATGTTGACGGTGAGAACGAGGATGTCGACGGTGAGGACGAGGATGTTGACGATGAGGACGAGGATGTTGACGGTGAGGACGAGGATGTTGACGATGAGGACGAGGATGAGGATGATGAGGAAGAGGATGTTGACAGTGAGAACGAGGGTGAATGGCCTTGCATATGTGGGGATGGCTTGAATACCGATGGAATGTGGATTCGCTGCGACAAGTCGAACTGCCCATTCACATGGTATCATATTGCCTGCGTCGGCCTCGAGGAAGCGCCAGCTGGAAAGTGGTATTGTTCCCAATGCCGAGCACGTACAAGAGAGATCTCTAAGGCAAAGCTCGGTCCTAAGAAAAAGGGTACCGCTGTGAAAGCGCCCCAAAAGAAGGAGCAGGTCCACTGGAAAGGCTGGAAAGAGCTTCCCTCCGATGAAGAGGAGCAGTTCAAGCAAAATGTGGAGAGTTTGTGGGCGGCACAGATCATTCCTGGGAAGACTCGGAGGGGGCCACGCCAAGATGCACCATGCAGCGAGGATGAAACTGAATCCACTGGAAACGGACAGTCCCCGAGTCAGCAGCTCGAGATGGATATTCTCAGGCAGCAGTCTACTGGGAAGAGGGTACCTTTGGGCCCACTGCGCAACGAGGACTCAGAGCTGTCACTCCAATCGGGAAGCAGTAATGATGACCAGACTGCTTGGATGTCGGAGCTGATCGTCGATCCTCAAGATATGACGATCGATGACAGAGCAGCATCACCAGGAGAAGCCGAATCCGAATCTTCAGACTGGGAGACAGTCATGGATGTCGATGACAAAGCTGCATCACCAGGAGAAGACGAATCGAAATCTACTGACAGGGATACTATCATGGAGGTTAATGATATAGCGAGTTTCATCATAAAAACGGCTTTGGGAACTGACCATGTGTCCGATGACCCTAGAGGCAGATCTTCTTGAACAACTACTCCATAGGCAGCTTCCGTTTTGCTTTCGGTTGCCTCAGCCACGACTGGAGAGCGCATCGACCTCGAACCTACAGAAGGTGACCGAGCCTTGGTGGCAGCTTTAAGGGGAGGTTGGGTGGGCAATACTTTGCTTAGTGGTCAGAAGAGTAGGGAAGTTCTCGGATTGATGGTATTTCATTCATGAAAGTACCTCTGCTACGAAGCTGTTTATACATTTGGCTCCCGAATCAATAAGACAGACTGAAAAACACATCTTTGACCCTACGAACTTTTTCTGGTACCATGCCTTGAATTAGAGGGGAACCACGCAATATGCCAGTCACGGCTACAGAACCTGTTCATCTACATGACTATCGTATCCCCAACTATTTGAATAGCAAAATAATAAATTATTCTATGATCATTCCATGTCGAAAATGAAAATGGTGTAATCAGAGGAAAGTGAGGATGTTTGTCCCCGTGTCGGACGTAGAGTCAAGTCTCCGGGAACGACCAATATTTCCGCACATATTTCAGCGTCAGAGGTCCCTAAAGTCGGGCCGCCTAAAGGGATGGGACTAGCCCCCAGTGAAGCGGCTCTTAGGCCCAAATCTTGTTTCCTAGGGGACGAGTTCTAGGGGCCTCTAAGAATCAGCCCTGTAGGGCTACACGGTTGACAGGTACTTATTCTGTAGTTCTCTAACGCACTCCGTCACGATACAGAAAGTCTCGAAGCATTGACAATATCAATCATCCAATGTTAACCGCCCGGTGGTTTAAGTATCCAATAGAGCACAAAGGTACCTGTGCGGGGCCTTGCATTGCATTGCATTGCATTGCAGGCCTCTGCAGCGGCTCTGCCGTCCACTGACATCCTCCCGCTAAAACGCCTCTGTATAAGATATACGAGACCGAGTATGCCCGGTGTCCCGCCTTGAGGGGTAGCTAAGAATGCCATGGGCAATGGCAATTGCTGCATACTGCATATGAGGGCGGAGCCCTTGGGCTTCTACCCAGAGTTTTGCTCCATTGCATATTCTTGCTTGTTTCAATTGAACAGTCAATCTTGGATTTGAAGGACAACAGTCGAAGTCAGTTGTTTGAGCATTCATATAACATAATAAGATGCATTTACAGTATCCATTCCTAGCACTACTCAGCATCATCTGCGGTGCTGGTGCCTCTTTCTTTGACGAGGTACACCAGCCAATCCCGTCGTGCTTTTACTGAAATCTTTCTAACTCTGGACACAGATTCCCCTACTCACAGCAAACACCGCGAAATGCAATTGCACAGGCACGAATGACACCGGCAAGGTTGGAGCTTCCTACATCTGTCGTGATCCACGCCTCGGCCCCACACGCCTACCAAGACGCTTCCCTCTCTTAAGCTTCGTGTCCGACTATGACCGTTTCGGTGGCGAGACGCCCGGTGTCTTTCTTTCCAAATGGACGACTCCTGACGGTTACTATAATTATCCGCCGCAGAACGGCTTCCAGCTTACGGTCACCGGACAGCCAATACTGGGAAATATGACTTTACTGCCTGGGACCAAGGTTGATCGCTTTGGCAGCGAATATGGTATGCCTATCGCACTCTCTCAGCACTCATAATATAATGGTCTCGCTAAGTACTGGATCACTATCGTAGGGTCTTATGTCTCTGCAGCAGATGCGCCATATTCTCAGCGTGCTCTTCCGCCCTCCAATCTAGATACTCCAGTCGACACACCCGACTATCCCTATAATTATCACATCTATACCGTCATTAAGCCTTTGGAATGCGTGGGAGGACCAATTGCACCCTGGTTTGGTCAGCCCGGGCTGGGGGCGCAATTCTATGTTGGCGGAACAGGGAATATCTTGACTTTGATTGCAAATGGATACTTGCAGAGAGTTAACAAGACAGCGCTCGAGGCGGGACCCGGCAAGGGCGGGGACTGTGGTTTGTAGTCACTCTGAAGGAGACGGCAAAGAGAGTGCCTCAATTCAGCATGGGTCCGTTGGCCGCGGAGGTCTCAAAAGTCTTGATATGAATGCAACCAACTACGATGTTAAAAAGTCTTAAGTGGGCATATAGCAACCCTTCAAAAGGCGTCGTTCGATTTGTCGACCTTTTAAGCATACTTTTAACCTTTCCGTACCTGCATATATGCGCATTATACAGCATCCTCAAAAGTGTAATGAGCCCAGCATGCATGAATGTGATGTAGCTTACCTGAACGTCTTTGATGCTCATATGCAACTACAAAGTGCTTTGTTATACGGGAAATGGAAACCGCATAAAGACAAATAATGCTACCAGAAAACAGCCCACGAGGATTTTACGCCATGACTCCTTCAGGACCAAGCCTAAGCAGCGAGTCCTAGAATTTATCATCTAAGGTCTTTAAACCCATGCATGAATCATGCTTCATTCTCATACACACCATTACTATCTAGCAGAACATTACCTCGAAATAACACCTTCCATTCCAATCAGTACAGCAGCCCGACTCCATCCAAACAGGAAAAGCCCAATTTCCAAAAAAGTCACATCATACATCCCCCATTCTTGGAACTTCCTACCTCGCTAGCACCAAGTCTCACTCTCCTCTTCTCGCCGCCTCCAGTCCCTCCCATCAAGGTCGACCAGGACTCTACCATCCATTCGTACCACACCTTCCTATTATCAGTCGCACGGAATATGGAGACTGTAAGCGTCGACGCATCAGGGATGTAAAGAGGTATCTATTCATAAAATGAGCATAAGAAAAACCCAGTGAAGCGAAGATGAGATAGGGAGAGAAGCTAACCTTTAGCGAAAAGAAAAGCGGAAACCAACTCATCATCCCCGGACTCTTCTCCTCCACATTAATCGGATTCGTACTCAACTCCACCCCCGGATAAAGCACCGCCTCGAAATACCCCGCTAACCCATGACAAACAGCCCTGTCTCTCAGATTAAACGTCAGCCTCGCATGCCGCTCATTATGCTTATTAGCCGAATCAGCAGGCAACGGCTCCGCCGGCCCATGCGAGAAAGACCACGCCAGAAGAATATTCGGCACGGGCGATGGAACGGATGATTCTGAGGCCGTGGAGCGGGATGTGGATGGGCGGGAGGTTGTGGAGAGGTAGTCGATTGCATGGAGCATGACTACGTAGGGGGTGTTGTGAGCTTCGGGATCGTTAGAGACGCGGGCGGAGATGTCGGCGTGGAGCTTTGGGGCGGCGATGGGGGTGAGGTAGGCGCTGTAGGAGGAGGGGATGGAGATGCCGTGGGTGGGGTTTAGGAGGGGGAGGATGCCGTCTAGACATTCGGGGGAGAGCTCGTTGTCGGCGAATGAGCCGAGGAGTTCGGACACGAGGATGTCGATGGGACCGTGGGTTGGGGGCTGGGGCTCAAAGGATGGTTCAAGTCCGTTAGACGCTGTGTTGGCATTCGGGCTTTCCTCTTCATCTCGAGGCGGTGGCCATTGCCCAGTATAGCCTTGTCGGTAAGGAGCAGCTTGTCGTAATGGGCCCTTCCAAGACCGCATATCTGATTTGACAAGGTTAACACGATTGCCCCATGTCTCTTCATTATGTCGCTGTAACAGGACGAAGGCGTTTTGATTCTTCTCAATGGCCCACATCTCGATTGGGATGCCTGTAGACTCGCTTGCTTGCAGAGCTCTGGTTACTAGTGGTCCTCGACCGGCGCCTACAACAGCAACGACAACTTGTCCCGAAGGTCCTGAGGCTCGTTTGTATTGATCCCGCCAGTCGATGAGTGCTCGTTGAATAGCGAGCAGATATTTGTCATACTTGATCGGATCTTTTTCGAAGACTTCATATGTGTAGCTCTCCAGGTTATCTGTCAATGGTTGTAAAGGAGCCTGCAGGTAATCCTGGTAGCCGGCACCAAAACGCTCTAGGTTGGTCCTAGAAGGCTGTCGGCGCTGGAGATTGCGCAGATAATTGAGATGAGGAGTCGGATCATTGATGGTCTTGTTGGACTTCTTGCTACCTTTCCGCTGTAGCTCAGAAGCCTCAGCTGGCGTCGGCGATGAAGGGTCTGCTGCTTCGTTGGACGACAAGAAACCTTCGGCTGGGGAAAGCAAAGTTTCGGGGTCATCAAACCCTGGAATCGGACCGACATCACATAATAGGAGCCATGGCGGATTCCTGATTCGCATATACCGAGTCAGCAGCGCTTGATGATTGTGAGTGAAGGCTGGGTAGCCACCGGGATTCTTGAAAAACGTTTTACTAGTAATACACAAAAGGCGCAATGGCTCAGAGTGCCATCTCGAGCTCACACTGAGAGGTGGGAGATGTGGAGGTATCGAGAGAGCTATGAAACCCATCATTAGCACATCAGGCCACATCGTTGACACACTTTTTTGCGCGGGACACAGTAGGGAACTACCTCAAGAACCTATCTCTGATCGCCCTGAGAGTCCCTTGTCCTGATTCACTCATCATGCCAGAAACTTCTCAACAAGGCATTTCATATAGAATAGTTTGCAACGAAAACTCGATTTGATTCTTACCTACAAAAAGCCTATTGTTGTATTTACAAACTGTCCTGATGACATTCCATGCATCCCAAGTGCCAAAGAAGTCAACTTTCGCAGGCTTCTTACGCGAAATGACGAACGAACTTCCGTCGTCGTCCTCTTCCAGCTCATCCATCGAGTTCTTGTACGAACTACCTTCTGATAAACCTAGGTACTTTGCTCGTGCTCTCTCTGCAAGACTTCCGATGGCATTGTCGCTATCTTGCTCAGGGTTGTCCATCATGGGCAGCGATACGGACATCTGGATATAATGTCCGACATTCATTACATCTTGCACAGCACATGCATACTGTGTGACACCTTCCCCACTAAGTTTACCATGATGTAGCTTAGGACAAGGTAATATGATATTTCCTATTCCACAAAAGGCTGCGTATGCCACCTCCAGCTCCAAGACTTGACGCGAAAGATTGTAGACCACCGGGTCAGGCGAACAAAGATCGATCCACGGGCTGACTACTGCTAGCAGTTGGGAGACGATCTCGCCTGGCGCCAACGGAGTATCAACTGGCGATAAAGAGGGTATAGTGGGTACAGGTAGGCTCCGGTTAGGGTGAGAGTCCAGCTCTTCGAAATGACTTGATAGGATTGTCAAAACTCGACTATGGAAATAGGGTGTCGTTATCGGTGTCGTTAGCATATCATACTGAGAAGCGATCAGCTTGGTACTTTTCATACAGTGAACGGGAGTATCTCACATTGCAGTCTTGCGCCTGACGTAGCAACTCTGGAGTGACACGTACGCGATCACTCTCATGCTGACCAATGTAAAATGTAGGCATAAACTCATCTGAGGTGGCCGAGTCCATATCGCTGACCAACGTTGGGAGACGGACACCCCTGTGAATTCGCTGCAGTGGGCTTAGATGAGCTTTCAGAAGATTAAGAAACAAGTACAACCATAGCACAGGATATGACAGAGAGAATGACAGGCATCAGCCAGGAAAAAGAGGAGAAAGCTTTCAAGGAGGTTGCACCAATCTTGTGCCTTGCGCTGTCCGCAACATCATTGGCCACCGTGGTGCATGACAGGTCGGACATACATTGTTCCGGTGCCGATATAAACCGCAGTCCTACAGAAAATAAAGATTCACTTAACACTCCGCAAACATACCATTCATAACCGGACACCAACACCTCAACGCGCAAATGGATCGCCGACCAGAATTCAGAGAGCATGGTCGACTTAAGCGCCAAAGGACGAGCGTTACTGAGTCCAAGATCGATCCTCATATACCAGTCATGAGCGACGAGTCTGATGACGGAGGTGTCAAACTTGACGGTTACTACGGCAAGCCTGCTATAGTCAAGCAAGAGTCTGGAAACCGCGAAGTCAAGCGGCAAAGATCAGAGAGTCCTTCTTATGACTTTGATCAGTCTGTCCCGAAGCGTCGCAGGTCTGACTTTGAGCAACATGACACCACTCCAGCAAAAACTGAGGGTCGTTTCGATGCCGACGCGACGACCAAAAAGCGCCAAAAGAAAGAAGGCGATCTAGAGGAAAAACCGAATCCGTACCTGGCGCATCAGTATGACGACTCTAAGAAGAAAAGCGTAGATCCCAAGTCCAACCCCTACCTGGCTCATATGTATGAGGAAGACGAAAGTTATAATGGCTATAGTAATGGTTATGGAAAGACCATTGACAGAACGAGTAGGGTCTCGGAAGCCTCTACGCTGGCAAGGTTGCCCAGACACAGAACGACTGCCGCAATGGCCAAAAAGGCTGAAGATGGGCCCGTCAATGCGTTTACGGGGAGGCCGTTGTCTTCACAGTATTTCAATATACTTCAGACAAGGAGAAATCTGCCAGTTCATTCACAAAGGTAAGTCTATAAGGTGTCTCGATAAGTAGTTTAAGCGCTAATTTTTTGCCCAAGGGATGAATTCTTGCAAATGTACCAGAAGTCTCAATTCCTGGTCTTCGTTGGAGAGACCGGCTCCGGAAAGACTACTCAGATACCACAATTCGTCTTGTTTGACGATCAACCGCATATCCAGCGCAAGCTTGTGGCATGCACACAACCTCGTCGAGTAGCAGCTATGTCCGTGGCGCAACGTGTCGCAAATGAAATGGATGTCACCTTAGGAGAAGAGGTGGGCTACAGCATTCGTTTCGAGGATGTTACCGGTCCAAAGACTATCTTAAAGTACATGACAGATGGTATGCTGCTTCGGGAAGCGATGAACGACAACAATTTACAGCGTTATAGCACAATCATTCTAGACGAAGCCCATGAACGCACGCTCGCCACAGACACTTTGATGGGGCTGTTGAAAGAGGTCGCACAACGGAGGCCTGATCTGAAAATCGTCATCATGTCTGCAACTTTGGATGCACAGAAATTCCAAAGCTATTTCAATGATGCACCTTTACTGGCGGTACCAGGTCGCACGCATCCTGTCGAAATCTACTATACACCAGAACCGGAGCGAGACTATGTCGAAGCAGCGTTGAGGACTGTTCTGCAAATACATGGTAGTGAGCCCGAAGGCGACATTCTCTTATTTCTTACTGGAGAGGAGGAGATCGAAGATGCGTGCAGGAAAATAAACCTTGAAGCGGACGAAATGATTAGAGAGGCTGATGCTGGTCCACTGAAAGTCTATCCTTTGTATGGAACACTACCTCCCAATCAACAACAGCGTATCTTTGATCCTGCTCCCCCACCAAGAAGGCCCGGAGGCGCCCCAGGCCGCAAATGCATTGTCTCAACCAACATTGCCGAAACCTCGCTCACTATAGATGGCATCGTGTATGTTGTAGACCCGGGGTTCAGCAAGCAAAAAGTCTACAATCCTCGTATCCGAGTAGAGTCATTATTGGTGTCTCCAATATCGAAAGCATCAGCCCAGCAGCGCGCCGGCCGAGCTGGTCGAACGCGTCCAGGAAAATGTTTTCGTTTATACACCGAGGCTGCTTTCAAGAAAGAACTTATCGAAACCACTTACCCCGAGGTCCTTCGCTCTAATCTCTCATCCACGGTCCTCGACCTGAAGAAACTCGGGATAGACGACCTTGTGCATTTCGATCTCATGGATCCTCCCGCACCCGAGACACTTATGCGTGCCCTTGAGGAACTCAATTACTTAGCCTGCCTTGACGACGACGGGAATCTGACAGCGCTTGGAAAGCTGGCCTCTGAGTTTCCTTTAGATCCCACCCTCGCAGTCATGCTCATCTCGTCCCCTGAATTCTACTGCTCCAACGAAATTCTTTCCCTTACCGCTCTGCTCTCAGTTCCTCAAATCTTCGTTCGCCCTGCCTCAGCTCGCAAGCGCGCCGACGAGATGAAAGCGCTCTTCGCCCACCCAGATGGTGACCATCTAACAATGCTGAATGTCTACCACGCCTTCAAGTCGCCCGACGCTCAAGCTAACTCCAAACAATGGTGTCATGACCACTTCCTCTCACTCCGAGCTCTTCAGTCAGCGGACAATGTACGGGAGCAGCTCCGCCGTATCATGGAACGAGAAGAGATCGAATTGGTTAGCGTACCCTTTGAAGACAAGAATTACTATACAAATATTCGACGAGCGCTAGTCGCAGGGTTCTTCATGCAGGTCGCGAAGAAGGAAGGCAATAGCAAGACGTATGTGACAGTCAAGGATAATCAGAACGTGATACTGCATCCGAGCACTGTGTTGCAGCAGGAAAGCGAATGGTTGGTGTACAATGAATTTGTCCTCACAACCAAGAACTACATCCGAACTGTCACTAGCGTTAAGCCGGAGTGGTTGCTAGTAAGTACATCTCCATTCCTTGCCCAGCAGAAGTAGATGCTAATGTTTTGCCAGGATATCGCACCAAATTACTACGACCTCACGACATTCGGAAAGGGAGAGGTCAAGAACGCTCTTCAAAGGACTGTAGAGAAAGTCAGGCGGAGGGAGGCTACAAGAGGGCCTGCTAATGGGAAAAGCAGATGATCATGCATAGACTAGACAGATGTTTGCAAAGATGGATGTACAAATATGGCTTGCAATGCCTTGACTGCAGACATGTCCTATATTCATAGCTTACTTCAAAGCGCGGCCGGACCAAGTCAACCTCATTTCCCAGGCCATTTGGCCATATGGAGAGATCGTATATGCCGCTAAATCAAGTTCATAACCCATATTTGCCCGCAATATCATGTACCATCATGACCATTGACCCCATTCGTTTCATTCACACCCACCGCCCCATCCTCATGCCGCTGCCCATTGATATCCGTCTCAATAGCCGCCTGACCCCCCACACCTTCCAATCTCTTCTTCTCATTCTCTTCCCGAATCCTCTCCGTTTCCCTCCGCATACTCTCCATATCCCAATCATTACCATCCTCCTCCCCGCTCTCGTGTTCACTGTCATCATCATCCTCCTCCTCATCCTCACTATCGTCCCATCCACCCTTCTCAAACATAGCACGTCCAGTCGCTTCTTTTGCCTGCCTCGCCTCGTCCTCCGCAGCCTTCTTATCCAGCCTCTCCTTTTTCCATTTCGCGAACGTCTCTGGCGTAACAGGTGTCAATGTCCCGGTAAGCTTATGCCTTTCACTTTCCAGAAAGTCTTCCAGCGTCAGAGTCTTGAGCGGTGATTTATCCATCAGCGCCTTCTCTGCCGCTCTCTGTTCCTTAGTTTTCAGCACGAAGCCAGGCGGTAAACTGTGTTTATACATGCATTTATCGCCGCCGTTGGGACACGTCCAGAACCAACCGTATTTACCTTCTTCGACGGCGTTGATGAAGTATTTGCAGACTTTGTCGGTGGTGGTTTTGGGATTCCCATGTTTGCTGAGGACGACTTGCCGTAATTTTTCTGTGCTCGGAACATTATTACCATGAATCCAGCAAAAGTTACGTGTGAGAAGGGTTGGCTTGTCTGACCTTCGTCCCAATTGTCCATCTCATCTTTTTTCTTTGCCTCATCTTCTCCCTCCCGCATATCCTGGTACAGATTTTTCTTCTCTCCTTTCCTCTCAACCGCTAGATCATGACTGAATTTACATTTTCTGCCCTTCTCGCAATTCCCCTGTTTGTAAAATATACACAACACCGTCTTCGGGTCGACGCCGAATGGCACCTTCTGTACCTGGACAGGCTTAAATAATTCTGCTGTTTCTCGCTTCGCTTGTTCCGCAGCAGCTTTTTCCTTTTCCCGTTGCGCTTTCTCGGCTTCTTTTCGTTTCTGATCGGGCGTCTTGGCTTGAGCGGCTTGTGATTGAATGGCTTGGATTTGCTTCTGTGCCTGTGCACCTTTTTTCTGCGTTCGTTTATAGATCAGCGAGTGCCAGAGGTACAGTTATGATCCCTGGCTCAACGCTTAAGGACCGGCAAGCCTGCTTACATTTTTCATGCCAAAGGTCTGGATGAGAAGTTTTAGTAAAGGTTTTCAATTGATAATGGGGGCAAAGCCTAACCTTATCCGCGACGACTTTTGTCGCGGAAGGTTTAGCCTTCTTCTCATCTTTCTTTGGAGGCATGGTCGACGTGCTACTGTGGATGGCGATGTGACGTGTAGAGGATGAACGGTAAGCTGCTAAAACACTACGGACAATATATGATGTGAACAATCCCGCAAGTAAACTCTCGATAATGCAGAGGGTTTCTTTCAGAGACGTCTGCCTCGTCTCGCTTCAACGGTCGTCGATATGGGACAACCGAAGGCTGAACAAACTCTTGGTGGGGAGTTCGTGATATCGGTAGGGCTGACTGCAGCCAGCCACAGCCCTAGCCCTAGAACTAATTTCTTTCCTATCACACCTCAACATTCACGACCGAAACCTGCCTCCTTTTAGCGAGGGAGCTCGGTGAGCAGGGGTGAAGCGGCACCCCACCCACGCTCATTTTTCCTTTCCTTTCCACTCACCGCATGCGTTGATCTGTAGACTCAATCTTTCAGCAATATCATGCCAAGGTTACCACCAGATGAACGAAAAAGCCTTAGGTATTTCCACTACTGACCCATGCGACCTGGATGGACGAGGCTGAGCAATCGCTTTAGCTTGTTTTACCAAATCTACCTCAAGCCTCAGTGTCCTGCAACAGAGGTCAGGAAATACAAATAAAACAATCAATCCATTAATACAGCTTACACGCCCCTGTGTCGCTTTTCCATTCTTGTTATATTAAATGGCGGAGCTAGCCTTGCTTGCATCAATTGTTCAGGTCGCTGATGTAGGACTCCGTCTAAGCTTACGTCTTTACACATTCGGAGAGACCGTTGCCAGTGCTGATCGCTCCATCCTTGCAATCTCTAAAGATGTGTCCTTCACTTCTTCTGTACTCAAAGAGCTAGGGCATGTATTCGAAGATGACAAGGGACGGATACACTCTGACAGCGCAACGAAGACAGCGGAAGCGGTCGTTCAGGAATGCTCGGATGTCTTTCAGGAGATGGACGGTCTGTTGTTGAAGAAAGTACCAAATCTGAAGCCGGGATCCATGGACAAGAAGGTACGAGCAAAAGCCTTGCTGGAGCGGCTACGATGGCCTGTTATAAAGGGCAAGATAGAGATACTCAACTGCAACTTAGATCGGATGAAAACCACCTTGACCCTTATGCTGAATGTAATCATATATGCACAGCAAGTCTCAAAAAGGTAGGACTCAGGATGATTGGTCTGATAGCCCAGAAACTTCTGATGACGGTATCGTAGGAACGAACCCGCTTCCGTCATAACAGAGCAAAAATAACTGATCGAGATTCTTGTGCAAGCCCAGGAAGAAAGGGATAAGGCGCTGAAGCAAGCTAAACGAGCATTGAATTATGAGCCAGTGGAGCCGAGCAATGACACACCGTTTCTTACTACAACGAATTTAATGGCAATTTCAATCGGCTTGGAAAATAGCGAGCAGTCACAAGGCTCCAATGACACCCCTTTGGCCCCTTCCCAAGCTCGAACTTTGAATACGGAGCCTGACAACTCTAGTCACCTCGACCAACTGCTTGACGAGTATACAAGATTGCAAAAGAACTTAATTGACGAAATACATTCGGAGCAGTATATAATACAGAAAGATTCGCGGAAGCGCCTTGAAGTTTGGGTTGATAATGCCCATAATGACGAAGTCCGTCGTCTGACGGTCACATATCCTCACTACTACGATGAAAACGGCGAATTCAAGGAGTACGGGAGGCGCCAAATGCATCCAATCGGGGTTGGTGGGTTGGCTGAGCATTATGCCGAAAACCTACTGCCAGTAGACATTCCAGACAACTTTGAAAGCAAGCCCACCGATAGAACATCAAACATATCCAGCCAACGGAGTAAGATAACGGCTATAATGTCCAGGCCACTAGCCTCAGAGCCCGGACTTGAGAAAACCGAGCTAATCATCATGCGCCGAGATGAAGGGCAGCCCAGAGCAATGTCGAGGGGTGGTTTCGAAGAGGAGGATATCACAATTCGGAGAGGCGGGGATAAACCTCTACCACAACAGCCGAAACCCATTCTCCGCAAGCCAAAAGACAGATCTCCAGAGTATTCAACGATTATAAGGGAATCCTTCGCCTCACACCCCAGCCAACCCATCAAGGAACCTCTTCAGCCAATAGATAACCAAGCAGAAGTCTATATAGAGAAAGACCCGCTGCTACCCAAGTATGTTGTCATCTTATCGACTGCTGTAAACTTACCTGACATTGCGAAAGGACCGATCTTTCCTCGGTTGAAGTCGGCCATCACATGAGCCTACTAATTGACACTGCTCAAACGAAGGTAAAGCCGGCCGAAAGCCAGATTGGTGCTGAAGATATGAATATGGGGCAAGCTAGCGCTTTTCCCTCTTCAAACCAAAAGGAGCTTCGTGGAGCCTGCGAAAATTGCAATATAGCTAAAATGGTGAGCCTACTTTTTCCGGTGACAACGAACTATTTGTTGTCTTACCCTTTACCGTTCTATTGTCATTATACCCACCGCCGCTTGGCACTGCTGTGGAGAATGACTGACATTGTGAAATATATATAGCGATGTGGAGGAGGAAATCCATGTACCTCTTGCCTCGACAGTGGAGGAGTCTGTATCTACAGCGCAGATAACCGTACAGGTCGATCGAAAAGCGGTAAAAACATACCAGATATGGGTTTCCTCAATAACATGCCCCTCTTCAAGTATAAAAGCCGATCATCTTCCCCACAACCGAATAATGCTCGAGACGTGGGCAAGAAAAAATATAGCGACGCTGTGAGCGAGCACAGGGATAGCAGCGATATGAATGAAGATAAGTACATCCGTGCTCCGCGAAGAATTCACGAAATGGATACAGTGGCGGATTCTGGGGGAAATCCTTGGGGGGAACTCGATTTCGAGGTGGATTTTGGGGGGGATTCTGGGGCGGCTGATCTGGACTTTGATGACGATATGGCGGTTTTGTATGTAGATGAACGCGCAAGTGAGGGACTAGCCAGGATTGGCGAGAGAGTGGAGGAAGATGGAAGAGAGGGAGAGGAAGGGGAAGACGAAAGGAAGGAACCGCAGGAAGCCAACGAGACCGTCGCCGTCAAGCGGGCAAGAAACACCCTAGCGGCACGCAAGTCTCGGGCCGCAGATTTTCGCAGAGACGAAACATCGGTTGCGGATCGTTTGCTAGCTGCGTGGACGACTGTGAAGCCCGTGATATAGGATGGCGACGGAGGAGTTGGTGATGCTGGGAATAGGTGCATAGCCTCTGCACTTATATCTGCGACTATTGGTTACGAGAGTTCGGAGTTCATGCTGGGTTGTTTCTGGACCAGATTAGGCGTAAATGGGGGATATTTGCCGTTTAGGGTGATGATATGATAGCTATGATATGAAACCTTTAGATGCAAAGTCACTTCTAAAAGAGCAAGGCTTGGGCCGGAACAAGAATTCGATTATTTTTATTACTTCTTTCAGAGGGCATAAAGAATCAGCTATGACTTAGGTGCGGTGTGTATTTATAATGTTCATATTTCTGTTCTTTGGGAAGGTAAGCCTCGAATAGAGTTTTTCTGGCTTGAATTTCAGCGATTTGATGCAGGTTGGCGCTTTAAAGCGGCGCTCACCTTAGACCCAGTTGGGGGGAAGTCCTGTCTCCTTGGCACCTGAGGCATCGAACAGCCACCACCATTCTAATTCTGTCGGCCTCTAGCCTGGCCAGTTGCTGTCATCCACAATGAAAGCCGAGGATGAAAGGGCAAGGGCCAGAAGCTAACGTGGCGCTGTTCCAGGCTGCCTTGAATACTTGATATCCGCCCGCTTTGTAGCTGTGATTTTCCTTCATTTTCTCGCCTTATCAAAGCAACCAATTAAAGCAGCTATCCAGAATCCCAGATGGCTTCCACAACTCTCTGACTAATCTGTACTTCCATATTTGCTGTGCTATGCTTCTCCTCCATCTGGTTTCTTCGTCCTAGGACAATATCACCAGGCTTGTGGAGGGTCGTCAGCTCGAGGTGCCAACCCGAGACAATCAATTCCAGCTTTATGCTGCCCAAGACACGATAGCCCTAAGATGATGTGGAGCATCGGATACGTCTGCCTCTTTGAGTCTCCTTGACTACAAAGTTGCGCAATGTCGAATTATCTACCGGCTCAATTGAGACCGTTCTTCAATCATTAGAGTCCTGTCAGTCCGGCATTATGCGTAGTGGAAAACATCAGTATCATCCGTTGGGACATCGCAATATTCGACTGCTCAAAATATGGCGAGATGAGAACAAGTTGCCGGCCGAGCTGAGATGCGAGTATCTACTTGCGCCTCTCGACGGACTTCCCGTCACTTACACCGCCATATCTTACGTATGGGGTGATCCCACCGCAGTATCTCAGATCATTTGCAATAATGGTGATCGTCTGAGCCTGACTACATCAGGAACCGCTATTCTCCATGCTATCGTTGAGGCAAGGGCTGCAGGATATTTTTGGATCGATCAATTATGTATCAACCAAGAGGACAAGCAAGAGAAAGCAGATCAGGTTCGAATGATGGGAGAAATCTTTGCCTCCGCAAAAAACGTCATTGCATGGCTGGGTGTACCTACCGCAGATAGCAACATTGCTACCAGCTTTGTAGTCACGCTGTTCAATGCCATGAAAAAGCTAGCTTCCCGGAACGCAATTATAACCGCAGATTCACTTTGCCAGAACACGGGATGCGAACATCCATCGCCCAAGTGGTTAGCCCTTCGCAGCTTTCTCAAACGTCCATGGTTCGAGCGGCTATGGATCGTGCAAGAAATTATCATGGCTTCTGGCGAGATGATATTGTTGTGTGGTAATTGCTCCATCACATGGGATACTTTGGCCGAAGTGGTTGTGACAATCGAGACCAACGGACTTTCAAGGCTTATACTCCAGAATACAGATAATGGAGAAGATGACCCAGATGCACCTGGTGGTCTTCTGAACACAGCCTGTGTCTATGCTATGAAAAAGATGAAGAATATGCGACAGCCAATCGACCTCCAATTTGCACTGATCTACTGCTTGCGATTCAAAGCCACAGACCCGCGTGACAAGCTTTTCGCATTGCTAGGCCTGGCAACAGATGCTGATGACCCGGTCCTACGTCCGAATTATAGGGCCTCTGTACGAGAAGTATTTACTGCGTCAAGCAGATACATGATGACTACAAATAAATCTTTGCGAATCTTGCATATTGCAGGCATTGGCTGGTCTCGACAAATACTAGACCTGCCATCCTGGGTCCCAGACTGGAGCGCGCCGCACAGAGTCACCATTTTTGGGGATATGGTTGACAATGCAGGCTACAGAGCCTCCGCTTCACTCCCAAGCAATGTTAAGGCCGGTCCTGGCCCAGATTCCATCACTTTGAAAGCTATCTTCATTGATACTATGCATGTTTGCATTCCGCAGCCTGATGTTACTCTGTCCTGGCGATTAACGTATGCCCGTAGCAATGAGTACAGACACGCCATGGTAGCTTGGATTGACCAACTGAGAGCAGCTGTGGACTCATCATCCCACTATGCACAGAATGGTTTCGATAAGAGTGACGTCCTTTGGAGAGCTTTGATTGCAAATACCATAAGGCCTGGTCTCCCCGCTCGAGAAGAATACCGCCATTTCTTCAAGTCCTGGCTCCTTTTTCACCACCAGCCGGCCGCTGATGGCAATGATGGCAGTATAGAAAAAGATACGTGGGACGAGGCCTGGACCTTCAATGGGCCATTCAGCGACGCGATGGAAGCACGGGTAATATTCACTACCAAAAGGGGGCTTATCGGTATCGGACCTCCGTACATGCAATCTGGAGACTTGATATGCATCATCATAGGCGCTCAGACGCCGTTTCTAGTTCGAAAAGTTATATCAGCCACAGAACAGGCGCCCATGTACGAGGTCGTTGGGGATTGCTACGTTCATGGCCTTATGAATGGTGAGGGTCTTGGTATGGGCCAGGAAGAAGATATCATTCTAACATGAGACTTGATAATATTTAAATGCGCCTGATACAAGTGATGGCGTGTCAGCGAATTATAATTGGGAGACTTCTATAAAACACTCTTGCTCGGAGCTGATTATACCTGGATCGAGAAAATAGAGCACTGCAAATCTGTCTGCCTATCTCTATCTCAGCGAACGCATTCACAAATTCTCAATGGCTGCAAACCCGAATGAACCGCCCAAATCTCTTCTCTTGAGTTCTATCGTCTAGAACCATATCACAGCTTCTATTAATTCCCTTCAATCGAAAAAATCATTACTTCCTTTACACCTAGAGCTACCCAAGGGAACTATCCCCAAATCTGCCACTATCATCATCCCCAAAGCCCACAATATCAGCCCGAACCACCAGCGCAGCCTCTAAAGCCTCTTTCCTCGTCCTCAGATCCTCAGTCTCTTGTGCCTTCTTCGCCCGATACTTCCGGGTTTTCTCTCTATTCTTTGCTCTTCTAATGGCGTCCTGGTCTTCCTGTATTGCTACCGATGCGGACGCCCTGCGTTTCTTGTCTGTTGATTGCTGATCAAGTGGGGCAGGGCTAAGCGTTGCAGGTATTGCTACGTCAGCGCTGAATGATTCCGTTCTTTCATTCAAGGCAGGTGAGAACTGGCGGGCTACATGATTATCCATAGGTAGCTGATGATTAATGGTACCATTTCCCTGCTTGCCCTTCAGATATCCGTGCCCGCAAACCCTACACAGGAACCGATAGCCGTCAGATCCCGGACACCACGCACAATCATGCATATATCCACACCTTTGGCATGAACCTGGGTAGGAAGTAGGATTAGGGGGAGTCGGTCCAGCTACTCCATCGTCTCTAGTCAGATCTGTTATGCTCCTATGCTGCAAGGTAACACTATCCACACTCCTTCCAAGGTCTCTTCTCGCCTCCGTCGAAGATAATTGGCAGTGTTCAGCTGACGGCAGCTCCTTGATACAACGTATCTCCTTTTTCCTGCATTCTTCGCACGCGCTCAGATCGATTTGATAAGAGCAACCTATTTTCTTCACCTTGCACTCAATACAGGGTAGCCTTTCCGTAGTGTACGATTCCTGCATTTGTTCATGTACCATCCGTGAAGCTTTGCCCTGGCCTGGGGAAGGTTCCTGCAACTTGGCGGGTAAGTCCGGCTGAGATCTATTGCCTAATGTACCGAGACTTGTTGAGGCAAGTATCATTTGAAGTCGAACATCATGGCGAGGATCGGGCTGATCTATGTTAGTATTGTTTCTGACGATGGTCATGTACTCCTCTTCGATGATACGACAGAACTCCACCAATCTGGGATTCTCATTAACGAAAGACAAAATGTCTCGTTCCATGTCGGAATCTTTATGCTTCATGTCACTGTTACTATTAGCATTTGCAGGGCTCGGGGAAAAGACTATACTGAAAACCCACCTCTTCGAAAATCTGAAATGACACTGTCGCGGCATTAATGCAAGAATACCGAGCCCGAAGCTCTTGACGAACAGAGCGTACATCCTGGCTTCTATGCTGAACCTGATAATATCCCTCTTCCGACCCGCTCGTTGCTTGGGTGTGAAATTGTTTCCAGTTCGAGCGTTCAAGCAATCGACTAATATCTTGTTGGTCAGATTCGCGACGCCAACCCTAACTACATCGCGCTCTATATTGTCCGCACCCTCGGCAATAGACTCCTGTCCAGGTCCAATTTGTTCCAGATCCCCTTCCGACTCCCCGACCCGATTGGTTAGGTTTTCTATCAGCAGGTTCTTTTCGTGGTAACTTTTGCGCTTAGCCAGCGCCCTTTTCTTGCGCTTAGCCAGCGCCCTTCGCGCACGCTGAAGAACAACAGGGTCATTGAGATCATCCAAAGGAATGGCGCGATGGTGTCTAAACTTGAATTTTGCCTGTACCTGTGCTTCAAATTCTGCGTAGGCTTCGTAGGATCTAACCAATTCGAGGCGGGCTTGATACAAATCGAAGAGAGGCCCAAACCCGGAACGAACGGTTCTCATCCTTTTCACTTGGATCAACCGATTACATACTTCATCTGGCTCGGATGGTGTATTGTTGTTCAGGCTTTCAAGCACAGATGTGGCTCCCTGCATATACATTTCCCACAAACCAATGAACCCTTCAAATGCTGCTTGTGTAAACATGATGCCTATATCGTTTCCACCAAACCCAACCTCACTAGGTGCGGCACGTCCACATCCGTCAATCGCCTGCAAGACATCATCTGCCTTTTGGCAGCTGCTGGAACATTGGCCTCGCAAGCAAGGATCCCAACCGTTCACTGATCCAGTAATAGATTGGTGACGATCCATGTCATAGTTCCCAATGTCTCGATCGAAGGGCTCGCTTACAATTCTTGTCCTCTCCGCGTTGTAGTTTTGAGCGGCGTGGTTTTCCAGTATTGACTGGGGTGAAGAACGGTCCAGGACCACCCGGCCATAGTTATGTGAAACAGAGTCCCTAATTCCTCGATAATTGCCTCCAGGTTCGTACACGGATGTCTTTTCCTCATTATTCTTTCGGTGACTCGTGGTCGAGGTTATTCCTCTTTCAATAGCGGATGGTTTGATGGTCCAACAATGGCCTGTGGCACAACCTTTCATGGAATCGGCATTGAGCACCCTTATGAATTCGTCATTGATTGACAAATTATGTCTGATACTGTTCTTCCAAGCCCCATCACTAGGCTTCTTTACCTTATCAGTATGCTGTATCATCCAAGTGTAGATCTCTTGGAGGCTCATTCGATGACCTGGAGCTTCCATCAGAGCGAGATGTAATAGGGTCGACCATGCATTACGGTCAGCATTCGGTAAAGTGGTGTGTAGCTCTCTAACGTGCTCGTCATGTAAAGCCCCGTCGATATCCCCATACCTTTTTGCATCAATAGCATTGTTCAAGAATCCGTGGCGAGAGCCGGCCTTACCGAAGAAGACCGAGTTCTGTACGCAAGGCTTCTGGGAGTCGCCTTCGCAGCTTTCATATCTATTAGCCTTGAAAAAGTGAGTACCTTCGACGTTCCTTAGAGTGGAGTCCAGCAATGGCCTAGTTCGTGCATCTTTACTATCATCCGAGGCCGATGATGTATCCGAGATAGTTTGTGATAGTGATCTGAGAACAGAGTTATTGCCTCCTGGTCCATGAATTGATTCGAGAATGGTTTCCAAAATCTACGATACGGCTCACTGTTAGACCTCACCCGATGAACGTCGTTACCGACGTCAGGCTGATACAACGACCCGGTTAGGGATAGAGACTTACCTTTCGCGCTTCTGTGTTGAGACCAGCTAGGTCATCGGACTCTGTACTCAAGTACTGACATAGTCCCTGTAGCTCATTGAAGAGAGACGCGAGTTTGAATTGGACCTGAACAAGGGGCAGTTAGCGGACTTTTGTACATATACGACGCAAGATGGAAGGATTCACCTCCTCCATGCTTGGCTTTTGGTCTCTTGAAAGCTTGTCGTAGATAGCTGCGCTCAATTGCCTTAATGCCGAAGATATGGCGCCGTCGACGTCTCCTGATTTCAGGTCCTTCGTGGGTTCTTTATCCGCAGGTTCCGAGGCTATGGTGACTTGCAGTAAGACGCCAACGAGCGCCATAATAGCAGGCCTCATACCGAAGGCAGGCGACTGCGAGTAATGATACCCGTCAAAAATGACTAGTGAGAGACGAGACGAGCCTTGGTAATTGTCAAATGGTTTCGCTTGGATGATATATGGCAAATTCGTGTCCCATGGGAACAGCGTGTCTAGTGAATCTCCTTTCACGGCCGTCACATTTGAAATATCAGGTTAGTGAAGTTGGTGGTGTTCGCAGACGTCTGATTCACTCAGTGCGACGCCAGCTCGAGGCCTATGTTCGAACTGTAGTGAACTAAAAGAGAACCACCTGATGACTTTGGTCAACATTTGACTTGCATTCTTGCTAACCACAAGGCAATCCAGTGTTGTGTGCCCTGTCTTTGTGAAGAAAGTCCATCAGGAGCAGGATGTGTTCACAGATTTCTGTTAGCTGACGCAACACTCTAAGATTGCATTTGTCTTCTTTCTTTCACATGTGAAGGCAAGAGTCGAAAAGGGTCGTCGACGGCTAACGTCTGAGCAGCGTCCTAAACACCGCATTGGAGCAACGTCCGGGCACGCTTTCGAGATGCAGACAGAATATTTGCAAGTGGCCAGCCTTTCGGGATCTCCCAGAAGAAATTCATGCATGTCAAAGTACATTAGGTCGTACGCCACCAATCGGATCTTTCCCATCTCGCACTGCCATCACCAATCACATTCGAGTGAACCAGGCACAAGACACATCGCAATGACGGAATGAAAACCCAAGATTATGGATTCACTTCCGTGTAAGAGTATCTGATTGTGACAAATAACATCCAAAATGATTCCAGCTGCCAGACATGACGAAGAGGATATTGACGCGCATGTGCCAGACCCCTCCATGAAGCACGCAGACCAAGGTCTAATCCATGCGCACATCTCTGAAGTAAAGAAGTCCTTTTCTCACAAAAACGTGAGCTACCACAATCAGGTCAGAAGAAGTCCTTTCATTCTCTGAACGTAAAGATGTTGCAACGAGACTCCCGTTTTGACTATCGCAACGACTCTTTACATTATCATAAGGTGTTGAGGATTTTGACGAGGAGAATCTCCGGTGTCATAGGCTTGCATTTGAATGTCCGTCCGGGATCGATTCTTCAATCTCTCAAAACCGATAGTGCCTTTTCACTGACTTAGTCCATGACTTCGCGTCTGTCATCCATATTCACAGCAGATTGGTTTGAATGCATGCCTTCTGTTAGGGCTTTGGACCGAGCTTCGCGGAGGAAGCATCGTAGCACAGTGGGAAAGAGGCTCCCCAAGGACGCTTGGTAATGAAATTAGTATCAAGTCTTGTTGCCGCCTTATGCGGCTTGTTGAAAGGATACTGGCGTCCGAGATAGGGTTCGGTTCGAATCCCAAAAACTCGATATATTGTTAGCAATGAATATGGACCACTGGGACACCAGGCTCAAGGAACTTCAGCCCTTACAATAGATCTAGATCGGACGCACTGGAAATGCCTAGCAGTGAGCAATCCTCATCAGGAATATCCGTCACCGAAATGCCCTTCGCTCTGTGCACGACTTGTGCCCTATTCTCCAACGTGCACAAGCATGAAAGGTCTGAAGTCCGTTGTTGTAAATCCAGAGGGTGTGCTCGAGCCAGCTTTTGCTGCCCCAGCGTTCTATATTCTATGTTCTCTGCTCAATCTCCATCATAGCCCACCCAGCCCCGCCAGCAAGTATAGGCTGACATAAAGTACAAAATACGTAATCGGGTAGTTTACCAGGAAGTCCTGACCAGCAGCAATCCAGAATTTATGCCAGCAGAATAATACAGTCATAAAGAAGTAGAAGAGTAGAGCACTACCATCTTTAATACCGTCGAAACTTCTGTGGTATGTTCTGCTCATTTATTGGCGTGTTGTCTATTTGTTCCTGATAATCTGCCTGGGCGTCCATTTCGTCATGCTTCTTGAAATGTGCGATATCTTCGGGATGGGTAAGATCCTCTTCTCGTGTATCTGTGCAAGGCTTCGGTTAGCATTGATGATAGATTTGTTAGAGATTGCGGGGACCTCACTCTCGTCGTGAAACTTTTCAAAATGATGGATTTCGTACTCATACTCGTCATCACCATGATGTCCCGGTCCGGTCTAAAGCACGTGAGCCGTTAATTACGTTTCGCAGTACTGCATCCTGGAACCGGCTAAAAATCCAGGCCCCCAAGGTCGAGCACAAGAATGTCAGGAATCCATAGGTTTGACACCTACCCCAAAGTCAGGTAACCTCTTGCCCTCCTTCACCCACCCATCCATCCACTCCTCCCTAGTAACCACCCCATCCCCATTTTGATCGAAGATTCCCTGCGCAATCTGTACAATATCACCTTTTCTGCCCTCATCGATATCTTTCACCGACTCGTCATCAAGCCCATATGTACGTCGGATCTCTTCAGGGGTCCAGACGCCATCATTGTTGAAATCATGGAGGGAAAAGAAGGCGGAAGGATCAAGGTTAGCGATGTGGTGCTCCTCTGGATTTGGACCCATTGTCAGTTGAGGTTTAACGAAATTTGGGGCAAAGACGGTGAGAAAAGGAAGGGCGGATTTACGGACCAGCCATATGACGCGTTGCCCAGTCTGCGTCGTCAGAGATGGGGACTTGGTGGCCGTGGGAGAGGACGTAGGGCGCGAGAGCGAGGACGGCGAGGATGGGTGTGGTGAACATGCTTTATGAAGGAAAATGTACGTAAAAACTCTATGTGAGTGGGCGTGATGCCGACGCTGTTCGCAAGGCTCAATGAATGTTGATAACTAAGAAGGCGGTCGTTGATGGAGCTAGAGAAACATGGTCAGGGGTGGTCCTGTAGAACGTAGCTCTAGAACTAATGGTCTTGGCGGCGACTTGTAGCTTTGTTTTCAGGACAAAGACTAAGTTTTACGACGACACTAGAACAATTGATATGCGAGGAGCAAATTATTTCGTGTTTATGCACGCTTGGTAAATCTATCTGCTGAAATGCAAGTGACCTTGAGCTATGCAAGATGGAGGTCTTAGAATTGTGTTTTCCAACCAACCCTTCTCTTAGAATCGAAAGGGATCCCGTCCCTGCTTTCCTCACTCATCCAACTTAAGTACACATGCGTACAATCGTATACAAGCATCCATGTTCATGTCAAATTGCAACTATATTGCCTTGGTAGCGTTTTAATTGGCCTTGGATTGATGGCCCTTTCTTGTTCAAAAAGGCACCTTGGATATCTCGACTCGCAGTCAGGATTTGATCACCCAGGGAGAAGGCGACAGTCCCCTTACTGACCCCCGCAGTTGCATCCATCTGCCAAGGCTGACCTCCTGAACTCAAATAGACCGTTGCATCGCTAGCCAAGAAGGAGACGATGTAGACGTTATCCTGGATATATGATGCGTTCTTGGGAAGGGGCCAGGCATTATCCGGATAGCTAGAGTCCGACCCTATTGCGTTAACAGGCTGGAGACGATAGAACATAAATACATCCTCTTCACTAGGATCGACCGTGACCTGGGTCTGACCGGCTTTGAAGGCTTTGACGAAGAAGCTTGTCATCTTAAGGAAAGCAGTATGGTCGAGGTTTCCATAGTAGATTGTAGTTGCCGTTTCTTCGAGAAGAGATGTGGGCTCAGACGGGCCTATGTAGGTGGATTCACTAAAGTCTTTCTTGGTCAGTATTTGAAAGTCAACTATTAGCTCTGACGAAGATCTTACCATTCCACGTTACAATCTCAATGTAGTTGGGCTTGAGATTGAGCAGGTCGACCCATCTATTGATCCATATACTCGAGTCCTGAGCATGGAACCAGTTCATGTCACTAGCCGTGCGCCTGAAGAACCAAGGCGCAATGCCTGCCATCCAGGGTTTGCCGTTGGCATCACGCTGGGCAGCAAATGCTGTGTCAGTGTCGTTCTCCCCGGATACGCTCGAGGCTGGATGCACCCAAGTGAAAGGACCGAAGCCTTGATTTGTTGACGCTGTGTATTCTGCATCTTCGGAGAGTGTACCTGGAAGGAACGTGACTGGGAAGTCAATCTTGTCAACGACATCTGTTTGCCAATTCCATGGTGGTGCGTCATTTTCGAAGGAACTGAGAAAGATGTTGCCGGCAGCGTCCTTCATCTGGGCGCTACTCCCAGCGTAGAAGTTTGTTAGATTGACAACCATGTCGGCACTGGGCAAGCCCGACGTTACGTCCATGCAAAGGAAGAGTTTGAAGTCAAGTTTCTCGGCAGTCTTGTAAAAGACGTCGAGATAATTTGCAAAATAGGGCAATGCAGAAGACCATCCTCCATAGTCGACAGCGAAGGCATCAATCCCAGCAGCTTTGGCAAGGTTGATATCATTGGTATAATCCAGGTTGGGTGGTTGAAAGGCAATCATGTAATGAGCGAATACCATGGGAGTAGTAGATACAGCTCTAGGTATGTTGGTTTGATGCTGTGGCAGGCCAGTGATTGGTGTTGAAGAGATGACCAGAAAGATGCCATGCAGGGCGGTCCATATTGAGGAGCGCATCAGATTGCGTGGGACGTGGGTGTCCCAGAATCTACAGGTCTAATGTGTCAAAGGAAAGACAGTAAAATAGTTATTACTTGAAGGACAGTGGAAGAAGTACTAGAACTCGGCCAGCGATAAAGATCGTGGTGAATCGAATTGAGAAAACAGTAATGACTGTGTCGAAGATTGGATCTTCGTGGGGAGTGTAGGAAGGAGGTGAAGAGGGGAAAGAGAGGGAAGAAAGGAAACAAAAGGAGATGATGGATTACTATCTATATTTGACGTTACATACCATACGACGCCTTGTGACCCAGCGACCATTGAAGGCACTGATAGGACCTTTGTCTTGAAACAACATGCAGACGCCCGGCCTGTAATTTAAATAGCCCCTTGCATTGGTGTTACCGTAGCGCGCGGGAGAAGCCGCTGCATATCACGTTTTGCGGCTCTTATTGGAGGTGTCCCGAGCATTCGGCTCTGTGCGAAGGAAGTTCATAGCATCTCTCCTCCTAGGCGTACTGGCTGTAATCATCTCGGTTCCCAATGGAACGTCGGCCTAGGAAACAGGATGCGGTTGACAAACAGCCAGCACAAAGAAGCCTGGTCTTCTTTCACCCAGATCTTGGCATTGGCGGCGCGGAACGCCTAATTGTTGACGCAGCAGTAGGCCTGCAGAACCTAGGTCACAGGATTACCATCTTCACCTCCTATTGCGACCCCAATCACTGTTTTGACGAAGCTCGAGATGGCACGCTGAATGTACAAGTACGGGGTGGCTGGCTGATTCCCGCTACGCTCCTTGGCCGCTTTAAAATCTTGTGCTCTGTCCTACGGCAAATCCATCTCATACTCGCGATCACCTGGAATGGGGAATTGGAGAAGCTGAAGCCAACGGCGTTCGTTGTGGATCAGCTGTCAGCCGGCATACCTTTCCTGAGATGGTTCTGGGAAGATCAGAAGATCTTGTTCTATTGCCATTTCCCAGACCTGCTTCTAGTGCAAGGAAGGAAGAAGTGGTATAAGATAATATGGCGTATAGGTTTCGACTGGTGGGAAGGATGGGGTATCAGAGGCGCTGACAGGGTGGTAGTCAATAGTGGCTTCACAAAGGGCGTTGTAGAATGTACTTGGCCCGGTCTAGGTGGAGACAAGGGTGTGGGCGTTGTTTATCCCTGTGTCAACACCTCAGAGCTGCAGAAGGAGAAAGTAGAGGAGGAAGAAGATGATCAGGTATTATGGAAGAGTAAGAAGATACTGTTGAGCATCAACCGGTTCGAGAGGAAAAAGGATGTTGGGCTCGCAATCAAGGCATTCGCTGGTCTGAAGCCCGGTAACAGGGACGGTGTCCGGCTGGTCATCGCAGGTATTTCGGGCTACCACTGTGTCCCCAGGCACTGAGAACATACATGCTGACCAAGCTCAGGTGGCTACGATACACGAGAGCAAGAAAATGTGGATTATCACCAGGAATTAGAGTCCTTAGCCGACTCGCTAAAACTCAGACATCGAACATCGAAAAACATCGTCTCGGCAACCAAGGTCCCAGAAGACATCAATGTCCTCTTTCTACTTTCCGTCCCTGCCCAGCTCAAGTCATTGCTCCTGAATGCGACCAAGCTTCTTATCTATACCCCGTCAAATGAACACTTTGGCATTGTCCCGCTCGAAGCTATGCTATCCGGCGTTCCCGTACTAGCAGCCAACAGTGGAGGTCCTTTAGAGACAGTAGTAGACGGCGAAACGGGCTGGCTGCGGTCTGTCAATAACATCGAAGAATGGAGAGACGTAATGCAGCAAGTACTTCATGAATTATCCGATACTCAACTGCGACAAATGGGCGAAAATGGACGAAGACGGGTGATGGAAGAGTTTTCCGCAAATAAGATGGCTCATCGGCTCGATGATGAAATTGGAGCCATGTTAAAAGCGCCTAGAGTTCAAGCGACTGAGCTTGGAGATGTTGCGCTAAGTATACCCATCCTTGGGGGCTGCCTTTTTGCTATTGGCGCCGTTATCAGGGCAGCTTTGACAACCGAAGATATTCACCTCCTAGAAATTGTCCTTGGCTCTGCCTTGCTTGTGGTAGGCTCGGTGGGTATAGTAGCTATCATATACAGGCTATTACAGAATGAATCCGCTTATAGGTAACACCATCAATGGACAGAGTCCCTAATGTTCCATCGCTGTTCAACAGCAGACTTGCTACGATCGATTCCTTGGCCGCCAAGATCTGATCGAGGGAGACTGTTTCTGATAGTATTCTCAGTCTCACCAATGGTACTATTTATATTTATTTCGTTACCATCGATAGGCTCACTTGATACACAGTCCATTCGTCAAAGTTACGGTCTGTGAACTATTTCCAGCGACTGCTATGATAGCCTCGAACAAGCCTTATGAGAGAACGCGGGTGGGGTGAGTAGCTCCGTGGTTGGTCTTCAGTCATGGGAACGATCATCACAAGCTTACTCGAAACCTATTCACACCCAAAACAAATCATTCTAAGAATAATCGATTGTAAGAGAATCATGGGCTTTCCCGGGCCGGCTCAGGATTGTCAATGATTGCCGCTGGGACAGTGGCACCGAGAGTAAGTGCCTTCTGGCCACTCCGAGATGTGGATTTGGCACTGCTGCCTGGCGACTTGTTTCATACCAAATGTCATTATTAGGCACTCTACTTCTACTTATATTCTTGACTTTCCGTGACCTTCTATTCAGAAATCATCTCCAACAGTTGCTTTCTTTCATCAAAGTCCCTTCAACAACCTTCCATTTGAGACTTCTGAAGCCTGCCAAACATCTCTAGACCTCTGTGTCTCTGTTGGCACGCTTGCATGATGCCAAAATCAAATTATTATTGGAGTACAGAAGAGACTGTCGTCATGCTCTATTACGTCTCTCGATTAATCTATTCTCGCAACGTCATCGCAAGCAAGATCATTAAGATGAAATTTGACACCGTTCGCTCCTCTGCAACAATTGGAACCAAAATCAAAACAGAACGAAATTCCGTTGGACTGAATGGTCCGAATGATTTCTATGATGAAGATGACAAGACTTTTGATCCTGTCAAGGTTGATACAGTGCTGGGAAACAAGTTCCCGGACACGGGAGAGCTGGAACAGTTGCTCGGGATCAAGGATGGTGAAATCGTGGATGAGAAGGTGCTGGACATACTGATAGAAGATGTATGATCGCCGCACATCTCCATGAATGTCGCGCTAATTGCTTCAGGGCCAAATGGGAATAACGGCTGATGGGAAGCTATGTTACGAGATTGAAGACTGGAAATTGACGACCTAATCTTGGGGGGACATGACAAGCAAGCGGTATGACTGACGTTAAGTACACTCCGAGCTTTCCAAGTAGGACTGACTCCTCGAATGCAGTGTCGGGCCAACCATTCGTCATAGCCAGCAATTACAACATGCGTGTTTAGACCAAGATGCCGACTTATGGATCTGCTAGCCGCGACCACGGTAGCTCTGAAATCCCCTGCGACTCCACCTTCATTCATTTCGGATTTATCAACACATTCATTTACGGCTCAGGGTATCTAGGTCACGGTGCATCATAGCTGGTGCATAGCTCTACATTAATATTCTACAATATTTCGGTTTTATGGGTACTATTCTTGTACAAGTCTGGGGTGAGATGGCGACATCAAGGACACCATGTATGGCATTTAGTGGATAGCTTCTAAATAATACAATCATTTCGGTTTTGCCAATACTATTCATGCACAACTCGACGGTGAAATAACAATATCAAGGACGCAATGCATTACACCTGGTGCATAGCTCTTAACTAATTCCACATGCTCACACTCAACCTTAGCCTCAAAGCGCTTTCTTGCTAGATTACGAAAGATATCCACGATTTCTGCCGTCCTGCTCTCAATATCTCTCTTGGCTATATTCTCGTGCGCATGTATCCACCCTCCCAAGGAATCTAACACCTGCACTGCGGTTTCCCAGCTATCCTTCGAGCTAGGCAAGTAGCCACAGTTCACATGTTTGACTACTAGGATTTTGTCCCTAAACCCACGAACCCTAGCAGCTGCGTATTCGTTGCTTTCTTCAAAGACGACTATTCTTGCATTCTCGAATTCTTCCACGTTTACAGAATCGCCACTCTGGATAATATAGACAGTCCACTTATTCGCTTCCGCCCCTCTTCTAAGACCCTCGACGCTCCAAGGATTGATCTCCCAGCAGAAAACTTTACCAACGCCAGCTTTCGCATAGCTGAATGCAAAGTACCCAATCCCAGAATATAAGTCCACTGCACTTACTTCTCGAGTTGTTCTCTGTAAGCGCTGCTCAGTCAGCGAGTCCAGTTCGAGTATACGAGCTTTCTCCTTTACATTGCCTCGTGAGAACATTGTATAACGTGGTGCCCAAGTTTGGGATATATCGTTCTGCCGTGCAGTACACCATAAGGCTGACTGAAAATCTGCCACGGTTGGAGTATGATTGGCAGAGAGCGCTGGGCCAAAGTCGCCGTAGAGAGGCGTCAGTCCCGTAGGTGAGCGGAGGATATTGAGCGATGGAGGGTCCACATCATCCAGGTGCTGCTGGCTCCTGATTATCTCTTCAACATTTGGTTTGCCCGGAAGATTGGCAGGTATTGGCGCATTCAAAGCAATATGAGTGACCTTAAAGTTCTCACATAACATCTCATACAGCGAGGAAAATTCAATTGAGGAACAAGTCAAACCAGTCGCGGCTTCCAAAACGGCATAGTCAGACGCAACTAGGAGTAAGAGAGGCGGATAGACGGTGTAAGTCCAGTGATGCCCTGCTAGAGAGTCTGTAGCCGTCTGTAGCCCTTTTTCCTGCAATATAGCAAACCATTGATTGAGCGTCCTGGCTAAGGGATTGCCTCTCCCATTGCCAGCACAATCTTCCCCGAAGGAGCCATGGGCTTCCACAGGGTCTAGTATAACGCTGCTGGCAAGGCTAATATCTGCTTTATGTCCTAGCATACCAACCAAGGCGAGCAGGTCTTGGAGAACGTCTGCACTACTGAACAAAGGATCTACACAAATAGTGGTAGGAATGTAGAAGTTCTCATCTCGTATATTTGCCGGATCTCCGGCGATGCATTGAAAGGTATCATTCCCTGAGACAAGCTTGATCTTCATTTTCTTATCGAACTTTCCATGAGCCTGTAGGGCGTCTTTTGCTTCCTTGACCAAGCGTTTCGGCACTACCAGACCAACATGTAGTCCCGGAACACAATGCATTGTTATTCGATCGACTATCAAGACGCATCTGTCCTAGGAAGGTAATAGAGATCGTTAGCCGCTTTAGTATATCTGTAACCTGTCAAACGCGTTGAGGCTGTTCAACCTTTAACCGAAGATTGATAAGAGCAGAGATACCGGGCAGGATTTTTATCGCTCTCTCCGTGGATCACATGAAGCTATGTCAGGAGTCTTTCGGCGTACAGAATAGTGCGGCTTTCCCGGCCAGTATCACGTGTTTTGTTCAGTGAGCAGAACCTCTTGTACCATTTCGATTTTCGAGCGTTGGGTTCAGACCTGGGCCAACATTTGCCACTGTGCAACTGTTTGGCAAACTTCGCGGCGAGCAATTCGGAGTGACAACACTCTGCTTAAAAACGGAGGGTCCAGAGGCTGACCTACCTAAAGGATAGCCTGTAATTTCAATACGGATAAATTGTATACCTGTGAGTATATTGTCGCAAGCCTGAGAAAATTTCCAAGTCCTCAATAAGAGAAGGGTAGGAATTGCGGCTTGACCACTCTACGAATCTACGAGGTCAGGAGCTGATCCCTTTGGATACAACGAGCTCAATACTAGACAGAGGATTGGAAGGAGTATTTTACGTATATTGTGATCTGGTCTCAAATAGACTCGCTGCTTAAAACACTGCCCGATTCCTGTCTTACGCCTTTGTAAATAGTGTTTACTTAACATCTCAGCTCCAATCTCATGGAGATTAATTAGACGGTGCCAGACTCAGTCGCGATCGTTTGCCAAAATATCCTCCATCGAATATCTTTTAATTCTCCAAGTTACTTACACACCGTCGCAGTACGTGGTCGTAGTGGATCTTCATCCAAATCCATCCACTATTCCTCCGCCTCTCAGCTGCTTTGTCGGGCTCTGTCTAGCCTAAACCTGAGCATCAAATTGGGCGATCTGCTCTACCCAAATTTGATGATGTGCTTGTATCACAATTGTCTAGCGGCGTGGATTGAAGGCCCGGACCACTTATAAGCGATAAGCGGGACAATCGTCAATCAGAGTATTGTTGCTTCAAGGATTTTGACAACGAATCTATCTTGAGGCGAGTATCTATGGCAACACCATAGCGTCATCGAAAGGTGATGTGTGGAAAAGGTATCGCTAGTAGGCAACTGTATGCCTGCGGGGTATTACTTTATGTATTCCGGGTCACCCTCTATATTGGTGGATCCGGAATCATGGTGGTTGTCCACCAAGTCCAAGGCCAATAGTCTTGAAGAGGATAGGACCACCTTCCACAGCTATCCACGCTATACCTGTAGGATTTGTTAGTCGTAACGAAATACTCTAGGCCCATTCAGCTGGCATACCGGAATAGACAATAAGTTTAGTGATGACCTCGACGTCGTATCGTACTCTAGGCTTCTCAAGCTTTGAAAACATCTCTCTTTCCTCTTTCTCGTCTTGCCTCCTTTCTGCACTTGGGCGACGGCTGCTGCGCGAGCTCCCCGGAGTCAAAGGAGTATATAGAGCAGCCTCTGCTTCAGTCAACGATTGGTGAAGATCTAGACTCGAAGAGGCCGGTGTGGGAAGCAATGCTGCTGAAGGGTACCTATTAGAGGCACTCGATGTAGTAACGCCAAAGTAGTCGGAGGGGTTGTTAGTCTTTTCGTCGATTTTCATACTTGTGATATCCGATTTGCTCTCTCTCCGCCTTTTCTCTCGGTAAGCCAGGGTTTCGTAGGCGTCGGCTTCCGATTGGGGGCCAACAGATACTGAGCGGCTTCTCCGTGGATGGCGCATCGAGGTAAGAAATGAAGGTATTTCAGCGACGGAAGGTATAACATTGTCATCTTGGAGCTGCATCGGAACTTTGTTATATTCGCTGGAGTATGTAAGCAGATAACGGCAACGCTCAGACTCGGGTAAACTTACGAAGCTTGAACAAAGAACCTTCTCGGTAGGTTCAGTCCGAGACTCTCAAAGATACGAAAGATCGGCGGTAGGATACGCAATAAAGTCGGCTTCATGACTTCTCTCCAGGCGAAGATCATTAGCACACCAATCACAATTCGTGCAATTGTTTTCGGCCAGCCAAGAGCCTGTAGATCGTACGGCACCGTCGCCAGGGCAGGTTTGTCCCAAGCCATGCCACTCCTTCCAAAATGCCAATTTCCTAATTCAATGCCAATCATGACACCGGCAAATGCAACGCTGTCATCAAAGCATGGGCAATCATCTGCTGGTTCTGGATGGATTCGGACTAGTACAAGGATAATCAAGACGACAATGGCTGGTGCCTTAAACGACCCTGTGTGAATGAAGTGATCGAATGTATCTCCGTATAGGCATTGAACAATCGACAGTAGCGCCCCAAGTACGCTTCCTACCACGACGTCAAAGAATCCATGCATTCCACAATACAGCCGACCAATGATGATGGAAGTGGCGTAACAACAACATAGAATTTGGAGACCAATCTTCAAAGCCGGCTGTATGCTTGAATCGGGTGAGTGCAACATGAAAAAGGCGTATACGGCGACCGAAACTGCATTGGTAGAATGAGTTGAGGGGAAGCCGTATTCGAGAGCCGCCGAATGTGACATCGTGATTCTGTTCAGGGGAGGTGAGAGAGGCCTAGGTAGACACCACATGTCTTTCAAGAAGCCGCTGAAGAAGACCCCCGATGCTAGGACGTGGACCATCCTAAACCACAAATTAGTGAACCCCCATTGACTCCGATATATGCCGCAGACACCATACCCTCGACCCAAATCTGTATATCCACACCAGAAAAGAATTGGTAATACAACCATGAAGAAAGTATGTGTTCCCAGATTGGCTGTAATCGAGAAGTAAGTGTCCAGGGCAGGAGAGCGGACCGCCTTTTGCATTGCTGCCAGGTACTGTGTTTCCCAGCGCACCAGAGGGATGAGTCGTTGACGAGGAGTGTAGCGCCATAATGGCAACTTCGTCCTATCTTTGTGCACTGTTAGAAGATTATCCTGACAACGTGTGAAAGCAATGTTGCGCACAGTGATCTAAGCTTCGGAGACCAGCGTCGAGCTTATCCACGCTCCTGCCCAGAGTGATTGTCGGCAGAGGATCCAACAGACACTCCGATCTCGCCATCTTCTCTCCTTCGGCTACTCTGAGCTCCATGCGCCCAATAGCACTGCTATACTTTAATCAGATGCCCTGCATGTCGCGAAATTCAATAGCGAGATGGCTTGGGGAAAAGGAACGAATCGGCTAATTCGGAGTTAGTTGCCCAGCCGACGCTGCTAAAGTAAACACTTTGTTGGTCCTGGACTCTAATACAACAACTTCATTGGGATTCTAGACAGCAACCCGAACATCTTCTTCATTGTGTATACTTCTAAAAAGTATTGGTTGATTATCACCTCTTTCAACTACTTAGCTCCACGATCGTAGACATCCTTCTCCACCACACATTTGCAAGCCCATCGGCGAAATGACGGAACAAGGGTCATATGAAAATTACGACTTTCTGCGACGAGGGTCAAGGAGAAGTGGCGTTCTAGGCTCACAGTCAGGCTCCATCTCACCTAGAAGGAAGCCTCTTGGACAGCAAAGCACGAGGAACAGCTATGGTACCAGCGCTGCAAGCTCGACAGATCGAGTATCGGCCGCTACAAACATCACACAACCTCCTTCATATTCTAAAAAATTCGTCGTCGTTGGTGATGGTGGATGTGGGAAGACTTGTCTCTTGATCAGCTACAGCCAAGGCTACTTTCCAGAGGTATCCGTTATGGTTTGAATATAAGTAACCTCGGCTAAATTAGGACAGAAATATGTCCCGACTGTCTTCGAGAACTACATCACCCAAACAGAACACAAACCAACCGGCAAGACGGTTGAGCTAGCACTGTGGGACACAGCAGGCCAAGAAGAGTATGACCGTCTTCGACCACTCTCCTATCCCGAGACCGATCTCCTATTCGTCTGCTTCGCCATTGACTGCCCAAATTCTCTTGAGAATGTCATGGACAAGGTATGTGGTTGCGTGGGTCACCTTCTATCAATATAGCTAATATGAGAGCAGTGGTACCCGGAAGTCCTCCATTTCTGCCCCACCACCCCTCTCATCCTCGTCGGCCTCAAGTCAGATCTGCGCAACAAACGATCTTGCATCGACCTTCTGAGAACTCAAGGTCTTACACCAGTGACCTCAGAGCAGGGCCAGAGCGTTGCGAGCCAGATGGGCGCCACGTACGTCGAGTGTAGTAGCAAAGAAATGTCTGGTGTGCATGAAGTGTTTGAGCTTGCAGTCGATACGGCGATTGGACGCGAGATTGCAATTAAGGAGCAGATACAGACGCAGAAGCAGTTTGGTGGCAACCCAGCCATGGGTGGAGCAGGAGCTTCCAACAAGAGATCGAAGAGACGAGGGCCGTGCTCGATTCTCTGAATATGGAGTGGTTCAAAATGGCGTCGATGGTTCCGTTCATGGTAATGATATCGCATGCACACGGCGTTTGGAACAGCACACGCGAAACGAGCTTTTATCTCCTTTCTCATCTCCGTTTCCCGCCTTTTGCAGGGAGCCGCAGCTCACATCTTTTAGCCTCTCCAGCGCGGTGGCTACCATACATGGCATGCATTCGTATAATATTGTATCTTTCCTCGATCAAATACCGTCCACAGACTCCGCATACCTGGATTGTAGCTCTTATTGCAGCTGCCGAGGCTAATAGATTGCGTCACGACTTGGATAAATTAGTTTTGAGTTAGTCGTAGTGCTTCGTGACATGGCTTTGTGCTCTGGAGGACTGATCATCGTCCTATTTCCCTCTGACCACCCCTAGAATCTTCCTGCTCAGGCCCGTCGTCCTCTTCGCCTTTTTTCTCATCCCCTTCTTTACTGTCTGCTTCTTCAGGTTCTTGCGCCATGACACCTTCGAATTGACTCCACAATGCCTCGACAGCCCCAAATTCATTGCCTACCTAAGCGAGCGAGCCCAGATTAGTCAAGTCACATGTGAATCCAACAGACACAACGGGATACGTACAGCTATCACACCTTCCAATGAGCGATTGAGCTTGTTGATGTTTTGAAGCACATGTTCGAGAGACTGTGTGACGCGTTAGCATCGCAATCAGTAGTTGTAGGAGGAATAGCTTACCACCGCGATCTCTCCGACCAATGCGTCGCGCTGTTGGAAAAACGATGATTTTGCAGCTGATTGAGCTTGTTGTTGAGTAGATCGCGATGCCATGGTGGAGAAGGAGCCAAGCGACACAAATTCGGAGAGGGAGACTCTCTGAAGCCTTGCAAATGTAATAAGGGTCGTTGTTATGGGCGAGACTGCTGAGGCCCGGACACCGCGAGGACTAGAATACGGCTAGAAGGGTTCACCCCCTTACTGTATAAACCCCCTTACTGTATAACCCTATAGGGCTGGATCTAAACGGACCCTGAACGACTCCCCAAAAACCTCTAAATCTCGTCGCCCAGGCGACGAGGATGGTCCCCAGAAAGTTCCCGCTTTAGGGCAGCTTCAGGGCCCGTTTTCGCCTGCTCTAGGTCCAGCCCTATAGGGTTATACAGTAAGGGGGTTTATACAGTAAGGGGGTGAACCCTTCTAAACGCGCGTCAAGCGGGTGGACTGAGCTTTGACTCCTTAGCTGCTTTTCGCCTACTACGTTCACTGACATCCGTATAAACATGGGACGATGTTCTAAAGTACAGAGTCTTGACAATTTAGGTTGAACCCCTGCAAAAAGTTGCCAGTGCTAGCACCTCGTACTGACGAATCAAAGTGGACAGTGGATGGTGCAAATTCGGCTTAAGTATCTGGTTGTGGTATCGTTAATGTCCGTGACCTAGCGATTGAGTTCTCATTGAGTGTCACGGCTCTAGCAGAAGTACAGAGTGGTGCATCATGCAATATGTATCGAAAACCAGACCAGACTCGCAGGCCTCTCCAAAGGCCTGTCAATTGGACTCAACGGCAACAGCCACGCCCTAACACGCCCCTACAAAGCACTACAGAACTAGGTCAGTCTCGCCTGGTAGTGGAAGTAGTGGAGCGGTTGAGGATGAAGATCAACTGATTAAAAGCGTCATGCGAGCGCCTAATGCAAGCCCTGTTGGCGCTTTCAGGTGTACCTACGCCAGGGGCCGCTTTAGGGGCCACTCTGCTGCAACACCATTTTTCCAAGTATGGCGGGCATCACCTCATAGAGCAATGTACTCGCCATAAAAATCTCTCGTACACGGGATATCAATATGTTCATGGTGGAGGACGACTTGGCCCTACAGCATACCTAATGTTCATTGCACGTCAATTAAACATGAAGGCACAATGCATTTTTTGTCCAATAAATTGCCTAAAATAAGCTTTGCTCAGGAATCATCTCTTCTGCTTAGGATCGCTGTTCATTAGCTCCATCGACCACGTTTACCGCAGATTGGTTTTAGGTCCCAGTTTACAGCCAATTTGCTACATGGTCTTGCTTATTTGAGGACAGCCGAGACAATTTCACAACGCTGTTGAAGACTGAAACACCCTTCATAGTTACCCTTCCAAGATACCAGCGCGACACTTTAAGAAGCAGAAGACTACAGAGACACCCCGGAACGATGGGCACACCGATTCACGTCGTTCGAAACCTGAGCACTGAGTACCACCGCCAACGCCTTCCAAGCTACCGGAAATTCTCCTGAAAACCATGACGAAGATCAATTCTCCTCTCTCCCGCTTCTCTGGCTACTTAGACTCTGTACATGGTGGGCTTCTAGGACGCCAAGGTTCTATCCTCTTCGAGGATTTTCTATCCAGCAATAAAGTCATCACCAATTTGCCATTGCATACTTGGGTCTCAGCATTTACCTCGGCTACTTCATGAATCAAAATGGAAAAGAGCATGTTCTCTGCCACATGAGTGAATCTCGGCGAAGACGCGAAGCAGGTTGACAACGTCAGAAACATCGAACCAACGCAAGACGGTACTCCCACATGAACTGAGCCAATACTGTGGGTTCAATATGGCAAATCCGACATCTGTTCCTCTCATTAGGTCTAAAACGTACTACGAGTCGACCGAACTAACGTATTGAAGACGTTGACGTGACCGATTTGATACACTGACCGCACAGTTTCATGCCATATCCCCAGAAGCCAGGATTCGGGGAGAACGTTTCTTTTCCACCAAGAGCGTGATCCGTTCTCCAAGGGCGCTACCACGCCAGCCTTTTCCTTCTAATCAATTTGGACAAGATAACAATCGGAACCTTGCTAGTAATACCGATTCCATGTATTTGGGCTTTCAATTCGTATAGACTGTTCTGGTCCCGGAAAAGTCGAGTATAAGCCCAACATACTGTGATGCGGTCCGTCTGGCCGCTCAGGTCACCTGTTAATTGCGCTTCTACAGGCAGCTGTCATCCTGACCTCCAATATCATGGCCGGAAAGACCTCACTTACTTGTCCTTGAGTATCGTCACTTCTCGAATTGGCGTGTTTCAATCTCCCCCCTAGCAAGTCAGCAGATTATATTGCTTTGCGAAGATGGTGTTAAACCGCACATAGGCTTGTAGTAGCATATTGCAAGAAACGATCAGACAGGCGCGTAACGTTGCAGATAAATGCAAGATACGCTATTTTTAGGCCCTTAGGTGCCAGGAATTGCCCAGATTGAGTGTTTCAATTATCATTTTCGTGCCTGCTGCAGGGAAACCCAGGGAAGGAGCAGTCCAGCCGAGGTGCAGAGGATCACCAGTGGGGCTTTTTAAGGTGGGGCGGTGCCTCATCACGTTGACTGAATATTCATAGTGTTAAGCTTGCCCTTGTGGCACTTTACTACTGTCACTCACTGGTCTTCAGCACAACCTTTCTCCAATTTCAAAAAACACAACTTATTATTTAGTGTAGCCATCCTTCTATTATTCTTTACTACATAACATCATAAAAGGCTGAGGGCAAAAATCGCGATGCCAGTTCCAGAGATGCATATGAAGGAGGAGGGGCCGAGAATTGCGATGCCAGCTCCAGAGATGCATATCAAGGAGGAGGAGGAGCTAATGCAATTCGACAGCACATTAGCTGACCATTCTACAACACGCCCAGTCAAAGAGGAAGGCAGAGAAGATCTGGCAGTGCGGCGTCCATTACGTGCGGCACTTATTTTCCCGGTAAAGTCACTCTGACCCGGAAGAGACTACTTTGACTAAGTCCAACGCAGCCTCGTATCGACTACAGCTCTGCGTCCAATGAAATTGACGGCAATGTATACCTCGCCTACGCATTTCCTCGCCCTCGTCACAACCGAACCATGAACGTCGATGCGCCCGATTACAGAAGGCACCCGGAGCACACCCATCGTGCTAGAGTGGTCACTTGGGACCGGAAGACTGGCTTTGGCTCGCTTTTTGAACACCAGAGCGCTTCGATCATTAAGGTTGGAATGGAGGACATCAGGCCAATCTATGGCGCTCTCATTGTGGGGACCGAAGTCATATTCCAGATGTTCGACTGGAAGTTTCACAACTTCTGGGTCAACGATGATCGGTACTATGTGTTGTAAGTTAGCTACCTTCTCTTAAGGCCTTGCGATGGGGCTGGATTGACTTACGCTGGGCAACAGGTATCGGGAAGCTGCACTCTGTGAAGCTCGATATCCATATATGCGCGATGACAACGACTCCATTGAGTTTGACCCCAACCGCGATTACTTTCGACGTCCAGAGCTCAGCGACATGGATGTGACCACACATATGGAGGTTTATTCGACTAGGCACAATGATTGAAGGTTGGTCTTCGTGCCTATTGAACACGATGAGAGGAGGGGTATAGAATGTTAGACAAATCCAAATGCTACTTGCCCTTCAACCCCCACATCGAGGATGTGCGCCTGGCTGTGCACCAGAGCGAGCTATTGTAGATGAGTTTTAGGATGTTTCTCTCAACAATCCTCCTTATCTCGGCCCTCGTTCTCGGCGTTGGCAGAGGTTATTGATTCATCATCGAACGGTAGGATAGAGAGCAGGGACCAAGAACATAGAAATGCGAATATTGATCGTCAGAGAATAGTGACTAGCATTCTCCAAAGCAAATCCGAAAGTGTTATGATTACATGCACATGCGTAAAGCATCCTTAACATATGGTACGCCTGACGTGACTACTTTCGCAGCTCTAACCGTCGCGCACACCATCCCAGAGCACACGCCAATAGACTTCGCTCGAAAACTTTACCAAGCCAGGGTGAGATATGAGAATTAAACACGGATGACCGAAACATCCGCCAAATTAGTCACCCCAAGACTCCACCTGTAACGCCAGCATTAGTCTTACACTATGTTGCGTGGATTTCGGCTTACAGAGATTTCGTTCAAGACAAAGGTCAGCCACCAATCATGCATGTAGAATGTATAAAACTGCCTTGGTTGCCTCATCGGGGAAGAAATGGACATCTTGATGATTGTGCACCGGGCGGTCTTTACGCGTGATAGCATCGTAGGCTCCCGGGCCCTTGAACTCGTATTCGTGTCCTTCGTTGTCATGGATCTTCATTATGATGTCTTTAGGGAATTGTCCGTGTTCAATATCCGTAACGTAGCCATATTTTAAGGGCTTGTTGTGAAGTAGTGAGAGTTTGAATTTGAAGTATGGCAACGGGAAAGTAGCTGTGGTCCACGGTCCTGCCGGGACAGTCAAATTATTCTGAGACATCTTGGACTTGCTTTAGGAAGTTTGTCGAGATAATTTCGGAATGGTATAAGCAAGGAGACAGCAGTCGTGGGGGATGGTCAAAGGAAGAGCGTGCTTGGTAAGTGGTAAGAGGATGGACAGGAGGATGATGAGCGACACTTGACCCAGTATGCGAGAATCGGGAAAAGTACCAAGCGCTTATTCAGGCAACAGAGTGCCACAAGGTGACAGGAAGGGTTTGGGAAAGGGTCAATCGGAAGTGGTTACGACCCTCCAGAATAGTGAATTGTGGAACTTAGTGGAAGAGGTGGGGGGCACGAGGCTCCCACACTGTCACATTAGTACCATCAGCCCACTGTCTTCCAATGCCGAGAGTCTATCAAATAATTGAGAGCTCCATCCCCTTGTTCCATTCCATGCAGCTGATCTGTCAGAGGGGTGACTACTGATGGAAAGCAAGACGCAATATGAAAGATCCTAGTCTGCGGTGACCAAGTTCAAACTAGGACAAGGAGCGGAGATAGCTGACCTTCAGTATGAAATTTTCAGGACGTTCTTAAGCAACTCAGTGGAAGCTGGTAGCTGTACATGCATTACCCGTTTTTCAGTAGAACCGAACTTCTCTAAAAATAGCCACTTGTGACCTGCCCCCGCATTGGTCAAAAAGTGAAGACCATAGTATCACTCTTTGTTCCACTACGAGCACAATTAATTCTTCTATGAAAAATGTGGACAATGCGAGCTATTACAATACCCCCAAGCCGATAAATGAAACAAAGCTATGCAAAGCATAGAGGAAAGATTACAGGAGCTCCAGTTGGCCAGAGAACACATGAACAGACTTGACGGGTATTCGAGAATTTGGTGTATCGTTTGCAACCCGATGTAATTGTAGGTTGCTTCCTATCAATGAACGAGAGATAGTCGTCACGACAGTGAGCCGATCAAGGTGGCCTATCTTGAGAAGGGTCATTGGAACTAGTGTCTGATCCGTGAACTCTACATCAGAACAGGCCAGAAGTCTTCTCTAGTGAAATTTTCTACTAAAACGCATGGAAGGACCACGAGTGCAGAAAGCTCGCTTGTCGTAAGTCTGATAACCTTTGGTCATTTGTAAATCCTCTGCTTCTATCTGGCCACGGACGGCGATAAACCTATCCCGAGTTCCTGAAATCAGTCCAAATAATGGCTCTTTTCCAGACAATAACCTCCGTCATATTACCCAAAGCTAGGTTTGCGACTCTAGCAAAGCTTGAGTTGGCAGTCAAGTCCTGGGAGACAAGAAGAAGTGGAGGTCCAAAAACCGGGGAGGTATCTAAGCAGCTATATTCCGTGACTGGAAGCGTTTTGCCTTATCCCATGAAAGGCCACGAAGTCGTAGTGTGAATAGTTGGGAGAGTCATGAAGTGACATCTTAATGATGCTCAGCAGTTCATACCAACGCCAAGCACATTGTATAAATTTATTAATCTCAGACTGCGTAGATATATGTCGTCATCAATGTTGCGATGTGAAAATGGCGACTTGGAAGAGTTCGCCTATCAATTGAAGCGCCTTGTAGGGTTGACACCTAGGGACCTTTAAAGGGTTGATAAGCTCCCCAAGCGCGTCTCGCGCTTCAATTTCGCACTAGTCCAAGCGGCCTATTCGCACCTGCGAAAGCTGAGACGGTCCCAAGCACACAACATTTTATGTTCAGCTTGGCGTGAATGCCCATAATGTGGCTCAGCTGTTCCTGCCTAAGCCGGACTTGAGGGATATTATAGCGATGACCCATCACGCAGGATGAGGCTTCAACATTGACGAGGACGTATAGAGGCTGAATAGCTAGCAAGGCAATGAGGATTGCAATTGAAGGCTGCGTACGTCTGATGTGCTTGGATATCACGTTCTGACTAACTATCTCAAAGGGCCACGGTACTCTCCATGCTATCTATGCTTCCATCCAGAAATCCTGTAAAATCAACAATTGGAATGGCGTCGACCTCCTCATCATTGGGGGCGACTTCCAGGTCCGTCTGCGGGAGATTGATCGAGAAAAATATTGACGAGCATAGGCAGTTCGTAACTCCTACGATCTCAACTGCATGTCTGTTCCCCAAAAGTTCCGTGCCATAGGCGACTTCCATGAATACTACAGCGGAGCCCGTAAAGCGCCCTACCTTACTGTCTTTGTTGGCGGTAACCATGAAGCTAGCTCTCACCTTCAAGAGCTATACTACGGTGGCTGGGTTGCACCCAATATTTACTACCTAGGCGCCGCCAACGTCATCAGATTCGGAGATCTGCGGATAGCGGGAATGAGTGGGATATGGAAGGGATATAACTACAATAAGCCGCATTTTGAGAGGCTGCCTTATAGCGAAGACGAAATCAAAAGCTGCTGTCACGTGCGAGAAATTGATGTTAGGAAACTGTTGCTACTGAGGACACCTGTGGACGTGGGAGTGAGCCATGACTGGCCGAGGGGAATAGAATGGCTGGGCGATTGGAAATCTTTATTTAGGAAGAAAGACCTATTTGAGGCAGATGCAAGAGCTGGGACATTGGGAAGTTCAGCTGCAAGATACGTATTGGACCGACTCAGGCCGCCCTACTGGTTTTCCGCCCATCTACATTGCAAGTTCGCTGCTATGGTGGACCATGACAAGGTGGCAGGTCCTGTGATCCTTGGGGCACCACCCGTAAATGCAGATGAGCACGGAATGTTGAATGGTTTCAACCATGGGGACGAGTTTAGCACGGGTCTTAACGATGAACAACGTATGCAGCCTAGTAAAAATGCCGATGAGATTGATCTTGACTTGGATGATGAGGGAGAGCTGGCCAGCGAGCCCACAGCAACCATATCAGCCACGGCTGCCGCATCCAACTCTGAGCACTCACGATCCTTGGAAATCTCTTCCGACATTCGGTCTCAACTTCCAGCTTCATTTACTCGCCCCCAGAGTCCATCTCGACAGAAGCAACCTGCTCCACTTCCACCACCAGAGATCACAAATAAGCGAACACAATTCTTGGCCTTAGACAAATGCCTACCAAACCGCAAATTTCTCCAGATCCTTGACGTCGATCCTCTAACCGCTCCTACCACGCATAACCTTCCAAGGCTCACCTACGATAAAGAATGGCTGGCGATCCTTCGCGTATTCGCCTCATATGACCCACACCAGCCCAATCCACTTAATCTTAGTGAAGCGGCCTACACACCACTCATCTTCCAAGAAGAGGAATGGGTCGAAGAGAATCTAGTGAAGCAGGGTAAAATGGGCATCCCAGATAATTTTGCGATTACGGCACCGGTCTATGATGGGAAAGCGATTGGATCTGGGGGAAGAGAGCAACCCAAAGAGTATAGTAATCCACAGACAAATGCATTCTGTGAAATGCTTGGTATACGAAATTGGTTCGATACTAGTGAGAAGGACAGAGAAGAGGTGCGAAGGGCGAAGACGGTCAAAAATGAGAGCGAGCGAATGAACGGTAGAGGTGGTCGGGGCAGAGGATGGGGTGGCGGTAGGGGCCGGCGTGGAGGTGATGGCAGGGGAAGAGGACGAGGAAGTGGGCGAGGTTTTTGATGATCATGCTCGTCGGTCAGACGCCACGCATCACGTTCATATACGAAGCTATGCAGCACGATAAGGTAAGTCCCACATTTATGCACTACTAGCAGGTATTCATAGACTTTCCATGATCTAATTCAATACCAGATGCTCCTCGTGCGATGATGAGGCATGCATCCGATACCCTTGGTTTCCATTTCTTTCACTGCATCGTAAAGGAAGAAATCTATGAGAATAGCATTGATCTGTGCTCCTGGATGCCGGCGGACGATCTCACGCCGCAGAAGCTCAACACACCAGATGCTGCACCCACGAAGTTGCATCTCCCATTGGTGGCCACTTTCGATGAACGCGAGTCGGCGTATATGGGATTCTAGTGGCGGACTGTATTGGAGACAGCCGAGGTAGTGAAGCATTTGAGGAATCCTGTAGTCTGTGCCTAGACTTAGCATTCTTTCGGGCAGCCAACACTTGGGAAAGCCGACTTACCGGCAAACATGGTGATGCTGTTGATATCATGGAAGTGTCCATGGCTCGTGCCTTCGAAGCAGGCCCACAGATCCGCGACGAGGATCTGAGCCCTTTTGTGGAAGCGTACTCTTTCGCCTTCGAAATAATGCCTGTCATTGAAGCACGGAAAGTTGTCGGCCATGAGGTTTACGAGAGCAGCTGCTGAACCATTGGCCTCTCTTACACAAGCGAGAAAGCTACCGTTGAACCTCTATAGAAGATGAGCAAATGCATGCAAGATCTTGTTGCAGGAGACTTACCTTTTGAAGTACCTGACCAGCTTCTCGCATGCAATCAATGCGCTTCTCTAATAGTGGCATCTCTTCAGTAGTTGCAGACCTGAAGACATAGCGAAGGATCTCGTCTGTACATTCAGTCTCATCGACCCAGAAACTCGGTTTCGTGATTGGAATTCCCTCATCCAACGCTCGCTGGATAGCCGCCACAAGACTCCAATATCCAGTCTGTTTATCGCCTTTGTACTCTATGGAGAATTGTTGATCAGGATCATCAAGATCAGACCAGAAAGAGAAGTTTATAAGATCCATCAGAAATATGAAATCCACAGTACTTTCATCTTTGGTCTTAGGGTGAAGTGCGTGTTTTGACCAATCCTTTGTGCTGTACCCTTTTTCCTGCATCAATGACCAAATAAAAGTAGCGGCGGCCTTGGTCCCTCTCATATCTAATGCTACATCCGTAGAGTTGTCGCAGATGTATTCTGCATCTTCCAAAACGCCGGTTTTGGCCGGTCTAGGAGCGTTGCAATCGTTTATACCCAGCGATTTTCGCAATAGCGCCAAGAGGTCTTCATCCACTTCATCATCTGACATCACTTTGCCGGTTATCCCCGAAACTCTTCAATACGGAAATGATTGACGATAGCTGCAGTAATGATGTCGAACAGCACGAGTGCTGGGCTCCTGGATTCTCTTACAGGCTCCCGCAATCTGCTTGTCTATCAGAAACGCACAATTCTAGAACTTTTTTCTATCAATTCTGTTCAAACATCAAATGACCACCCAAAGTTACAAGAGTTGGTGAGGTAATAGTGCAGTGTAGGCAAAGATAAATGAGTGTGAGGCAAGGAAAATCTTACACCGATACTGCATGTTACAATCAGTCAGAAACCTTGATGTAAGGCTGGGACTTCCTCGGCTACGCTAAAGCGGATCCTTACCCGCAGCGCCTCCTTTGCCGCGTCGCTGGATTGAGAAAGCCCCAGGGTTCCTGTGATTTTAGATCATATATTTACTTCACTTCACTTATATTATCATCTTGTCACTCCTTTGGTATATGTCTGCCTCACTTTTAACTCTCGGCGCCCACCATTCTTCCTTTCCCATCCCCCAACGCCCATATCTAAGCATCCGTTGCAACCATGGGGCGTGATAGGTTTCCACGTCAATCCTTGGGTACTTTGTACTCTCGTATTAAGCAGGTCAGTCCATTGAGCTATCTCCCCACACACACGATTAACAGCTGAATCCATCAGGCGCGCATTTTGATGGTCGGTGCTGGAGGAATTGGCTGTGAGCTCTTGAAGAACCTCGTCCTTACTGGCTTCGGCGAGATCCACATTGTCGACCTAGACACCATTGATCTCAGCAACCTCAACCGGCAATTTCTCTTCCGTTATGAACACATAAAAAAACCTAAGGCTCTGGTGGGCGATCATATCCTATTATCGGGGTCATCTATATTCATCTCTTCTCTCAGGTTGCCAAAGAGAGCGCAGCAAAATTCAACCCTCATGTTAAGCTTGAGGCGCACCATGCCAACATCAAGGACCCTCAATTCAATATAGAATGGTTTCAGAGCTTCAATATCGTCTTCAATGCATTGGATAATCTTGAGGCACGACGGCATGTCAACAAAATGTGCTTAGCAGCAAACGTGCCCCTGATTGAGAGTGGTACTACGGGCTTCAATGGCCAAGTTCAAGTAATTATCAGGGTTTGTCGTACTCTACACTATACATCATATTGCGCGCTTATATGCTTAGGGGAAAACCGAATGCTACGACTGCAACCAGAAAGAAACACCCAAGAGTTTCCCCGTCTGTACCATAAGGAGCACGCCTAGTCAGCCAATCCATTGCATCGTATGGGCCAAGAGCTACTTGTTTATGTATGTACTACATCTTTCGCTGGCTATAACCTACGTTGACAGTCAAAAGTGAGATGTTTGGGACGAGTGAAGATGAGGTGCCCGAATTAGATCATTCCGAGGACAATGAGAACGGTAAGCCAGACTAGGGACCGATGAGCTCTATTGCTGACGCTTCCATAGCGAAAGAGATCGAGAACCTCCGTAAAGAATCGCAGGCACTGAAGAGCATACGGCAGTCCATGGGTTCAGATGACTTTGCCCGGAAAGTCTTCGACAAGGTTTTTAAAGATGACATCAATCGATTACGGAGCATGGAAGATATGTGGAAAAGCAGGAAACCGCCTACAGCTCTCGACTTCGATGAAATGTCAAAAGAGGCCTCGGGAATAAGTACATCAACAGCCCAACATGATCAGAAAGTTTGGACGCAGGCGGAAAATTTCGTAGTCTTCTGTGATAGGTAAGGTCTACAGTTGCCATAGCCTCTGTGCTCCGACTGATGTTATACAGCCTCCGGCGACTGAGTCTCCGACTTCAACAAGCCCAGGTGCATGACACTGCAAACACAGGCTCAACTGTGCTTGCTTTTGATAAGGATGACGATGATGCCCTCGATTTCGTTGCAGCAAGTGCGAACCTTCGCTCCATCGTCTTTGGCATTGAGACAAAGTCGAAGTTTGACATCAAGCGTACGAAATCACGGAGCCACGTTGCACAAACTGCGTACTAACCTGTCATAGAAATGGCTGGCAACATCATACCTGCTATCGCAACAACAAATGCTATGACTGCTGGTCTTTGCGTGTTGCAGGCTCTCAAAGTCATGCGAGGAGATCTTCATAAGGCGAAGATGGTAAGAGAGCTACTCCGAGGTTTACTCTTGCACTAACAGATTTATAGGTATTTCTCGAACGGTCGGGCGCACGAGTCATTAATAGCGATACTTTGAAGCCGCCGAATCCCAATTGCAGCGTCTGTGGTGTAATGCAATCGAGACTTATAGTCGACCCCAGTCGTGCTACGCTTAATGACCTGGTGGAAGATGTTCTCAAAGGACAACTTGGTTATGGAGAAGAATTCAGTATTAACAATGAGGTTGGTACGTTGTACGATCCAGACCTGGAGGACAACGTCTCGAAAAAGTTCAGCGAGCTCGGTGTAAAGGGAGACAGCTTCCTGACTGTCATTGACGACGATGAGGAGAATCCCCGAGTCAACCTCTCTTTGTCAATATCTGAGATGTAAGTCAACTCATTACCCAAGTCAATGTTACAAACATTGACCAAATTAGGTCCCTACCGGAAGACTCCAAGCCTGTAAAACTCCCTACCACAATTGACATCAGCCGTAAGCCCAAGATTATCCCTACAGCTACGACTAACGGCCATACGAATGGCCACCCCGAATCGAGTAGCACAAAACGAAAGAGGAGCTTGGAAGGAGATCCGGAACAAAGCTTAAAACGCAGCAAAATGCAGGCGAGCTTCAGAGTCGAAGCTTCCCAGAGCGACAACGTGGTCATCGAGGATGATGAGCACGACGGAGCGATCGTTATTGACAGCGATTGAGCTCATAATCTTCGCTTCATTTCATGAGATTCACGGTCTTCAACGCATTTGCCGGTTAACCACCGGTCAAAACGTACGTTTCTGCAATTGGGAGGATTGATACCATCGGCATAGCAGGAGCATGTGGAAGGGGTATCGGTGCTCTTTAGAAGGGCTTGAGGCTAATCGCCCTTATCTTCAATGGCTGGTTATTTGTTGTCTTCAACTGGGGGCTTATGTATATACACTACCTTCTTAAGGTCCCTTGATCTGAAAAGATTACAAAACCAGAGCAACGCAGTTCCAATTGGCCCTGAGTCAGTCACTAGCTTTCACGCGTTAAATGCTCCCATTAGACAAAACATGCTGTCTACAGTATTCCGCAATCAAGTGATGGGGAGAGTCTTAATATGTCACGTGCTCACGCGAGAATGCTCCGCATGCTCCGCTTTCCACCACCAAACCATTTCACCATATCCCACATCGTGCATGCTCCACATCCACTGCCCACCATGGTCGACATTAACCCTCCATTCGTCACCCTAATCTCCAACGACGGCTTCGAGTTCATCGTCAGCCGCGATGCCGCCTGCGTCGCCGGCACAATCCAAAAGATGCTGGACCCGACTAGTAAGCCATTGACCCCCCCTTCCCCCACTTCCTTTCTTGTCAAAACACACACAGCTACCCAAACGAATCCGACTCTATACTTACCACAAAGCACAGGCAAATTCTCCGAAGCCACGACAGGCCGCTGCAACTTAAGCACGATCAAGTAAACCCCCCCCCCCCCCGTCCCTTCCTCCCGCGCCCTTCCCCCTCATAAATATTTATACACGAGAAACGTACCTGATTGGAATTGTGCAGTGGTGTTGTTCTTGAAAAAGTATGCGAGTACCTGTACTACAATCTCAAGAATAAAAACGCGAGCGATTTGCCGGATATGGAGATACCGCCTGAGCTGTGCTTGGAGCTGTTGATGGCGGCGGATTATTTGCATGTTTGATGTGGGGGGTGGGGAGGTGTGGGAAGTGCATTGGGGTTTGTGGTAGTGGTTGTTATGATAGATAAGTCAGGCTATGGATTCTAGTGTGGATGGGATCTGGAGGGAGAGGTCAAATTCTCAGTGTCTCTGCGGGGGCCCAAGGTATTCTCCAGTCAGGGAGAGTATGGAACCGGTGCACCGTATTTCCAGGAAAATGAAATCATGAATCATGAGTATCCTTGGTATTCAGATACCACCTACAACACTGTGGCTATAAATTGACTGCTCTTGCAGCATCCATCTGAGCATATGCGTTCTTCCCACTCTCCACCATGGGTCGAATGTCTATAGATGATGGTAGAGCGATCCTCCCCTCTTCATTCGAACCCTTCCATATCCTACAAAGGGACCATGTCGATAATTGGTGGAGAACATATTCCTTACCCTCCTCTCCCTCTCCCTCTCCCTCTCCCTCTTCCTCTACCCCTTCCCCTCCCCCCTCCTCTCTTTCCACCCCTACTTGCTCGACTCTCATAGACCTTTTCTTGGCCGAATCCCGCATCAGAGATTTTCATGTAGCTCACTACACCCTGGTCTACGACTCCCAATATTACGTTCCGCCATCCGTGTTTCAGCCGCCTATACGTCTGCCCTTCGCTACCTGTCGGTGGTGGATAATACGGCACATTTTGCAGCAGGTCATCTAATTGTTCCAGCACCGGGAAATTCTCCTCACGCGCGTTGACAACAGCAATACGAAAATCAGGTGGAGGAGGCGCAGATTTCCTGAAATCGCCAGTATTGGTCGGTTTCCAGGCATAGAAGGCAGGTCGAATGCGGGTATGTGTGGGTGCAGTAGGATGGCCCATGCTAGCGCTTGAGCGGAGGGACTCGCGGTCTGTAGGCTGAGTAGGGTCGTGGCTGGGGATGATGTTGAGGAAGCGGTAGATATCGTTGTAACTTCGATAAAGGCCTGGCGTGATCAGCGGTCCTTGGGGAGGAGGATCCCGCAGTTGACCGTCGAACAGTGACTTGTAAAATCGTGAAAATAGCCCTAATGGTGGATCTCGTTCCCTTTGCCTTGGTTTGACGAAGTCTTGATCATAGTCCTCCTCATACCAAGCTGGCGCCCTTTGCACAATATATCCAATTCTCTTCAAAGATGTATACACTGTATACCTCTCCAGCGTTAAACCCTGACAGCCCAACAGATGCGCATATGCAGCCTGCAAGCTCAGCGGTATACCCTCCAGCTCTTCGTTCCTCCACCTCAAGTCCATGGTGCCTCTCTCAATTAAATATAGAGCTTCTTCTGGCAACAGGTTCAAATGGCCCTGCGAGTCTCCCTTCCCAATAGTCTTCGTCATGGGACCTCTTGGATGTTCGATTACCGTGCTGCCATCCGCACAGTCATAGAGACCTATGATGTTACTCTTGGGGTTGTGGATGCGGGGCACAGAAAGTGCGTTGTGCATTGCTTGCTGGGAGGCGGCGAGTGTGGAGGTTTGGGAGAGGGTGCCATGGTGTTCGAAATCTTTTTCACCGCGACGAGGTAGGGAGATTTGGGAATTTGTTGATCTTAGGAGTTCTGTAAGAATGGGAATCTGGGGGAGTGGAGGTGGTGTGTTACCTACTGGGAAAGGGTGGAAAGGAAACGGAAATCTTGGGGCTCATCCGAAGGATCGGCGTCTGCGGTATCAGGGGCGCAAATTACAGAGTCTTCGTCCATGTCCGCCATGTTCGGGGAGTGACGATATGTATTTATTGAAACTTGACGTGGGGTTTTGTACCTACCTACCTAATGGCACCTTAAGCAAAGCATGGAACTTCGGGTCGGCGCCGCTAGAGGGGGCTCTAAGCATGCCGCTACAACCGCACGGATTAGGGCGCTCTATAGCTCTATGGCGGGCTTTGGGGATGGATTGCACGCCATATCCGGGGTCCTGTTGCTTGCATGCATTTCTCACACCACATATTCAACTATGACCATTCCCCGTCATTACCAGCGGCATTAGAAATACCAGAACATGGCGAGCAAGGTAGGACGATGTGCCTCACCTCCAGAGCTCATTACTCCAAGACTCCATCCATGGGCGGCGATTGCGCTGCTGCAGACCTGCCGATGGTACCACAGCTCTGTATCTCTCCCTCGCCTTGACTATGTCTAGATTCGAGTATACCTTCACGAACATGAACTACTGCCACGGGATAACAGCAACTATGTGTGATAGATGTCAAGCCACGCAACCGTACTTGAAGAGTGTAGAGTCTACGCTCGCAATTATGTGCGAGGGTTTCCTAAGAATACAAATATATTGCTGCGATGACCTCAGACCGTCCTACCCAGTGAGGGAAATATGAATACGCAAAGTGACCAACTTCACCGTGTAAGTTGAGCGTGGATCCTTGGCTGTGGTCTCTTTTCCTCATGCGTTAACATCCTCAAGGATTGCTGGTTCATTATGAGACCTCCAGGACATGTCAGAAATAATTTGTCCTAGCCGCTGAATCATGACAAAGCGGTAAACAATGATCTGGTGAGCCTAGTATGAGCTACCACATCCTAGACCAAGCGTCAACACACCTAAGGGATATCCTGGCACAGTGGAAGAATTGATATTGGTTTTTGATCAGCAAGTGAGCTAATGCTACCCACTTTTCACGGCTACTTGGCAGTTCATACCGTAACTCAGGTCCTAAAGTTCTCAACTCTCCCTTCAGATACGATTTCACCAAAGTTCTAAAGTTGATTTAGTTCCAGGAACAAAGCAGTGGTCGTAGGTGTGGACTGTGGCGGGGTCAATAGCCCAACACCAAATTATTTGCAATCACCTCACTTAGGTAGTTTTTTTCATTTTAGTGCTGTTATCACCTGACGTTAATGATGCAGCTCCAGTAATCTGGAATTGAACTGGGTTCCCCATGCCCTTCGCAAAGAAACCAGGCAACAACCGCCGTCATTTGCCTTTTGACAAACCAGTTAAAGACGGAATTGAGAGAACAAGCTTTGAGCAATTGCTAGAAATATAGCTTTTTGGTAAGTGATCAACTTCGCTTTCGTTGCAATTCGATTATCACATATTGGGTAGCCAACGGCGGTACGGCATGGCGCAGACATAGATTGCTCATGCGCAGTGCATTGGCTGTGCTTTGGGCGGTGAGTGCCGGAGGGAAACTGCTCCGATTACTTGATGCGGGCCTCACTGTAACATTGCCTTCATCAAGAATATAACCATGGGCCTCTTGCGCCTACAGGCTCGTGCAAACGAAGAGTACGCAATTGAAATTGCAGCGTGGAATCTTAGCGAGAGCCTTACCAATGAAACATATCTCAGCTGAAGACACCAGCAGCTTACTGATGAATGCTCCACATTGACTGGGCTTTGATTGGCTGCTTCACTATCTGATATGCACGGACCCTTATCCCGTTGGGTGGGCCGCATATTGTCACACTGGTAGGATACCATAGGACACCTACCTCTCATCCATGTGCCTCATTAAGACATAATTACCAAAATACCGACCTAATGACATCAGGGACCGAGGAATCTGACAGATTCCGTTTCATGTTATTGTTACCATCTTGATCTAGATCCAGAACCACAATTAGTAGAACGGTAACAACAGAACCTAAGGCTTGTGGACTTTACTTCCTCTTCTTGCCACCTGCACATGCGCTTTGCCTACCCACTTGGATCCTGCAGTCAAGGTGGGGCTTCACTCTGTCATATGTGGGGCAAGGCTGGTGCTTGACGGGTGACTCACTTTCATCCATCTTCCGTTCTATAACCTCTCTACGTCTCCCAGTACTCAATACTAACGCGACGATATCTGCGTCATGGCTCCACCTCGAGGAGGCAAGATGAATCAGCCATGTCGGAATTGGCAAAACACTGGAAAATGCCGGTTCGGTGCAAATTGTCACTACTCTCACGACATGTCATTTGACCAGGACAACGAGCCATCTTCCAACCCTTCGCGAAAGAAGCCAGAAGAAACACCCGAACAACAACAAGCTAAGGCCCATTATAACAGCTGGAAAAGACACATCAAAAATGAACCTAAGCCCAATGACTCTAGGACTATTGAATTTCTCTGGGAAGGTGCCTTGACCATTTTGAATGGCGAGGATCGCGATTGGAAGCAGATGCTTCCCCGAGATCTTGACGACCAAGAAAATTATGGCCGTGAGCACATGCATGTGGTCTTGAGTATGGTAGCACGTCCTCATGGGCACAGCGAATTTGTTAAACTTGCTCAACCTTTTCTTTTGGTTCTGACTCATTCAGCTCTACTAGATTGCTTGTCTGTGGACACTTCTGTTGGAGGTTTGTACAATTACATGAGTGGCGCTAACGGCTCTCGAGCAATCCCATTCTTTCAGCGTCTCTGCAACAGCCTTGTGGAGGCTTTTCTTGGAGAATCAAGAACGACGGTACTCCTGGAGACAACGCTTGTCGCGATGGCGGTCGCTTTACGGGAGTTACTTAGGAGAGAACAGCGAGCAGCCTTTCACGATGACTTGGAGGACCTGATAAACACAATAGAGAGCATTCCAGAGGCTACTGGTATTGATCCACAATCTGCAACCTTCCAGAAAATTCGCACCCGAAGTGAGGAACTCCGTGGAATAGTAGCCCGTGCGAATGGACTACTTCAGGACCAAATTGAGCAACCGGTGGGCGGTGTCTCGACCTCGGTAGTAGCTTCTACATATCCGCGAGAACTCATCTTACCACAAGGTCGCCATGATAATGACAACATGGACATTGCGAGCATCAAGATCCTGCCCACTGAGGCTGAAATTCGGAGCGATCACCCTGTCTTTCTCCCCTCTACAGACCTTGATCAGCCTCATTTCCTTACGGACCACGTTCAGCGACATCTTGATACACACTTCCGACTTTACCGTCATGATTGCTTTGGTGAAGTTGTTGACGCTCTTGGAAGGGCTCTGGTTGTAACTGAGAACGAGCCCACAATTCTCGAAGATTCAAGGTTCAGCTTGGGCGACATCCGAGCTTACACTTATCCAAAAGCAAACCTCAGATACGTCTCTTTCGACCGCAGAAGAGGTTTGGAGGCCCAAATATCCTTCCCACAGCCTCCAGCCTTACGAAAGAAGTCGAATTCGGAAATGCGGAAGTGGTGGGAAGATTCCAAACGCCTGGAAGAGGGGATTCTGCTGTGTCTTCTATTCACAGATGATACTAAAGCCTCTCTCTTATTCTTTACTGTCAGCGAAAAGTGCACAGACACCAAGAATGACAACGGTCTCACTTCCGACAAGAACCGAGCTACGATCACGGCCAAATTAGCCACTCACCTTGAGACTGATCTGGAGGTAATGACTCGACTGAGCTGCCAAAAACAACGTGGACTCCTGGTAGAGTTCCCCGGTGTATTACTCACAACATTCGTTCCTATTCTCGAAAATCTTCAAAGCATGCAGAGGTTGAGCCGTCTACCCTTTCGTCAATGGATACTACCAGGTCAAGGGACAGACCAATTTGACATTCCACCACCGCTGTATGCTAGGGGTCAAAACTTCACTTTCTCGCTCAAATGTATCATGAAAAACACTGAGCAAGATTTCTCATTGGCTCCCACAGCGTCCACTAATAGTAGTACTGCGGTTGATGATCTCGAAACGCAAACACAGCTCGACCGGGGGCAATGCGAGGCTTTGATTGCTGCCCTCACACGTGAGTTCGCCTTCATACAGGGTCCACCGGGGACAGGGAAATCATACCTTGGGGTTCAGCTGATGCGGATCCTTCAAGCTTGTAAGGTGAAAGCTAAGTTGGGACCTATAGTAGTTGTGTAAGCTCTTACTCCCGTAGCTAACTAGGCTAAATTGATGACATTATTAGGTGTTATACAAACCATGCCCTGGATCAATTCCTGGAGCATCTTATAGATGTCGGTATTGAACGCGTCATTCGAATTGGAGGCCAAAGCCGATCAACGTTACTTGAGGGTAAGAATCTACGAGTGGTATCACAGGGCGAGCTCAAAACCAAGTCAGAGGGTTATCAACTTGCAATGAGTTATAGGGAACTGGAAGATCAAGAGAAGATCATCAAAAGGCTCTTAGGATCAATCCATTTTTTGCAGAAGCGCCGAGATTGGGCAAGCATGAAGAATCATCTGCGCGACCGATACCCAATCATCTTCCGTGGTTTCTCCCGCATCGATGAGGACGGATTCAAGAGAGTTGGCCAAGAGCCTTTTGATGCCTGGGCCAGCGGTAAATCACGAGCTTTGCCAGAGGACACGGACTCCTCCCAGTGGCTAATTGAACTAGTACTGTTACAAGCAACGCGTGACGTTTACTCCGTTTCTCTGCCCAATAGGCAGCGACTGGTGGCCTTTTGGGCAGAAGAAATCGCTGGTGAATTGACCAATGATCTCTTTGAGACGGTGAAGGAATCATACAAAGAACAAGAGCAGCAAAGGAAGGTACGTGATGACATCGACCGAAGAGTTCTTCAGACCGCGGACGTCATTGGAGTCACAACCACGGGACTTGCTAGACGTATTGCTACTCTTCAACACGTACATTGTAAGGTAGTCATATGTGAAGAAGCGGGTGAAGTCTTGGAGCCACATATTATATCGGCATTGCTACCAAATGTGGAGCATTTTATTCAAATCGGAGACCATCAGCAACTACGCCCTCAGATCAACAACTACAACTTATCACTCGAGAGCAACCAAGGCATCTCGTATCAGCTAGATCGGAGTCAGTTTGAGCGCCTGTCTGCTGGCGAGAAAGGAAGGCGTCGATTTCCTGTGGCTCAACTGAACGTTCAGCGGCGCATGCGTCCTGAAATTGCGACGTTGATCAGAAACACTATCTATCCTCGTTTATCTGACCACGATAGTACGAAGAACCTTCCGGATGTTGTTGGAATGCGCAAAAACATTTACTGGCTTGATCATGACAATGTGGAGGAAGGTTCGCAAGGGGATGTCCATCAAAAGTCGCACAGTAACCTTTGGGAAGTTGACATGGTGCATGCCCTTGTTCGACATGTTGTTCGCCAAGGTACCTATAGCAGTACTGATATTGCCGTTTTAACACCATATACTGGACAGTTGCAAAAATTGCGTACAAAGATGCGCGGTGACTTTGAGATTGTCCTGAGCGATCGTGATCAGGAGACACTTGCGAAGGATGGTTTCGATGCTGCAGATAATGACCATGACACCGACAAGCCCGACTCTGGACTCGCTTCGGGAACGAAACCTTTGCAGAAAAAGCAGATGAGTGAACTATTACGCGTAGCCACAGTCGACAACTTTCAAGGCGAAGAGGCCAAAGTAGTCATTATATCATTAGTGCGGAGCAACAAAGCAAGAAAGATTGGGTTTCTCAAGACGAACAACCGTATTAACGTTCTCTTAAGTCGGGCTCAGCACGGCATGTACCTCATTGGCAACACCGATACCTACTCGACTCAAGGCATGTGGGAAGATGTTCTTGGTATGTTGTGGGAGACAGATTCCGTCGGCAAAGCCTTTGGTCTTTGCTGTCCCCGACATACAACGACAGCAATTGAAGTCTCGCAGCCTGAGGACTTCGCAAGGTTGAGTCCAGAGGGTGGATGCCAATTAGCTTGCGATCGACGTCTCAATGATTGTGGTCATAAATGCCAGGCGAGGTGCCACTCGGAGGCCATGCACCGTGTCTTCTCATGCCCACAGCCCTGCCAACGACTCCACGACCCATGCAATCATAGTTGTCAAAAGCAAACCTGTGGCGAACCTTGTGGTCTGTGTATGGTAGGTATAGATGACGTGCAATTGCCATGCGGCCATTTTAAGAGCAATGTCCCCTGTTTCCAGACCAGGGATCCAAGCAGTATCACTTGCATTACCAGTGTCCAGAAAAAGGTCCCTAGGTGCAACCACATCATAAAGGTCCAGTGTTGTCGAGATGTGACGTCAGAGACCTTCGTATGTCCGTTCCCTTGCGGGGTTGGCCTTGAGTGCGGACATTCATGTCCTGGAAGCTGCGGACGATGTAATCAAGTGGACGACAAGAACCAACGCGTTATCAAACATGCTCAATGTCCAAAGATTTGTGGTAGACGCTTTGGGACATGCAACCATACTTGCAAAAGGACTTGTCACATCGGTAAGCCATGTGGACTTTGCTATTCGGAGTGTGAGGTAAGCCATATCCATTGCCCTAAGCCAATTTAGTCACAAGATCTTGACCCCAGTTTTCATACTACGACCCCCGGTAGCTTGCAATGTGGTGTTATAGGAACGATAGCGCTGATCGCAGACAGGTCCGTTGCGCTCACTCCCGATGTACTTTGAAGTGCCACGAGGCATGTGCACCCTGTGTGGAGGAATGCACTTGGTCTTGCGAACATCAGGGCAAATGTGAAATGCCGTGCGCCGCACCATGTAACCGCTTACCTTGTGAAAAGCGCTGCACTAATGATCTCTCCTGCGGACACCAATGCCCGGGATTGTGTGGAGAGATATGTCCGGAAGACTATTGCCAAGAATGTTCAGGCCGAAGAGAGGCTCGGGTGGACCTACTTGAGATGAAAACGTACAGAGAAATTGACTTGAATGAGACCCCAATTGTTGTCCTCGGTTGCGGTCATTTTTTCACGGCGGAGACACTCGATGGCCATATGGGAATGGCAGAAGTATACGCACAAGATGCACAGGGTGTATGTACAGGACTTCAAGATGTCTCTGCTGTTCTAGCAGGGCCCATACCTCGATGCCCAGACTGTCAATGTCCTGTCAGACAATATAGCACCAACCGGTTCAACCGTGTCATCAACAGAGCCGTCATCGATGAGATGTCCAGAAGATTTCTAATCAGTGGTAAGGATGACTTCCAGAGCTTAGATGGCAAGGTTCTGGAGCTGGAACAATATCTTGAGAATTCCCGAAACGAAATTCTCCATACTATCCGCCAACCACCCGCACAGTTCACAGTAAGAGCCGCATTGGCGAGTACGCTAGAAGTGAACAAAAATCTTAATGAAAGATTCACTCTAGCTAGACAACTTGAGAAAGACATCAGGGCATGTGTCAGTAAAGTTGCCGATAAAAATCAGCCTATACAGAAGCTTCACGAAGCCACGCTCACCGCTGCAAGACGAAAGCCTATTGACGAATTAATGACGGGCTTGAGCGTTACTGATTCTATCTCAGCTGTTCCACGCGACCGTCGAGTTACCTTGGGTGGCCGCGCTACGCAACTACAGGCAGAATGCATCATTCTCACCGATAGCCTGAGCACTGCCCTGCTCCTTAAGTCAGAGCCGGCCAGCTCCTCTTTCAAAGTACCAGGAGGGTCCCCTGAGAAGCTTGCCAAACTATTCTTCAAGAGTTGCGGGACCTTCATCGACGAGTGCGACATTGAGAACTTGCCAAAGCTCGGTGTAGAAGCACGTCTCTACTACGCCAGAATGGCACGCTCATACGAGTCTCATTGTCGATCTACGAAGACCAACGTCAATCAAGCCTCGACATACGTCAAAGACGCCAAGGCCATGCTGGAGGATGCTGAAGAGCTATGTAAGCGGCCATTTGGAAACGCAGAAGGACTACGCCGCGCTGTGCGAGAGTCAGTGAAGCTTCTTGGCAAAGAGTGGTATGAAGATGTCACAGCAGAGGAGCTTGACGCTGTCAAAGCGGCTATGGTCAGTGGGCCGCAGGGAATAAATACACATTCTGGCCACTGGTATAATTGTGCAAATGGCCATCCCGTAGGTCTCAAATGTTCTGCTCTTGGCTAAAATGTACTAATGGGAGATAGTTTGCGATCGGGGAATGTGGTATGCCGATGGAGCTTGCTCGCTGTCCTGAATGTGGAGCCCCTGTAGGAGGACAAGGCCACCAAGCGGTTGAGGGAGTCACTCGTGCGACAGACATGGAAAATTGAGGATGGATTGAACTTAGTGAGAAATTTCTATGCGAAGGTGACTGTTAGGTAGGACATGTTGTGTCAGCTCGAGGTTATTGACTATGATTACCGGATAATTATGTGCAACAACATCTTTCACGAAGTTGCCATGTCGGACTTCAGACCCGCTGGCCGGCGTCTTCATGAAGCGCAGGATAGGAGAGGTGTTCCAAAAAATCTGGAGATGATCGCAGTTCAACCATGTTCCTCATGGTACTCACAGGCCTGTGGTATACATAGTTGTAGGCTTCATAACAAACGATTTGTTGCCTTGGCAATGATGTAATGATCCCATAAGAGCTTATCCGATGATGCAATGGGTGGTGATCGAGTAGAATCCGCGGATGTGGGTCGAACCAAGCATTTTCACCGGCAACGTCCGCCCCAAGACACCCTAGCCGCAGCCTTACTTCCCTAATTTCAAGCCAATCTACTTGTAGGATCGGGTTGCGAGGTGGCTTGCGGGACACGGGAGCTGACGGGTTCTGATCGCGGAGGTTAGCTGATGCTGTAATACAGGAGAAGGCTGCAGTACCAGCAAGCCAATAATATAGGTTCTATCTCACCAGCTTAGCGCCCCTATTTCCCAACGCACCTCAGCCCTCACCCCTTTCGTCCCCTTCAGAACCGAGATACCTCTACTCGTCTCCGCTTCGGAGCGCATCAGTCCACTGCTACTCCCTGCCTTCTCCACCTCTACCTAACACGCCATGGTCCAAGATACCATCCGTCTTGAACCCTAACTTTGGTGGATGTTGTCGGATAGGTAGACGCTGGTTGGCCGGCTATACGCGCTTAGTAGCAAGGCTAGCGCGTGAGATAGCCTGGGCTTGGCACCCCTTAAACGTCGACGAACCTTCGTCTTCCTCACCGCGTCAACGACCATCTCCATATCCCTTCGTCAGTATCTTAATAGCAAGATGTCGTTACCTAACATTTTTGGAAGCGTGGCAACGTTATAATCAATACTGCGCTTCTAAAGACATGCCGGCACCTGCAAGATTTGGCTTCAAGAAGCTTTAGGATCAAGTCTTTAGAGACGTCAAGCATTGGCTTCAAGCATTCAGGCGCTTTGGGTTTTGGCCTAGGCACTGAGAGAATTGGGCAGCTGCTATTAGTATCATTATGAAAATGTACCTTGGTGTTTTGGTTCCAAGGATACCTTATGCCTTAGGGTTATGGCGCTTTGTCACCGTTGGCGCGCCGTGCCAAGCGTCCACATCAAGCAGCTCGTGTAGGTGATGTCGCCATGGAAGAGACAACATTAGACGAATGATGCCTTCCCTATGGAGACGGGACAGCAATTCGAATCGGCTGCTCTTGATGGCATAAAGTTCAAGCCCAAGGTGGGGACTTGATCCTGCTAGTCCATCGCATATCCTGAGGATGTTTCCCGAGCAGCTCCTAAGCAGGTCTCCCAGAAACATCTTCACTGTTCGTCGCGAGTTGGGCACATCAACATCCATTTTTGCGGAAGGTTCAATTTCAAAGTAGCTGATGGAGAAATTAAATAGCTCTCATCATTGCAAGCTTTCGTATATCTAGGTGTGGGCTAATGTTCCCGTAATACATTCTATCAGCCTTAACAAATACTCAAACCGGAAAAGTGGGCCTCCAGAGACCAATACAGTACCGCCATGCGGCTGCTTTCCTTTCTGCAAAACATGGAACTCCGAGCACAATATTCGTGCAAAGTTTCCGCTGGCGTGGCTCGTGATACTTATATGATGGGTGCTCGTTCTACTACCTATTCTCATACAACTCCTAAGGTCTCTTTGCATGTTGAGTTTGTGTTTTTTGCGTCTGGGTGTCGTTAATTGAACTGCGTTACCAGGTCGCATAATTCAGCCGAATTATACCAGGTATGTTGTTCCCATACCGCCTTATAGGTACCCTAGCAGCTTCGGCATTATTTTCCAATGCTGTCGCTCTGCAAGCAACAGACAGCTACTCAGATGCAGATGTAGCGCAATCGGGTTATCTGCCCAATCATAACATTGACCCTACAGTACTAGCTAACCAGGATGTTGAATCGACGTATACTGTAAGCTTCAATGCCAACGAGCAATTTTACGCTGAACCGTTGGTCTACACCCCAAATGGCAGTTGCCAGCTTATCTTCCTTGCCTCTTCGCAGAATTGGATTCGAACTTTGGACGCAACGACTGGTGATATAATCAACGCCCGGCAAGTCCAAACGCCTTTCTTGAATTCAGACGTCAATTCCACATCATACGGAAAGACATTGGGTATTTCCGGAACTCCAGTCGTCGACCCTAATACCGATATTGTGTACTTTTTTGCAAAATCTTACATCCTCGACTTTAGAGTCGAAGGCGAAATAGGCGCTTACAATGGCGTTTTTTATTTCTATGGTGTGGACGTAAACACACTTGAAGACGTGCCCGGGTTTCCCATACTCTTAGATGGTTACCAGAGTGATAACGACCCTAATGAAATTTTTATTGGGGGACTCCTGCAACAGGATCCCTCTCTGGTTCAAGTGGACGATATCGTATACGGCGGTTTTGGTGGCCAATCGGGCTCCTTCCCCGTCTACAACGACACTGCTCTCGTTGTAGGGGTGAACGTGACCTCGAATCAAATAATTACAGACTTTTCCGTTCAGTCCAGTCTTAAGAGCAGCGGACAGGGACCTTTCACCAGTGGAATGGCTTTATCAACGGATGGGTCACATCTATTCCTAGTATCGCGCCAAGCACAATCCGGGACTGCAGCTCCAAAGAAAAGAATCTTGGTACAGGACGAAAGTTTTGTAAGTCCTTCCTAGCTGCGTCCGTACGGCAGTTCTCCAGTTAACTATCAAAGGTTGAATTGAATATTGGCCCGGGTGGAAAGCTCTCCCTTCAGAATTACTACCAGCCGTATAACCAGCCTGCCACTAATGTCACCACGCGGGAACTACGTACCGGCGCAATTGCGATTCTCGACGAAGCCTTCCAAGGAACTAACATCCCCAGATTGGCGGTGGGGTTGGGTAGAGCCGGCAAAATATTTGTTTTTGATGCCAGTAACATTGGAGGAACAGCGAAAAGAGGAATATTTGGGAGGTCATTCACGAGTACGAGCAACACAATCGTTCAGACTATTGATACCAACCGGCCTATTTACGGGAGCGTTGGATCGTTGCCTCTCGAAGGCGGTTTCATCTTTGTGGCGCCGCCTAATTCGCCTATCTTGGTTTACAAATTCGGAACCAGCAGTAGTGGCGCTCCAGTCTTTACGTATGCGGGCTCTACCAGCGAATCCTTCTCCTCAGGTGTCGGTAGTCCCATCGTTACTTCTAATGGAGGCTCCCCTGATACAGCTATTGTGTGGGTGGTTGATCCTGAGGCAGGGTTGCGAGCTTATAACGCAGTGCCGGACTCACAAGGCACTATGAAGCAAATTGAACTTCCTCAGCAATCAGGATCATCGAACGCAGCACCATTTCAACGACCAGTCTTTGGCGATGGTGCGGTATACTATTTTGGAAATAATGGAACGTTCCGTGCTATTGGAGCTGTAGGTTCAGCATCGCAACAATCAGCTTGCACTTCCCCATCTCTACCACCACCGGCGTCCGCGCAACCTTCCCCTCCCTCGGAGCAAACCTCAACTGCCCAGGTATCCCCCTCTCCTGAGCAGACACCACCTCCTGAACAGACACCACCTCCTGAACAGGCACCATCTCCTGAACAGACACCACCTCCTGAACAGGCACCATCTCCTGAACAGGCGCCATCTCCTGAACAGGCACCACCTCCTGAACAGACACCACCTCCTGAACAGGCACCATCTCCTGAACAGGCACCATCTCCTGAACAGGCACCATCTCCTGAACAGGCGCCATCTCCTGAACAGGCACCATCTAGCCAAGCACCATCTGGCCAAGCCCCACCCGGGCAAGGTTCTGGCCAAGCTCCTTCTAGTCAACCTCCTCCCTCACAGGCACTTCCGGGCCAGGGACCTCCTGAGCAATTCCCCCCTGGCCAGACTCCCCCTGGTCAAGAATCTCCTGCTCAAGCACCTTCTGGGCAGGCACCTCCGGGCCAGACACCTTCTGAAGAAGCCCCACCAGGGCAGGCTCCTGGCCAGGCACCTCCCGAACAGGGACCTCCGGGCCAGGAATCTCCGGGCCAAGCTCCTCCCGGTCAATCTCCTCCAGGCCAGGGACCTCCTGAACAAGCCCCACCAGGCCAGGCTCCTGGCCAGGCTCCTCCCGGTCAAGCTCCTTCCAATCAAGCACCTCCTGGTCAAGCTCCACCCGAACAGGCACCTCCGGGCCAGGAACATCAAGGTCAAGCTTTTCCTGGTCCAGGCCGAACTACCACTTCTGCCCCTTCAGAACAGGCGACAAGTGGACAGATCAGTACATCTGGCGCTTCACAGCAGACAACTGCCACCCCCTCTTCCATGACTTCCGCCGGTGCAAAGAGTGCTCCCAGTGCTCGTCCCAGTAGTGTTTCGATTGCTTCGGGGCAGACGACCGGTACGGGACATGCCACGAGCACAGGCGGCAGCGTCCTTTCTACCGTTGCAGGACAGACAACTAGTACTGGCTATCCTTCCATGAGCGTTAGCAGTAATCCCCTGTCTACTGGCTCCGTACAGACCTCCAGTGCTAGCCTTGTAACCCCCAGTACTAGCGGTACTGCCTCTTCTACGAAACAGACAACTGGTACTGGCCGTCCTTCCATGAGCGTTGGCAGTACCCACCTGTCTACGGGCTCCGTACAGACTTCCAGTGCTAGCCTTGTGACCCCTAGTACCAGCGGCACTGTCTCCTCTACGGGACAGACAATTGGCACCGGTAGCATTACGATAAGCTCTGGTAGTACTCTTCTTTCAACCACATCGCAGCAGACGACGAGACAGACGACTAGCACGGGTAGCATTGCCACAAGTTCCGGCAGTACTATTCTTCCAACCACATCGCAGCAGACGACGGGACAGACAACTGGCACCGGTAGCATTGCCACAAGTTCCGGCAGTACTATTCTTCCAACCACATCGCAACGAATGACGGGTACTGGCCAATCTTCTGCCTCGGCTAGCGATATTACAAGTTCTCCTAGCTCGTTCCAAACGACAGCTACCAGCCATACCACGTCCAGCAGTACCACCCATCCTTTTGAGACGACTGGTACTGGGTTTCCCACGACTAGCCGTTTCGCCAGCACTGTCAGTCCGACCAGTACTGTTCAATCATCAAGGTCCCCCAGTATTAGCCAAACCATTTCAACCAGTTCAGAACAGACGACTGGTAGTCACATCATCAGTTCTACTGCTTCGGGACAGTCAACAGGTACAAGCCAGGTAACCACCGGTGCTACCCATTCTAGCTCCGCTCTCCAATCATCGCAAACCACCAGTGCTCTGCATACCACGAACTCTGCTATTTCAGCATCAACCACGAGTACAGGTGGTCTGTCCAGCGGGCAGTCTACAGTCTCTAAACCATCTGGATCCTCGCGCACTCTGACCAGCAGCCAATCTACCACCATTGACCCGTCGCATGCCACTAGTACTGGGTCTACCACCCGCGCTGGACAGAGCACGAGCCCTGAATCTTCTAGATCGACAGGTACCGTTACTGGTGGACAAATAACCACTAGCAGCGTTGGCCTTACTACAATTACTTCGTCAGTAACGTCGCAGACCATCGGTTCTGGAACTTCTACCTTCACGCAGGCACTCAGCACTAGTAGTTTTGCTACCTCGTCAGCACCGTCGCAGACCACCGGCTCTAGGACTTCTACCTTCACGCAGGCACCCAGCACTAGTAGTTCTACTACCTCATCAGCATCGTCGCAAATCAACAATGGTAGCCAAAGCACTAGTTCTGCAATGTCAGCAACGAGAGACAACACCAGTGGTAGTGGCATCACCACGTCTACCATTTCACAACCTACGAGCAGTTTTGGCGGAAGTACCCTCAGCCAGACCGCCACAACCGGACCTGTCACCACTTTGTCGTTCACACAACCTCTCAGCACCTCGACAGGCTCACAGCCTACGAGCAGCCTTGGCCAAAGTACTCTCAGTCAGACTACCACAACTGGCTCTGCTACAACTAGTGTTGCTAGTCAGAGTACTCACAGCCAGGGCACTACAGCTAGCCATGCCACCACTTCTAGCATTCCTAGCCAGAGTACTACAGCTGGCCATACCACCACTTCTATTCAGAGCACTCCCAGCCAAAGCACTTCAACTGACCGCGCCACCACTCCTAGCAGTGTCAGTCAGAGTGTTCTCAGCCAGAGCACTTTAACTGGCTATGCCACCACTTCTAGTCAGAGCACTCCCAGCCAGAGCACTTCAACTGGCCGCGCCACCACTCCTAGCAGTGTCAGTCAGAGTGTTCTCAGCCAGAGCACTTCAACTGGCCACGCCACTACATCCAGTAGTGTCAGTCAGAGCACCACAGCTGGCCATGTCTCCACTTCTAGCGGTGTTAGTCAGAGCACTACAGCTGGCCATGCCACCACTTATAGTAGCGCTAGTCAGACCACTACAGCTGGCTCTGCTACCACTTCTAGCATTGCTAGTCAGAGCTCGCCCAGCCAGACCACTACAGCTGGCCATGGCACTACATCTAGCAGCGTCAGTCAAAGCTCGCTCAGCCAGACCACTACAACTAGCCATGCCACCACTCCTAGCAGTGTTAGCCAGAGTACTCAACATGCCACCACCACCGGAAGTATCTCCACTTCTAATATTGCTAGTCAGAATACTCTCAGCCAGACCACTACAGCTGGCCATGGCACTACATCTAGCGATTTCAGTCAGAGCTCGCTCAGCCAGACGACCATCAGCGGAAGTATTGCGACTTCCAGCCGTGTCAGCCAGAGTACTCAGTATGCCACCACCACTGGAAGTATCTCCAATTCTACAGTTTCGGGACACACGAGCAGTAGTGTTCAGATCAGTACGACTCATAGCACTAATGGGGTTCCCACCACCACGGTCGCATCATCACAAATCACCAGCGCTAGCCAGACAAGCACTGGACAAAGCACAACTGTCTCCCATCCTCCTTCGACGCTGGAAACTCTTACTAGATCATCTACGACTGCTTTGTCGTCATCTGTGGCCAGTGTAAGTACGAGCCGGCTCAGCACAAGCCTATCAGGACAATCAACCAGTGCTAGCCTTACAAGTTCTGTTCCCATTATCAGCACTACTGTAACAGGACGTACGACGAATACCCAGCATACTACCAGCGTTGTCTCCTCGGAAGGTACCGGTACCAGTCAAACCACCCTACATACTTCTAGCAATGCTGTTTCACAGAGTATCACTCCAGCATCCTCTGTCACTCAATCCATCAGCACTGGACAGACTGCTGGACATAGTACCACCGTGTCAGGCACCGTGTCAGGACGTACCTCCTCCGATGCCTCCAGCTCTGGTAGTGTAGTTACCTCTGCGCATAGCAATACTGCGTCATCAAATACTGCCACTCAAACTCTTGCCACTGGGGATACTGTAAGTACCGGTCATAGCACCATCACAACAAGAACTGTATCCCAAAGTTCTGGCACTGGTATCACGGGGACCACCAGCCATAGTTCTTCTGTACCAGGGCAAACGACCTATCATACATCTAGCACTGCGAGCATGGGACAGAGCACTACCCCATCCGCACATACTACCACCCATAGTCTCACCAGTGCTTTAACTAGTGTGAGCACATCTAACCTTAGTACTACTACATCTGCAGAGTCAATCTCCCATTCTTCCAGTACTGGACAGACGTCAAACCACATTTCGAGCACTATGGGGTACAGTTCTACTGCATCGGAACAGTCAGTAACTCACGCACCTAGCACAAGTACAAGACAAACTACTACCGCACCCGGCCAAACATCCTCCAGCGCTTTGAGCACTGGTCATAGTACCACTGCACCATCGCAGACATCCTCTCATGCTCCAACCACGACCACTAGGAGCACTCGTGTTACTACTGCATCTGAACAGTCATCTACACACCCCTTAAGCACCAGCAGTGGTATAAGTACTGGTGGGCATAGTATTACCGCAACAGGACAAATGTCTTCTAGTCAAGGGTCCACCCAAATTGCGAGCACTAGTGGGCATAGTACTACAGCACCGAGTCAAACGTCTTCCAGCGCTTTGAGCACTGGTCATAGTACCAGCCAAATATCCTCTCATGCTCCGACCACGACCACTATGAGCACTCGTGTTACTACTGCATCTGAACAGTCATCCAAACACCCCTTGAGCACTAGCAATAGTGGGAGCACTGGTGGGCATAGTACTACTGCACCCAGCCAAACATCTTCCAGTCAAGGGTCCCCCCAAACTGTGAGCACTCTTGGGCATAGCACTACTACACCGGGACAATCATCTTCCAGCATTTTTAGTACTGTGCATACCGCCACTTCATCAGGAGAGACGTCCTCTCATGCTGCTACGGCCTCCCATAGCACTAGCGCACTGGTACAAACATCCTCTAGCACTTTGAATTCCTTTCACAGTATTACAACACCATCCTCTAGTACTTTGAGCGCCGGAAACAGTAGCACAACATCATCCTCTCGGATTCTAAGCTCTACTGGGCATAGTAGTACTACGGTATCGAGCCAAACATCTCCACGTTCGCTTACCACTGTATACAGTACTACCACAGTGGGGCAGACATCATCCAATAGCTTAAGCAGCGGGCATAGTTATGGGGCGTCCAGCATGAACACAGAGTCTTCGAACAGCATTGGGCATACTAGCAGTACCCAGACCGCCACCACTCACACCTCTACCGGTCATGGTACCACCATTACTGCATCAAAGCCTTCCACAACCGGAAGTCGTTCGAGTACTAGCCATGAAACCATTCCTTCCTCGTCTCCTGCTACCAGTGCTAGTCACGCCACCTCAGTCACTGTGACTTCTCTTCCATCACATTCAAGTAGCATTGGCCAGAGCACTACTACTGGATCATTTGGATCCACCCATATCAGCAGCACTAGGAGCTTCAGCACCAGCGTAAGCCATATAAGTACCGTTACCTCATCTATACCGTCGCAAAGCACCAGCGCAAGCCATAGCACCAGCGTCAGCCATATACTTACCTTAACCTCATCTTTACCGTCGCAAAGCACCAGCGTGAGCCATACGAGTACCATCACCTCATCTATACCATCGCAAAGCACCAGCGCAAGCCACAGCACCAGCGTGAGCCATATGAGTACCATTACCTCATCTATACCGTCGCAAAGCACCAGCTCAAGCCATAGCACCAGCGTCAGCCATATGACTACCTTGACCTCATCTTTGCCGTCGCAAAGCACGAGCGTGAGCCATATGAGTACCATTACCTCATCTATACCGTCGCAAAGTACCAGCGCAAGCCATAGCACCAGCGTCAGCCATACTAGGACTTCTACCTCGACGACGCCATCAGAAACCACTAGTGCTATAATCCATGCAAGCAGTAACAGCGGTACTAGTACTGTAACTTCATCAGTGCCATCGCATACCAGCACTGGCCATACCAGCAGCACAGGCCATAGTGTGACTGCCACTTCTTCGGCACCATCCCACTCGAGTACTGGCCTTACCGTGAGCGTTAGTTCATCAGTGCCGTCGCATACCAGCACTGGCCATACCAGCAGCACAGGCCATAGTGTGACTGCCACTTCTTCGGCACCATCCCACTCGAGTACTGGCCTTACCGTGAGCGTTAGTTCATCAGTGCCGTCGCATACCAGCACTGGCCATACCAGCAGCACAGGCCATAGTGTGACTGCCACTTCTTCGGCACCATCCCACTCGAGTACTGGCCTTACCGTGAGCGTTAGTTCATCAGTGCCGTCACTTACCAGCACTGGCCATTTTAATACCCTAACTTCCTCGGTGCCATCCCTTACTAGCACTGGCCATACTAATACTCTGACTTCATCAGTGCCGTCGCTTACCAGCACTGGCTATAGTGCAAGTGCCACTTCCTCGGGACCATCGCATTCTCTTTCTGCGAGTGTCACTTCATCAGTGCCGTCGCTTACTAGCACTGGCCATTCCAGCAGTACCGGCCATAGTATAACTGCCACTTCATCAGGACCATCGCATTCTAGTACTGGTTTGTCTACAAGCGTCATTTCATCTGCATCGTCCCATACTACCAGTACCGGCCATAGTTTAACTGCCACCTCGTCAGAACCATCGCATTCTATTACTGGTCTGTCTACAAGCGTCATTTCATCCGCATCGTCCCATACTAGTAATGGTCATCCCAGCAGCAATGGCCACAGTGCAACTATGACTTCGTCAACACCATCAGGAACCACGAGCACTGGAAGCCATACAACGACTAATAGTGGTCGAACTGCAACCGATCATTCGTCGACACTATCGCATACCAGCTCTGGTCTTACTATAAGTGCCACTTCATCTGTACCGTCCCATATGACTAGTGGTTATACTAGCAGCACTGGCCAAAGTGTAACTGTTATTTCGTCGGCACCGTCAGGAACCACGAGCACTGGAAGCCATACAACGACTAATGGTGGCCAAACTACAACCACTCGTTCGTCAGCACTGTCATCTACTAGCGGTGCTGGTCCTACAGCCACTTATAGTTCCACTGTGACTATTACTACATCCGCTCATTCAGGAAGTACAAGCGCTGGGACGCATACAACCAGCGGCAGCCATAGTAATACTGTAACTTCAACAGCATCGCTACCCACAAGCACTGGCCATACTACGAGCACTAGCCACAGTGTGACTATTACTTCTTCAGTCCCTTCATATTCCACAAGTGTCAGCCATAGTACCAATTCAGAGTCAACTATATCGACGCGATCGCGAAGTATCAGCACTGTCTATACTACTCATCCCTCCACAAGTGGATCGACACAAGTCACAAGCGCAGCTCACTCAACCACTACTCATGTCTCCAGCGCTAGCCATACCACGATTCCAACATCATCTGGTCTCACCAGAACTACGAGCGCTGGCCACAGTACGATTGTCACCTCGTCAGCACCATCGTTTACTACCAGCGGAAGCCGCACCACTGTTCCTAGATCAGCCCAATCGACACATAGCACAAGCGCTAGCCACACAGAGACTACTCACTCTACTAGTACGGGTAACACTGTCACTATCTCTTCGTCAGTATCAACGCGTTCTAGCAGCACGGGTGGTAGTACGTTCACAACGTTAACAAGTCCAGCGCATTCTAGTAGCACGGGTGGTAGCACGTTCACAACGGTCACAAGTCCAGCGCATATAACCAGCAATAGTCATACCACTACAGGAGAGACCACTAGCGTTGTACATAGTACTGTTCCTAGGTCATCCGAATCATCCCATACTATCAGCACAGGCCATACTACGACCATCGCCTCCACTGAGCCAACGCGAACCACTAGCCCTGTTCTTACTACACTGACAACCCATACTACATCAGTAATTGCAACGAGTACAATACACACAAGCACTGGCCTTACAACAAGTGAAGGGCATTCCACTAGCACTCCTGGCTCATCGTCTTCAACGCATGGTAGCAGTACAAGCCATATCAGTTCTACCCCTGGATCATCCTCATCGCAAATGACTAGTACTAGCCATGTAACATCGGCTCATAGCACCACAAGCGGAGAGTTTTCTACTATCACTCCTGAATCATCCTCTTCAGCACACAGTAGCAGCGCGAGCCATCTTACTTCCACTCCTGGATCATCCTCGTCAGCGCACAGTAGCAGCGCAAGCCATCTTACTTCCACTCCTGGATCATCCTCTCTAACGCATAGTAGCAGCGCGAGCCATATCACTTCTACTCCTGGATCATCCTCGTCAGCGCACAGTAGCAGCGCGAGCCATCTTACTTCCACTCCTGGATCATCCTCGTCAACGCACAGTAGCAGCGCGAGCTATATTACTTCCACTCCTGGATCATCCTCGTCAGCGCACAGTAGCAGCGCAAGCCATCTTACTTCTACTCCTGGATCATCTTCTTCATCGCACAGTAGTAGCGCGAGCCATATCACTTCTACTACTGGATTATCCTCATCGGAAGTTAGTAGTTCTAGCCATGTAACATCGGCTCCTAGCACCACCAGCGGGCATACAACTAGTACTCCTGCATCATCTTCATCCGTACACGGTAGCAGCTCGAGCCATATTACGTCTACTCCTAGATCATCCTCATCGGAAGTTAGCAGTACTAGCCATGTAACATCGGCTCCTAGCACCACCAGCGGGCATACAACTAGTACTCCTGCATCATCTTCATCCGTACACGGTAGCAGCTCGAGCCATATTACGTCTACTCCTGTCTCATCCTCATCGGATGTCAGCAGTACTAGCCACGTAACATCGACTCATAGTACCACCGCCGGGCATACTACGACCAATGCTGGATCATCTGTATCTTCTTCGCAAGGCACCAGCACCGTGCACACCACCCTCCCCGCAACATCTGTATCGACGCATACCACTAGTGCTGGGCATACCACAAGTAGCCTTGTATCATCCCATCAGACTACTAGTACTAACCATCTGACAACGACCGTAGCCACCAGCACTGCTCATACAACCAGCATCCCTGTAACATCTGTATCAACGCATATCACTAGCGTTGGGCATACCACGAGTAATTCAGCATCTTCAGGGTCGCAAACTACGAGTACTGGCCATCTGACAACAACCCTAGCTACCAGCACTGTTCATGCTACCAGCATTCCTGTAACATCTGTATCAACCTATACTACTAGTGCTGCGCATACCACGACCAGTCCAGGATCCTCCTCATCCGGTACATCGAGCACTGGTCACCTAACGACGACTCAGGCTACCACTACCTTGCATAGTACCACTGTCCCTGCAACATCATTGGTGTCAACGCATAGCTCTAGCACCGGGCATACCACAAGCAGTTCTTTGTCATCCCAGCAAAGTACCAGTACCGGCCATCTGACGACGACTCACGCCACCACCGTCCCTGCAACATCGTCAGTGTCATCACATAGCTCTAGCGCTGAGCATACCATAAGCAGCCCGGCAACATCGTTAGTGTCAACACATAGATCTAGCACTGGGCATACCACAAGCAGCCCTGCATCATCTCAGCAAACCACTATTACTGGCCATCTAACAGCAACTCATGTCACCAGCGCTATTACTACTGTACCTGCATCATCGGCTTCAACGCACAGCTCTAGCGCTGTACATACCACGAGTAATACTGGATCAAGCAAATCATCACGTAGCACGAGTACAACCCATTCCATAAGTCAAACGACCAGCTCCGAACATGATACAACAACGCACACCACTGCCACGAGCCATACTACCACCTTCCCTACAACATTAATATCAACGCACACCACCAGTACTGAGCAAACTACTTCTATTCCTACAACACTAATTTCAACGCATACTACCAGCACTGAGCATACTACTACAATCCCTACCTCATCGGTAGCAACGCATACTACTAGCACTGAGCTTACTACCGTCCCTACCTCATCAGTAACACCGCACACCACCAGTACTGAGCACAGTAGTACCGTCCCTACCTCATCAGTAACAACGCATGCCCCCAGCTCTAGTCATACGACTACAATCGCTACCTCATCGGTAATAACACATGCCACTAGTACTGGTCATACTACTACCATCCCTGCATTGTCAGTAACAACGCATACCAGTACTGAGCATAGTACTACCGTTTCAGCATCATCGATAGCAACGTATGCCACCAGTGCTAGTCATACTACTACCGTTCCAGCATCATCGATATCAACGCATGCCACCAGTACTGGTCTTACTACCACCGTCCCTGCATCGTCAGTAACAACCCATACTACTAGTGCTGGACACACAACTACAAGTGCTACCAGCGCTGGCCATACTACTACCATTCCTTCCTCATCAGTAACAACGCGTACCACCAGTACTGGACACACAACTACAAGTTCTCCTACAAGCAATAGCCATATCACGAGTTTGACTACTGTATCAATTACGGAACCTACAGCTAGTACCAGCCATGCTACTACGAGTCATTTGACAAGTGTAACTACATCATTCGAATCCTCCCTCAGTACTACTACCGCGCATAGTAGCAGTAGCCATACCAGCACCCCTGCATCCTCGTATGCGACCAACACTGGCTATACTAGCACCGGTCATACAACCAGTACTGCACATACCACGAGCACTGAACGTACTACCAGCAGCGGTTCCTCTGTACATACAACTAGCGCTAGCCGTAGTAGCACTCTCACGACTGTTACGACCTCAAGGCCTGAGACAAGTAGTACCCAAGCTGGCAGTTCACAAACTCCTACCACTCACTATACAACTGCCACCTCTCACACCTCCAGCGCTCCTTATGCAAGCAGTACTTCTCACATCACCAGCAGTGTTGTAACAGAACACACAACGGTCATAAGTCATATGACCAGCGCCCCCGTTACTAGCAGCACTCCTCATACTACGGCAACCTCTGATATCAGCAGCACTGGTCATACTGCCAGCGCGCATACCACAAGTACTGCTGTGACAACCGTCACCAGCCATACTAGCAGCGCTCCTCATACTACGGCCACCTCACAAGTTACCAGTACTAGTCATACTACTAGCGCACCACATACCACAAGTACTGCTGTGACAGAACCTACAACCATCACCAGCTATACTAGCAGCGCTCCTCATACTACGGCCACCTCACAAGTTACCAGTACTGGTCATACTACTAGCGTACCACATACCACAAGTACTGCTGTGACAGAACACACAACCGTCACTAGTTATTCCACAAGCCCTGTTACAACCAGCGCTCCTCATACTACGACCACTACTAGCGCTCCCCACACTACAAGCACTGCTGTAACGGAGCACACGAGTAGTAGTAGTATCCATATCAGCAGCTCCAGCCACTTGAGCAGCACTGGCCATCCTACGACTGTTCCTGAACAAACGACTAGCCACACCAGTAGCTCTAGCCATCCTACCACTGCTACAGTGACGGAGCATACCTCAAGCCATAGCAGCAGCGCTAGCCATTCGACTACTGTTCCTGAACAAACGACTAGCCACACGAGCAGCACTGGCCATCCTACCACTGCTACAGTGACTGGGCATACAAGTAGCTCTAGCCATTCTGCCACTATTACAGTGACAGAGCATACCACAATCCCCAGCACAAGCACTGGCCATTCTACAACTGGCCCTGAACAAACGACTAGCTACACAAGCAGTAGCCACACAAGCAGCTCCAGCCATCCTACCACTGCCACAGTGACGGAGCATACAAGCAGCTCTAGCCATCCTGCCACTATCACAGTGACGGAGCATACCACAAGCCACAGCAGTAGTGCTAACCCTGTACATACCACCAGCGCAAGCAGCTCTAGCCATCCTGCCACTATCACAGTAACGGAGCATACCACAAGCCATAGCAGTAGCACTAACCCTGTACATACTACCAGCGCAAGCAGCTCTAGCCATCCTGCCACCATTACAGTAACGGAGCATACCACAACCCACAGCAGTACCACTGCTCACTCCACAACTACATCTGCCCACACGACTAGCCATACAAGCACCGCGATAGGTTTTACCACTATTACAGTGCACCAACCCACGACCACTACTCATGAAGAACCACATGTTACAGCTACTACCACACAGCACCACTACCCAAATCCAGACGTGATCACGATTCCCGTCGAAACTACAGACGTGGTCACGAGTCCCGTCGAGTAAGTGCTTCTCCTCCCCATCTAGGATCTAAACACAGATATGGATTAACCATGTCAACAGGGCAACACAAGCCTCTGCTGCACCAAAACGCAGATTTCGTTAGTCATTTCATCACCAACTAGATACATACGCTCCTTTACGCCCCCCTCTCCACCAGTTCAAATATACATAACCCGCCCTCGGGGGGAAAAAGAAAAAGTCGAATCACGAAAACGCTCCTTTGATATATACACGATATCCATAGAAGGTGGATATTTTTCATTTGTCAGATAGATTGGGACATAGAGATATAGAATGGATTATAGAAAGTAATGCTTAATTTATAGAAAGTTTTAGATATTTAGATTTAGATAGGGGGCCATTTACTGGGATTTTCGATTCAACAAAAGCTTTTCAATTCGTGAGTAGATGTCTTTTGATTGATTTGATGATATTACGGAGCTGTTTCATGACCGACCGGGATATCCCATATATGCTCGGGGTACACTTTTCAGGGGTCTTGCCAAGCCGGGGTACAGGTGATTTGACCATATATGAAACAGTTCTTTGATTGGATACGCAGTTTGACGGAGATTATCTTCCTTATTTCAAAGATATTTAGGCTGCAGTGATATAGATTTCGGCGTCCCAATCTGCCCATTTTGTCTATTTTGATGCTATAACGCATTCCTGTTGAAGATTCGTAGACTCGTTAATGACATATTATATATCCAACAGAATTTTATATCATGACCATAGTAGAAAAAAACGTTACATCCATCCCGTGACATCGGTACTTTTCATTCCCTCCGGTCCCGCACCAACCAACGCCTGCGCATTCTCTCCACCATCAACACCACCACTAGTAGCACTACCACCAAGCAACATCCTATCCCCTCCCAAGCTCGCCAACTCATCCAACCATGTCGGATCCTCCATCATCGCCTCAAGATCAATCTGCTGGATCTGCGCCCCCACCTGCGCCCGTCCCGCAGCGACAGCTTGTCCTGAAAAGACATCCCTCGCGAACTGTGAGATCTGCCCCTTTGCTGCCTTCCCCATGGGCCATACCTCGCCGATGGAGTTCAATGCATTGACGGTAAGTTGGAGACGTTCTTTGATGGCGCTAGCTCGTTCCATGTCTAGTTCTACGGAATAGGCGGGTAGATGGACGATGGCGGATAAGAGGGTGGCGCAGACGAAGCAGGGGCTGTGTTTTGATAGTGGTGTTCGGAGGGCTATGGCTTGGGAGATGGAGTTTGCGGCTTTCATGGCTTTGGCGGTGTGGAGTTCGTAGGCGGAGATGGGAGCTCTGATGGCTTCTGGCCGCGTGCATTGGGTGGGATAGTGGTTTTGGATGAATGTGAGGGTGGATCTGGGTCTGTGGAGGGATATGAGAGCACTGTCGATGAGATTGTGGGCTGAGAAGAGGATTTCGTCGCATTTACCGTCGCGCTCAATGGTGTAGCGTTTTTCCGGTGGAAGGGAAAGGATAAAGTTTGCTAACTGGCCGTCGAGACTTTCGACTTGTTCGTCATTTGGTGAAACTATGTCTGAGCTGATGTTGACGACTTTTCCTAGTAGGCGGACAGCCTCGATTTTATAGGCCTCGGAGGAGTAGTCGTATGGCTCCGCCTCGAACGCACGATCGACAAAGTCCTGCTGTGATCGAAAAGTGGTGATGGTCTTGCATTCTAGATAGTCGGTTTCTTCGCATGGCAGTGGAACATCGTTCTGGATATGTTGAAGCCTGAACGTATGGTGGATGCTGTTGAGGCTGGATAAGATGCCGTCCACCATGTACAGATCCCACCAAGTTCTTCTCCAGCTTTCTTCAATTATGGGATTACCCATCGCATGAGTGATAGCAAAGGTTTTAGAGTTCATTCCTAGGTTCAAAGCCAGGTCGATGGCCTGATCAATGACGGTGAGGGCAAGTTCTTGTTCGCAACGGGCAAATAATGACATGCCAAAGAGCAAAAGGCCTTGAACCTTAAATCCGTCTGCTGGAACCCGGTCGGAGGTGATGTTTTCAGCAGCATTTCGCAGACCATCCTGGACAAATCCGGGTATGAAGTGACTTGCGACGAACATTATGACCGACTTCAGTACAGGCGGTAGTAGAGTTGGCTTTGCTCGATAAAGCCTTTGTGGGATGACGAAGGGATGTGCATTATGAAAATTCGAGTAGAAGATGTCCATAACGGTTTCATCACCATCATCAGGAGAATCAGTGGATATTCCTGAAGTATTGTTCGCCGCCTGATTGATATGATTATGTTGAGGATCTAAGGCAATTTCTCTATGCTGTCTGTCGTCTATTGGCAACGATTGGGCAGCACTCGAGACAGTCTCAGGTGTCTGATACAGCTCTTGAGGGAGAGTGTAGGGACTGGGAAGTGGTTCTGAAAAAGGTCCTATGGAATAGGCCTCCCCCATAGCGGCGAATTCAGGTAGTCCGGTCATTGAAGACGGGGTCCATGGGCCGGTGCTTGCCGTGCTCGGGGTCTTCGTTAGGTTTCCAGGTAGCCCTGTATGCGGGGAATTCTCGTCGCCAGTCCCAGTCCCCTTTGCAACTTTTCTTGGGCCTTTGTAGCCTCTCCTTGACTGCTGATAGTTACACTCATTTCCAGTGTCTTGACATCTTTTGCAGACGGGCATCTCCCCATTGCACTTGAGATGTCTCCTTCGGCAAGCAATACAGGCCAACAGACTGGGGGGCCTATTTCGGGGACCAACTTGGCCAATTGGCTGCGTCATATCCATGATGGAGGGAGGTTATATGGTAGCCAACAGTCTTGATGCGAGCCACGAATCAGTCTCGCTGGGGACGAGTTTCTCCGAATACTCTCCCAATTCCACACGTACAGCGTATACAACAAAACGTGTGAATTGGCCAAATTTACCAGGGTACTACCCTAGGATGCTGTCTATCTATGGCTTGACCAATAGATATCAGTGTTATTTGATCATTGGAAATGGAGCTGTAGAAGGCGGAGTTCGGGGTTTTCGTTGCTCCACTTTGCGTTTTTCAGGGGAGCAAAACCCACTCACGTCGTCCCCAGGTATCCTCACCGCTATGATGCAAGAGATTGATGGATGATCATGACTGATGGGGCCTTGAGGGCGTGGAGAAGAGAACTATTCGGCCTGTTGTGAGGATGATCGCTTGCTGTGCAACATCCGACATCCCGACATCCCGACAAATAAGGAAGATCCCTTAGAATACAGAATACGGTACGTACCCGGTCTTCGGGGTATTGCTGAGTAATCATACCGTTTCGAATCTAGGCCTAGAAAGGCTAAGCTCTGTTGGTGATCAGCCCTTCCCTGCAACTTTAGTATGGCCAGTCTTTTTCTACTATTCGCGTCGTCCCGTGCTTAGTTGTATTACATTCGACGCCTAATGGCCCTGTTACAACGCCGGGCAGGGCACTTTCATTGCTTTCTGTTCTCATTCTACACCGAACCCTTCATCAATCAATACTCTCAGGCAGGGAAAGATGCGCGCAACACATATCAAAGGGAATTTTCCCCAGTGCGAACGAAGACGAAATAATCAAAATATTTTTTCGTATGGCTCTAGTCAGAATGCCAGTGGCTTACTATACTAAGCTGAAATGAACCCCGACGGCGCTGAGTCTCGGGGACTCCAGCCCTGGGCGAACGTTGTGGCGTTTCAGGCTTTGCTTCATATGTAGGAACCAACAGCTCTGTTAGTAAGCTCCATATCTAAGTCAGCATGGATCTTGAAAAACTGTTGCAACGCTTTGGAGGCCGCGGGGTCTCAGTCAACAACATTGTGGAGTGCTACAAATGCCTAGCCTCTCCGTCGTCTTTCCTTCCATATTCCAAAATCCCAACGCTGATTTCACCCATTTGCTCTGCTTTGTATTATTATCTCCTCTATGCCATTACAAACAAAAAAGCTCCCTTAAAAGCCCTGCAGCACCATCATGAGACATCCTGGGACATCAGTCATGCGATATGTATCCAAAGAGGATCTTGAACTGAATCCTGTCCCCAGCGCCCATCTGCATAATGAATTTGTTCAGAGTTTTGCCTGGAAGGCAATGAACGTCACAGTCAGAGACCGAGTCACCAAGGATGAGAAATTTATCCTCACTGACGCCAATGGACTTCTGAGAGGTGGCGAGATGCTAGCAATCATGGGCCCTTCAGGCTCCGGCAAGACTACCTTGCTCAACACCCTTGCTCATAGAGCAGCGGCAGCAGGGGCTACCACACGGGGAGATGTCCTCGTCAATGGACAGTCTATCAACTGGCAGAAGCTAAGACACATATCCGCCTATGTGGAACAAGAGGATCCCTTGATCGGCAGCTTGACCGTTCGCGAGACAATGAATTTTGCTGCACGGCTTGCCTTACCTAGGTAGTGTGTCTCTATGAAATAGCCGGTCAAGCACTTACACTGTCACAGCTCCATCTCCAAGGCAGAGCGCTGTAGAAGGATTGACGACTTGCTTGCTAGCTTCGGGATGCAAGCACGAGCAGACACCATAGTAGGAACGCCAATCCGGAAAGGCTTGAGTGGCGGTCAAAAGAAGCGGCTTGGTGTTGCGAGTCTACTTGTCACTGATCCCAAGATCTTATTCCTGGATGAGCCAACAAGCGGCTTAGACTCCGCTCTCAGCTTTGAAGTGATGAATTACATCAAAGAGGTTGGCAGAAGGAACAACGTAAGCAGTCGAGAAAGGATGCTGTTAGCATTTTAGCCTGCTCATGCCTAACAATAATACTTAGCTGATCGTTATTGCATCGATCCATCAACCTTCAACGTCGACATTCAAGCTTTTCGACAAACTCTGCTTGCTTTCCTCCGGTAAGACATGTTACTTCGGCCCCCTCGCAGAAGCACGAGGTTATTTCGAAGCCAGAGGCTACTCCATGCCCATCGAGATCAACCCAGCCGAATTCCTTCTCGACCTAATCAACACCGATTTCGTCCGCGAAGGTGACGATTCCAAAGCGCGCGAGAACGCCATCCACACCTCATGGACCGCTTCCTCCACCTACCAATCCCTCAAATCCGCCATCTCAACCACCACCACCTCCGCCTCCCCCACCGAAAAAGCCAGCCTCTCCCACATCAACCCCAGAAACCAATCCCCCATCCTCGTTCCCCTCGCCCTCCTGCATCGCTCCTGGATGAAATCCCACCGCGACGTCGTCGCCTACGGCATCCGCATAGCCATGTACCTCGGTCTCGCCATCCTAATGGGCACCGTCTTCCTCCGCCTCTCCACCTCGCAAACCTCCATCCAACCCTTCATCAACGCCATCTTCTTCGGCTCCGCATTCATGTCCTTCATGGCCGTCGCCTACGTGCCCTCCTACCTCGAAGACCGCGCCACCTTCGCTAAAGAACGCGCTAATGGCCTCTGCGGCCCTTTAGCCTTTACAATCGCAAATTTTCTCATCGGACTGCCTTATCTCTTCCTCATCGCTGTCCTCTTCTCAGTTGTCGAATACTGGCTCACTAATTTCCACAATACAGCACACTCCTTCTGGATCTGGGTGCTGTGGCTCTTCCTCGACCTCGTCGCCGCCGAATCCCTCGTCGTCCTCGTCAGTTCTGTTTTCCCAGTCTTCGTAGTCGCTCTTGCAGTCACCGCTTTCGCGAACGGTCTCTGGATGTGCGTAGACGGCTTCCTCGTCCCCATGGGGACACTGAATGTTTTCTGGAAATACGTCTTCCATTACATCGATTATCAGTCCTACGTTTTTCAGGGTATGATGGTTAATGAATTCAAAGACCGAATTTACACTTGTGCCGGAGATGCGACAAGTGGGTATCATTGCATGTATGAGAGTGATTTGGCGAGTGTTGGTCAGATAAGGGGGACTGCGGTGTTGGAGGCGTTTAATTATCACACGGGGTTGGAGGGGACGTGGGTTGGGATTATGGTGGGGATTATTGCTGGGTATAGGATTTTGGGGTATTTGGTTCTGGTTTTGAAGAAGACTTGATAGCTTTGGTAAGGAGGTGGGGGCCCCGGAGAGGTGTCGAGGTTTTGGAGAAGAAAGAGTATTAGATGGAGGTTGGTTGTTAACAAAGCGAATAGATTGTAAATATGGGAATCACTCACGTTTATACATAGATATGTTAATACACAAACATTCACTCCTCTCTCTTCCACTCCCTTTCATTCCGTGACGGTAGCCCAATACACGTTCATCGCATCCTGCTTCAACAGCCGTAAACATAGCCACCTCCAGCTCTCAAAGAATGATTCCGCACACTTTAACTTTGGTGTCTCCTTATTATTTACTACCACTTCGTTATTTACCTTAGGTGAGGTACATCTGCCAGATCCGTACCAGATCCCAGATGCAAAGTTGCCAAGCCCGTAGCTTTGAGTCTAATAATAACCGAAAGTGTGCTCTTCGGGGATCCCTCCGCAAAATGATTGGAGGTTTCCTCGTCAAAAAGGAAACGGTTGGAGCGCCTTTCTTCACCGGGATGCGAGGGGTCCAGTAGCTGAATATGTCTGTATTCGTGGTAGAGGGATGTTCGAACTTGTTTCTATACAACACATGCAAAATCTCTTAGACATGCTCTTGTGGATTGGACCATCTGTTCAAGAATTCAACGTATGTATTAGTTCTAGCACTCCCCTTGCTTTTAGGGCTTGTATCACTTTCATCTCTTCCCTTACTTTTATCTCTTCCCTCACTCTCGCCGCTCTGCTCAACTTCAGCGGCTTCATGAATTGCTTGCTCCCTGCACTTTCAACAGTCCTCTCGCTTCCATCAACCGCATGACTTTCATCACTGCCCTCACTCTCGTCGTTAAAGACGGCGAATAGCTCATCAGCGATCAAGCCTCCACCACACACCAAGTCTTCAAGGATCTCATCAGCATCTTGGCCAGGCAATGAGTGAGCATGGTGAAATCTGTTGTATAGTATCAGGCCGTCGTAGGGGAATTCAGTCAATGGCAACAAACCCATACGTGGTAATGCAGAGCCTCAAGAGCTTTCCCCGTCCTTGTCCTGAGCATAGAGTCTCACAACGCAAATCAATAGCAATCTTAGCGAGGTCGAGTGCCTAAAAAAGAATGATATGGATTCATCTTCGTGGACAATCATGGATTTTAGTCAGGCTTTGCGAAGTGTCATACATGATTATGAGCCTAGTACTTTCGCTAGCTCTGGAATTGGTGTCAATAACCAAAGCCTAACGCAAGGCTGCTCAGACACTGAGCAGCGCCCCAACCCGAGGGAATGTTGCCACTGCTCAAAGTCTTCTTCTAGTTTGGACAGCCATAAACATCATGAATAGCAGTGGTCATAATCTCCAGATGTACATGTGTCAGATTTGGGAACGCATTACAAGTGTGCAATGAATCTTACTCAGACATTCACAAAATTTCTTGTAGAATTCCGCTGTCACTTGTAGCATTTGCAGCTTCAATGCTGAATGATCGCAGATGGTCAAGGTTCAGAATTGATGCAGCTAGTGCGAGCACAAAGAACCCGCGGTACCAATTGAAGGCACAATTTTTAATGCCCCAAACACAGTTTGGCAGAGCTTGCGGCTCGATGATTGTCTGCCATAGCCCATACACCTTCGTTCCAAATACCTTGAAGTAAAACCTACCTATATCTCGTGGTTGATAGTGGTGTGCAATGTCGGATAATCCCATTTGCCTTTTTGTGCGGCCTGAATCCTCCCATCAGCTGTCGGTTATCGAAAAATGGTGTACGTTCGGCATCTACACCAGTGCTTGCAGACAGCATATAAGATCCGCCGGTAAGCAGCTATTCAGCAATCTAGTGAGCTCATGGTCCTCATAGATCCGCTTCGCGTCTTTATCAAGGGCGTCTAGGTTAGGTCATGGCGTGTTATTGTTCTGTGTTTGGTATTGTCCCCTTTACGATTGAAAGTGTAAGTAGTCATGACAGCGTTACCTGTATTCCCAACAACCCGCGACAAGCTCGGTGTCTGAGTATGGCCATACTGGTGTCCACTTACTTCACTCAAATCCCTCGCCACTGAATCTCTCGTCATAGATGGTTGCGCCATAGGCGATTTCCGGGATGGTTTGCCCAAAGATCTGGTGTGATGCAGTGGCAGTAAGAATACTTTGATCTTCGGCGTCAGAGGATGTTCATGCTTGTTTGAGGAGAAGCGGAGATCAGCTTTATGACGCGTAGACTTGATGTCTTCCAATTGCAGATACCCAAATGCTGACTCGAAAAACTAAAAAGAAACGCAGCTAATCAGCGACCATACTTGATGAAGAGGGAGGTCAGATCGACGGAGAGTGGTGAAGGCGCTAGTGAGCAATTTTGAAAAGAAATGCGTGCATGCCTTATGTAACTAGGTACCATAGGCAATACCTACCTTATATGTGATAGCTTATTCTCAAAATTATTAAGGGGAAAGGTTTGGCGAATTCTCAAACGCAGTGCGTCTTTGGAACGAACGACGCGTTAAAGAATCAATTTACAAGTTTTGCAAGGCGATGCAGCTCACGGTCGAGCACAGACATAGTCCAGGTATTACAGAGTACGCGTGCAATTTAATATACCGGCCGCCTTGCTAGTGCGGTAATAAACCATGCTTCCAAGGCAGGCAGGTGGCCCGATCATGGGATGACGCTCATCACGTCTTATCAGTCCTACAGCGGACATATTATTCTACATACCCCTTTGCCTTCAGAGAGTGATAATGCAAATCCAATATGCCCTCGCGCAGCTCCAGTCGGAGCGTCAACTCTGGTGGCGGCATCGACAAGCTGGACTTCGACGCCCATCGCAAGCAAACCTCTGCCCTTCATGACTCCTTCCACTCCTCCGCGTCTGAACCGTCGGGTCTCCTCCGTGACGATGGATCTTTCTTCAGTAATATAGTCGACGGTGTGATTGAGCGAGACCGGCTGAAAATGCGTCGTCAGGTCATTAAATACGCGAGCTTCGCCAGCGCCATATTGAGCTGTCTTTGCGCTGGGTCGATAACAGCATACTCGCTTTATGGACCGCTCTTCTTAAAGCATATAAGATATACACAATACCAGATTAACGCAGTGAGCACGACAGCGGAGCTGGCCCTGTATCTTCCTGTGCCGCTATTCGGATATCTGTGTGACAGGTACAACCCAAGACCGATTTCACTGGCCTCTGGAGTTTTCTTTGGGCTAGGATATCTATTAGCTGCGTTGACCTACCATGCTGGGCCTCAGAATTCGGAGGGAGGATGGCCATTCGCAATGATGGTGATAGCATTTATTGGAGTAGGGAGTGGTACGTCTTGTATGTATCTGAGTGCGGTGACTACATGTGCGAAGAACTTTGGAAGAGGCAAGCATAAAGGATTAGCGTTGGCAGTCCCAATTGCGGCGTTTGGGCTGAGCGGTATGTGGCAGAGCCAGCTCGGCAGTTATCTCTTCTCCGAAAGAGAAGCAAATGGGGTGCAAGGAGATGTTGATGTGTTCCGGTACTTCCTATTCCTGGCAGGACTATTGTTCGCTGTGGGTTTGATTGGAGCTGTAGGTTTGCAAGTGGTCAATGAGGATGAACTCCTCGATGAGGCAGTTGAAGAGCTGGAACGAAGCGGACTCCTAGAAGATAGTCCTTTTTTCCACCGTTCTGTTCTCCACGATGCCGAAAATACGAACGGCTACGGCACTCTCTCCCCAACCGCTCGCTCGACATCCTCATTGCATGGAAGTAGACCCCACGAACGCCCCACCTCCTCCTCTGCCCTGAAGAAAACTCTGGTTCTTAACACCGAAACCCGCATCTTCCTCACCGACCCAACAATGTGGCTCCTAGCCTCTGGCTTCTTCCTGACGACAGGCCCTGGAGAAGCCTTTATCAACAATCTCGGCACTATAGTGCACACCCTTTACCCCTCCACATCAACCAATCTCCCGTCGTCAAATTCTCCCGCGACCCATGTTTCGATTGTGGCTCTAACCTCAACCATCGCTCGCCTAGTAACAGGCACTCTCTCCGACCTCCTTGCACCCACAAAAGATGATAGCAAAGCTCGCAGATGCACCTTTTCCCGCCTCATCTTCCTTCTAATTTCCACCCTCCTCTTCTCCCTCGGTCAGCTCTTGCTCGCCTCGGGTCTCGTCCAACAAACACCCTCGCTCTTCCCCGCCGTCTCCGCCCTCGTCGGCCTAGGCTACGGCGCCATTTTCTCCCTCACCCCGATAATCGTAAGCGTGGTTTGGGGTGTCCAAAACTTCGGAACGAATTGGGGAATAGTAGCTGTCGTGCCGGCAGGTGGAGCAGCTATCTGGGGCGCAATATATAGTGTAGTGTATCAGTCCGGGGTGGATTCGTCGCATCTTCGTTCCGATGGGGAGAAAGAGCAGATGTGCTATGGTTTAAAGTGTTATGAGGCGACTTTCTGGGCGATGGCGGCGAGTTCCTGGGTCGCCATTGCTCTTTGGGTGTGGGCTTGGAGGAGGTGGAGACAGGCTGGTATTCCTGTCTGATAGCAAGTTGGACGATATATCGTTCTGGATATCTTTGCATTGGGGTGAACGCGGGCATGAATACGGGCATTGGGCATTAGGGTAGAGCGAGCTGGGATTGATATATGCATGAATACATGGCGCCTTTGGTATGGCGACGTATTGTTGTGCCCTACGGATCTTCATCTGTACCAGTTGACTCTATATGTCCCTCTCACGCTTCTTTCTCAGTCCTTCGTCATCCTAGAACATTCCTTATGGTACTGGCAGCATCTTATTTCTTTGGCCTGTTCAGTTGCTCACTCTTTGCTATCCAACGTCCATAACCTGCGATCTCCCCCTATCACTAAGACTAGCAGGCCATTCCCTTCATACCTGGTAACTAAAACAACTTATCAAGCATTCCACCCGAACGGCATGAATATATATCCACCACCACGTCCATCCCCGTCCACCACCCCCTGCTTTCGTCCCCGCGTCCTGTTCCCACCCACTCAATATTTTAATGGATATAAACCCTCAGTCGCTCCTTAGTCTCCGTTAAACACCACTCCCCACCCTTACTTCTACTCCAAGCATTTTCCGTGTTCAACCTCGACGCCACGAAAGTCACGCTCCACAACCGTCGATTGCTCTCGGTTCGCCTTGTCAGTCAAGATGACATCAACTGCGCAAGTGCATAGGGCTACGTGGTAAGGCAGGATCTATTTGTCATTGTGGGGAGTGGTGTGGTATGTGCCACTAGATCCATTCATCTAAATTTTGGAGTGTAAACTAGAGCCTCCTTCCTCCTGATTTTGATATTTACAGGATTTCTGTGCTCAGGCTTTGGTTTTGTTCACTGTTCTAGACATTGATGCATGTGTCGCTCCTGTCTTTGCGCCCATGTCTTCGGAGCCTGGCGCCTTTAGTTCTTGTCAAGTTTTGCTAGGTCAGGATACTTGCGCGATGATCAATTGGAATAGCGCCGTGAACGCAGAGGAAAGATGTGAGGTGCAATTGGCAATGGTATCTTACAATGACACGTAGAGCATCGTAGTCAATAACGGCCTTCTAATCGTGCAGCACCGAGCTTTGAATGAGCGAGAAGCACAGAAAGAGCGATTACTGACATGAGACCCTCGATGCAAACATCTTTAGGAAATCCCCAAGCATGTCTCCATTATCGAGCAGTATGTCCTTGATCTCTCCGTCTTTGCTGAGCGTTTCCATTTCGCACCCAATATAATGTGCCAATATGGTCCGGATATCCTCGTTGCCATCAACAGTTTCTGCTGTGTTCGCGTAGACGTACTTCAGCAACGTCATGATATCCCCAACCCGTTCCGGAAACAACGTGAAAATTGATAGGGTCCGGTGCAATTTCAGCAGAGCCAGCGTCTTGAGGGGCTGGATGTCGTACTTTTCTGCGAATACGTACATGCGTGCATGTCCGAGGAACACTTCCGTGTAGTCCTCTTCGGGAGCAGTATTGCCACGGGGACCAGGAATGGAGGGATCAACGGTATGACCCGAGCTCAGTAGATCGTATTGGATAATGAAAGATTCTCGCAAACTGCCCTTCAGCGAAGAGGAATGGTTTGTGTTTTTCTTCTTCTTTTCCTTTTTGGTCGACCATGTACTCCACACGAAGTCCTCATCGAAAGAAGCGTCCTTCGAAGTTTCGGTTGGTGGCCATTGTGCACTGGTTTCGTTGCAAATCTCTACCAGCCCGTGCTCGGGCGCTGGATAGTCCTTGCTGTAGGCCCAACGAATGAAACGAACAAATGTTCCTTCGTCCACATCTTCGAGGATTGCAAAACCTTGCTGCGCTTCTGATAGATGGCCATTGATCATGCGGTCAAGTGGCTCGGAGCAGTCGGCAATTAAGGCGGCATGTACGTATAGCTGCTTGCCTTGTATGATAAAGGTGAAAGGTTTCGACGTAAAGATGCTTTGTAGATGTTAGCCAACGCTCCTAAAAAGATTAATTGGAGAGGTACCCGCTGTCAGAGCTAGGCATTCTGGTAAAAGGAAATACCGCACGTTCAGCAAGCCTGTCAAACTGAAGCTCACTAACCACGCGTGAATTACACTGAGTAGTATTGGCCTAAGCATTGAAAAGAAAGCTCATATCCCATCATGTCGGACAAGGCTATCCCCTGTGGCTGAGCTGGCTAGCGTTGGTGTACATCCTTCTTCTTGAGGGTAGGCAGACACTTTCAGCCCCATGCCAGCATTTTTTCGGAGAGACATGGTTAGTCATGTGCATAAGGTCATGAATCGGATTGAGGGCGTAGTTGGTTTACGTCGTCAATCCATTTACCACGTTCGGAGCTAGGGTTACAAGTAGGCCACAAATGACCTCACTTGCGCCATGCCATACTCCTGAGACGACAACGAACCATCTTTGCAGTTGTTGCTATATGAGAATTCTACAACCGCGAATACCATGACCTTTAAGTCGGAGGCATCGGTAATCAGATACGGAGGGGCCTGGGGTCGAACGACTAATACCCAAGGCTGAACATCTCGCTGCCTGCGCAAAGACCTACCCTAAGCTGGCTCCTCCATTGTCTCGTGCGCGAGCTTTGCCTCGACTAAAGAATAGATTCTCACTCTTCAGATATCTTTTCCCCCGCACACGCCAGCGGGCACGAGCACGATTACACGCATTCAGGCACGACACTCTCCCTTACTTCAAACAGCGAGCTCAGTCACGTATCTACCGCTTTATTGTCAGGCGCCAGGCTAAGATCCATCAGCGGAGGGCAGCGGGAAAGACTATAATACAGCGACTTGGAGGGCGAAGAAAACTTCTTGCTACTCTCCGGCATGGGAATGCAGACTCTCCAGTGAAAGCCTCTATCATGGATAGCAATAATGGCTACACAGCAGCACCGGAGAGAGGGGCCCGGCGGAGGAAGTTTGCGGGATACCTCAAAGCCGCTAATGAGCTTCGACAATCCTACCAGCAGGCCTACGGCATAGGGGGGCAGAGAGACGCAGCAGATGACAACGAGTCCACCATACCTGGGGCCTTCCCAGATGTCTCTGTGGTTCGAAGTGGCGATGAAGAAATGGTGCTCTTCCCAAGCTATGCAAGACGCCACCAGCCCCGAAACTCGTGGCGTCAGGATATCCCTGGAGCATCTCAGGACATCCGTAGTGAACAGGGAACAGGAGACGCGGAGTATTGGAAAAGGAAATGGGAGACATATGAAGAAGAAAACTCCGTAGTGGATGTGGACGTTAGGGGATGGATATACTCTCCCCATAAAGGCCAAATGACACGCAAGAATAGACTGCTAGTTGGCATTGCCCGGCAGCTTAGTGGCATACCTGCACCATCCAGCAGCCGAGCATCTAGTCCTCAATCTCAACATCAGGTCATGGTCGAAGCTCGTAACTCAAGGTATGAAGAGGAGCAAGTCGCGAAAGAGGCGGAATCGATTGCGAGGAAAGGTCAAGGCGAAGCAGACATTGCATGGCAAGGTGGCTACAGTGAGTCACCAAGTCATGACGCTGGCCAGTCCAGTCTCTACAGCTCGCCCGAGCAAAGTCGAACGCCGTCACCGGACAGACGAGAATCCCGTGGCGGTCGACTATCTCGTCCTCTCTCCATCAGTTCCTTCCGTACAGCGCAGAATGATCGTGATATCAAACCACTTTCCAAGCGAGCGTCTTGGACCCATCCATCAGAGATGACTTCTACAGAGATCGCCGTTGCTAACTCACACCTCATGGCTAGGCTGAAGCCGTTCCTAACGACGCCTCTTGTCAATACAAGCCTCACGGTCTTTTTCTATAACGATGATGCGTCCAGGTCTCGTACGATCTACACCAACGATTCTGGCCATTTCAATCTCCGTGCTCCCTTGGATTTTATTCCCACACATGTGCGAGTTCTCGCTTCTGACAGGCTATCCGCTACTGAAGAGGTTCGAATCACGGAGCCCAATGGTATCAGTATGATCAGTGACATTGACGACACCATCAAGCATTCTGGGATAGGCAACGGTGCAAGAGAGATCTTCCGTAATGCCTTCATTCGTGATGTTGCAGATCTAACCATTGACGGAGTTAAGGAGTGGTATACCACAATGGCTGATTTAGGGGTGACCTTCCACTATGTGTCTAATTCTCCCTGGCAACTGTATCCTGTCCTCACAAGTTTTTTTGCTTCCGCCGGATTACCAAAAGGCTCCTTTCATCTGAAGCAATATAGCGGCATGCTGCAGGGGATCTTTGAGCCGGTTGCTGAGCGTAAAAGGGGCACCCTTGACAGAATATTATCAGACTTCCCTGAAAGGTATTTCATCTTAGTAGGTGATAGCGGAGAGGCAGATCTTGAGCTATACACAGACGTTATGCTTGCAAACCCAGGCCGAATTCTTGGAGTTTTCATTCGAGATGTTACTACGACCAGACCACCGAGCTTCTTCGATTCCGCAATAGGGCCTCGCGGTTCACGATCGCCTTTGCGAGGGCGAAGTAGGGACAACAAGAGCATTTCACCTATAAGGCGCTCTACAAAGCTGGATGAAAAGCCGCCACCACTTCCACCAAGGCAACTAAGCCGGTCCGCTAGTACTTTCAGCAAAGAAGAAAATGGGCCTATCATGGGAACACTGATCGACTTCGATGATGAGCCGTTACCTGGCGTCCACCGCTCATTGACAGATCCTGAAATGCTTGAAACAGATAGGAAAATGTCTACAATCTCAATCAAATCGTTACCTCCTCGCCCTTCCAAACCACAAGCATTACGCTCACTATCCGGCGAGCGCATCTCATCCTCCCCATCCCTCACCAGCTCTATGCGAAAACCCGCTCCCCCACCTCCCCCAAAACCTCGCCAATACTCCAACACCCAAGAACAGCCCAACCTCCCAAGCGAGCCCTCTCCCCTCTCTCAAACGCAAAACGCCTCCCCACCAGGCAGCCGAGCCACCTCTCTCGAGCGCCAATCCTACCGTGCAGCCGTCCGCAACAGGGTCGCCTCAGCATACAACGCCCTCCCTTCTCTCTACCCAAGCTCAAGCCCAACTTCCCAACCTCAACAACAACCACCGACCTCAGATCCCTCGAAACCCACCACCACGCGCCAACCCCCACCAATCCCACCACGCAGAAACATCTCATCCTATCCAGCAGCAGCAGCGCAATACGCCAGCAATCGTCTCAGCAATGGCTGGAGCGGTGGCTACAATAATAACGATGGCAATAGCAGCTCCGATGACGCGAATGGAGGCGATACTATACTCAGCAAGAAAGAAGAGATGTGGTTGCGGAGGTGGCAAAAAGCAAAGGAGATTTTCGAGGAAAAGGGCGTGGTTTTGCGGAGCTGGAGGATTGGTGAGGATGTGGCGGATGAGGCTGTGAGGTTGGTTGAGAGGGCTAAGAAGGAGCAGCAGAGGAGGAGGTAAGGTAGAGATAGATGGTAGGGAGGATTTCTGTGATATGAGTGTTATGAAAATAAGCATAGCGTGTGGTGTTTGGGAGGGAGCCGTTGTTTTAGGGGGGTGGTTCAACGTGCGAGGTTCAGATAGATAAAGTGGATTTCGAGCAATGTATAGTACGTGCGTACAGCTTCTTACGCCAGAAAAGCAGCTATGATAAAGATGCGTCGTTAGATAACAACAATTCTTGAACTGATATAAGCTATATTGCTTCCGTCACTGCCCGTCTCGAAGCGCAGATAGTCTATGCCAACGTTAGATGCGGCGATAGAATCAGAGCTCGATGTGGTATTTTGCTGCCAATGGAAGAAAGATGCATGCCTGCTTGATTGGTTGATTAGTTGATCCTCGTAGTTGTGGCATTGGGCTAGACCAAGTCAAATCACGATAAATGTGTCCACCCTCGGGGAGATCCCTACTCATTCAGGCCATGCACCTGGCGGAACACATATGGGCTCGTTAGAGTTGTGATTCGCGGGACTGTCAACCTCATCCGACCCTTCGTAGATACCATGACCGGATGAGGCTGAATGGGTGTCTTCAGCTGATTCAGCGGCTGTTACTTCACCGAGTACGGCGACTGTTAAGGGTGGATATCTTTCCTCAAGCGATATACCTTGATGCTCTTGGATCTGTTGAAACAGTGATTCAAATGCCCGGATGATCTGAACGTGGCGCTCAATAAACGACTTATATATTGTAGGCATGGGGGAAACATCCCAGGAAGAACCTTCTGGCTTAGCTGCTCTATGCCTTAAGACATTGAACGCGGTTTTCCCATCATGTCCTGGGGCATCTAGGTCGAGCTGCATGACGCCTGGCTTGGACAACGCATGTACTATGTCCACTTTTCTGACCCGTTGGACGGCCATGTGTAAGACAGTCTCACCTTTGGACGTCCTTGCATCGAGACGTGCCCCGTACTCTGTCAGCAACACAAAAGCACATAGATTATCATTGTACAGGGCGTGATGAATGGCTGTCCGCCCGTACTGGTCTTTTATCTCAGGATCTACACCATACTCTAGCAATGATTTCATTCGCTTGATCCTGCCGCGAGAGCCATCCCAGTCATCCCAGCGACAACAAGCCATAAGAGCCGTAAGACCATGAGAGACTCCAGTGTTGAAGTCAAACCCGTAGTTGATCAGAAGCCTATCCATTGCTGGTGTGTAGTGCTCATAAGAGTCGAGGGAGTACACGAAACTTCGGAAGCTTCGAAACGTCGACCAGGAGAATCTATCTAATTTGTCCTCCGGTGAACATAGGTTCAATGTAGGGAGCCTGGGGACCAAATCATTGGGCCGGAGGCCTCGATCAAGTAGGAGTTGTGTAGAAGTGCAATTGCCAGAATCGACTGCTGTCCAAAAGAGGTATTCCGGCCGTCTTCCGATGTTGGCTCCATGGCCGAGGAGAACCCTGACATGGTCGCTGTTCCCAAATCCGATGGCGTAGTCCAACGGTGTGCGGCTATAGATATCTAATCCATCAACAGCCTTCGGACAAGCTCGTACTTTCGTATCTAGATCTTCATAGCTGATACCCCAGACAATCTTATGGATTTCCGAGAGCCCATATTTTTCACACGCATCTTCCAAAAGGTCGGCTGGGTACGCATTAAGTTTTGCATGAGATCTTGCAACCAGTCGGTAATTTCCAACGCATCTCGCAAGTTCATCGACGGAATATTCCATGGCAGGACTGTCCCCCTTTCAGCAAAAGCTCTTTAAAGGTTCCTCTGCCTTACGTACACTCCGTCCGAATTATTCATTTTCGGATCGAGACCAATGCTCAAAAGCAATCTCAATGTACTAGAGGCTCCCGGGGAAAGTGATTGAGCAGCCACCTTTCAGTTGAGACAATCAGCCTCAATAATGTTTACTACCATGTGATGCGGATGACCTACGTGTAATAATGAGTCCCCTTCAGTTGCATATAGCTGCCTAGATCCACATCGTACATAAGGTGAGAATTTCCCGGTAGCGAAAGCTTCTTGCAAAGCTTTCAATTCACCACTTTCTGCAGCGTAGATCAAGGAACAGTCGCAATCCGCCAACACTTGGTATATTCTGATCAGAAATTCTGGGGGGCAAAGGGGTGCAGAAGTAAACCACGCGTAAAGCATTGTCCGAGAAAGCCAGGTGGGAAGGAAGTAATTGATCATAATCAAAGGTCCTATACCCTGCTTGCAAGGCCGATAATCGCAATTTGTTCTCCAGAATGGAAGGCCTCTAAATCCGAAAGAGCCGCTACCCAATAGCGCTGATGTCCTAGACGGCAATTCGACTCGTCGGAACTTATGGCAGATACACGGGCATCCTTGAAAGCATTTCCTAAGCGGTAGAACGGTTTGCATTTGAAGCTCGCTCTTGGCTCTCATTCTAGGCCTCATCTCCGGATCCTCGGCTAGCGCCATTGTTGTCTCAGCTGATGCTGCCACGTCTTGATTGATCGCTGGCTTTAGCCGGATCACACGGAATTCACCCAGCATATTAGTCAACTCTCGCTGGGTTGCTGACGACTCTTCAATCTTGTTGCATAGGAAAGCGAAGGCGGCCTCAGACCGTGCTAATTTTTCGCTAAGTGAACGGTTGTGTCGCTGCTGTACGGTCCAGGACTCCTCTGTATGTATCGAAACCCGCTGTAGGGTCGCACTATTATGAGAGGAGCGAGTCAGGTCAATATGCTTCTAAGAACATTGTCGGATTCATGCAAGGCGTGACCCTTTGAAAGAACATCCAAAAGGTCCGACCGAACGACACATTGCTATGGGGTCATATAGAGTACAACAAGTTCATGAATTGGCAAGGATCGTCGCTGAGACGCTTTCGAAACCCCAGATATCTCAATGTGAACTTTCAAGCAAGATTCGCTTCGCCCATGTTCAATTTATAATAGTAGTTTGCTATGCCAACAATGCTCCGCGATCCCAAGATGAACTGATAAACTTACAAATTTTGTGTACATATCAGCGCAGTCAAATCATTCCGAAGAGCACGCAGCTGCTTTTGCAACTTCTCGACTTCACCCCTCTTCCTTAGCCATTGCCAACGGTCAACTTTGCTACTTTCGCCAGCCTCTGTCAAGGTATATTGTATCAAGGAATCCATCTCGACGAACTTTGCTTTTGTCCTACCGAGGACTCTGGAGAGAGCCGGCGAGACTGTGCTCAGCTCAGTGGAAACATCCTGTATTGCTTGTAGAACTTCCTCAATGCCTGACAAATGCAGCAGGAGATCATCCAGGCTCTCAGGGGCATCTTTCGCAGCTTTCAGCAGACCTACGCCTTTCGAGAGACGACGAGCAGCTCCGAGAACTGCCAGAACGCTGGCGGTGACAGATAGTGGATCCATATACCGTCATTTGGCCTCAAAAGCATGAGATTGGAGCAGGCAGACCATGAGAACGGATCCTGCATATGGAGCATCAAGGGGATTGAAGCTCTTTTAGCCGTTAGAGAAGGAGGCAGTGCAGAGATTTCTGCTCAGCCTGATGTGCTTTGTGCCTAAGCTAGGCTTATGCAAGCCCCACATCGCTTCAGCCCGTAACGATAGTCTCGCTATCAGCTGTCACATATAACCATAGCCACATAATTGCCTGCCTCTGGTATACGCGGCTTCCACTGTGAGACCCTATCGGAATGCCAGTCTTGCGTTTTTGACGATAATTGATCCACCTCCTTTAAAGGACATCTTCAAGTCTACAGCAAGGTACATAAATGACTTACTCTCATGTGGCATGACTCAAAGCAGACTTAGTACCGGTAGTCTATTGCTGGTCAGACATTATTCCTAATGAAGCTCACAACCTGCTGCGGACCAGCATCGCAACTTCCCTCCATCGAAGCCAGAAGGCCGATTACTAATCCAGCGCCGGGTAACAGCCGAACGCCCCAATCCGTCCTAGCTCCCGCACTAGCGTCCACCACACGCATAAAATCTCTTTCCACCCTTCTTTCCTCTTTTCTTCTTCATACGATTATACGTACGTCCCTCCCTCCCCCCTACCATCCATACCACCACAATCACGACACCCTTGCTAACAAAACCCTCTCTCCGCGAAACAGTTCATAGAATCAATTCTATAGTATACATCTCTCACTGTTCGCTCAAACGAGCCACAGAATCTCCAACCTGGCTGATGACTCGAAACCTCGCCTTGCCCAAGAGTGATGCATTCATATGACTCCCGCTGCACTGCTCTCGGGCGGTGCACTTGAGGGATGTTCAAAAGCGATGATCTCAACCCTGTCTGGCGTCTGGTTTCGGCCGGCTGGGCGTGGTGGGTGGTGATGGTGGTCTGACAGGCTCCCCCATAACACTACACTGCATATTTGATTTTTTGGGGACGGCGTGGGGGGAGAGAGAGCGTTAGGTGGGAATGTGCATAGGATAGTTGTTAGGGAGATACAATGGAAGACTTTCCTACCACCACTGCTTTGACTTGCTTGTGACATGACTGATTACATGGCCTTTAGTATGCGTTGAAAATGCGCCTCCTTAGCCCACGCTTAACACCCGATACCACCGTCAATACTACACGGCGGCTCAGAGCCTGTCAACACTAAGCTTGCTATTCTACCTCAAGACTCGCTTTACCAGTTTGCTTGCCCTAACTTTTATCCTCCATAGCCCCACGCTTAACACCCGATACCACCGTCAACACCGTACCTCACATCGTCTTAAGTTGCAAAAGTGGCAGTGAAATGCACGGCGGCTCAGAGTCTGTCAACACCAAGCTCGTCAACACCCAGCCTTGCTGATGAGCTTCAGAGTCGTTCAACGAGGTTGCCTGCCATGGCGTTTATCCTATACTTACCTGCTCTACAAACCTCAGAGGCAGGCCCTTCGTACACCACACCACATAGTTATAAGATACCACCATAATTCAAGCATGCGGAGAAATGCCCCATTCATGCCAGAGTGTTATCCTACACACGTCACACAGACACGCAGTGTTGACGAGCTGGTTGTAGAATAAAGACCGGTTAACGAACAATATACAATGTACATTTTGGGATAATTCGATTCTGCTGACTACATACATACACATTTCAATACCGCCCACCCAGCAGCCGTATCCTCATCAAGCAAGCAATCTTTTCCCCCACTCCCTCCCCCAAAAAACACCCCTCGCCTAACTCAACCAAAGAGAGCATCACCCAGACGAATCGACACCGTCTTCGTCTGAGTATAATTCGCCAACGCAGCCTCACCCAACTCACGACCAATACCGCTCTCCTTGTAGCCACCGAATGGCAGGGTGTGATGCAGCATATTGTATTGGTTGACCCAGACGGTACCGGCGCGGAGGGCGTTGGAGACGCGAATAGCGGTGTTGAGGTTTGAGGTGTGGACGGCGGAGGCGAGACCGTAGGTGGTGCCGTTTCCGAGACGGATGGCGTCTTCTTCGGTCTTGAACTTAGCGATGGAGCAAACGGGGCCGAAGATTTCTTCTTGCATGATCTTCATGTCTTCGCTGACGTTGGAGAAGATGGTGGGTTGAATGAAGTAACCTTCTTTGCCGTGACGGCCGCCGCCGGTTTCGACCTTGGCGCCCTCTTTTTTGCCGGCGTCAATGTAGCTAAAGAAATGTTAGTGAATGAAGTTCTATAATCGGTTTTCAAACAGTCAAGCTTACCCCATAATACGATCGTATTGTAGTTGGGACACCTGAGGACCTTGGAATGTGTCGGCAGCAAATGGGTCGCCGACTTTGTTGGCTTGTGCCCTCTTCTTGAATGCCTCGACAAACTTGTCATAAACTCCTTCTTGGACGTAAATCCTGGAGCCGGCACAGCAGCACTGGCCGTGATTAAAGAAGATACCGAAGTTGACCCATGATATAGCATTTTCGATGTTTGCATCGTCGAAGATGATGTTGGGGCTCTTGCCACCAAGCTCAAGCGTAACTTTCTTCAGGTTCGAACCAGCAGCAGCCTTCATAATTTGACGGCCAACGACTGTGCTACCGGTGAAAGCAACCTTGTCGATATCCATGTGCGAGGAGATGGCAGCACCGGCGGTCTTGCCGAAGCCAGAGAGGATGTTGATAACGCCCGGAGGGAAGCCCGCCTCCTTGACGAGTTTAGCGGCGAAGAGACCACTGAGCGGAGTTTGTTCAGCGGTCTTGAGGACGATTGTGTTACCGCAGGCAATAGCAGGACCAATCTTCCATGCCCACATGAGCAGAGGGAAGTTCCATGGAATGATTTGGCCGCAGACACCAATCTGTGTATAATTAGCCAAAATGACATTTTAGTTTCCATTACATTGTACTCACCGGCTCTTGCTTGGTATAGGAGAAAGTGTCGGTGTTTGTGTCAATGACTTTGCCCTCAATCTTATCTGCCCAGCCACCATAGTATCTCAGACAACCTGCGGACATGCCAACATCGACCTTGGCCATGCTGAAGGCCTTGCCATTGTCTAATGATTCGATGGCCGCTAATTGGTCAAGATGCTTCTCGAAAAGATCTGCTAGATTCACTAGATATCGACCTCGCTGATCGGGTGTAACTTGTCGCCATGTGGTCTCGAAGGTCTTGCGGGCAACTGAAACGGCAATGTCGACATCCTTCTCTGTAGCTTCATGTACAGACCCGATGACCTTCTCAGTCGAGGGATTGATGGTTTCAAAAGTCTTGCTATCAGCGCCTTTCACGAACTCGTTGTTAATGAACCTGGTGGTGTTGCTGTCAGTATGACGTTCTTCATGGTGGGGTTCCCGGACGACCAGATGCGGGGTAAGATTCCACCGGCGAGCATGCAGCGGGCACTCCGCTTCGCCAGTACATCTTGACAGTGTCAAACTTACAGGCCTGTGGGTTGCTCGTATTTGCCTGTTTGAGGCGTCTCTAGCGTTATGGAAAGAGGATGATCAGACATGTTGAGTGACGTATATAAGTATTCTTAGAGTAATGGTTTTATGGTGGATTCAATGGGTCAATGTGGTTCAACAGGAAGTATGTGGTTTTTATGAAGCAAAGAAATAGAAGGTGGGTAGAATACGGGTTTAATATGTACAGAGGAAGCCGCGGTAGTGGAAGTTTTTGTCCCCGCCGACCAAAAGTAATCGAACTCTCCGCAACTGCCCATCGCCCAGTCCCTTTGCGTCATCCCCGCCCGGATGTGAAACGTGATACCCATTCACAGTGGTCGACAAAGAGGCAAAAAAGCAAGGGAGGGGTCAACCCCTCATCCAGACCTGCTAGAATCGGTATAGTCGGACGTTCATCCGCGTCGTCGCTCCCGCAGATCCATCTCAAAAAGGTCTGTAGAGATCTAGATCATTATTGACCTGCATGGTGGCTGTTGAACGAAGTTTGAGAAGATATACATTCCCTCTCCCAATCGAGACAGCTTATTCCCTGTGCTGCAGCAACAACCTGCGCAATGCGCTCGCTCTGCAGTGCAGATCATGCAACGAAGATCGCCTCACCTAGGAACTGCGTCTGTCACACCGTAAATGGAGTGTGCCCAGGGCTACAACACCCGGGCAGAGGGTGAAGGTACCCGGCTTATTAATTGTACGAAATCGACACCAAGAAAATTCGAAAAGGGTTCGCATCAACGGAAGCCTTGTCGCAACCCCGGATTCCACTAAAACGGAACCTAAGCAAGGCTGGTAGGAGGCTTGAGACCCTTGATAGTCCTCGCCTGTCTAGGTCCCAACAATAGATGTCGGTTCTTCGCCCTCGAGCAGCTACCAGAAGCCTCTCGGATCGTCCTCAACTCCGTGAAAATAACGCGGCGCTCCAAGCAAACTACTAGTCGTAAGAGCAACACAAGCATGTTTAGGAGGTGGTTCAAGATATAATATTTCAAACAATAGGCATCTCGATTCGAATGGTGTTCCAATGCTATGAGTAAATTTTTCATAAGCTCATAAAGTATTGAACACTCAAGAGCAGGCAATGCTCGTAGATGCTGCACTCTCCCAACGCCACGCTGCAGAAAGCAATATCTGCAATTCAGAATGCACGATATAGAAGCGAGTTCACTTACTGTCCGTATGCATCACCGTCTGCTTCTTGTAGGTCGTGATGATGGAGCTGGCTCGAAAGCATCTTCATCATCTGATACGTCATCGTCACTAATCTCTTGAGCTTTCTTGCTCTTTCCCCTTGATTGAGTAGCAGGTTGAGAGAAGGTCAATTGGGATTGTTTGATATTGCTTGCAGCCGTTCTAGCGGGTGCCCGTTTTGGTGCAGGCGCCTTTTCTGGTGCTGATTTCTTTGATCCTCTTGTAGGCGGTGCTTGTTCCACAAACAGCCGGCTCTCGTCCTCATCTAGGTCTATCATGACCACGTCTTCTTCTTCCTCTTCTTCGCTCTCGGATTCAACAACCTTTTTCTTGCCCCTCGAATTCTTTGGTGGAGCTGCTGCCTTCCTTGCCGGTGCAGCATTTTTCTTTGGAGCCGCTTTGGCTCTTCCGTTAGTTTTAGCTTTGCTCACTGGTCGTGAGGCATCGGAGGCCTCTTCATCCTCAAGATCTGATCTGATTATTGCAGCTGGTTGTTGTTCCCACTCACCGTTCAGATCGGAATCCCAATCATCAGGTCGAGGCTTCCGTTTAGCCTTCTTGATTTTCGCCAAATGTCCGGAGGCAAATAGTTGTTCAAGATGGGACTTTTCCTCCTCCATAGCCTCTCTGATATTATCTTCGTCAACGTTATCCATCTTCATCAATGACTCGACTTGTTTGACCAGGTTCTCCGAAACAAATAGTTCCATTGCATGCTTATCGTCCTTGTCGACAAATTGGCTGACTGCGTCACCAAACGAGTTCTGAGGCAGGATGGTAAGCGATTGTGCGGTAAGGAATTCCCGCACAAGTTTCTCCACTTTCACAGAGTCGATAGCAAGCGATGCCAGTGTAGCCTCCTCTGGCATCTCTGCGCCGTTCTGTGTTCTCTTTGTTACTCCTGCTTTCTTCCTATGGAATTGCACCACATCGTTCACGTTTGCTACTTTCCCGACGAATCGATTTGAGAATCGTTGTGGGTTTTCGCAATCGAAGTTGCCACCTTCAGGAGCCGTATACTCCACCCGAAGTCGGATCAATGGCTTAGGTCGCTCTTGGTCCTCATCCAGTTCCTCATCCCCCTGTGCCTCTTCCCACTCCTGGTTGGCTTGCTCGATCATTTCGTTGACTATGCCTTCCAAGAACCGCGTCAGCTCTGTACGGTTGTTTGCTTTCTTCGCCAATTTCACAGCTTCCCTCTCTTCAGCCAGGACAATTTCCCTCATGACGAACGGTCTGACAGTCTTTAACCTGATAGGTTCAACCTTATATTCTCTGCCTGTAATGCTGAGTACTGCGACATGCTTGGGAACTGCCTCTCCAGGCATGAGAGACGTGGCAACTGATGATCCTGGCTGCATCACAGAGAAATTCATTTCCGGATTGTATTTGGGATTAATCAGACATTCATGCTCGTGGCCCCATATGACCAGATCTAGGAAATCGGGGAGGAAGTTTTCTGGTAGGTAGCCAGTCTCGGTATAGGCGTGGCTATTTTGGCTTAAGTAGGAAACCTCTCAGGAGCATACGCAAGACTCACTGGTTCTGGTGAACGCTCATAAGATTGAACCAATCTTGCTTCTGCGTGCCTGGCTGGTAGAATTTGACTTTACCATCTCTGAACGTTCTGAAAAGCCGCTCATCCCTGACATTACTCATGCCGTACAGTGCAAGCTTCGTATTCCCTTTTTGCAGCAGCACTGGCTTGATTTGGACATTGTCGGATTCCGGAGTCCGTCCGTAATAATTGACAAGTCCGGCTGCTTGAAGCAGGTCCAAGGCTGCCAAATGGCCTTCCTAACAAACGTGAGCCATCATCTTCCCACCTCTTGTAAATGCAATCGACCCACCCCCGACGGATCATCATGATTGCCATGTATAGAGAAAACAGGAATGGCGACGTTGATATCCGGGTCTTCGTAGTTGACATGGTCAAAAAAGGTTCTATAGTTTTCCTTTAGCTAGCATTCTCTCGTATATGATCTTACACACCCTTGGAACACATCGCTCCCATCGCTCAGCATCTCCAGCTCGCAAGGCTTGTCTCCATAGCAATTCATTCGTAGAGATCGCATAACATTATACATCGATTTTCTTGAGGGCTTGTTATCATGGAAGAGATCTCCAGCCAATAACACCATGTCAACATCCTTCTCTTTAGCTAGGCACATTACTTCGTGGAAACTCTTCCAACTGTCATCCCCACGTTCGGCGTCTCGCTCGGCATAGCCTACATGATTATCTGTGGCTACAAGGATACGTATCGTATCTGCGGCTAGATACAAAATTAGAAATACGCTACAGTATGTAAGAAGAGAGAGCAATAGTGTTAGAAATAAATACATACAAGTAAGTCCAGGCATGGTGGAGAGACCCCACTTATAGAGGCATGTAATATTTGGAGGATAACAACCGTGGCTTATGTCACCTGAGGTGTTAATACGGTAAAGAGTTAGGTAAGTGACATGTAGCTAGGCAAGAGACATGGTGCATATTAGAAACATTTGGGACTGTTTAAAATCACCTTCAAAACGCGTGCATAAACGCGTATAAACCACGCTAATTTATGCAAATAATACATCACTTTTCTGATCTTGTGCGTCACCAGAGCATTCCACGCCCAAGCATCACCACCCATTGAAGCTCCAAAGAACCCATTAGAGCTCCCAAAACCATGCTCATACTACAATAAGCCGTCCTCTCCCTCAATCCAACAATGTCAGATACCTACACCCCCCCAGACTCAAACCCAGACCCCTACTCCACCCCCTCCTCCACCCCCCAATTCGACACCTCCACCCTCCCCCGTCCCCTCCCCCTCCTCGGCCCCCTCACCGGCTACACCCCCACCAAACTCACCCTCTCCATCCAAAACCGCCTCGCCCTCATCTCCCAGCAAATATCCCGCCCCCTAACCCCCTCCGAAACCGCCGCCCTAGCCCACCACAGCGCTCGCGCCGCCCAAATCGCCTCCCTAGGACCCTCTCTCGGCATCGGAATCGCCTTATACAGAACATACACTACACGCGCTGAATTCCGGTGGCCGCTCTACGGCAAAATAATAAGCGAAGAACCCGGCACCGGATTCTGGGACGGGGAGAAAATGCGCTTGAACGGGAAAGAGATATTAGCTAATGTGAGCAGGCAGGGGAAAGCAAATATATTGCATGCGGCTAGGGGAATGGCGTATGTGAGTGTAGGGATGTTGATAGTGCCGTTGGTGGTGAGTAGTTATGCGGCGGCGGTGACGTCGGTGAGTGAGTTGAGGGATCAGAGGTTGAGGGCTGTGGTGAAGGGGTTGGCGGCTGCGGCGCAGACGCAGAGGGAGGAGAGGGTGGCGAAGATTAGGGAGCAGAGGGGGGAAGGGAGTGCGAGTCCGACGAATGCGACGGGACAGAGGGGCGACGTATGGAGGGAGAGGAGGGAAAGGAGGGAGAGGGTGGGTGGGAGGGCGGAAAGGCAAGATGAGGAAGCTGATAACATGAGTCCTACTGGTGGTGTTATGTTGGATTACGGGATCGATGGCTCCCAGGGCGAGAGCTCTGTTATGAGTGATTCTCAGACGCAGTCCCGAGTCCAATCCTCCCCACGAACCCCCTCCTCGTTCCAAAAAAAGCAATCCACACGTTCCTCCTCCTCGGACGACGACGCCGGCCCCACCGCCGGCCGCGGAATGTTCGACGATATCGACAGCAGCACCGACTCCACAGGTCTCAGTACATGGGAGCGCATACGACAGCAAACTGCCTCTGGTGAAAACACTTCCTCTCCCTCCCCATCTTCCTCTTCAGGGCGGAGACGAGGCCGGCAACAACAGGAAGATGGGGGCGATGGATTCTCATTCTCGGGTGAGGAACAGGAAAGAGGATATGCGAGGGCGGAGGCGCAGAAGGAGTTTGATGAGAGGTTGGAGAGGGAGAGGAGGGGGGGAAGTTTTGGGGGGAATGAGTGAAGTATGCGGTGTTGATATTGAGGTAGTAAAAGTAAGAAGCGAAGCGTTTTGGGAAGCATATAACGGCATGTATGGAATATCAGGGATGCCGCCGACTTTCAGGACGAGCTTATTCGTCTCCAAAGACTTCATGATTTCATGCGCATATTGTCATTATACCTATGTAACCCTCTCCCCCGACATTGAGATCTGGTCACTCTTATCTATCTCTATCCATTCACAATCTGCCTTCATCCCCCCCCCACCACCTCTATCAACCCTCAAAGCTCATTCTTTGATTTCCTGACCCCATCCATCTGCCCGTCTCCTCTCCTCTTACCCTTCCCCATTACACTCATCGGCCCCCTCTTAACCATCAAACTCATAACCTCAAACAACGTATCAGCCGCCGCCATGGTCGTATGCTCGGCATTGGTATCGTACGCAGGTGCGACCTCAACGATATCGGCTGCGACGAAGTTGATGCCTTCGAGGCCACGAATGATGGTACGGAGTTCGCGGGTACTCCAGCCGCCAGTTTCGGGGGTGCCTGTTGCGGGGGCGACTAGGAGAGGCTGTTAGTCGGGGGATGCCTCTGGGGAGAGATTGAGGAGAGGTCGGGCGGAAACTTACATGCAGGATCCAGGGTGTCGATGTCGATGGAAAGATATACAGGCTTCTCTGTCCCCACTCTATCCCTGATCTTTTTGATTATCCCCTCCGTACCAATCACATCGATTTCCCTCGCCTCCACTATCTCAAACCCGCAATAACCATCATGATCATAATCGCTCAACCCACTCAACGTCGTGCGGATCCCCGCGTGGATGTTGGTATCGTTGGCCAATAGTCCTTGCCCATGTGCATGGTAGAAATATGTACCATGGTTGATGGCAGCCTGTTCGCTAGGAGCACCGCCGAAGACTTTTGGGCGCCAGGTGTCTAGGTGGGAATCGAAATGAATGACGCTGATGGGGCCATAGGCTTTGTTTACGGAGCGGAGCAGAGGGAGCGTGATCGTATGGTCACCGCCCAGGGTGATGATGCGGGGGAGGGTTTTGCTTTTCAATGCAGGGCCAATTTCGTCTGCATTGGTCTTGGGGCGGCGCATGAGGAGATTGTTATGACCGTCTTCGATTTGTTGGATGGCGTAGGCGTTGTCATAACTAGGATTATAAACACGCTTGCTAAAGACTGGGAGTGCTTTGAACGTACGAAGTAACAGGAATATCGCCACAGTCTAAGACTTTCGCCCAGCTGTTGAACGGATTGGCATCCAGTGGGACATTGTAGCCGCCGCTGAATCGCACTTTGCGTGAGCCTTGGTGTTCCACCAAAGTAAGCTCCTGCTAAGAGCGATGGACGTACTATAAATTGAGACGGCGAGAACCTTGTCTTATGCCATTGGGTCCAAAGCGAGCTCCTGGGCGATACGACGTTCCAGTATCAAAGGGTGCTCCTGAAGATCTGATGAGGCTATGCTTTCTTGTATTCTTCGAGGGCTGTGGTACCTATGAACGCAATATCGAATGTCTCCTCCTCGTCAATTAGGCAGGGCGAGTATGGTAGACGGCCAAAGGTAGAGATGCCAGAGAAGACAGAGTCGGCCTAAATGGGTCAGTAGAGGTTCATTGGATGACTGCCAGGCAGTTCGCGTACCTGTGTTCCTCCATCGCCTGGAATTGGTTGTCTTCTGGTATTATACCACAGGCTCTTGTGTGGCCCTGCTATTGGTTTTTGGTCATGGTCACCGTGAGCGACAACGAAAGATGCAAGGCATGCAGCTGAGAGGAATTGGAACAACATGGTAAGACCAAACCAATCAAATTGCAATTGGTTGTAGCTATGGCAGCCTCTAAATGACAGCAGCTATAGCAATTTTAGAGAATTGTAGCAGTACAATGACGGAGCAGTTGGTGCGAGGCAGTTTTACACGCCCCACGATGTCCCCGCGGTGCTATCGTGGGGAGCAGGTCGTACCTGGCAATCAGATACGCCCACGTCCAGTAAGGATTCAGGATCCATTTGCTAGCAATTCAGCTAGTAACGGAGCCTAGGATCTCTAATATCATGTCATTATCATGTCATCATCATCATCATCATCTGCGTTCTTTCGGGACAAAGATAGGCAAGCAGTAGTGGTGGAGTAGTGGACGTGATATCGTTAGAAAACGGGATGGGAGAGCGCCAAAGTATGAAGTCACTCTGCCGAAACAAGAAGGGCAATAACGCTCTTATCGCTCTATTACATACAAAGCATGACGATTGAGGTTTCAATTTCGTAACAAACTTGGTCGACTGGATTTCGATTTGTAACCGGAAGGAAAGGTATGCCTCATTCAGCTGGCTGCAGGCATGCATAGGCGAATGAATGGCCTCGTTGTTGTACATATGACTAGTGTGATTTCGAGCTATCAGTAACCCTGATGTCTTCCTTCTACCGCTATTTCCATGGAATCAAAGGAAGCAAATGGAAAATACTGCTCGATGAATGGCCAAGTTTCTACATTGCACAAATTACTACCTCTATTCTCTTCAATGCCTTTCGGGATTGGTCAATCTCCATACACGTGCTCCACGATTCGTAAATCGTAAGTCATGAATCGTAATATATCACATATCCCTCCATGGTCATTGGCTTTCACCATCTTCGGGAGGTGATATGCCACTTTCCGTTCTATCACCCTCATCCATTCTCTCGAACGCCTTCTTCACCTGATAATCCCAATTGCTGAAAGCAACAATGATCCATTCCACAACACCAACCAGGTACAGTGCAATACATTGCCCTACCCACAGTCCTTTCAGGCCCCAGCCATGGAATGCAAGCCAGATACCCAGAGGGAGCGCACCACAATAGTAGCTGACAATGTTGACCGCTGCCCCAATATGCTGTCTGCCCATACCTCGGAGACTGCCGCCACAGCTACCGTTCAGGCCGTCTGCAATCTGGAAGAGAGCAACAAATGGGAGCACTTCTGCTGTAAGCTTGACAACTCTTTCATCGTTGTTGAAAATCTTCGCAAAGTGGTCCTTTGAGCCCATCAAAACAACAAGGACCACAGCACCCATGAACATGCTGAGCCAAGCAGCCGTGTTGGCTGCCATTGCAGCGCCTTTGGCGTCTTTAGCACCAAGCAGATTGCCCACTCTCGCACTTGCTGCCACCCCAACACCAAATGGAATTGTGTTCATGACCTGGTCTGCAGTCATGATGACACTCTGAGCAGCAAGCGGAATGGTCCCAAGGTTTCCAGCTGCTAGCGCAACAATTTCGAAAGCCCACCATTCCGTTCCAACCTGAACGACCCCAAGCAGAGCAAGCCGTGTGAAAGTCCATAGATTGTGCAAGCATTTTCTGGACCAACCACCCCATGACTCCCAACCTTTGACGTAACGAGCATATGCGAGCAGAAGAAGGAACGAGAGCCAGTAAGCAATACCTGTGGCAATTGGAGCGCCGAGTAATCCGATCTTAAAAGTGTAAACAAAAAGAAAATTGAGGCCTGCATTTATCGGTGAGGTGATTAATAGGACATAAGTACCAGGGCGCATTATTTCTAGTAATATTAATAAAGTCTTCTTAGGGGATTCGAAGATACTCACCCTGAGCTTGTAAGTATTTCTTCATGCACTCAAAATAGATGTATCCAAGTCCTCCGGGTGCGAGACACCACAGAAACATAGCACTGTCATGTGATATCTGATCGCCTTGTCCTAGGGCCTTGAAAAGTGGTTCCGAGAAAAACCATAATACCATTACAGGCACATACAAGCCCCCAAGAGTGATGAAAGCCCGTTGCAGGAAGATGCCAAGTTCATGCGGGTCACTGCTCCCAGTGTACGCTGACGAGCATAACGTATCCAGAGCAGTAGTCCCACCCAAGGCAATTAGCCAGGCTGTGCACATGGCAAACATGTAGGCAAAGGCGGCTGTTGCCAAATTTTCTGGTGATGCACGGCCTACAATGAGCACTGAAATGGTTTGCAGAGAATTCTGTAGCGAATAGGCGAGTATGACTGGGATCGATCCTCTCAAAAGGATCGTGAACTCGGTAAGGACTCTCTTCCAGGTAGGTTTTCTCTCGTTAAGGAGATCATATATTTCTCCATTCTCTTCATTTTCAGATTGGGGCGTGGAGCCATTTGTCTTTGGCAGTAAACTCGATGTCTCATCCGAGACTTGCGTATCCATTGAGCCTTTCCGCCTTTTGTGCTTCTGCATGAAATGGGGCAGCCAGGAATGTGCTGGTCCGGTTTCGTCCATTGTGGCAAACGGAGACAGGACTTGAAGTTTGGTTTTTAAGGCTTTTGTTTTCTGGACGAATGAAATCAACAATGAAAAGGAGACTCGTCACCTGGCCATTACTACGAAGAAGAACACGCCTGGGATTATTTTAAAGAAATGGTGGAAGCGGAAAGTAGGGCTTGTATTACAGTGAATAACAGGTAGTAGTACACGGTAGTTACACCCAGCACAAGGAAACTATTTTAGAAATATTTCCAGGAGATGATGACGAAAGGCTAGGATTGACCAATTAGCTGGGGTGCCATTAACAACCCGGGCGATACCAGTAGCAAATGGCCTGCATCGACATCGCATGGGAAGCAAGATACGATTGGCATGGCCCGAATGATAAGTTTCCTAACCTATGGCCGAGCGACTTCGGCAGCAGCGCGTGTGCTTTCGTACCAACTATGGGCGGTAACAGTGCGGGATGATTGCATTGAATCCTTATCTTCGGGTCGCTCTGTCCAACTCTCTAATTGGCACCGAGTTGTCAATGGGCTAGAAACGGAAGCCACATGGTTAATGGGAACTTAATCGCACGTTTATATTACGTACTACCATCTTCTCAGATCTGTGTCATGGCTGTGACAGAGCAATCCTGCCGCAGGCGCCATTCCCATTTGTTGTGTGATGTGCAGGGACTAGAGAATGAGGAAAGGAAGGTGCAATGAAAAGCCCGTTTAAATCTCGTAGTAGAATCTGATAGGGCTGAATTCCCCGCCCCCAATATCTATGACCAATCATGAATCCCTGTACGCTGCCTTGTCATGCTCTACTCTAGAGACATGGACATTCTCACCCTGTAACGCCAGGTTCCGTATGCCGCAGTCACTAGAACCGGCGTCCCCGGATACCATGATGGCCACGCGGATATCATGGTTGGAAGTTATCAATAGCATCACGCCTCAATGGCATCCATCAGATTTCAATTGGCGTTGCCGATATCTATCTTCTGATGTAAACGCTATGTCGCGAAACGTATGTACCTATGTTGCTTTGTGTAGTGCGCTACTTTGATCTGGATGTGATACCTTAGTCTCCACCAAACGTCACTAACTTGATCGAGAACACACTTCATTAATGCTCCTTGACACTACCTCAACTGAGCTATAACCGTTCCTAGCCCACAGTCTGGCTGTCCATGGGCAAGTCAGGAGCAAGAGCTCGTTTGTGAGAAGAAAGGCAACAAAGTTAGAAAGGCACTGACAAAAGTGCGGGACGTATAATTGGCGGGCATGATTTATAGTGGGTGGAGGTGCAATCACGGAAAATCTTCGCACGTGGTGATACAGAGTCTGATGTGGTCACAGGAAATAGACAGATTTGTGCGGCTCCTCAAGCGAAATGAGAGATACTCCATGTAGTCTCCGGATACCTGATCATGAAACGTGATACTATCTGTGGGTACGACCAATGCTCCCATATTCACCCCTTGCCACATCAATACAAATCCAATCAATCATGTCAGCAACAGCAATCCAAATCTCCGTCAAAAAGTGTTCTGAAAGAACTAACGTACAACGGAAAGATATAATGAGATATTTCACCGAGAAAACTCCGGGGTTTTAACTCTAAAGCTAAGCATAAAAAGTGCCGTAGATGTCAATTGCACTCGACGTGAACCAATAGATGAATAGTAAATCAGAGAAATCTCATGTGCATTAGAGAGAAAATTTACTGATTAGGGCCCAAAGGACTTGGACTCTTCTGTAAGATCCTAGCAGAGGGTTGCTTTTGCGGAAAACGATCAAGGTAAAATAAAAGTGAGACAAAAGTCGTGAACGGTCTTGGCATGTGATAGAGATAGAAAGAGCATGCTAAAAAGCAACGAATAGGTTGTGGCGGGCACAGAGGGCGGAGACCCTTCGACGTCCAAATCCAAGGACGTGGATTTCAAGTAGCATTAATCGTCCATCTAGTGAGCAATGCTCAAAACCACGATGGACAAAGACAGCCAGACTAGAATTTCATTTATTCTTCGTCTGTGTATATCTAAAATTCTTCCTCGTCCTACCGCGTCCCCATAAGTCAGCACATCCATCTCCAAACTTCCTCCTCCCTTCCCAGAGAGATAGAAAAAATATACTGACGGCGAAAATTCCCCAAGCTTATGCCCCACCATTTCCTCCGTAATGGTCACATCATGATATATCTTCCCATTATGCACCTGGAATTTAAGTCCTACGAAATTTGGTAGGATGGTCGCGCCGCGCGCTTGGGTTTTGATCGGCGGGGTTCTTTGGCCCGGCGCGGGGCGCACGATGGGAAGGCTGTGGTGGCGAGGTAGTGTGAGAACAGTACATGGTGACTTTTGAGCAAGGCATAAGGGAGAGGAAGAGGAATACTTACGGCACAATGTTGGGTCCTGGGAACACTGTTAGCGAACAAGGTCGCAAAAACGATTCCAGGCAGCTACTCACCTTTCCATACCGATCTCCCCAACAGCGCATTGGTAGCCCTCATACCTACTCGCTCTACAAAGTAGAGTCAGAAATTTCAGATTCAACTTGCAGACACACCAAAGCAGCTAAGGTAAAAATATATGCGCTGCATAACTTCCCCTAGCGCCCTTTATGCAAAGTAACCCCATTAGGCAATATAAGCGAACTATCACCACCACGGAATTGACTAGCTTTTCCCAAACCACCATCATCAACGACCACGCCTACCTCTCTGCTCACCACCACAGCACACATAAGTCTTAACCATGACGAAGCGCACAAAGAGTACGTCCTCTCCCCTTCCCTCCCACCACCCTCCTCCTCCTCTCACCATCCACTAACGCATTACAGAGGTCGGCGTAACCGGCAAATACGGCACCAGGTCTCTCTCCTCCCCCAATCAATCATATATCTAATCTAACACCCATCATCACAAAACAGATACGGCGCCTCCCTCCGCAAACAAGTCAAAAAAATGGAAATCAGCCAACACGCCCGCTACGCGTGTACGTTTTGCGGAAAGACGAGCGTGAAGAGACATAGTGTGGGAATATGGACGTGTCGGAGCTGTAAGAAGACGGTGGCGGGGGGGGCGTGGACTGTTTCGTAAGTTAAAGCAATTTTCTGGTTGTTTGGGGGTCGGGTTGGGCTTTGGGGTTTGGAGGTTGGATGAGAGGGAGGGAGGAAGACCGGGTGATGGAATGGGTGATGGGATGGGATGGGAGGCTAATGTGTGGGATTATATAGGACACCGGCTGCTGCGGCGACGAGGAGCACGATTAGGCGGTTGAGGGAGATTGCTGAGGTGTAAGGGGGGAAATGTGAGGGAGTGAGGGAGTGAGGGAGAGGGGGTATGTGCTGGTGGAAAAGAGGTTGGTGGGAATAGGCTAAGATCATGGGCTATTCAATGAATCGAGCTTGTGCTTGGACCTAGCTATTCAATTGAGGGCCACTTTCTTTCCTATTGTTTGCCTGTCTGTGCCTCCTCTCTACCGACTTTTCAAGACTCTACGGATATCATGGGACACCGGGTGGACTTCCATGCCTTTTTGAACCAAAGCACCCCTTTTATTTGCTTATTATCAAATTACGTCCTTCATCAATTGTCTTAGACTTCCACACACCATAATCCAACCGTAGCAGCCCCTCCATCGTACATACAACGCCACCCTTCCCCCTCACACCACCAACAAGAATAGCCCCTCCAGCACAGTATCCCCTCCCCTCCAGCACAGTATCCCCTCCCCTCCCCACCCCACCCCTCTTCCCAAACTCCTATTCCCCTCACAGCTAGCTTCTACTTCCCTCCCCACCAACCTCTCCCCCTCTATCCCCACAGAATCCTAACCTCAGTAATCGCCGCCCCCAGCGACAGCCATTAGCTATACACCAAACCCCCCTCCTAGCCACCTAGCCACGCCAACTGTATTTCAATCGCGCAGTCCTCGTCTCCCTAACCGACAATTCCTCACCATTCAAACCTCCTCAACAGGCCGTAATAGCTCAATTATCTCGCCACCCCCCCCCTCGCCCTCTAGATGCGCCCAGAACCAACCCTCACAGACCGCCTTCTAGCCACTCGAAAGGAAAATCGCTCCTTCCCTTCCATGTCAGTGTTGAACGTTTTCTATGCACATCACGTTCTGGAATCGGTGGGTCGTAGCTGCTGAGAGCCGTTATTCCGGCGAATGGGAATATTGACGATGGCTAGAGGCAGATATTTTTGGGGATAGGGTGAGGGATTTATGGACATGGTGAGGGGGCTAGGGTGTTCCGAGATGGGTGGCATGGCGAGGGATGATGTGTGGTTTGGGGAGTCTGGAGGGATAAGAGGTGAGATGTTAGAGGGGTGGCTGGATGAAGAGTACTGCTTCCCGGTCAAGGTGCGAGAAGCTCCTGTCGAGGACTGCGCTGTAATTGGTTGTTATTGCGATAAGTTCAGGTCGGAGGCTTTGAATACTGGTAATTATCATGCGTAGCGCTTCTGGAGGGAAGACGAAGCATTATACTAGAACAATTTCAGCCCTACAAATCTCGTAGAGATCAGAATAGCATTGCTAGAAGTGTCAATTGCCAACGAAGGCCCGAAGCAGAAGTCCTTTTGGATTGAAGATATGTTATTGACTGCAATATGTACATAAGGAAGTCATATTCGCTATCATTCAAGCATCCCGAAAGCATCCACTCTCCTTTAAGGACCGCTTTGCTCAGCCCACTCCCTTAAACATCGGGCACGCTTTACTTGCTAGTGTCAACAACGTACCGCCCAGCAATCCTTCCTTCGTGCATCATATCGTAGACCTTTTGCAGCTCTGACATTCCGATAGTCTTGAAAGGTGCATTGATCAGGCCGCGACGGTAGAAGTCGATGGCTTCGCTAGTGTCCTTGCGATTGCCAACGTACGAGCCCTTGATTGTCTTCACGCCCAGGACGGTCTCGAAGACTGGAGCACGAAGATAGGCGCCAGCTGGTAAACCAATAGCAATAACTGTGCCGCGGGGTCGGACGTATTCAGCAGCTTGCTGGAACGGCTTCTCATTAACCGCCACCAGGATGACGGCGTGAGGTCCAAGTCCGTCTTCAGTAGCACCCTGGACATCCTTAACCACATTTGAAGATTTAGCAAAGTCGACGAATGTGTAGGCGCCGAGCTTTTTGCACATCTGGGCCTTCTCGTCACCAGTATCAATACCAATGACCTGGAGACCCATGGCCTTGGCGTACTGAATAGCGAGGGAGCCGAGACCTCCGCCAGCACCGACTATGGCAACGGTCTGTCCTGGGCGAGCTCCAGACTCCTTCAAGCCCTTGTAGACAGTGATACCTGCGCAAAGGATAGGGGATACCGCGTCAAGTGGGAGGTCCTTGGGTATCCGTGCAACATGTGCAGCTTTTGCAATGGCGTATTGTTGGAAGGTGCCATCAACTGTGTACCCAGAGAGAAGAGCCTTCCCACAAAGGGGCTCATCACCCGTCTGGCAGAAGTCACAAGACAAGCATGACCCGTTCAGCCACTACGTGTCCAAATCAGTGTCTCTTGCATAGCAGTGAGTCGATCATGCATAATGTACCTTGACACCAGCGTGATCACCTATCTCAACATCTGTGACCAGTTCACCTCTCGCTACAACAACGCCAGCACCCTCGTGGCCTCCAACAAGGGGAAGCTTAGTCGGGATGGGCCAGTCGCCATTGACAGCATGTAGATCGGTGTGGCAGACGCCAGAGTATTTGATGTTGACCAGGACTTCGTCTGGGCCAGGTTTTTGAACTGAAAGTCTATCAGTTGTCGCTCATTCAATATATGAAACATTGAACCATACCAGGGATCTGCTTGTAATCGACGGGTCCTCCGGTCTTCTCGATGACCATAGCCCATTGCTTCTCTGGAATGTTTGGTGCCATTGTAGTGATATAAATATATAGACTTGTTACTTATGCAGTGTGCTCGAGGATTGATTCAATTCTGTAGAGTACGTGATTTCTATAGTGAATGGTTTCGAGAAGGAGAGGAGACGATTGATTTGTCTTATAGTCCCACGTTACACCAATGTCCACCCCGCTTGAGGGGGAGACATTTCCGCGCCCCTGTTCTAGAATGAACGGCATCGTTATGATTTTTATTGGTGGCTCCATAGTGGGTCCGCTCTTCCGAAAACTTGCAATATGCATGCATCCAGATGATCAGGCTGGTTTAGATTGAAGGTTTTGCTGGTGGTGCTTGCGTGGCGTGACTATGGGGGAGCCAAGCCGTCAAAGAGCTGCTCCCGCAAGTCGGGTATGATGGATATCACGGCTGTAGATGGTAGCAATAAGTCGATCAGTCCTGGACAACGCTTTCGAGTCATGAGAGTGAGTAGTTGGAGTCGAGCGGGGAACGGTACCGTTCCAATGCGAGGAGAGAAGTATTGAGGGTTCAATTGCGGGGATAGTCGTTAGAAGTTACTCATCTCGCCAAAAAATAGAAGTTTTATCCGTCCAATGGAACCTCCCCCAAAGATCCAACATCTCGGTCTCACGGGAGGTGTCTCGATATTGCGGACGAACGCGTGGCTTGAGTATGAAGATCTTGCAGATGCACTCTGCGGGAGATATGATAAGACAGCGAACCCTTTCTTTAGCTTCAGGGTTTGCATGGGTATGATCCAGATTAAGATCTTAAGGGTTCAAAGGGTTCAAAGGATTCAAAGGGCTCTGCTTTGACCACGAGCAGCCTTCTGGCCATCGGCGCAAAGGAGTAACATCCAGTAAGGACCAAAGGCCAATGCTGCAGGAGAATCTCGGAATCGCCGCGATGCAGCCCGTGTTGATGTTGCCCTGCTTGCGTGCTGAAGCTAGAAAATGATCCAACTGAGCATTCGGACGGATTTTGAGAATTAAGGAGCAACTAGGCAAGAAGCTCAAACGTAAACAGATGTTGATGCGTAAGTGTCCACCCAAGGCACATTGGTCGGAATAATTTGAAGCAGTAAAGATATTTCTAAGGCTGCGGCGGCAATTTCACCTGCGACCTTCGTATGATTTGTCCTATTTTGGAATCCTACATGATCTGGATATGAGAAGTCCTCTCCCGCTATAAGCTCACCTAACAGTCCCTGCTAGGCTACAGTCTACCTGAACAGTCCCCCATTCGCTTCACAATCGTTAGATGCACAAATCAAGGGAAAATCACTTAACAGATATGTATCCTCTGTAGAAGGCCAGCTTGTTTACATCTTGCAAAATGGAATGTCAGGGATGAAATCTCGGCTCAGGAAGCTGGACAGAGCGACCTTGATATGATCACTTGTCAGAAGTATTTCATCACGCCTGTAATCGTTTCATGAGCCACCCAAGACATACATGAGAGCTAAGTGAGCGTGCTCCAAGAACATTAATGAGGTTTAAAGGGGCCATTGAACCCCTTACGAAATCAGAACCGAACAATCACAACACATAATCATACGAGTAGCTCGTCCAGCCGCATTTACAGCCGCAGCAAGTCTTTTGAGGAGGCCAAACCAAGGTATCAGCAAGAGAAAATTACAACACAGCCAATAACCTCGGCCAAACCCAAGCCATTTCAAGTGGGTGAAGACAATAGGGACAACTTAGCTGGCTCCGGAAGTTTCTCGGCCAGCATGGACTCATCTCAGGCTATCTTGTCCCGCCGCAAGGAACGCCCACAGCCTGTGGTGAGGCTTCCACAACAATCGAGAGTCACACCGTATCGCGCAGAACCGTCTGGAGGAAAATCGTCCGCCTTCTTTATGTCTCAACACGTATCGCAATCTCCATTCAATGAAACCACCAACGGTCTCCACAGTCTGTTATCATCGCACAATCAGCCCAGCATCTACCAGCCCTCTTCAACCCCGTCACAACATGAGCACATTTTTAGGGCTATTAGCCCGAAAATCTACTATTTAAGCCTATATTTAGCTCAGGAGGCCTGTCTATAACTGTAAAAAGCAGCTTCTCGATTGCTTATTTTATTTCATGTATAAATATAGTGGAAAGACCAATAACGGGCGGGGGATAGGAAGAGGATTCATTTTTTTTGCCCCATTTGCACACGTTAAAACTGCTGCATACGCGCTAAGCCTCCACGCCAAATATAGCAGTAATGAGGCTGAAGGGTACCTACAAAGGGGCTTTCAAGCGGAACGATGACAATGTGGGTTCAATCTTATCAAGATCTATTTAGCATCCCGTCTTTTTCCCATATACTGAATACGATTCGCATCTGAATCTATGCTTTTATTGACCTCATCGTGATTTCGGCCTTAGCTATGCGGTCATCTTTACTCTACAGCCTGCTGTCTCTTTATCTGCTACATTCCAAAACAGTTGCACTGTGCTTTTGGCCTAATGGCCAGGTTAGCGACGACCTCGGATGTAATCCCACTGCGCCTGAGACTGCGTGCTGCGGGAGAGGTTCCACATGTCTATCCAACGGGATCTGCGAGTTGACAAACAGCTCTGGCATTCCGAATTATAGCAGAGGTTCATGCACAGACTCGACCTGGAGGTCTACACTGTGTCCGCAATTCTGCCAAACAGGTGAAGCTGTCTTGCTTGTTTTTACCTTGTATGTTTATGGTGGACTGACAGGCTGAAAAGTCACCGAAGAAGCAATAGTATACTACTGTAACTCGGAGGATAATTACTGTTGTGATCAAGATTTGGTATACCAGGGTTGCTGCTCAAATGCCAACAACTTCCTAAATCTAGGGGTTGGCACATCCATTACGGTTGTGGGTGGTTCGGCCGCTACCACAACATCCCAGCCGACCTCACCTTCCGTGCTATCAAGCTCTGCTTCGGCCTCGACGAAAGTATCCTCGGCTTCATTATCGTCTACGGCACCTACACCTTCTACAGCCTCTCAGTCAATAACCCTTAGTCAACGCTCCACCATCTCGGCAGCAGCCACACTATCAGCTGTAGCGGCTACCTTACCCTCGAAATCAAAAAACATAGGAGCCAAAATCGGTGCTGGCGTTGGCGTACCACTTGGTGTTGCTCTACTAGCCGCTATTGCATACATTCTCTTCCTTAAAAGCAGCCGCTCGCATCGAGAAAACAAGAATGGTATTCACGAGCAGCGGCCTTTTCCAGAAGCATCGTCTTTTCATGCATATAGTCATGATAACATTCCGCAACAACATGGGCATGATGAGATTCCGCAGCTAGATGGTCATGATGAGATTGCGCAGCTAGATGGCAGTGCTATGGCACAACTACCCGCATAGTCACGTTTTCTACAGATTTGAAAATCCCCCAGAAGATAAGAGGTGTGGTCAAACTCTAAATCTCTAAAAAAAAAATCTCGCTTTCTAGGCTTCTCTTCGTTATTAGATTGAGTCGATGTCGATAAAATTATCTGATTAAGGATTCTCAAGAACAGATTCCTAAACTATGGAACATACTACTCCACCGAATTCCAGGAGTAGCACACTCGATGGGCTTATATCCCACTATTCTACAGATCTGAGCTCCTTTAGAAAAGGAAGCTTGTATATTCTGCTATTGGGTAAGCTACAACTTAAGGGGGATCAAAAGGGTTGGATATGGATTTCCAGTCTACTACTTGTTGATGGCTATATATCAAGCAGCTGCAATTATTAATATATCTATGATTAAATCTCATAGCTGCCCACCTTTCTAACATCACACCTAACGTTCATGGTTATTCTATAATACACAAGCATCAATAATGGCAATGAGCTCCCTCTTTTCCAGCGATTATAGTCTGACATTGGGTCAATAGTATCGCCGCCTTTCATCTCCCACATCTACAAGTCCGCCCGATGACCGACCTCCTCATTGCCACCAACAAACCCATACATACAAGCATATGATATCACCAACGTCCCGGTGAACTTCTAGCACAAGCTCCTGCGTCTGCCTCAGGTTATATCACAAGGTATCCGAGAAAAAGGGGGTGGTATATGACATTACGGACTATCAAATATGGGGACATCCGTTGAGGTGAGAACACAGTACCCCATCTTTCATCAAAGAAAATTCCAGTACCGACACACAGCACAAGCAGGACTCAAGAAAAAAAAAATCGCAAAAGTTTGCTCTGGCATCCGTTTATATTATTTATGATATCAAGAAAACAGTATCAATTCTCTACATCAATTGACAAGCCATGTTACCCGGCGAAGAGACTCCAAGGTTCCTGAACAGGAATTTACAGAACTTAGAACCATGTCGCCATCCTACTATTGTCCAGCTAGTTTCAGTCGTTATCTCAGCAAACCCGCATCATACGGGCAAGCCAAAAGACGCTTGCTTTGTTCTCTGGGGGTTCCTTTGGAGTATCATCCTGGTGGTACGCTCGAAGACGCCTTGAGAAACAACGGCGTGTGCTTCGAATTGAGAAAGGCCTCGTCTCATAACTATTGTTAAGCTCCTGAAAATTTCAAAGCACTGGATGATCGCAAGGTTGCCGAAGCGGAAGAGAGCATGGTGGGATTCTAAGAGCAGCCATGAAGAGCCGGCGGAAGACGGGGTCTGCAGTGAGATTTCATCTACGCCGTTGGAGACGACATGCTGGGTGTAAATGGGGTTGATCCATGGAGCCTCAGAGGGTGTTGTTGGCGTTAAGATCGGCCACTGGTGGCTTGACAGTATGCCCATTAGCAAGCGGAGCTGGAGGTTTCGAGGGAGTCTCGTCCATTTCCCTCGTATCCACGCGAGCTGTCTTGGAGTAGGCGTTTTGCGGAAAACCATAGCCGGTGCCCAAGTTCTTGACAACAGGCCAGGCTTGGAAGTTAACCTTTGCACGGTAGCCCCATGGGCCGCAGTTGATCAATTCAGCTTGCTCACGGACGCTCATCTCGACTTGAGCCTGGGTTGTCGGGCTTTTACGCTTAGCACCCATGCTTTCAAGAGAAACACCGTCGCTATAGAATTGGGACCCTGGTATAGGCAGCCCACGAAGACGATTGATAACAGCGATAGGTCCCCACTGGTTCCAGACCGTCTTCTTCACATACAAGGGCGTTGCTGGGAATGTATAGGCCGGGAAATTCCATTTACCATTGGCATTTGGCTCACTAGGCGTCAGAGCGCGACCATGTCCTCGCGGCATGCACAGATGCTTCTGAAAGAAACGCCACAGGTCAAGCAGGCGGAAGACCAGAACACGGAGCTTTGGGTCGAATTCATTGTCGTACCTTTCAGTGGGATTAGCTAATGTCAGAATGCGTGTTCCCAGTCCGGTCACTTACATATTGCAATGACGAACGTCTTCGTCCAGGATAGCAATCACACACTTTCGAGCAAATGGCTTGAGGATTGTAGGAATAGAAAACAGGATCGCATTCACCATCGAATCCGAGAATATTACATTGACGGGATGTGGTCGCTGTTCTATTTCCGCGAAGGACTAAATGTGAAGTAGTCAACATTCTACTCCGATACATGGACGGGCTTCAAACATACCTTCTCGAATTGGTCGAAGGCAGCGAGGTCTTGAGGGACCCACTTGCAACCCAGCATGACAGACAATTCACGCCACATGATGAAAAGGGCCCATTTCTCCCATTGCATGATAGGCCGCCAGCCGAATTGATTGATCCAACGGATGGGGCCTTGCATCCACATGCTGCTAGCGTTAGCACGCATTCATCCCGGACAAGTCGCATTGAGTATGATGACTTACTGAGAAAGCCAAAGTATAGTGTCACTATTGATTTGTCTCCCCCAGAGGTTATGGTGGGCGTTGATCCGAGCCATGACCAGCGAATGAGGCATTGTATGGAACGGCATAGCTTGCATGGCGGTCATTAGACATACGGTGTCCTGTTGACGAGCATGCGAAAGAGTTTGGTCCTTAGACGTGAAGTGGCCCGTCTTGACAATGACATCCGAAAGGACTGGTGCAGTGGCAGTCTAGAGAACACCATCGAATATCAGCATATCGCTCGTAGGCTGTGAGAAGATAGCCCGCGCATAGTGTATTTCAATCTTCACACGCCGCACACTTTCGCACTTTCGCCGGAGTTGCATGCATGCATGGGAAGAGAGTTGAAATCTCCAGCTGGAGTAGAAGGTAGAGTCTAGAGCCGGAGCAATTGACATTTCACCCCTGGAAAGAAGGGAGAAGGTACAAGACTTGTATTGAAAGTGATAACACCGAAAGATAAGGCAAGGCTTGACAGACGTGAAGACCAATAACCGTTACGCCAGCACAGTGGAATATATCACTCACCTTAAGAAAGTTGAGGATCCAACCGAATTCGAAGAGGAAGGGCATGTCATTTGTGGCTAGATTGTAATAGATTTCCTGGGCCGTTTCGACGGTCATGTGTTTGTAAGATTGGAAGTCCTCGTTGTAACCATACTTGGTCATAAGTCTCTTGACGTTACGATAACGGTAGACTTTAACCAAGTTAACATAGGCCAAGAGGGCCCAGAAGAGCGACAAAACAATCCCATTAACCACGAGCGTGTTCGTTCCGGTGTCCCACTGGGGCTTCATGAAGTGAAAATAGCTGGTAAGAGCGCTCAAGAAGGAGAGGAGGGTACCACTGGCAAAGAAGAAGATTGTCATGGCGTCCCAACCGGTGTTGGTCGTGAAGGCCTCGCCATGGTCAGGCATGGTATTGAACTCGTCAGGCAAGCGTGTCAAATCCAAAAGAGTGTGCAGTTTAAGTGATGAAGCTCAATATAGTATAATCGTGAGGCTAGTAAAGACAACAAGGAGAAGAGTTGGGGAAGAAGGGTGTTGTATAGGTGGGGTAGTAGTTTTGGTGGAAGAAGGAAGTCACGAGGTAAGTAAGAATCTCAACACACATTACCTAGCTAACTCCCAGCAATTCCGCGGCAACTGATTGCCCGTCGCACATGGCAATTGGCCCGAAAAAGGCCTGGCATGAACGCGGTATAGCCTCGTTGACGTGTTAGAGTCTCCGAAGGAACAAGATTCCGCCGGAAAGTGAATGAAACACCAACTCGTCCACGGACTTTCCAAATTATTTCAAGGCTATGAAACGACTCACCGCTAACTGGAAGTACACTTAAGAAGTCCCATGCTTGATCTCCACCACGTGCGACGAGGTGTGCTGCAAGCTGTACAGCTGGCAGGACATAAACTGCCAGCAGCTAGAACTTTGAGCATCCTAAGCATCAACAACGTTTCTCCTACACTAGCTAGAAGCAATGCATGCAAGCAGGGACGAGTCGGTGTAGGCACCAATAGGCTTGAGGGTCAGCTGCATAGGGCCCAAGAGGCTGGGTCAAGATAGGAAGACAGGTACGGTCTTTGGGTGTCTCCTCTTTTTCGCAAAACTATCGGAAAGATTAAGAAAAATAGGATTAGATGATTGGAGAGAGCGAATAAGGCATGCATTACTCCAATTCTTGTTCGCAGTGGTCTCAGATGGACAATTACAGCCCGAATAATGGCATAGCACAGGAATTAGGTGTTCACCTCGTGGCATTGGTAATGATGCAGCATGGTGTTCATAACCAGCTGCTCCACCGTATCTTGCTGTGGATTGTTCGGCCGAACAAGATCTCGCAATGTACGAGAATGAAAATTGTACGCATTTGGTACGATGACCCGATCTCACTGGGCATCTCCGTACAATTACTCACAACCATTACACACACTCAAGACGGACAGAATCACTGATAAGTCTCTTACCAACCCCAGCGTTCTTGACGGAGAGTTAGTGAGTGAAGAGAAGAGAAGAGGGCGACCTTTACAGCAGACGACAGCTTCATTCGATTCGATGTAGAGAACGTCTCACTAATGCACAGATTAAAGTACAGCCCACGTGGTCTGAGGTACCGTCCCGCGACCAGAAGAGAGAGTGGGTTTCGCACACAATTCTCCGGTGCTTGGTACTACCATACTTTAATATACAACAGCCATGGAAGTTGATATCCCAGTGCTACGTGGCCGTGCTATTTATAACATGTCACTGTTACGACGCCAATTGCGCAATGATTCCGTGCGCATGAATGCTTGGTCCGCATACTTTGTCTGGATCAGGCTTTAACAGCGAGATGTTGTCTAGTGGTGAATGACGGGAGGCAGATTGTTGAAGGGGGAAGATCTGCGGATTCGAGTTGTTGTTACTCGTGTTGATTCTTATGACGACAGCCCGGGCGATGGAGTTAACCGTTGCCCGAGAGGCCGGTCCCCTTCTCCACACGCCAACCCCATGCCCGTACTTGTACCCCGGCGCCGGCCAACTTAGCATCCACCCCATTGTTTGTTTGGGGAGGGCAAATCTCATCGAAGCCAATCACGACCTGGGGATTGCCATTGGATGTGCCATTGACTTCACCTTCCATCCGCCAACAACCTGAAAGTGCCGAGGTCTCTCCACCAATGCCTTGTGGGGATCAGAGCTTTTTTCTCCGGCATCTGTGAAATGCCTACCGTCCCTGTCATCTGTCTCTGCCAGAGATGATCGACACACACACTTTGTAAGTTACTGCCGCTCACTGTTTCGTCATGCTGTTGCTGTCTTCTTAAGCAAGGAAGAGGTCCAACTTTCATAATGTCTCAACTTCTGAAATTCTCCTTGTCTAAAAGGAGCTCTGTGCAGAGCCTCCTTTTGTTTAGATCTGTGTGCTGTAATATAAGTCTCTACTAGATCTCAATATATACTGCCGGCAGTGGAGCCGTAGATCCTCTACTAAACCGTTAGAGCACTCCTAGCTACTGTTGTTGACCGAGGTGTTTTGCAAAAGTTGAGGTACAATAATACGAGAGGGGCCTCGAACTTCTTGCTAGTTTATATATTGTCTTCGAGCTGTCTTTTTGGTTGCTTCCTGTTGCTCTGCTCTCCTATACTCGCCTCTGTATAAAAAAGTTTTGGGATAGTACAAGAGTACCACCATTAAGAATGGCGAACCTCGACCGTTTGCAAACCAATGACTGTAAGACGAACTACATGCTCGAAACAGCGGCTTAAAGCTGATAGCGAGTAGTGGAAATTGGTGCCACTGAGGCTGTCCAGCAGCATTATGCCAGACATGTTGTTGCCACTAAGCCGGTGTCTCAAAGGAAGCTCGACTTCGAGCACCGCAGGTATGTTCTTTGACCCCCCAAATCGTAGCCTCTTCTGACGAAACTATAGGCCTCGCTGGCTGAGGGAATGTATGGCCGAAGCCACAGGCGTATTCTTCTACGTGTAAGTGCCTTATCGATACCTTCATCCAGCACAGAATCTTTCACTGACAAGCTCCCAGCTTCCCCGGTATCGCATGTATAACAGACTTCACCATCAACGGCGCCTCCCCTCTCGGCGTTAGCGCCTTCGGCAGCATCTTCCAAATCGGCTGGGGTTTCGCCATTGGTATCGCCTTCGCCATCATCACCTGTGCCTCCACTTCCGGTGGCCACTTCAACCCAGCCATTACAATCTGTTTCGCCACATGGCAAGGCTTCCCCTGGCGGAAAGTGCCATATTACATCTTCTCTCAGATCTTCGGCGCTTTCATGGCGGGCATGCTACTTATGGGAATGTACTGGCCTGAAATTGCAGCTTTCAAAGCGGAGACGCTGGCCGCTGGGAAACCATTGGTGGCCAACGGTGGACCGGCCAGTATCCTCTGCACGTTCCCTAATCCTGACCAAACGTATGTACATTCTCCTCTTAAAACCCCCCCCTTCTTATATCCCCAGTATATGAAGTTAACTAACCAACCCCCCCCAGCAACCTCGGCTACCTCTTCCTCACCGAATTCTTCGTCGACTCCTACATCGGCATCGTAATCTGGGCCTGCCTCGACCCCGCCAACCCCTTCGTCGCCGCCACCTCCGCCCCCTTCGCCATCGGCCTCGCCTACGCCACCATGGTCTGGGGTTTCGCCGACATCGCCATCTCCACGAACCTCGCTCGTGATTTAGGTACTCGAATCGTAGCCGCTATTTTCTTTGGGGGGGAAGCGTTCCGGTACATGAATTATAGCTGGATCGCGATATTGGTGAATGTGCCGGCGACGCTGTTTGCGACGGCGTATTATGAGTTTTTGATGAGGGATAGTTTGAGTAAGATTGCGGGGGGGCATGCGACGCATGAGGAGGGGGAGGAGGGGCTGCATAGGCATATTACTAGGACGGTAAGTCTCTATCTACCCTTCACCTGTTCTTCACTATCCCCTCTTTGCTTGAAGCTGAATATTAATCAACTGGTTTTGGTAGGGTATGATTGAGCAGGGCTATTCCAACGCCATTGGCAATGGTGCGAGGGCTCAGAATGGCACTGCAGAGAATGGGCTTTATGAGCAGAAAACCCTGTAGACCGTTCGTCCACCTGAAGCTGGGAACCTGGCTCCATTGAATCGAAGCGAGGTGTGCAGGAACAGTCGGCCTTTTTGGGGATTGGAGTGGTGGGTGGGTGGGGTTGGGGTGGGGGTGGGAGGGGGACAAGGGGGGTGCGACTTGTATATGAATTGCGTTCGCTGTATATAGATAAGATTTTGGGAGTGGTATAAATGAAAAGGGAAACGGAATTTGCTGTATATATATGTTTTTTGGTGCAATGCAATATTGGTATCTAAACTTACTTTATGTGCGAGGACGGGGAGTTTGGTAGAAGTTCGCCGTGCAGGTAGTGTGTTGGGGATGAGTAGATGGGTTCATGGTTGTTGTACTGGAAATTAGTAGATGGCCTGGTGATAGAACCGTGTCATCAATTCGCTTTTTCAACACTTAACACCCATCATCATGCACAAAGAATCTACATGTTTTTCTATAATCATGTGGGTCATCACTGCTTCCCTATTATCAAAAGAATCCCTCTCCTTTACCCCCAACAAGCACACCACTTTAATAAATCCCCTGAAACCAACCCTTAAAGTACTTTCCTTCTAGGTACTTATCTACCACACCACACCACCCACACATACCCATAACCTTCTAAGAAACCTCCTCAATCTTCTTTGCAGCTGCCGGCTCATCAGCTTCTTCTTTTCCCTTTCCCTTCCCACCTTCTTCTTCTCCCTTCGCTTCCTCCTCGTCTTCCAAATCCGGCATATCGTTGTCTTCGTCTTCGTCTTCTTCGTCGCCGCCTAAGTCACCCATGTCGGGCATGCCGCCTGCGCCGGCGCCGCCGCCGAGTTTTGAGAAATCTGTGGGGGGGGCGTGTTAGTAGGGAGGGTGTGTGATGATGGTGATTAGTTGGAGCAAGTGGGGTTATATAGGTAGTTGGCTGGATGGGTTGGGATTGGTTATAGACTTACCGATGCCACCGAAACCTCCCTCACCTCCCATGCCTCCCATGCCTCCCATGCCTTCCATGCCTTCCATACCTTCCATACCTGGCATGCCGCCGCCCATGCCGCCCATACCACCTGGTAGGTCATCGTCTGGAGCGGCGTCTTGTTCATCTTCGTCGACCCACTGGATATAAATTGTCAGCATATTTATAGATATATTTACATTGCTACTCCACTAATAGCTTCAAGACCATCTTTGCTGCTGACCTTGTCAAAATCCGTTCTCAGGAAATGCATCTTCTTGCTATCCTTCAGCAGCCTAGGCCAATATTCCTCCTTCATCTCCTTCTTCCGGAGCTTGAAAATAACATCCCGGCTTGTGTGATGTGTCTGGCTCTTTTCCGGATCAATTTCCTCGTAGAAGGCTAGTTCGACGTGATAGGTCGTTTGCTTCGTCTCTGAATGGCCCGTGAAGGTGAGGGAGGTGGTTTTGAGGTCGACTTTGAGGGATTTGGGAGGGATGTCGGGGGCAGCGATTGTGAGGAGGATGTAGTTGCGTTCATCATCATGCTTGGAGGAGCGTTGGGCCCAGACGACTGTAAAGATGAATTGGTCAGTGCGTTTCTTTAGTAGACCAATGAGATGGACGATTTTGGGTGAGGCTGTTCTGTGGGGTGATACACTTACCCTCTGGCGTTGTTTGCGTGGTACCTGACATGTTCGCTGCGCTAGACATAGCTCCAAGACAATGTCAGAGGTGAGAAAATACAAAGTGAAGAGTAAGGTGTGCGTAGGGACTTTATGTTGAAAGGTTAAAGATCTCTGTGGTAGCGGCCTACATCGTAAGGCTGAAGCTCGTTTAGAAGTTCGAGGAAAATCGTGGAAGCAGGTCGCACCCCGAGATTTTGGGGTCGAAACAACTGAATGAATTGACATTGATATTGCCTAAGTGATGACAAACGAGCCCAGGGGGAGATCAAAGAGCCCACAAGAACCCCATACGCACATTCCAATCAATATCTGCTCTGTATCGTAAGTTTGACTTAGCGCCGACATTGCCGAGCTATGGGAGCATCTAGAGCTGCCTTGCTTCTACCAGCACAACCATCATGACCTCACCGTAGCGAAGACATACGCTGTCGCCTATCCTTATTCATCAGCAACTATGGAATCAATCAAAGCTGTCTTCTGGAAGCCGGACCCCACGGCACAGGTTGGTTTCTCCATCCAGAGGTCTACGTGTATGACACTGACCTCCTCCAGATGCGAAAATGTAACAGTCTGATACGCTCCAATACCCGCAAGCTCGATCGCGATATGAACCAGCTCAAGGCCTTAGATCAAAAAACCCGTCAATACATCCTCGCAGCCTCAAAACGAGGCCAACGCAACCCCTCGCAGGCCAAACAGGCAGCACAAGAAACCCGCACATTCGCAAAAGAACTTATTAGAATACGAAAGCAGAGCTCACGGCTGGCTACGAGTAAGGCACAACTACAAAGCGTGCAAATGCAGGTCAATGAAGCATTTTCCGTCCGCAAAATCGAGGGCAGCATCAAGGCGTCTACGGGTATTATGAAGGATGTGAATACGCTTGTACGACTACCAGAGCTTACGGGAACAATGCGAGAACTCTCGCAGGAGTTGATGAAGGCAGGAATCATCGAGGAGATGGTGGGTGATAGTCTTCCGGATGATGAGTTGTTGGAAGGGGAGGATGAGGAAGCGGAATCGGAGGTTGACAAGGTGCTTGGAGAGATATTGCAGGGTAAATTGCCGAAGGCGAAGGTAGATGAGAAGCCGGTTGAGGAGCCTGAGGTTCCGGAGGAGGATCTGGAAGACCAGGAGGCTACGCTGGAACAGATGAGGGGGAGGTTGGAGGCTCTGAAGAGTTAATCTGCCTCTTAATGGGATATTTACGATATGATGGCATGTGCAATCTTGGATTACTGGCAGACGATATCAGGCTGGAGGCGAAACTCCCAAGACCTCTGTTGCAGGCGTTGGCGCAAATGACATCTCAACCACCGGAAGGTAACAGTCAATAGGCTGTCTGCCCTGGGAGGCGGGCTCGACTATAGAGTGAATCACAAATAGATATGTACCGAAGGCCTCTGAAACACGTCGGTGAAACACAGCGGACACCTGCCAGCCATTTCTGTGCTGTTTCGCGGTTTTTTGTCACTGTAGGTACGGATATGGATTAGCGCATGAGCTTAGCGCTGGCCGATGTGTTCAAAACCCCGTTGCCTGTCAGCCTTTCTTTCCTCCCCATTCCAACACTGCCTTTTGACAAGCCCACCTTGACGCATCATCATCTTCACAGACTTTGACGTCTCTGCTTCCATTCACTTCCGCTCATTCATCGAGCGAACGGCTTCTTGCCACGCCGAACACCCAGCCATCCGACACGCGCAGCTGCAAATAGACTTCACAAGCTGAACCGCTTTCCATTATCAAACTTCTCACAACCTTGCTCTTGTAAGCATACCATCTACAGCCACACATCATTGGGAACTCTTGCTCTTGCTATCGAGTTCGCGACCTGATACGACCATCGACCATCTCAACTGTCCAAATTAGGGGTCCTAACATTCACCTCTTCATCAGCCAAAGCCACTACACCAGCCTTTCAACACTAATATAACACTACAAAATGTCTTCCAAGTTGGACCTAGACCTTGAGACGATTGTCAATCAACGCAAGCCTGCCGGGCGCCGCGGTCGAGGCCGTCGTGTACCAAATGCAACCAGGGTCACCAATGCAGCACCAGCTGGTGGAATCTCAAAGACCACAAAGGGTGCGAAGCAAACTACCAAGGCCGCAGCTCCGAGTGGTCCTGCAGCCGGGAGCGGAGACTCCAAAATCATCGTGAGCAACTTGGTAAATACTCATACGTTCTTTCTTTGCACAACGCGTACTAAATTCTATAGCCTTCCGATGTGAACGAGGTCCAGATTAAGGTATGTTGAACCTGAGGCCAATCCACGTCTTGGACTTTCCTCGACGATCCTTCTCTGAAATCGATTTTGCGGCCCTATTCGATCAGTCGTGGAGCTACTATTTCCTTTCACCGTGCACCAGTATATTGAGTGGTGATATACAAATGAAGGTGGCACATTTTCTCCTTCCATCAAGCTTTAGCTCGCTTTTCTCAAGCATGACGCAAAGCCATGAGAAGTTGAGATTTCGCTATAGCCTCGTAATATCCTTCCTGCGATGTATGATCTGTCTGGCAAACAGTCTGCATCAGTTGAAGGTCAGGCAGTGAAGAGAGGCGATCACTATTGGTATGGACGTGAATGTCGAGAGTATCCTTATTGCCCACTTCGTGAATCAGATCGCTTCGAGCATCAGTGAGCAAAGCAGCGAGCAAGGCAGCGAGAGCAAAGCAAAACGAGCAAAGCAGCCCATGGACATCGATAGTCAAATATCTGGACGAGCTGTTGCGATATCTTCATTGGGAATGTGACCGAAGGGATGCCAATGAGAGTACAGTGCTCCGTATTGTTGCTAGGCGTCCCGATGCGCGCTCGTCACTCTTGTCTACATGCCCGCGAATCCTGTCGAGATAATTCATCTGGTCTCAAGTCCGTGCCCGCATAGGCGGGCGTTTCGCCAACGTGTGGTATGAGGTTCTTCATTCACAAGCCCTCGGAAGGCCCGGCCACTCTGCTACTCAGAGCGTACAAGATGTGGATACCTTCACCAACATAATATCTTTGACTCGTACTTTGAAGGTTATTTAAGAGGAAATGGCTGGTTTGGATGTTATATCGACTTTCTAAGTGGCGAATGCGATGCGACGGCGCCTTTGGATCACAGGACTGAAGCATGGACCCACCTCTGGACTGGATTAAATTCCCGGCCGCTTCTAGGACTGAGTGTTGCTCCACTAACTTTACTAACGCTCGCTGCTCGCTCGCTGATGCTCCTTTCCCAACGGCGGTTTTCCTCTGGTCATGGCTATACTTCAGATCTATTCTCCTTAGGCTTGCGCGCAATGTGTCCTGCATTCAATAAAACTTTGACCGCATGCCAGTGGACTAATTCAATACCCAATCTTTTTATTATAGGAATATTTCAGCAAATCTGTTGGACCTGTCAAGAGAGCTATGCTCACTTACGGACCAAATGGCGTCAGCCGTGGTGTTGCCACCATCATCTTCAGCAAACCCGGTAGCGCTCAAGACGCTCTCAAGCAACTCAACGGTGTGCTGGTCGACAAGCGTCCAATGAAGGTACGGTTCGAACTCATCTAGAACGCCCGCCCCTGTCTCACATCCAGCCAGGTCGAGATTGTTGTCAATGCTGCCAGTGCTACAGCTGCCCCCGCTAAAGGATTGGGTGATCGTATTGCGTAAGTGGAAAGCCGACTGGTCTTTAAGCTGGAACTCGTGCTGATGATACAAAGAAATCCCAAGAACCAACCTAAGTCAGCCGCGCCCAAGCCAGCCACTAGTGGTACGGCTACTCGTGGAGGGAGGACTCGTGGCCGAGGGCGACGTGGTCGCAACGCTGGCCGTCCCAAGGCTAAGACTGCCGATGAGCTCGACGCGGAGATGGTGGATTACTTCGATGCGAACGCTGCCAGTGGAACCGCTGGCACCGAAGCTACGAACGGCGCCACTGCGCCAGCTACAAATGGAGACGCAGGAATGGAAGAGATCTCGGTATGTTTTAAAATACACGAACATCTATAACACGCTAATATGTAGAATAGTGAATGGTGACTGAGATGATTGAAGAGTGAATCAGATATTGGAACGAGACAGATTGTGAAGGAAAGGGTTTTGTGATTATCGGAGGGCTACGGTCTACAGCAATCAACTACATATTTTTCTCGGTTACGGTCTCGTCGTGTATTATTATGCTTGCTAGAAGCGCTTGCAATGCTACGTGCTTCAGTGCGGTAAAGCTTGAGACGTCAGGAAAGGCAACGTATCACCTCAGGAGGGTTTTCCGAGCTACTTTCCCCCTATCTTCGTTCCGTTGCATTACATATTTCCCTCAATGATAGAATTTCCTCCAGCCAAACATGCTACATTAGGAAGTACATTGCATTCAATATACTATGAGCACATAAAGAGTTCGACTCATGCCCTCCCCGTTTCATACCTAAGCACCGGTTAGTTGGTTGGTCGGTAGGCGGCTCTCTCTCTCTCTTACGGAATCAAAGTCGTATATATGGCAAGAAAAGCCATCCCACAGCACTCTCTTACGGTATCGTAGTCATATGGCAAGAACAAGAAAACCTCATCTGACAGCAAGCAATGCCAGCATTCAATTTCTTTTTCTTCTCAATGATAGCCTGCCATTCAGGCATGGATAGAAGGCGATTTCGATCACTAATATTAAAATTTAAATTTGTTATTGTCTCACGTTCGTTATGGTAGCATATATTAGGTTTATAGGCCTGTTAGGAATGAGATGGAAGAGATGGGAAGAGATGGGAAGATGAGAGGAGACAGTAGTGTTTTCTTCTCAACGATAGCCTGCCATTCATAAACAGAACGGATTTCGATCACTAACATCTAACATTTATATCTTATTATCGTACTCACTATCCTACCCTGTCCGTTAGGCTGGATTTCATTTAGATCTGTGTACCTTTGAGGGAGGAAATAGAAGACATGGGAAGAGATGGGAAGATGAGAGGAGACAGTAGTGTGGGTTAGTAGAGTAGATGCATGGAGAAGGGGGAGGGGGATGAAGGGGGGTGATTTAGATGATGGATGGATGGGTGGGAAGGGGTTGGGGGAAGGGAGGGGGGGAATGGTGGTTAGGGAGGGAGAGAGATGGGAAGTTATTCTGTTTATCTATGGATGGGATTGCTGTCTGTGAATGGATGGGATGGATGGTAGGCGTTGTTGGTGGTGAAAACTAGGGAGGGGGTGGATGGAAGGATAGTATGGAGGTTCCTGTTATCTGTGGAGGTCCCTGCTATGCATGGAAAGGAATATCCATGGGGGGAATGGAACAGGTATTCAATCAATCAATCACTCCATCAATTCAATTCACGTCCAAGTAGGCAAAGGTATGATGAAACTTGATAAGTAAAGTAGATAAATAGCTATCCTACTTATCCCTGTCCCTATCCTATCCTATTCTACTACTTTACGCAGACCCCTCATCCCATTCCATCCCCCAACCCCTAGTCCCATCCCATCCCATCCGCCAAACCTATGGTGAAAAAACTCCGCTCGGCTTAAGGAAGCGCAGAGCATTTCGGCCCCATTCTTAGTCCCATCCTTAACCTGTTCCATTCCCAGTGGAAAAGGAAAGGGGAGGAGCTGAGGCGAGCTAAAAGGTATCGCAAAGACAGACGTACACGTACAGGCCGCGAGGCCGTGGTTCTTTATTGATCCGCTTGATTGAATAGATGGCAGGAGAGGAGGAGTGAAATTGCAAAAACGACCGTGCTTGCTTGTTTGCTCTTCTTCATCGAACTCATTGCACCAAACCGCCATTCTCTTGTTTAATGATAGAGTGTGTACGTTGAAGGAGTGATATGAAGTGAACCCGAGTTCGACGCTGGGATTTGAGAGGATTCCATTTCGCTATGCAGAACGTAACTGATCTGACCTGCAGCTGCTATGAAGAGCAGAGGATTGTGTGGCAGGTCAGAAGGGGGAATATATGACATGGTAAGAAGTAAATGCTGCTGTCCTTGGGGAGCCAATTGCGAGTGTGAAATGGCTCGACGATGATGAAAATTACTTTCGTTAAATGGGTCGTTAAGGTGATAGAATGATTGTGGAAGTCATCGTAACTCATTCCTATGATTGAATCGAAATGAAAATGGGTTTGAATACCAAATGCTAGATGATGAAGTAAGATGGAATTGTTGCTTAGTTGCTCGTAGGCTGAATTAGACATGATTGATAGATGGCTTAAATTAGAAGTAGAGAGGTGGTACGCTCTCGTACGGCGATGGCGTGTTAGCGACATTCGGGTCTGGAGATTTGGTATTTCGCCCACGACTGGAACTACGCAACCGATCCGTAAAGCCCTTGAAGTTGATGCCATTCTTGAAATTCTCGCTACGGCCCCTTCTATGATTTGAGCTTGACCGGTTCATGCTTGGGGGCGGTGAGCCAGTAGTCTCAATTGGTGGGGATCTAGGTCCTGATGGATGCGGTGGTGGTGGTGGCGGGACTTCAATCACGCCACAGCCATCGTCGGGTTGGTCATGGAGAATCATTTGAATCACACCGACGCCACTACTGCTACTCAGCGAGCTGGATTCGGGATCGTTCCGATGGGAGAACGGTGCTGGCGGGGGCGGAGGTGGGGGAGGCATTGACAGGTGCTGAAGCTCTGGCAGCAGAGGTGGCTCTTCTTGACTCGTAGGTTGAACTTGCCCGTGGAGTGTCTCGTCTATGCTGGCGGTCACTGAAGGGACGATCATTGATTGAGTATTCTCACTAGAGGGCTTCCGTCGATGTGCGCTTATTTCGCTCAATGGAGAGAAGGTGGAAGACAAGTTGGAACGCTTCGTAGACCGTAAGCCTTTATGGAAAGCCGGATGCATGGGTAATTCGGCCGGCATTGGAGGATGTTGCTGTTCAGGGATGGGCGCGGAAACAGAACGTGGCGGTTCGTTAACAGGGTGTCCGGTATAGTAGATTTCTGGAAGTGGCTGGATACTGTCGGGTATCTCCGGCACGGCTGGTATCTCATTGGCTTTGTTGTCCCATTTCGGATGCCTCATAGCTCGCGGCGTCGCTGGGAGTCCATATGGGCCAGCGCTCGCTGCTCCCGCTCGGCTGATATAGTCACTATGGTCATACCCAGCCGTTGTAGTAGGAGGCGCTTGATGAGGTGGTTGAAGCATCATCGGGTTCCATGAGGTCGGACTATTACTCAGATCGGTCTGAGAGCGATTGAAGTTTGGCCTTGCATAGGTGAGCTCATCTGGTCGAAGAATCGGAGGCGCATCCACGTTCCGTAGGAGCGACTCGCGACGTGCTTCGAGTTCTTTGGCCGCCATCTCTTTCCTATAGGTCTTCTCTGACTTTTGACGCTGGAGCTTGGGCTGCTCGTAAGCAGTTGCGCTGAGCATGTGGTCTCCGGAGGTCCGTCGTGGTTCAACGGCAGATCTTGGTTCCTCATTTTCCCTAACTCGCATATCATGCTCTTCATGAGCACGTCGTCGGTCCGGAGACTTATCTCTGCGTGATGAGGTTCCACGCTCACGTGGTCGTCGACTTCCACTCCGGTGCCTTGACCGGAGGCGCTGGCGATTGGCTTCTACAATCCGCAACGGGTCATCTTCCTCATCACTGGCTTGGTAATGCTTTGCTTGTGGCGACATCGACATTGGAAGTGGTGATGATGGCGACCTTTGGATGGAACCTGCTTGCTTTGACTTACTCCTCCCGCGCCCAGTTGGGTCAAGCAGACCGCTTGGGCTCGGCTGACGACTGCTAGCTTTGCTTCGATTGAAAGCAGTTTCTGATCCCAGCAGACCTTCGGGAGATCTGTGGCGAACGGTGCGAAACGAAGTGTCCGACACCTTTGAACCGGACCTGATCTTGGAGGCGGTTTTTGGCTCCTCCCGAATGCTCCTGCCCTCTGAGGCCGGAGGCGAGTAAATACCAGATAACTGACCGTTTAGGCTCTCCCCACTGTTGGGATCCCTGTAAGTCTCTGGCGACATCGGCTTGGGCGAGGACGGAGATCGTTTAGCAGGACGAATATATCTTCTTTCATTCCGACCACGATCTTCGGATTTCTCTTGGGTCCTTCCCTTGCTTCGAGCTTTGTGCTCACGTCCCTCACGACTTTCCTGGCGCTTCCGTGAACTCTTGTGCTTCTTGGCATGGTAACCTGCCTCTTCCAAGCTGCTGATGTACTTATCTGTACTTCGTCCGCTAATACTAGGGCTCTTCGCAGATGTCTGACTGTGGCCGCTAAGCGAGGGTGAACCAGTATCGCTAACACCTGTTGAAAGCCCAGCAGAGCTTAGAGAGTTCATTGAGTTCATTGCGTGTGATCTTCGTTGGTCGGCCAGAGACGATATGTAGTGCGTGTGAACAATCTGTTCTGAGGATGGCATACGGATATGTAGTCCATCTGGTTTCCTGTCCCGAGAGCCATTGCGATCTTTCGATCTTTCTTGGAATGTCGCGAACGAATTCTGAGATGGATCTGGTAGGGTCCGTACAGTGGTCTGCGGAACTGCCGTCATCGGAGACTGTTTCGCACTCCCAGGGTCATAACGCGCTGAGGTCAGGAGTAGTGGTGGGGCTTCAGGAGTTTCTTTCTTTCCCTCCGCCGCTTGCGCCCTAGATTGTATTTCCTTCTCCTTTTCGAGATCGGATCCGGAATTATCAGGCGTTGGGAGTTGACTTGGTCGTGGGAAGATTGGTAAATTCACATCTACTGGTGTCTCTCCAATAGATGGAAGCCGGTTTCTGTGGAAGCCTCCAGGAGTGACTGTCCTGAGAGCCACGTTGTTCATGTTCCGTCTTCTGTCAAAACCTCCAGGTGTAGCTCCGCCAGGTGAGATAGCTGATTCTGCTATTGGCGTGACTCCAGGGCCATTGGTAGGTGTACGCTCGGTTGAGGCTAGACCTGGGAACCTGAAAGCGGGGGCAGTGCCATCAAATTGGGTGACGAGTTTCAGTGCAGAGTTCTTTGTCGTCATCCGAGTGGGTTGACCCGGCGGAGGCGACAAGGGTGGACTCAACATTGACGAGATACTTGACGGAGTTTGCGAAGGTGTCTCAATTGGTCGTGGCGATGGTGAACTCCATGGTATTGGGGGCTCGACCCCAGTGCACGCGAAGCACCTTATCGCCAGGTGTTGCTGTGAGTTTTCGACCACAAATTCTCCCCATCGACGAACAAGGTGAGCTTGTCTTTGCCAATCGTCAGGGAATATCAGGCAGGTCAGCAGTATAGCCTCCATGTAGTAGTTCCGCGACACGTAGACCTCCACCGCGTCTTCTCGATCGCCCATGCCGAGTAGTATTGTAGCCCCGATGTGGTACTCGCCTTGGGAGAGTAGTCGTTGTACGAAAGCCTGTCCCAGTTTGCCCATTGAACCCCCTCCGCCCATTGAGCTGAGAGCAAGTACCATCCAGTCTGATGAGCTGACATTACCTGAGCTGATAGCAGTAGCCATCATATCGGAGTCCACGTCGCCGAGCCATTTTGAAAGGAGAACGGCGCTGTGCGACCCTGATTGATGATGATTTAATTCATCCCTGATCAAAAGTTCTATGTCATCATGCCATCCAAAAACAACCTCAAGCATTCTCTTTCGACAATCACCCGGCCCCATATTTTCTTGGTCCAGAGGTTGATGTTGTTGATGGGCAACATTGCTGAGTCTGATGCGAGTGCGTGGAAAAAGATCAATGTATTGATTCTCTGGACTTCTGAGGATTTCGTTACGAAGACGAGAACCTTTAGACCGCCGTCCCGAGGATGCATAAGATGCTGTTGACTGATAGATGGATGTTTCCCCTGAGAACAGGCTGTCTCGGCCAACCATCGAAGGTGATATTGTGGAGAAGGTAGTGCCACTTTGAGTTCGGGAAGCAATTGATGGTATATGTCTTGGATACGCCCGACGATTAGATGACCTAGAGCTCACGGTATCGGTCCTGCTTGTGGACGAGATCGGGCTACCCATCTCCTCCCGCATCTGGCGGGCATGCTCGATCGATTGCATCTCATTGGCCGTCCTCTGGATGGTCGAGAGCGTTACAGGGCCTCGGTCTGGTTCAAGGGCGCGAGATGGTGGCATTGGAGGTGCTGCACCTGGGATATGATGATATGGGGCAGAAGTGTTGGTAGGAACCGCCGGAGGCAGCATAGGATTGTATTGGACGCTCTTGACCAGCGTAGGCGGGCTTGTATCGTACTGCTGTATGGTACTGTTGGGTCCAAGAGTGAACAGTGTTGCTTGTTGGCCATAGCACGCCAGACCTCTGACCCCATCGACGGTTGGTACTGGTTCGCAAGAAACATGCTTCGTTCGGACATCCCATGACCAAGTCTCACTAAAATGTATCGTCAGTCAATTGATTGATACAGTGGCCAATCCCGTCCGCGAGATAAGACACCACGTACCTATCCGAAAATTGTAGGACCCTTCCATTCTTTGACCACGCACACCAATGACGCCCTGGCTCTACATTATCCATTCTCTTGAGTATACGTATAGTCTTGGGTACTTCTGCCGCAGGTGGTTTCGCAACACTCCAAACTCGCAGGTCCCCGTCCATTGTCTGCGACGCCAGCATATCCGACTTTTGCTTTGTAGACGAGGCATGCCAGGCCAAGTTGACAATAGGTGATGGCGCACGTTGGGTCGTTAGGGTATGGAGTATGGTGAATTTGGCATCTTGCTTAGGATCAATGGTTGTTTCAATGCTTGCGATGAGGATGGACCCGTTCAGGTATCTGTCGTTAATTTAGCCATGCGCCAGGGAAACAGCCAGGAACACTAACCCGATGGCAAACGTCTGGCAATCCCACGCTGGTGCGATAGCTGTTATAGGATCATAGATAGTACGGGTTGATTTGTGCTCGCCATGCGATGGCGTGAATATCACGACGGTTCCTTGCGGGTTGCCTGCAAGACCCACGTCAGTACCCGTTTTGCTTTTTCTTCATATCACACATCCTTATCCTACCAAAAGCAACATTTCCATTCTTCATCCACGCCGCAACCCGGATCGGATCATAAGCATGAAACTTTGTAATTTCATTGCCCGTGAATATGTCCCATACATAGGCCGTATCCCCAGCATCGTAGCTGAGCACCAGGCGCCCAGCTCCTGTTTCGCTAACGTTGTCCACCGATATCAACAGCACCTGCTCTTTATGCAATTCAAACTTCCGCTCAACAGCCAATGTATCATGCTGCAAGCAAATGATTGTAGAGCCTTGGGCGAAGAGGAAGGTTGAGCCTGTCGCAGCACAGGGCTCGAATTCGACGTTGGTTGTACGAGGGTCTATCGGCGTCGCTGCCCTATTGATCGGAGGTCTCGTGCCCGAGGATCCAGAGCGTTGCCTTGCCAGCTGTCCTGCGGACATGGCGAAGGCTTCGCAACTGACGTCTGCGACGAACGATTAGAATTGGTTATCTCTCTATCTCGTAGAAGCGCGGCCAGCTTAGAAGCGCCATTCAGGTCATGCAGCGACTCTTGAGACGAAAGGTCGTGTGAGAAAAGAAGCTGTAATGGTAAACGCGGTAAGTGGAGCCAAGGACTTACCCAAATACCTCTTAACTTCTGCGCAAGATGCAACGTATGCAGTTGAGGAGGAATTGGTGGAGGAGGAAGGCTGGTGTATGGCAGTCTGAAACGAGAGGTCTGCTGCAAGTCACGCTGCGCGGCTAACACCACTTGCACCCCTCATGCACAAGGGAAAAGGTGTGACATGAGGAGGGCTGAGCGGTGTTTGCACAAAATGGAGAAAAGGGTTTAATTCCAGGGGAAAGCTGGATAAGAAGGTTTCAGAATATTGAAAAAGTCGGATCAGATTTAATTCAAGTCAAGATCAAATGTATGGACTCTGCCCTATCAACTGCAGCTGTTCAGACTTTCCCAACGGTAAGCCAAAGAGGAGCAGGCGCTTGGATGACGCTGGAGTCAATCAATCATCTGAGTAACTTGAAAAGAAGGACGGATTGGAATAGCTCGTGATCTGCAATTGATTGACAGGGACAAGGAGTTCGTTCGAGTCCTTACTGGATTCTGTTCGAAAGCTCTAGAGAATTGGAACGAGGATGTTGAAGTAACTGCAGTGGTGCATGTTGGCTCAAAACAGCGAATCCATGGGCGAGAAGGGCTCCCCAGCCAGCTTGCTCTCAGGGCCCGCCTCCCACGCTATGGCAGGCCGCGAGATCTTGCCAGGGATATTGTGTGTAGCTCCTGGACGAGCCGTAAATGGCGACAGTGTGACTGTTGGCTTCTGGGGTGCATGAAAAGAATAACGCTTGGATGCGGGCTATCTGTGGATGCAGGAACAGTTTGGAAGTGTGCCGGCGGCTATTGGTCCAGAGGTAGCGGCGACGCCTGCAAGCGTGGAAACAATGCAGCCAATGACAGCCGCAACATCAGTATTCTCGTAAGTATCTTCTGACCTGATGGTGTGAGGAGGTACGAATTAAGAATGGCGCGGCGCGTAGAGATGAAGCGAGCTGTGGTAGCAAGTGTCTCAAGTGCCCGTCTCTCAACGCGTGCCGGAGAAAAAGGTGGTCGTGAGACATGCTATCTTACCACATGGCATCCAGATATCCATCCGTTGGGGTGGGCCAGCCCAGCCCTTCAAGGACTATTGAGTAAGGTATACAATTGGCGTGATCCTCATATGCTCTTTGACAGACTCTCGGGTCCATTTCGATCACGTTTCTTTGCGAGATTGCGGAGGGGAGGCGTGATTTGGGGGTGTGGTGGGGAGTAAGAAGAAGAGTTCTAGAAGGCACACATCACATAACCCCCAATCTCATACCTTACCCTCTACAGCCAACACACAGCACTCTTCCAGAACTCTCAGACCCTGAGCCTGTTCTCGCCATCACTGCGACTTGCATATACAGCACGCAGCACACAGCACACAGCACACTCTCCCTATCATCTTATCACTCCCTCAATCACATTTTACAAATAATGATTTGTTCTCAACCATGTATGCGCTTGATAGATGGATTATCTGATGTTGATGATTTCTTGATTTTCTATCTACTACTGCTGCCGCTCACACTATCGCTGTTGTTCATCCTTCCCGCCCATCATCACTGTCACATCCCTCGCCGTCTCCCTTTAACTTTCGGCCTCCCTTCTCTGCGCGCAATTCGTCTTCTCCCTTGCTCCCAATCCTTCCATTACTTGCATTGCAGATTGTCCTCCAGTTCATCCTCCCTCTCGGTCCTTCGCTAAAGTGAGGCTTGCATGTGTATCATGCACAGCTGCCTGAAAACGGACAAAGTTCGCAGAGTGAAAATTTCCGGGTTTGCATCCCCGCCCTTAGACGGTCATAGTACTGCTGCTAGGTACTCGCGAGTTAGGCTGTGATGGTAGCCGCTCGACGTTGCGGGAGCCATTGAAGTACCGGCCCGATCGTCCTTTTTCGCCTTGTGCCCTTTCTCTCCCTTTTCGCAATCACATTTTAGGGATGCCTTCCTTTCACAAGTCGCTCTATTTTCGTCCATACGCAATTGATCATCCCCAAAAATCCATATCTCAAATCATTGCACCAGAAAGGGGACCCAGACGCTGCCGCCCGCATGGTTGAGTGGTCGCAGACCGGGTCCACTGATCATAAATGCCGAGGCGCTTCCCAAAGCGCTCAAAGGTCCTGCAGGACCAACTCAGCGGTGAAGCACACCGTAACTCTATTCGCAACAACCCTAGTGCCTCAGGGAGCCTGGTCCGCTGCGATTATCGTGGACGACAGTTGAGGTGGCTGGATTGCTGTTAAGCTCCGGCCGTGCCAGCAAACCTCCTGCTTGCGCCGGTATCGTTTAAGATTCGGCCCCTGCACTCTGCATAATGCGCCAGTAAGATGTGCAGATATGTTTGATGCTGTCATAACCATGCGAATATGGATCGCAGTACTGTGCGACTGTGGCGTTGATTTCGAGCCGTCTGTGGTAGAGACCTGAGGTGTTCAGACCTATGGCACTCAGATTGGGTATAGCAGTCTGCTAACAATTAGAATCGCGCAAGCAAGATGATGAAGGACAGTGGACTAACCATTAAATAATTACAAATCATTAGTCGTCAAAGTGTCTCACTCCGGGGCTTCAGTAATAGGGGTCATGGCAAGTGCCACCTTCCTCTTCTTCAAAGGCGAGCTCCTTCTCCTCCGCTGTGTAACTGGCGCGGCTTTCTTGGCTACCTGTGGTATTGCCTGCAATACCACCGGCGGCTGCTTCGTCTGTTCCCATGAGATCTCCGGCTCCTCGTATGTTGACACGCTTGAATCTGACCGAAGGTGAACCAGGTCAAGGTCAAGGAAGTCCTCGTCGGCGATGTGAAGGCTGGCATGGCTACCGCAGTATGAGCCGAGGGGCGCGAGAATGTCGCGGTTTGGCCAGTCCGGGGTTGCGCAGTTGGCAAAGGAGGAGGTGCTGAGTGACAAAGGTGGCGTTATTGGAGAGAGTGAGTATTGAGAAGAGGAGGATGATACTGGTGAGAGGCTGCGGTCTGAGGGTGTTGTCGACCCTGAGGCTTGTGAAGTCGGAGAAGTGCCGAGGTCAGGGCATGATGTCCTCGGCGGCGATATTGAAGCTTTGAAATAGTTGTTCCTTGACCTGGAGAAGGCAAGGGATGGCAGAGCTCGTCGTGAGCACTCGCTGTTTCCGGTGCTTCGAGACATGATGTCGTGTAGGTGAAAAATGCAACCGGAGGTAGGATTTCAGGCAGTAAGAGTCTTTAATGTTTGTTGACTATTGCGGGATCAGGCGACAATGATAATGTGCTCGGAAGTCGCCTGACTGAGTCATATATGGTAGCCCAAGATAATTATTCAATGTGTTCTCGCAACAGCGCGAAGCTTCCATAAGTGACAAACAAGTAGTGATAATATCTTGGAGTCCGGACAGTGGGCGGCGGATCCAACGGTGATACGGAGTGACGGTGACTTAATAATGTAATGTATGATATGACGCGCCGCAACCGCAGGCACCCAAAAAGTAGTGATGCGCGCGACACCTCGGAGCGAGCTGACAATAAACAACCCACACCAAAGCGGGAATATTTCGCGCACTTGCACTCAAGGAGACTTTCCGGCACGCACACAAAACTGTACCGCAACCCGAAAATAATCCACTGGTTTCGGCGTCAAGGAATAAATTATTGTTATTATTATTGTTATGATGGTGTATTGAATCCTAACAACATGGGCGGCCTGACCCTTTCATATAGGCTATTCGCCTCATGGGGGGGGGATTATCGAGCCATAAGAAATTCTCACTCAGCCTCTCTCTCTGACTGCAGGCGGTGTAACATTATTAGTTATTCATACCCAAACAGGGCATGCCACTAATCATACGGTGAGCACAGAGCACAGCAGAGCATGCCACACCTCCACCTTGCATCTAGAAGTAAGTACTACAAACAAGGTCGGGCCAAAAGCCTATACGCGAAAGCAGGACTACAAATCGAATGAATGGAGAGAAGACTCCGGCATCGCGATATCCAGTGGTACCTTAGGGCCTGAGAACAAATCCAGCCCGAGCCCCAGACTAGACTTCCTCCTTTTACGGAGTCGATACAGGAATCATGACTCACCTCAAGGGATTGGGCAGCCAGCAGCGACAACGAAGATATCGGTGCCCGCGCCGGGACCAAATCATTAGGGCCTAGAAAACAACAAACACACACCAGTGAACCAGCAAAGCAAAGTACCATACTACTTAAGTCTCGTTCCCGGGGCATGTCCGACCGCCTATCCCATCTCCCCGCGGGTAAGACAATGGTCGAGCGGTATATAAACCTCTATCTATGGCTTGCCCCTTCGGACCGCCATTTCACTATTTCAAAGCTTGACTCAGACCTCACAAAATGGGGGAAAGAGTCTAGAATAGGGTAGTAGAAAATAAAGTAACGCGCAAACGCACCAAAGAAAATGCCACGCGTGGATGGCCACCCATTTTTGGGGGTCCCCTTGGGTGGGATTACCAAGGCAGTAATCGGGCGGCGAAACTACCACGCGGGAGCTGCATCGGTGGGTTTTTTAGGGGGGAAAGCGGTGAAGCTACCAGCCAGCCAGCCACGGCCGTTTGGGCTGTACATGGTACGAGGGCTTTGTAGCCAGCGAACGATGGGGAGCCCCAAAATACCCGGGACTGACAACACGAATGCGAGGCGTGGGGTAAGGCGGATGGGGAATGCGATACGGCAAAGGTTGTTTTTCCTTCCTGTCCCCCGTGGGGTGGCGGTGGTTACACCTACTACTACGCTGGAATATACTCTAGAGACTCCGACGAAGAATAATGATATGCCATCATCATCATCCATCACCATTCATCGCAATACCGTGTGCGCAACAATTCCCGTTGCTAGAATATCTGAAACCAGAAAGTGCAACATGATGACATCGGTGTAAACGGAGTGCAGGACTCAAAGGAGGAATTGAGGATGTAGATGATGGTATTTGGTACGCCGCCGTGTAATAGCGGTGGGACGATCAGTCCGGTAATTTTCGGCGAGCGATTCCCTCCATCTCCCACAACCCACCGCCTTTCCCATGTGCCTCGGTGCGGTCCGATTGGCTTACGCGGGGAAGAAGGGAAGGGTGGAATGGAAGCAAGGAAAGATGACGGTTGTCCGTAATCATCGATTGCTATTTCCGTAGACCAATGCGTTTCAGATTCTAATCAGCGTTACAGTCATGCATGGATGTTGTGTCAGACGACGGACTTGATGACTCCGCAGGGATTACTTTCTAATCGAGATTACATATGCAACTTGGTGGGGAAGTCAGGAGTCATTGCTCGCATGGCTTGGAGGGATACCTTAATATTGCGGAGTAATGTAGCATGGCTTGGAGGGATAATAACATTGCGGAGTAAAGTAGTGTGGGGTCCACCTCCCTAAGGCACCCAATATGTTGAGGCTGAAGGCTGAACCTCGTTGCTAGACGCCTGAATTTGGGCACCTTACAGCCTCAATTCTCAGCTAATCCTACTCAGTCCTAATTTGAAACCAGCGAGGGCGCTTCTAAAAACCGTGAAGCATCCCACCCTCCGTAGGAGGTAGGAGTCTGAGAAAGGCTACCACTTAGAGAGCCATCCTGCAGTCCACTAGCTTGCGGTCACGTAGAGTTGTGCGTAGAAGTTTCCTATCAATGTTCATGGAATCATATCGTGTAAGGAGGATTCAAGCTTTCCATATGGAGCTATTGGTTTGCAAGTCTCGCTTGACGCCGCTGAAATACCTTGGAGGATTCCATTGTTGAACTTACTATGAGGCGTCCACCAGCCAATACCAATACTAAATCTGTGAAAGGAAGGATATCATCTCATGAACTCCGCGTGTAGCTGGCGTAGCTGTCTTCCTGGTCTTCCCCTTTTGTTCGCAGTGCCTTTCAAAGCCTGACTTCACTATGTTTTGGCAATTCGTGCCGTAGAACCGGAAAGCATGCCTGTCGGATGGATTTTCCCTCAATCCACAACAATGAATGATCCCAAGTTTTTAGTCAGCTTGAGTTTCCGATCCTGCACCCGCCACAGATGTTGTAGATGCGTTTATTGCTGCCTGCGAAGAATTCTCAGCTGGTTCAGAGTCTGAAACCAGAGTTGCCGACTTCGGAGGAGCTGCATCCACTATGGTATTTGCTGCTGCTGGTGTGGATTTCACATTATTCATGTGATGCGTATGCGCGGATCCTCTCCCGAACCCGCCTCTACCTCTCATCGTGCCTCCCCTCCCACCCATTGGCATTCCTCCCCCTCGATTGCCCATCATCGGCGCGCCTCCCCTGGCATTTCTAGCCTGTAATGTAGGACCGGTCTTGCGCTCCAGGACTACCACTTGCCCTTGGGCTACCTTGATTGGGCTTGCCTTGATCGCTTTCTGCAAGCTCTCGGGTTCTACGAAGTCAACATACGCGAACCCTTTCTTCTTATCTATTTCTACCTTGTTGATAGCACCAAACCCAGCAAAAGCTTCCTCCAGCAAAGGTTCCGTGATTCCCTGTGATGGATTCGCATGTTTCAGAAACGCTTGAGTCGCCGTCGATGGAGGTTGGGTAGATTTTGAGGGAGCTGAGGCTGCGTTTACAGGATTCGCGATGGGCGACGAGGAAGCTGGAGCCTTGGGAGGGGCTCTTGCGGCTGCTGGCCCTGTTGGTGGGATTGCAGGCGACTTCGTAGAATTCACAATGGCAGCAATTGGGGTACTGGCGATGCTGCCGGATGGATTGCTGGATGCCGTATTCGTATTCGTAGTGACCATTGGCTGGGACGACCCTGGGGTTGCTTTTGCAGCTGCTGATCGAGCTGCAGCGCCTGGTGTTCCACGCCTCCCACCCCTTCCACCAGCATTTCCGCCCAGACCAAGATCCCGTTGCAAGATCTTAGCCGCTGCACTCGCGTTTCCACGTTCGCGTTTCTTATCCGCAAGAGCAGCATTGGCGGTGCTATTTGGTGTGACAGTTGGAGGCGTAGTCACGGCGGCCACAACCTGGCTGGGTGAGGCTGTACCTTTGACCGTACTAGCAGCTTGTTTGTTCAGCACCTTCACTGCGTCACGCGCAGCCTGCTCCACCTTGACGGCTTGTGCACTTCGCTTTTTGGGAGAAGGCGGCGTTGCTGTGCTGCCAGTAGATTTGTTTTCCAGCGTAGCAGTAGCCTTGCCATCTTTCGAGTCTTGCCGAGCATGTTTGCTAGCCCTCGCAGGCGTATTCTCTTTGCCTTTGTTCGCTTTCTTATCTTTCAGAAATTGTACCAGGGGAGTAACTGTAACCTTTTCTTTACTCTTTACACCAGCGTCATTTTCTTGGTCTACGGAGGTAGACCTCGGTATAGGGTTTGTCAGACTCTCTAAGAAGTCTTTGAACTCCTGATCTTGATCGATTGTGCTTTGGCGAGCATCTTTGCGTGGCCTACTGTTAGGAACACGGCCGTAGGGTGCGAATTCAACAGAGGGAGGCCCAAGCAACGCGGCGTCTTTCGATGTTCCTTTGGCGTCAATAAAGGTAGTGTCTCGGACCTTGTCAGAAAGCAAAGCTATATACTCTTGCTTCATTAGGTGCAAGTATGCCCGAGAAGGTCTCGAAGGTTTTGCGGGACTAATGACCAGGTGTTAGTGCACTCTTTGAATACTGAATCTCTGAAAACGCTCCCATACTCCTTTGACACCTTGCCTTCTTTGTACACTGCCCAATCGACCTTATCCCTACCAGTCTTCCACTCGTCTCCCAGAGCTTCGTCGAACTCCGATTGAGTCAATCCAGGTGGCAGCCGTCTAATTATAATCTTCAACCTTGCTAAAGGTGCTCTTGATGTCGGTCCTTCTGACCCTCCACCAGACTTCTTCTGCGTCGCAGATGCTGGTATTGAGAGGACGCCATTGGAACGTAAAGGTTTAGCTATGGTAACACGGGGAGCTGTGGATGTCATTGCCGCAAGGGAGCTGTGAGATGGTGAATGAGATCTCGTCTAGCCTTAGCATGTACGAATTCGGTGCTTCAGGCCTCGCAGATAAATTTGAGCAGTGTGGAGTTTGAGGAAAGAGATGCAGCGCATTGAGAGCTAGGGCAACTGAATTGTTGATGGAACTGAAGGCTTACTTAGCGGGCATACGAGACTAACGGAGTTAAGATTAGATCCGGACAGGATAATGACCAAACCATAAAGTACTGAGAGCGAGTAAACAATTCACCTACGGAGACTTGGGACCAGTAACTGTAAGATACCAAGGGACGAGACCCTCAAGGCAGCTGAAGGCTACACTGTAATAAGCGAAGTGCAGGCTTTGTCCACGGGTGGTGAAAGGCGCTGTTTGTACCAATACGTCCTCGACATTCTGAAATTTCCCAGCTAGTCTTGCGTTACTACTGCTTCCTGTTACGTCCGTTAGGTGTTATTCTTACTAACTGGATATCAGCTCCTTGCAGGGTCCCTACCCGAGAAGTCATTGATTCTATAACAGCATTTTTGATTTATTTTCTTTATTTTGAGCAAAATGTAGTTAAACTAGCGTCACATTCCACATTCCAATCAAATCCAATTTCCTGTGATGTACTTCAAGAAGAGGCTTTGCTCTTTCTCTCTGCGGGGGATAGAGGGTACCGATACAGTTAGTTCTTGCTATGAGGGCGTTACTCGACTTCATTATTCTGTCGCTGCTATGCGCTCCCGCAACCGCAGCTCCCACAACGCTGATACGGACAATCACCATAATACCGATCCCCTTAGAGAGAATGACGCTCAGTCCCACATACCGTCCTTATCCAAGCGCCTCAGGGACAGGTGGCTCTCCAAATGCTAACTCCACGCTGCTATCTATCACTCTCAATTACCCTACTACCATCTCTACCCAAACTATCTTCACCGCCGCCACAACTTTTTCTCCTCGACCAAATGCTACACAGACTATATCCCCAGTCAATTCGTCCATAGTCTACAATGGCACCTCCATCCCAGCTCCCTATGAAAACACCTGTACACCAGATTCCATTCTCTGCGACAGTCAAGCTTCATACTCGCTCTGCGTTCCTCTCCTGACTAGCTCAACAAAACATATCTCGATTGGCTCAGTACCAGATGGTACGATTTGCCTTGATGGAAGCATTGATGGTATGATCAATGGGACCTGCACGCCTAAGGGGACATTGCATTGTAATGTTGACGGAACAACATACTTTTCCTGCGTTGAAGGTGTGTCATCCCAACCATTCTTCAGCATCAGTTGACTTCTGACTTTGCTGATCTCGTGTATAGGAGGATTGATGATTGTGGGCAACATGCCCTCAGAAACAATGTGTCTGGGTGGAACCATAGTCGGATACTGAAGACGAAGCGGACGAAAAATGTAGTATAGACCAATAGGCGTAAATCGGTTGCAACGGAGTTGGACAGATTATGGATTACTCGCCTCATCCTCCGTCCGGTCTTCAGGCCTTTGCTTGACCAATGATTACCAGTCCGCAAGCCTGCCTCCTTCTATCATGCAGTCCTTGTCGCTTTGTATAGCAAGTGTCTCTCCGTCAAGGTGTCGAATTTATTGGACGACGCCATTCACACATCGATTTAATTTTTCCATTGCACATGCAGCCTTCCCAATGCCGTCCCGTCTTCCCGAAATCTAGAACTTACCTCCCTAGCCTGACGCGAATTTGTAAAATTCCACAAAATTCTCAGTGCCGTCTTCGCCCATCAAATCTTTAGCCTCGTGATCTTGGTGATGCATCCGGAATCGCACATGTAATCCCATCATTATGAAATCTGGGCAAAAAACGGAGTCTAAAGGTACAAGGTCAATATTGAAACGTAAGACTTAGCTCAGATGACATAATCTCAAAGGGATGTAGGGTGAACAACCCTGGTCGGTCTGCCCACTCATACCGTTTATTCCCAATGAGTTGGCGCAGGGTTTCCCGTTGTTCAGCGCTTCCTCAACGTTGGATCCTCGTGAAGTGGAGCTTGCCACCCCTTATATCCCACACTGGGAGAGCGAATGGTACTTCAGGCCAGCCATATTGGTCATTGCTTACGGTTTTGCTGTTGGTGTTTGTAGCAGGACCAATGACAAATAGGGAGGAAATTGTTCCGTTCAAATCTGAAATGGAGCCATTTAGAAGATTTGCCGAAGAATTAGGTAGCATCTGCGATGAAGATGATAAAAATTTGGAAAGCTGAGGAAGCAAGGAGGGTTGTGGATAATGCTAGTCCTAGAAGGCTAAGAAGAAAAGGTGCATAGTAACTTGAGACCCTGTCCCTGACACCGTTGTGTATGCCAGAACGAGCATAGTGCTTTACAAAGATAGGTCCCACACCGTTCTCAGAGAATACCTTAAGATATCGAAAAAGAAAACGGGATGGGGACAAGATGTATTGATCGTCGCCAATGACTCGGATATGCTCCTAGTCGAACTTAACGATCACGATTCTATAATCTAGTCTGCGTTTAAGAATTCGACTTCCAGGATTGCCTTTACATCCATGTTGCTTATAATCGTAAAATGTGGAATTTCAATCGCTCCCCATTGAATGACGAGGCCTCTAAATTCGAGCAACGCCGCAATCGCCAGCTTATAAGTGAGCCAAGGCCCTCCCGTACGTGGCGTTACGACGCTCATTTGGAACCTCACATTAGACCCTACCCTGACAAAACCAATGGGTCTGCTACGTATGTCTTCTCCCAGTCAGCAAAATTCAAGGGCTCGTTTTTCGTCATTTCGGAGAGGAAGAGAGAAGTTTCGTACTCCCGGCCATCTCAAGTTCAACTTCAAAGGGCCGACAGCGGAGGAAAAACAGCTGGCATATACGTACTCTGCTCGCGGCGCCATTGAATCACTTGTCCGTGAACGAGATCTTCAAGAACGATTCTCTGGAGGAAGGTCCCTTTACGTTGGGTTGCGGGGAAGTATAGTACGCCGGCAGTGACGCCCGGGATCCTTACTGAGAGTGGCATATCAGGCCATTCATTGCTGGTGAGGTTCGTCATGGTAGACGGCAGCATTGTTCCATAACTATTGTTTAGAACAAACGTCAAATTGTTTGCGAGGGCTGGTGTGTACGTCGATAATGGATATTGAGGTAGTTGTAAGGCTGGTGAAGCGGTTGTGGGCGCAGACGTAATCTCATAGAGAAGTGTGCAGGAGTAGAGAAGGCTGAAGCAGCGGCCCAACCCTCTGGGTACAAGCATACTGGCGGAGGACCACGGAAAAGAGGCGTTAAACAGTTGAAAGTAGATGGTTGAACTAAGAGACGCTTCGTATCCACGTATACTTATGTAGAATTATATGAGTACCATAAACGCACACAGGCGCACTTAACACAGTACCAATACGCATGGACTTGTTGGATCGCCTCGAAACCCGGGAAGCGAGCGGCTCTTGTTTCCAAACGTTGTCGAAATTGATCCGCCAGATATGCGATCGCTATTTGTACGACTGTGTTCTAAAACATGTGATAGAGCCTCGGTCGAAGCGCCGAGAATGCAGGCATAGTAGGCGCAACAGGCATTGGTGGCATCAAGCCGGCCTGCAATCCTGTTGGACTTGATGTTAGCGATGTTTTTGAAGAACATACTTACTTCTTCGTCTCGCCCAGAAGTAGAATAACATTGAACTAGGCCGAGAGACCGTTGCTGGCTTCAACGAAGGGTAAGGACCACCGAATGACCTTCCGATAGGGCTTCGTGCTTAATAGAAACCCATCTATGTTGTCTCGGTGTGTGAGACAACAGTAGCTGAGTAATTACGTCATTATGCAGATGCGAACTGCAATATGATAAGACACCACGTCCTCTATATATAAATGATGTTATCAACGCCCAAAGTCTGATAGCCAATGAGGCTGTCAATGGCACCGCTCTGGTGACGAGACCCTGCAGCTTTGGAAGCCAATCACGAACATAGACAGTGTAGAATGGAGAATTGACACTCTTCGAACGGAACAACCTTTTACTGCAACTCAGTCATTAGGAGATGCCTCGAGCTCTGCGCATAGGCATTGACGTGGGTGGTATGGAGCGCTCAGGTTTCATACTCTGGTACCGCGTCACTAACATGATCGGCCAGGCACGAACACCGACTCAGTGCTCCTGGACACTACCACCTCAGCAACATCCACAGCATCCGTTCTTGCATGGAATAAGAAAACTACAACACCAGACATCACGTCAGGTATCCAGCAAGCCACTGCCGAACTTCTGGAGACCGCATCAGTCAAGATCGATGAAATCATCTGCGTGACACTTGGCACAACGGTGTGTACACGCTTCATTTCCCGTTGTACCAAGTTCATTGACCAGTCGCCAAGCACCTCATCAATGCGCTCGTTGAACGAGATCCCCGCAAATTGCGCCGTGTAGGAGTCATTCGTCTTGCCTCTCATGGCTTTACTCGTAAAGTACCTCCTTTCGTCGAATTCCCTACAGCACTAAGAAACGGTAGGGCTCTACAGTGTTCTCTGTTGACCGGAAGTGTATCACTAAAGAACTTTAGTGATATATGGTGGACATCATTTTATTGATGGCGGACTCCAAATTGACGGGACAGAGATCGGCACAGTCTCTCACGCCCAGGTGCAGGAGGTCTGTAAGCAAATCAGAAAGTCTGGGATATGTGACATCGTCGTCTGCGGCATCCATTCCCCAATTGACTCCATATTCCATCAAGAGCGCAAGTGCAAAGAGTTTTTGTTGCAAGAATTGGGGTCTGTCAATGTTGTGTGCTCTGCAGACAGTGAGTCTCATTCTCTAAATCCTCAGTCACGCATGGCTAAACAGGGTCAGTTGGGGAGATCGGCATACTCGAAAGAGAGAATGCGGCCATACTCAATGCCACAATCCAATAATATGCCGCAGTTGTGTTTAACCAGATTCAGCAGGGCTTGCAAGCAATTGGACTGAAAGACTGTCCCATACTCATTTCTAGCAATGACGGCAGCATGTTACCCATAGCGGAGGCCAAGCTCACCCCAATTAAATCCATAGCAAGTGGGCCTGCGAACTCTATGCTTGGAGCCTCCCATCTGGTTGCATACAAGTCTAACAATGAGGGATTCTCAAGTAAAGACGAGAGCAAAGAAAGCATGATCGTTCTGGACGTTGGCGGTACCACTACAGATGCTGGCGTTCTAATGGCGACAGGATACCCTCGGCAAGCTTCAGCATATAGTAAGATTGCCAAAGTCCAGATCAATGCTCCTATGCCGGATGTCACTAGTGTGGGACTTGGTGGCGGTTCTATCGTCAGGACAACATCAGGAGGAGTAGTAATGAGCATAGGTTCAGAAAGCGTTGGCAATAGATTGACAACCGAGGCGCTTTGTTTTGGGGGCAGCGTCCTCACCGCTACAGATATCGTTGTTGCCGCAGGACTTGCTCCTGGCGTAGGCACAATGCCTGTTACGCTTGACGCGGTCACGATATCCTCTGGACGGGCTTTGCTTGCAAGCAAATTTGAAGATATCATCAATAGCGTCAAAACTCAGGCTGGCTCTTTACCTACAGCCCTCGTTGGCGGTGGTACGATCATTTGTCCGCGTGAGCTTAATGGAGGGACGAATATCGTCAGATCGCCTTTCGTCTCCGTTGCGAATGCTGTAGGGGCTGCCACAGCCAAGATAAGTGCTAGCGTGGATACGATATACAATACCAATAGTGCAGCTTCGCCTGTTGAGCGGCATAGACTTGACGAGATCACGAAGGAGGCTGCTACAGAGAAGTGTGTCAGACAGGGCGCCAGGCCGGAGACTGTCCACACAGTCGAACAAAGTGTCTCGGAGATGGCTTATATATCCGGGAAGCTTAGGGTAATGGTCAGGGTAGTCGGCGAGATTGGATCGAAATTAGAACACGAGACCCCGTCCTCAGGGTCGGATACATCTGACCTCCCATCTTCTTTCTTGGAATCCAAACCCTCCGAAAACGGCCAGTCTTTCCCACAGCATGTCATGCGACTCTACAACGACCAGGCGGAGAGGCTCATAGCCGGTCAAAACCTCTTGAATTATCATCCACAGGTCAAGAACAAGGTGTGGAATCTCACAGAGGTTGACATCGACTGGCTCTCAATCGGCTGCTACATCCTAGGATGTGGCGGCGGAGGCTCGCCGCATCTTGCATCAATAGAAGCAAAGCAACTATTGCGCGAAGGCAAGACCTTGAGCATAATAGATGCCGAAAACCTTCCGCCCTCGGCGCTCCTCCCCCCAATCGGCAAGCTAGGGTCCCCCATGGTAAGTGTGGAAAGACCAGGGGGGAAGCTTCGCTCCGATGCACTCGATATAATGCGAGCTCATCTCGGCCTCGATGACTTCGAAGCAACCCTCTGCGTTGAGGTTGGTGGCTCAAACGGGCTTACGCCACTTCTATCTGGTTCTGAAGAGCACCCGGTCCGTTCAATGGTCGATGGGGACCTGATGGGGCGAGCGTACCCCACCTGGGAAATGATAACACCAGCTCTCTATAATAACGACGTCAACAGCCTTCTTCCAGTGAGCCTAGCAAGTGGGACTGGAACGGACATGTTGTTGCAGAAGGCTCAGGATACACTCGCTGTGGACAGCGTCCTAAGAGCGTGTTGTGTTACCATGGGTTGCTCTGCCGGTGTCGTCTCAAGACCTCTCACTGCAGAGGAATTCCTAGACCAGGGATTGCTGAACACGCATTCCCTAAGCTGGCGAATTGGTCGGGCAGTTACACGTGCGCAAAGAGGGTTTGGCGAAGGCACCGCAGCGGACGCTATCATAAGGCAGTGTGGTGGAGCAGATGCCGCGGCAATCACATTTGAAGGCAAAATAATTGATGTCTCGAATATCTTGTTTAAGGGACATTCCATTGGTCAACTCGTGATTGAAGGTCACACTCCTAAGAGTCTTGAACCTGAAACGGAAGACTCCTCAGGAGCGCCATCCAATGCACACTTGCGTATTTCCTTCAAAAACGAAAATTTAAACGCAGAAGTGACCAAAGGACCTTGGAGTGGGAAGGTGAGCGCCCTTTGACGTCTTGGACGGTATAATATTGATAGAAAAGCAAGGTGTTAGCAACCGTGCCTGATCTCATTGCAGTCCTCGATGCCCGCACTGGACTTGCTATCGGAGTTCCCGAATATAAATTCGGTCTTCGTGTTACAATTATTGCAATCGCGGCATCACCTAAATGGACCTCCGAGCTTGGTTTGGCCCTGGGCGGGCCATCAAAGTTTGGGTAAATGCTTGATCCTCCTGTATCGATAATACTGATTGTTTGTTTTCAGGCTGGATACCAAGTATAGCCCAATCGGAGTGCACAAGCTGCCGCAAAGCGTAATCCGTGAGTACGCAAGGTAGGCGTAAAGGGGACACCAAACAGTCGAAGCTCGTTACGCGGAGAATTCCTGTAGCAGTCAGTTCATAGAGCCAGCAAAAGCGCTAAGGAGACTTATAAAAAATAATCCCGCCGCTATCCAGCCCCTTTCACCCCAAAGGACTTCAAGAAAGGACAGCGGCAAGACCCTTCGGCTCTCCACCACTACTTCCCCAACCCTAGAGAACCAAGCACGACCACCCACTTCTCACCTTTCCACCCCACATCAACCGCTTCAGCCCGAACCTCAACCACCAACCAGCGTCTTCCCAGTACCTTCAAATAAGCCATCATCATTGCCCGCAATAGCACTGGATCCCGCCGTGCAAAATCAACATTCAAGCGTCACCTAAACCATCAGCACAACCATACTCCACAGTAATAGCCAGTCAAGCATTGCAAAAGGCAAACGCCAGGGACAGACAAGCCTAAACTTTGATCCTCACACTGGAGAGGTCCCGCCCTAGCGTCCATGATCCTAATGCTCCGCCTAGCCAGATCTTACAAGCAGAGAGATAGCCATACCTCAAGTTTCAGAGAGCCTCCATGTCTCATTTGCACGGTGATGGGGCAGCACTTACTGGGACTCGATAGACTTATATGTCGGTGACTGCAGGGGATCTCTGGAATGGACTAGAAGATGGAGAAACTGAGCGTCTGCAACGTCCGTGGAAGTGTCCGTATGAGGTGGTAGGTCTAGTCTGGTGGTCTCCAACACCAGGAATTATTCCCCAAACAAGTCAGTTACCATAAAAGGAAACAACCATACCATCTCGATTCAAGCACCATCATCCCACCAACCAGTTTTCTCGCCGACACATATCCTTGCCTTCATAGCACCAAGCGACCTCGGCATTTAAACCCAATCTCTCCTCAAATCTCTCTTATTGTGGTGCAGTACCCTCAGAGACAAGTCTTTGATTCCGCTCCCGCTTTGTATTGCAGGAGGGCATTGATGTGAAGCGAACAAAGTACATCTCCAAAAACCGCTTCCTTCTCCCGTAGGGAGGTACACGCACCCAACACAACCAGTAAAGGCTGCGCGAGCGACTTGATATCGGCGTTCATCAATCGACTCTTGGGCTGAACCCAACAGGAGATGATTGAAGCGACTGGTCGGGACACGCTACGGAGAGCGACTACGCCTGTGGCTGGTGCCGTGGCCTAGGCTTTGTGAGGGATTGTAGTAGAGGCGGATTGGACGGTGGGGTCCTTGCCTTTCGCAAGGCGAGGAGGTAGGGGACACGCACGGGATGTCTTTGTGACGTAAAAAGGTAGCCGGAGCGAGACGCTTTGCCATGAGCTCAGCAGAGCAATTCCTGAGGTAGGAAGTGTTCTGAGAGCGGTCGCAAGTCACATGACAATTCTTCTGTATGCAGGGAGACTTCGCTGTGAAACTCTATCCACGTTCTAGGCCTGGACCGTGAGAACATGTGGGGAGATGCACGTCCGGCGAGTGAGCCTTTGCTGAGAGGTAGAAATGTATGTGACCTGCGCCCCTTTGTGTAGGCATTCATCGTAAAGGTGGTATTAACGTGCTCAGCCTTCCCACGCAGCTCACGAAGATCCCAAAGACATCCACAGAAAGTGGCGCCCGACGCATTCCACCCACCGTCTTCCTCCTTCTCCCATATCCTCATCAACAAAGCGTCCCCTTCATGACCAGAGCATGATGCCCAGCAGGATCCACTCAAGCGCGTCCCCAGTACAGAGATCTTACCAATTTCGGCGCTTCGGTAGATCCCCTCACCGTCATTCGACACTGGACGTCGAAAACCCGCTTTCACTTTTCTCGACCGATCCCAACCCCACCCTAAGGCGAAGCCAAGAACAGTATCGAAAAGCTAATCACAAGCCCGACAGCTATGACCGCGAGACTGAAACCGACAAACACTTAGGGTTAAGTTCCGAAATCTATCCTCCCTGCACTACCCTTTACACCCGAGGGTGCAGCACAGCCCGACTCCCAGCCACAACAATGCTCAATGAGACCGTGCTATGAGGCTCGAAGATTGGGGCAGAATGTATGGGGCGCGCAGGTGCGTGTAGAGGGCTCCTTGGGGGGCATTCTGTCAAAACAGAAGATAGACTTCGGAGAACTGTGGGGAGGGAGCGCTGCGTGATTTGTTGGGTGCCTCTTCAAGAGACGAGAGATTTGAGGTGGGAGACTTGGAGGGCGTAGTGCTTTTGGTAGCGGAGTGGTATAGAGGGCCGGATATGGTTGATGGTGAGTGGAGGAATGATTGGCAGTAGGTGCAAGTTGGAGAGGGCGTTGTCAATTCCCTAGTGGACCACTGTTTTGCTTGCGAGAAAATTTGCTCTGCGAAGTGGCTGGAACGAGGTTGACTTTCCTACGCGACTAGACTTTAGCGCGTCTCGCCCACCCGCGCTAGCACGTGGACACGACAAGCATCACAGACGTATGTAAATTCAGGTATGGATGGTAAATGGCTTCAGAGTCTTACAGGAGCATAATGTAATATAAGAGCATTATTTATAAGACTAGGAGTTTGAGGTTCAAAGGTGTGTACTTTGTAATTGCTTTGCCGCTTGATAAGTATTTGGAAACCCTGAATACTAAACATAGGTAAGCCATACATGTAGTAATAGGTACAAGAAGCGAAAAATGTGCATGTTTTCGGCTGCCAAAAGGGTATATCCCCACAGAAGCACTAGCCAGCGCTCTTTGTGATAAGCAATAACGCCGAAATGTATGCAAGTGGAATGCGTAACGCCTTCCTTAATAATAACCATCTGCCGTCATATGCTCACATTGCCCTCATCATCCTCGGGTCCCTCTTCTTTCCAAGCAGCAGGGAATGGACCGATTTGCCCGGTGAAATTGCCTTGTTCTTTGAGGTCCTGCGCTCTGGCGTCTGCCCAGATGCGTTGGAGATAGATTCTCAGCGATCGTAGGCCACGCAGGTAGCCCCTGTCCACGTCGTCGGGATAGTGAGGCGGACATGGTACAGTTTCTGGCAGCTCGTCCTCGGCCGTGACGCAATTTGCAAAATCTACAATCTTGACTTTGATACTCGATCCCGGTTTCTCCTCGTGGTCCGAAGCATTGCCTTGTGCGGCATCGTCTTTTGGCGTGCCCTCATAAAGCATGAGTAGACTGCTCGCATAGAATCGATAGCCAGGTAGACCTTGTATGATATTTTCGAGTGTAGCAATCTTCTCTAATAGTACTGCTACGTGTCTGGAGACACTGGTGTAAGAGAGTCCATCATACAAGAACCGCGTGAGAGCGGCTTGGAATTCATGGCCCGCTTTAAGATTTCGTCCGAAGTACTTGTCCTCAAATAGGTATGACTGCTCCTTGATGTTCCATACTTGCATGCCGCAGAGGCGAACGCCGAGCTGCTGGGAAGTAGTGAGCTTGCATTTGCGACGTTGAGACTTCTTTTTCTTCTCAGTTGCGTCAATACCGTACTGGCGGGTACCCATCTTCAAATCCAATACACAGGGTCTTTCCATGCCCGCCGTAAGGTCTTCAAGTAAGAGAAAGTGTTGGACCCGTTCATCAGGGTGCAGTTGAGCTTGCTTCGGGTTTGACGGAGTCGCGGAAAGCCTGGGCAGAGGGTCTGGTGTCATTTCTGGAGCTTCGAAAGCAGCATTGGTATGAGCTTGGCCCGCATTACTTGGTTGATGGTGGACTTCGTCATTGTTGCCATCGGCCACTGTTTTCTGGCTGTCGTCAAAATGCTCCCCTGTTATTGGCTTTGGTCGAACCGTGGTTTCCAAATCCATTGCGAACATCTCGTCTTCCTTGTCGCCACCGTAGCCATCGTCTTCATAATACTCTAGTCCACTGCGTTCGGAGCCATCGATATTGACTCGCTTATGATGCAACCCTGCCCCTGAACGCCGTCGGCTAATACGCTGTGCTTCATGAACATGTGTTGTGCCTGATTCGTCATTTGATGTTGGGTTTTGACCGCTATTTTCTGGTTTGACAAGGTTGCGATGCTCTGGAGGCAGCGAGCTGCCCTGGCGACGCTGGAGCGAGGTCTGGTTCTTCCGACCCTGTGCAGCGGACTCGGTCTCCTGGATAGCTGAGTCGCGAGAAATATTGTGATTAGTATCGGACCGTGCACCGCTCTCAACAGAAAGCGGAGTTCGGCTTATTGCTGTCCTTCTTTCATCGCCTGATTCTTTGACGCGGGGTAGAGTATGATGGGTACGACCATGCCGTTTGGGTCGAGCCATAGTTGGGGAAAATACCTCCCTAAGAACTTGTTCCCGTAGCCGAGTGTTTACAGTAGTGGCACCCCAGCTAGCGTTATGCTTATGAAGTGAGGGTCTAGATTCTTGTCCTTCGGTCTGTGATTTCCTCCTCTCGGATTCATTGTTTACACCAAGTATGCCATCGGTCTCCATTCGTGGATGGCCATTGCTAGTACTCACTTCCTGAGGCGAATCTGTGGTAAGAGACTGGAACGGGAACAAGCTTTCAGGAATGATATGTCGGTTGTTGGCAAAGATGACTTGAGGTACTGATATGTTTTGCTGCGAGTGGCTTACAATACGCGGTTGCTCCCCTGTGTCTTTGGATCCTGACGCTGCGGTACGTTCGGTAGTTGTACTCTCTCCTGAACGTTTGGCGTCTACTTCATTGCGCTCATGCTCAGGTAGTGGTCCAGCTGCGCCTGATGTCGAGGTTTGATCTCCATCCGCGGTGGGTCTTGCACTTTTGGAAGCTTTGCGATACGTTACATTCAAGACCCCGATATACCTTTTCAAGTCTGTCAGCTTTTGAAACCAGCCTGAACGCATAAACATTCTCATATTAAAGATTTCAAAAGCTCGAGACCTATTTGACGCAGCTAAAGCACTGGGAATCCATACCTTGGTAAGAACTTGAGTAAATCTGGATGCTCACGTTCAACCACCTCGTAGAATTCATTCTCTCGGTTGCTAAGTTGTTTGCACACTGCTCTCTTCGAAAAGCGAAAGACAGTCGTGTGGCCCCCAACTTGGTGATTGTAAGGTTTCAATTCAACAGCTCGTAGGGGTGCGGCCCGGGCATGCCGAGTCTTTCGAGTCCTCGATAGTAGATATGAATTTCGGCTGTTTGGTGATGCCCTTGGCGTTGCCTCGCCATCATCGGTAAGACTTGAATCTTCTTGCATGCTTGGGCGACCAGCCTCTTCCAGAGACTCGTACTCCGATTCTGATGCTGAGGACAACCCGCTTTCTAGGGGCTGTCCAGCTTGTTGCATATCCCCATGCAAGTAGCGGTTCTTATTGTGCACTTGTAAGGCTATGTCAACATCTTCAGAAGGCGCTTCATTCTTATCAGACATGGAAATCGCAGGTTCAGGCAGTCTCGTATCCATGTCAATCTGAGCTTCTTTCGCTTTCCTTGCATGGTGAATGCTCACATCTTCTAAAGCGTCTGGAGACGGCGCTTCATGAGGGTAATACAGCGCTGACGATATGTGCTCAGCTTCTTCATCCTCATTTTCAGGGTCCTCGATTGCCTGGCTCGAGCTCAGCATATCACGGTTGCTCGTATTGTTCAACAGAGCATCCAAATGACGAGACGAGGGATCTTCGTCTTTTAAGTCTACGCCTTGTGAAGTAATCTTGGGCTGAGTAGATCTGAATTTGTCATGGAAAGGAGCTGCAAGGTTATGATAATCTCTTATCTCTTCAAGCAGCCTTGGAGGAATTTTTCTTTTGGCCGCATCCCCCGTCTTCTCGGATTTGTCTGCCAGGGACCCTTTCGCGGTGTCTACGGAGGGGCCCGCATCCCCATGAGGGCCTTTGGATGGACTTCTTCTGCTACTTGCGGTAGACACTATAATGGGATCTTGCAGAGACGAGTCATTGTGCTTGATATTCCTGTGGTCATGTTCAGAGTGCACAGACATGGGCCTCTCGGTGTTCCCAAGTGGCGCAGTTCGATCATGTCGGAGTGGCATTGGCCTTCCCCGTTGGCCATCTTGTGGCCAATTTTCATTATTTGGGTTGTTCTTGACCAAACTGGCATCGATGGCATTATCAGACGCTGTTCTGGACCTGTCTTGACCCCTTCTGGCACCCTGAGAGGCATTGTTCTCCTTGAATAGCCCAAGTGTATGGCTAGATTTCCGACTTCGTGCATGCGAGGACGGCTCTGCATCAGCTAGTGTTGCCTCAATACGCTTCTCCACGCGCCCCTGACTACTACGACTCAAGCTCCTATGTCTGTTTTCCGCGAAAGCCTCCTCTCTCGCCTCCGATACCTGGCCCGCACCTCCGCCATTGGAAGCATGTGATAACTCCCGACCCCATGATCCAGACATCCGTGTATGCCCAGGAATTCCCTGCGACTTTGTGCGGGGTGTACGTGGTATCGATATTGGATGGCTGGCAGGAGGGTCGGTATTTGTCCTCTGTGACTGCTCTAGATATGGTGTGACACTGGAATCATCTTGGCCATTGGGACAATCCTGTAGAGGTTGGGAGTAGTCTTGTAGAGGGCTGAGACTTGTGGAATAACGATTATGGGAAGAGCTTAGGGAGGGGCTTGTAGACGCTCTTAACGGCGGTAATTGCGATTTGCTAGATGAGTTGGACAGGTTATGTGAAATGTTAGATGATCCTTGCACACAATTAAGTGGCTCTTGAGGAACAATCTCTAGGTCGCTGTTGCCGTTCATGGTGGGAGGAAGACGCGGGGTGTTTGGGTCGCTACCCTCAAAATTTGGGCGGGCAGCATGTTCCCCCGGAACATCGGGAAGGTACGTCTCATATCCAGCGACACCTCTCAGTGTTTTTGAGGATAATATATTCCCATTGTGCCCGGTGAAGTTAGTGGGCGTTATCGTCGTTGACTCCGACGAGGGTGTTGGACTCGATACATCCCCGTTCTCTATGCGGGCCCCTAAAGACCTCACCGAAGAACCGAGTGAGGTGTTTTCTGAAGCAAGAAAGGGTTTTGACATGAGCAAAGCATCGGTGAGTGGCTTCCTGAGCCTTCGTCGTTGGGGAGGGTTTAGATCTTGGCTACTTTACCTATGGAATAGATATCCATAGGGCGGGCTCGGCGGGGACGGCGTACTGGTTCTAGTCCTTACTACTGCGGGGGCGCCTTCGGTCCCGGAAGGAAAGGATCGAAAGAACCCAAATATCACAACTTGACCGCTTGTTGATAAAATTGAAACGCTCTAATCTACGCTCTTTCGACGACCACGTTTTGGGGAGCCTTGTTCTACAGGTTCAATCGAGGAGCACGGACGAGCTCGTTAATGCAGTTGGAGCTGCCACAAGTTTCAATTTCCGATGCGGTAAACGACCTTCAATGAAGGAACGTGGTACACAAACATTTGTCACCTCTTAAAAGTCCAATCTTCCTTGCAGCCTCTTTACAGATTGTACAAGTCTCCACCCTGGATGCTCAGACCGCCCATGTCGCTTGTCTCGAGCTTATATGGCTCATGCAACGACGTATCTCTAGTTTTTGAGGTCTCTGCCCACACAAGATCTTCGCTACCAATCGTTTCCCAACGTGCGTTCAACGTGCATGTCAACTTTCCTCAACCAGTCCTAGTCCTATTGCCCGGCCAATTCGAATGCAGCCTCATTTTCTCGCTGTCTTCATTCGACAATGCGAAGGCTATGGAGTATGTCTATTTAGACCCGAAATTATGGCGACTTGAATGCGGTCTATGGACGTCAAAATGTCTCTCTTTCTCGTCCAATCCGCATAGGCCGTGGAACATAAACGTGTCACGGTCTGTTCGAGAGATCTACAAATACCCCCTCAAAGGTAAAAAGAGCGCTTAAGTGCTATCTTGACTGGATTGAGGAGAGTAGTCATTCATGTTTGTTGCGGGAGACGCATCGAAAAGACGTCACCTGACTAACGTGGTGTGATCCAACTGCTCATCACTCATGCGAAGGTAGCACGAGGAGTGCTATTTGAGTAGTGATTGGTAAGACGTAATAAAATCGTCAGATCACATAATTGTAAGGAACAGCGCATCAATTTGACCGAAGAGGCGCGCAGAATGATCTGGGCTCCCATCAACGCACTTCACTAACATGCAGTAAAGGCACGGGGAAAGTTACACAATCATCTGCTTCGAGACTAAGCAATGGGGTATCTCTTGTCAACGTGTGGACCGCCAGTAGCTGACGTGGCGGCCATGCTTGTACTTTTGTGGCTCTACAAGCCTTTCAGGCTTCCTTGCGTACAACTTCGTTCCCCTTCCTCAGCATCGACTATAGCCATGGATTTTCAAGACGAATTGGGACTCCGGAAAGATCTCGTTCGTGGCTGCATCTATCCATCCATCGCAACATCTTCCTGCTTTGCACCTTTTGCGCCTGATATCCATAAGACATTGTTACACCTGAAGACAAAGGTTCTTAGCATTCTCCCATGAGTTCGAAGATAGCGTCGCTTGAGTATGGGGCTGTTGTGCAAAGATAGCCTGCATCGGCTCACTTGTTTGCACCCTCTAACTCAAGTCAACATGAGAGGAGTTGACCAACCGTATTAAGACCTGACCCAAAGTACCCGTGCTTTTGCCATCTATAAATTCCTCTGTATTCGAGAGTTGTACATTCATATAAGAGTCAACGCTGATCAATCGTCCGTGGTACTCGGTTTGGCCCCATTTGAGACGTATTATAACGGATTCATTGATCCTGTTCAGCGTCAGCCCGCTTGGTCCAGAGATAATACGTATCTAGACAGTGCGCAAAATTTTCTTTACAGCTGACAATGAGGAGCCCCGTCAGACTGCGTACTGTGGTAAATGCACAAGATTGACGTACAGCGACTGTAGCATTGGCCTCGGGTTTATTGGAACAGACTGCAATGAGTTAGGCAAAGAGGAGAGCAGCCAATGGATCTCGGGTTCCAGAGATCTGGACGATCAAGTTAGAGCGCTTACATTCATGTTTAGAACAATACAGATTCTTCTCACTTGTGTTCGATAGGAAAATATCTGAGCAGAGTATGAGGCAGCTGTTTGTGCACGGGGAGGGAGCAACGTTTTGCCGCTAGCCTCGGTTGCCGCGCGGGTATTCAAGGCGGCCGTTACGGCATTCCACATTCATCCAGCTGTGCCCGATGAGGGAAAATTTTAGAATCCACATGGCTTGACCGTTTTTAGATACCTGTTGAATCTAGAATAACCCCAGGTACCCAAGTTTACCCAGTGAAGTGGAGGAATCGACCGCTATGGCGTCGCAAACTCCAGCCGTTGTCATGGACAAGTAAGTGCCTGGTACAAATACACACGAGAAAGCTATGAGAAACCAAACCTGACAACAGACTAGCGGCACAGGATTCTCCAAACTTGGTATGTAGTATGGAACAGCTTTTATAGGCTCAATGGGGCTAATATGTCCTTAGGGTTTGCCGGCAATGATTCACCTTCGTTCGTTTTCCCCACGGCAATAGCGACTAAAGGGCCAGCGGGTGGAACTGGTGGCTCAGGATCAGGCAGACCTGCTGTTGCCAACAAACCATCATTCCTTACTGGAGGCACGGGGCAGGGAGGCGCACTATCAGCAAAAAGAGGGACTGAAGATCTGGACTTCTTTATCGGCGACGAAGCTTTGATCGCTGCCAGTGGACCTGGTACGGAATGAGGATGAGTAAGAATATGTCGAAGCGTTAAAGTTGACTTGGATACAGGCTATGGTATACATTATCCTGTCCGCCACGGCCAGGTCGAAAACTGGGTAGGCTGTTGATTGCCATCCACAACGTCCAGCCATTGACTTGCTGTATAGGACCATATGGAACGCTTCTGGTCAAATTCTATATTCAAATATTTACGAGTCGAGCCCGAGGATCACTACTTTCTCCTTACTGAGCCGGTAATGCAACAAACGTCAACCATGTAATCGAAAGACTAACGCTATGAAGCCATTAAATCCACCTGAGAATCGCGAAAACACCGCCGAGATCATGTTCGAATCATTTAACTGCGCTGGTCTCTACATCGCTGTGCAAGCTGTGCTCGCGCTCGCAGCATCATGGACATCATCAAAAGTCACCGACCGTTCCTTGACAGGTACCGTTATCGACTCCGGAGACGGAGTCACCCATATCATACCAGTAGCCGAAGGCTATGTCATCGGTAGCTCCATCAAAAGCATACCCATCGCTGGAAGAGATATCACATACTTTGTGCAATCGTTACTACGAGATCGCGGGGAGCCGGACAGCAGTCTCAAAACAGCAGAAAGGGTCAAGGAGGAGTATTGCTATGTGTGCCCTGATATTGTCAAAGAATTCTCAAGGTTCGACAGAGAGCCGGACAAATTCTTAAAGCATACTGTCACATCACCGAATGGACGGACTGTGACTGTTGACGTTGGCTATGAACGTTTTCTGGCCCCCGAGATATTTTTTAATCCTGAAATATACTCCTCCGACTTCCTCACACCACTGCCCACTGTCGTCGATGGGGTCATTCAGTCCTCGCCAATAGATGTTCGGAGAGGCCTCTACAAGAATATTGTCCTGTCAGGTGGCTCAACGTTATATAAAGACTTTGGACGGCGGTTGCAAAGAGACATCAAGCATATGGTGGATGCAAGGATACGAGCATCGGAAGTGCGAAGTGGAGGAAAGAAGAGTGGTGGTCTAGAGGTACAGGTCGTCACGCATAAACGGCAGAGGCATGGCCCCTGGTTCGGCGGGAGTTTACTGGGCCAGACGCCAGAGTTCAGGAGTTACTGCCATACCAAAGCAGAGTATGATGAGATTGGACCGAGCATCGTGAGAAGGTTCAATCTGATTGGAGGACCAGGGAGTACGTGAAGTTCGATAGTCGCTTATAGGTCCATCGTGAACATTCTCGCTTGCTGAGCTCACCGCATGAATGTTGCATGAATATTCTGTTTCATGCCCAATAATGACAACGTAGCGGCTCAAATGTGATCGGCCTGGACCGAGAAGGAAGGACCCTAGAGCCAGAGCTGCTGGATAGCGACTTCCTAGAGCAGTTGATTTTCGGCGAAAGGCTGTTACCCCGCAGCGGGCGAATTCATCTGGGGCGCAAGAACTCAGTCGATAAGATTATTACTGTGTTGCAGCGCTTCTCTTTTGTACTCTGTGAACGTTGTCGATGTAATAATCTTTAATCCATACCTTTTATACCACCATCTGTTCATTGTAGGGGTTGAGTTCTACTTGTTTTGCCTTTTTGAGAGGAGCTACTACCAGACCCCGCCACAAACCTTTGGCCGAACCCCTGTCAGTGAATTAGCAAGCAACGCCAACGGCAAAAGGTACCTTTGTACTATCGTATCCTCAAAGACTTCGCCAACCTTTCAAACCCCCAGACCAACGTCAGCCTGACCTCTGAAAGTCGTACGGCTTAGAAAGGATCTCACATTCTTTACCTGCGCCACGAGCAGCTCCATCGACTACTCTGTCACAAGAAAAACATGGCTCCACCAGTCCATTGATCTACATTCCTTTACGAGCAAAGCGAAGACAGCAGAACCTAGCGAAAGGTTTCCAACGTCCTTTCCTCAACACCTTACGGCAACACTAGCATTATCCCTGCCGGAGCTCTGCTGGTCAAGCCATGAACATGACCCAACTCTTCAGCTCTTCGTCGCATGCCTCATCAGTGCACAACGAGAAACGAAATTTCTCTGGCATGTCAAGTTCCTCCAAACAGACCAATAGCTCCAAAGACTTTCCTCAGAGGATAAAGAACTTCTTCCGCATCAACAGCTCAAGTACCAACACCTCAATCAACAATGATGGCTTACCGACCCCCAAATCGGAGTCGAAGTCTGTCAGACAATCGCGTTTCCTTGGTGGCATAACAAGAAACAGATCTACTACTGTGGCAAGCGAAGGAGACCCATTGGACAATGCCATGTCACCAACCGCGTTGGCCAATCCTTACTTCGCACATCAAGGACCTCCAGCGTTAAGACATCACAACGATAGCAGCGTACCTCCATCACCACCAGACACCCCCGTACAAACCAAAATTGATGCAGTCAGTGGGGCCAATGATCAGGCCACAGCTGCGGGAAAGGAAGAGTTAGCACGGAAGTTGCGAAGAGTAGCCTCGGCACCCAATGCTCAGGGTCTCTTCAAGAGTTCTAAGCAGAACGACAGGCCATCAACTGCAGACCTTAGCAAGGAGCCGTTGACGCAAGACGGAGATGACACATCGTTGAGTATGGCAGATCACAACAAAGGGCATTTACTGCCAGTACCAGACGCCAATGGCAAGATACCTTCCCCTGGACAGCTGAGGCAGTCAATCGCGTTTCGAAGGACTTACAGCTCGAATTCTATTAAAGTCAGAGAGGTGGAGGTTGGCCCAGGGAGTTTTGACAAAATCAAACTCATAGGAAAGGGAGATGTAGGGAAGGTATATCTTGTACGGGAGAAGCGGTCGAGTAGATTATACGCTATGAAAGGTGAACAAACCTCCCATCACTCTACGTACTGTGCTTATTACGTTGTAGTTCTGAGTAAGAAGGAAATGATCAAGCGAAATAAGATCAAGCGGGCATTGGCCGAACAAGAAATCCTGGCTACCAGCAACCATCCCTTTATTGTTACGCTTTACCATTCGTTCCAATCAGAAGACCATCTTTACCTCTGCATGGAGTACTGCAGTGGGGGGGAGTTCTTTAGGGGTCAGTGTAGTCCATGATCTCCACAGGCCTAAGCTGACAGACACAGCGTTACAAACAAGGCCCGGGAAGTGTATTCCTGAAGACGATGCACGATTCTACGCAGGTGAAGTCACAGCTGCCCTCGAATACCTCCATTTGATGGGTTTCATATACCGAGACCTGAAGCCCGAAAGTGAGCTCCGCTTACTGCTTCCAATTGCTTAGAGCTGACCAGACTAGATATCCTCCTACATCAATCTGGACATATCATGTTATCAGATTTTGATCTATCAAAGCAGTCAGGCCCTGGTGGCGCTCCAACCATGATTGTTGGCCGTAACGGTGCCACTCCCACATCTCTACCCACAATCGATACCAAGTCCTGCATAGCCAACTTCCGGACAAACTCTTTCGTTGGTACGGAAGAGTATATTGCCCCAGAAGTCATCAAAGGTTGCGGTCATACAAGTGCTGTAGATTGGTGGACACTCGGTATACTGGTCTACGAAATGCTTTTCGGCACAACGCCATTCAAAGGCAAGAGTCGAAACCAAACTTTTGCCAATATACTCCGAGACGACGTACCCTTCCCGGAACATTCTGGCGCCCCGCAAATATCAAAGTATGTCTCCTATCACAAGCAAAGATACGACAGCTAATATCCCTCCGCAGCCTTTGCAAATCCCTTATCCGCAAACTCCTCATTAAAGACGAACTCCGCCGCATCGGTTCCCGCGCTGGCGCCTCCGACGTGAAAACACACCCTTTTTTCCGCACAACACAATGGGCTCTCCTTCGCCACATGAAGCCTCCAATGATCCCACACCAGGGTCGCGCCATCGATACTGTCAATTTCCGCAATGTCAAGGAAAGTGCTAGCAGTATGGATATGGGTAATGGTGTTGGTGGTGTTACGAAAGATGGGTTAACGGGCCTTCCAGGCTCGGCCCTGAAGGGTGTACCGCTGGATAGTGGAATTGCTACACCAGCAGGAGAATTGGCAGATCCGTTTGAGGAGTTCAACTCTGTGACGCTACACCACGACGATGAGGACTCGCATCAAGATCAGGATGGGAGAGGTGATAGTGGTGGCAGGAGAAGGTGATATAAAATGGCGCTTGATGGCGATGAGCGATTATCTCGGCGTGTGGGGAAGACAACGTCCTGTATCATACGAGGCTATGTACTACTGTCCTTATCATGGAACCAATCGATTAGGCTTACCAGTCATGTGCGTGGTGTGCTGAGCCTTAGGCCTCAATACTCTCTGTATGTAGGCCCCTTGTAAGGTTATATAGAACATGATGTTGAGATGATGGAGTGGTGTCCTTGTCGTGAGTTGACTTGAACTGATTAGGCAGGCATCGATGGGGACTACTACCCTTGAACCTCAGGGATCTTTAGAGAGGGTGAACAGGCTTTGATCTATTTTACACAGGACACAAATTCTGAAGACGATACAAGATTATGTTAACGAGAAAAGGCTTTCCAAGACCTGCAATTGAGACGGTCCCCACCGTAAGATAAGATTCATTTCGCCATATTCAAAAGATTGACTTCCTCCTTCAGTTTCCCGCCATACAAAATTCGTTTCGTCGTATATAGCTCTGTATGTCATGACTACCCTTTTTCTGTTCTCTCTGTCTCGTGTTGAGAATGTGCTGGACATTGATACATATTTTTCATGCAACATGATATTTTCGTGGATACTAAGTCTCGACTCATTCTCGGTTTTAATGGTAGGAACCACAAAATAGCGACAGTATAATCCAGATACCGAAAGAACTCGTAGTACCCTGTCCCCTGCTCTTAACAATATAGAACTCACTCGGGGCTTTCTGTGGGAGGCGTTCTCTGCCACCGGGCCGGTTTCTTCCAAGAGACTATTGTCTCTGAGAATGGATTAAGTGCCAGGAAATTCGCAGTCATACACTCATATCTTTTTTGACGTCTTGTGCCGAGCATATCCACTTCTATCACTTCTTGTTCCGTATAGCTGTATGCGAGAGTCTTGTCTCCAGTACGCATGATACAACTCAAGCAGTCCACGAACGGAAACAAGCATACGCTTGACCGGTTGATCAAAGCATAAATCAGGATAGGTTGACCAGTAATCATTGTGTATAACCCAGAGCTACTGAGTAGTATCCAGTTGTCGCCAGCATGTTTGAAGCCGCTGAGCATCTTCTGAGTTGTGTCATATTCTTCCTTATCAAGCCCCGACGGCCAGGACGATACCGTAGTTTGAAAGAGGTCGGGGTAGTTCATGCTCTCCTTCAACTCATACAGTGCAGGACAATTGCCGGCACAATCTAGGTGCGTAAATCTCCGTTGTAATTTCCGAAAAATAAAAGGAAGATGTAACCAATGGGTGGCAAGCTGAGCCGTTTCGGTGAGGTAATGTAAAAGGTAAGCCATCTCTAATCGCGTCTCGTCTTCAGTCTCCTGTGCAATAGTCTGGACCGAACGTATCGGAGCTTCGCCGCGTAGCTCACACGATTCAAGCCTGCTATCTAAGTTGACGCCTTTGAATCCGCAAATCTCTTTAAACCGAAAACCGGAAAAGCTGATGTATCCGCGAACGACGCGGAATCTGAACATGGTCTCAAGCGGCAGGTTTGGATCTTCGACGGCAAAATGGTAGACACATATTCCATTGCCCACTCTTGCTAGATGATCGTTGGTTGGCAAAGATTCATATTTAGGAGGTGTGCCAGGGATCGCAAGGCCCGAAAGAACGTGAAATACTAAGTCAATACCTAGTACCGGAAAGTCACAGTTCATGATAGGCTCGTAGAACTCTCCTGTTGCTGAGGCAGATGACTTATTAGCGCGTGATTGCCAAGTGTAGAGATTAGCTAGGCCAGTAATGGAGGGAAGAACGTCCTCATCGATATCGGAGTCTAGCAGAATCCATAGAAAAATGGCTATAGTCTCCGCCATGGTTTGTAGACAGATAGAATCTTCCTCCTCAAGCTTCTCTTGCTTGTTTTGGGAATGAAATCCACACCGACAAACAGACCCAATAGAACGGATGGCGAGTAGCCCAAGATCTTCGACTAAGCTGGCGGAGTCGTCCCATGTTGCAGTCAAGAGACACGCAGCAATTTCAGGCAGTCGCCTCGCTGCGAACTTGATGAAGGCTTGACCTCTGCTTTCATTTTGGGCCCAAATCAACGGGTTCACAGGGTGATTGTTGAAGGACAGTTTCGATATTCGCGCAAATCTTACCACTCCCTGGCCAGCAGCGATGCCATGGGGCAGAAAAGAAACACAGGTTATATACATGTTAAAGTATTGTCCCGTCTGGCCGGCGAGAAGATCATCGATGTTACCATAGAAAACATCGTGTAAGATCGTGGACCATGAGCCTTGCCAATTCAAGAGATTGACCCCACGAAGACCAGGGTCTTTCTGAAGTAGTATTCGACCGCTCGGGATGAAGGAAGCTTTACTCCTAATCCAGACTTCCTGGGCCGCATTTTCTGCTGTGTTGGGCACTATGATCGTGACCTGAGGGTGTTTGTCCGTAACGCCTCGCGATCGGTAGAGTAAGCAACTACTCGGATCACAAATAGCAACATCCAACGAGAGTATCCACTCGGCAAATGCTGCGAGCCAGGCGCAATCAATGCCCCCAGAGAAAGTAGCGTTGAGTAGATTGCCCTTGGAAACCTGGGCGAGCATCAAGATGGCGTTGGCTAAAGCCGAATGAGTTGTTGGGGTATGGCGTCCAATGAGATGATTCGAGTGGCCAGAAATGAGTCGACGAAAGCCATTCGCCACCAACGTAAAGTGTGCATTTGCAAAAATGCCAGAGCACAGATCCACGAGCGCTTTCCATTGTCGTATGGCAGGGGTGAAAGATTGAGGAGCTTTGCAGAGGACACAGACCTCCCTGATGACCATTGCCGCGTACATAGAATCATAGGTGGCTGCTAACGCTGCACACAAAGCAACTAGAGTGAGGCCTTCCTCGGTATCTGCGAGATCTGTAACCACATCCTTGATGCCAAAACCAAACCAGATGATATCTTTATAAGATCCATACTTTTTAAGCTTCACTATTGCATCATATACCCGTTCCTGGGCATGCGGCTCCAAAGAAAAATTGGAACATATCGCTCTGCCAAATTGGAGGGTGAAAGCGTCAATACCTGCACGCGAAAGTCGGGCGAGTACTGCAACAGAGAATTGCACACTGGAATTGGAAAGGGCTACCCAGTCGACGGAGCCTTGTTGAGCAAAGCTCGGGCCGCCATTGGCAGCTACCATTGTACCAGACATGCCTGAGACGTGGAATTGGTCGAGATCGTAAAAAGACAAAATGTGATGGCAAGAAATAGGGATGTACAAAAAGACGGTGGGGTCTCGGTTTTAGCCTTCAATTGCAGCATGAGACACGACGTTCCGTAATCATTCATCGGAGCCAATGCTCGGCTTTGAGGCTGAGTTGCATAAAATATTGAGGCTAACCTACCGAGCTCTAGAGCGGCCGCAAATTACATAGTGGCGAAAACGGAATGACTGTATTCATGCCTGCATTTGCTCCTATATCAGCTAGGTGGTACTCGTAGGCCACCCCAATGATATAGAGCACTCAATATTTGCCGGCAAGGTTTTTGACCAGGCGTCATACATTATGTGGTAAGTCAAAAACTCAATCGATCAGTTGCGGGAAGATACTAAACAACAGTCCGTGATGTTAAAGGATCAAGCCGATGGTGTTAAAGGCCAACAAGGTACTCCTCAAATATCCTTGGTTCCCAATTGTCATCAACCAAATCTCCACTCGGATTGTTGATATTATGTACCTGGCAAGCCCCAATGTTAGGATGGAAACCACTTGTCCTTCACGGGACCAGGGAATGATGAAGATATCTTGAAGGCTTCTGGATATGAGACACTGCTGAACTGCAGCGGCAATGCTTATTCCCAATCGATAGCGTTCTTGCGGGTATCGTAGGAATGCGGAGCAAAAACTCCTCAGATTAATCATGTAGACAGCTAAGCAAAGCGCGCTAGGCAAAGCCGCGCCTGCCTTCTTTAAACGCGTCGACTTTGCACATGTCCCATGAAGTTTCACATATAATCCCTTGGAGCCTTGACGAGAGCTGCAGGGCTCAATGGCGGATCCGTCACCGCCCTCCAACCAGGGTCCAGCCTGCAGTCCTCTTGAGCAAGAAGTCCTGGACGAATACGCACTTCTGCTAGCCAACCTGAACAAAGTACGTTCCACCGCAGCATCCCCGCAACTTCGGACTTAGATGAAAAAAGCTTACCTACGTATCTTGCTATAGTTATCTAACGTCCTCAACTCCCTCGCCGAACGTCCTACCGCCGAAGTTCTTGACGGACTACGCATGCTGGAACGGAAGACGAGCTTGGTGTGTACGCTGTTGAAGGCTAGCGTGTATAGTATAGTGCTGCAGCAGCAGATTCATGGAGGGGATGAGAGTGAAGGTCAGGGGCAAGGGCAATGATAGGGCGTGTGCCCATAGACGCTTTGATTCCCGCCAGCAGTTGAATGTCTAAAGTTGGCGCTAGGATGACAGGGATGAAGGTGGTAGATACCCAATACGAAGCACGACTACAGCAGACTGAGCGGTACTGATATCTCCAGATGAGCACCTTCACGGAAGCTGAACGATTGCTGTGATAGACTCTGGCAGGCCTTATAGGGTCCGTACACCCTGCAATGATACATGGTGGAAAATATGTACAGGCGGTTGTAATACAACGCTATGATAAGCTGCTTCCATTATAGACCTTCCTAACATCCACAAGCTTTTTTCCAAGCCCTCGTGCTATCTCATCTGGTATCCTTTGGTTTAGGAGAGCGTGGAAAGTGGCTTTGATAACGTTCATGGGATTTCGCGATCGCGAAACCCGTGCTGCGAGATCCGAAATCCCTGCTAGATCGCACATGAAGAATATCAAGGACTGACATCTTATACCGAAGCCTGAGAGCACGTTAGCACCGAGCTGCAATCCTCATCAGCGTTCGTACCTGGCGGTCTTGTCATGAGCTCTACTTCAACGGCGCCCATCTTCACCTTCACGTCCCCATATATTGTACGATCTTCGTAACGGGGTATGGGGCGGGCGTTGCGTATTGCATTGTACTGTGCTTGAATTCTCGCGTCCGCGAATTCTGTAGCCTTTCCCTCCCCAATACCCAAGAGTCCCCGCCCATTCCCCGCAATACACAAATTGTATATGCTGCGTATTTTACCCATCCTCGTCTGATTGACTACACCATGCTGTACCAAAACCTTGCTTTTGAATTGCAAGATATCCTGGCGAGAGTATCCTGTCTGCCGCATCAATCGCTTCATGGCAGGATCAATGTCCACTTCACCGGGTTTTTTAGTGACACTTGGTCGATCCAAAAGGCCCTTGGGTATAGCTGGTGCTAAAGAACTGACAGGGTTTCGTTCTGCTGCTTCTTTCCCCACGGTCAACCTCAGGTTGTCTCTGAACTTAATATAATCAAGCCTCGTTGGCTTTTCAGGAAGCTCCCTAACGAATTTACCGAAATCCTCCGCGATTTCATCTGGATTCTTGAAACGAGATTTAGGGTCATAATTTGATTTTGGCGCTCGAACGGCTTTGTCGACAACAGGATCTATCTCGGCGAAGTCGTCAATGTAATTGAATGCCATTGGGTCGGTTCGAAGAGTTCCCTGAGTAAGTAGGTCTTCTGGATCCACCGCTGCTTCCCCAGCTTCGACAGCTGCGAGTTGAGCGGGCGTGTACCATTTTTTAAGCACCTCTATCTCTTCTTCGGTATAAGCCTCAGCACCTGGGATCCCTTTCGACTTGGACTTGGCTAATTTCCCATTCTTTCCTTTCTTATCGGCTGCAGGTAGCTTCGCAGGTGTTTTTCCAGTGTCAACGTAAAAGGGTCTCGAGGAATGAAAGCTTTGCCGTAAACAAGCCCGTGCTGGCGCCGTAGGCCTCCAGAAGATGCAACGAGCGCTATGGTGAGCGCTCATAACTGCTTGAGTAATCCGTAGACCTCCTCCACCACGTTCTCGTTGACTTGGATGCGCTTCGATAACTCTCAGGTCTGCAAGGATACCCTCAAGCTAAGACGCGGGTTTCGCGCTTGTAAAAATGGAAGGTTTGCCGAGATGCATAATGCCTTTTCCCAAAACAATTTGAAAACATACGCAGATGCTATGTGGAGGTCGAGGCATCGAATATCTGCAATTGTCTCCATCTTGAAGACCAGAAAGAGACTGCCAGTAGCTCATGGCTCGGAAGCAATGGCAAAACGACCTTACCATCAAAGTACATCGGCAAAGCGCCAAAAGAATGCTGCGAAACCCGCGAACGATGGATCCAATGAGCAGGTTCTATTCCTGGACGTTAAATCACTGCTCTCAAGCTACAACAAAGTAGAAAGCCCTGCTGAGACGCTGGAAAAAGAGGATGCTAGCTCATCTCCTCTTCCAGTTCATATTCCACCAGAGCGTTTCTCTGAGATAGACGTGAAGATATCTGAACTATCTTCTACTGGCGATGGCCTTGGGCTCTCCTCCACATTAGATCACGTATACGTCGTGCCATTCACAGTCCCTGGAGATTTTGTACATGCAAAGGTTGTCACATATTTTCCCCAAGCGGGTTATACTTTGACAGATTTTATCAGAGTAATCTCCCCCGCACCCCAACGTGATGATTCTCTCGTGAAATGTCCATACTTTTCAAAATGCGCAGGATGCCAGATTCAGATGCTGCCATATGAGCTACAGCTACAGCACAAAAGGTCTATTGTTGAGAAGGCCTATCGTAATTTCTCTTCTTTGACGCCTGAAGTGATACCTATTATTGGCGAGACCATTGGATCGCCACTACAATATGGATATCGAACAAAATTGACGCCTCACTTTGATGGACCACCGGGCAGTATGACTCGAAAAGCGAAGCGTGACCCCTCGGAACGGAAAGCCTTTGAATCTGTTCCCCCCATTGGATTCAATTTGAAGGGTACTCGTAAAATCATAGATATCGAAGACTGTCCAATTGGTACTGATGCCCTTGGAGAGGGACTGCAGCGCGAGAGGAAGAACATGACAGCAGATTTTGCAAAGTACACCAAAGGAGCCACAATCTTACTCCGGGAAAACACCTTACGAAGACCGAAACCAGTAACTGGTGATGTTACTGTGGAAAGTGCTGACCATGGAGATGGCAAGAAAAGTTCGACAAAGGATGCTGGACCATCTCCAGACGCCATAAATGAAATCTCAATCAAGGACGACTTAATCCATACCAAACCTCTTCGTGGTCAATACATCGACGAGAAAACTTGCATCACAGACCAAAGAGCAATATCAACCGAATACATCGACAATTTCGAATTCAAAAACACAGCCGGCGCCTTCTTCCAAAACAACAACTCCATCCTTCCCAAATTTACCGCCTACATCCGCGAAGCAATCCTACCAACAACGCAAATCACCAAAGCCAAACCAATCAAATACCTAATCGACGCTTACTGCGGCTCGGGCCTCTTCACAATAACACTCTCCTCTCTCTTCCAATCCTCCATGGGCATCGACATCGCCGGCGCCTCCATCGTCGCAGCAAAAGCAAACGCAACCGCAAACAACATCTCCAACGCCTCATTTATGACCGCCGATGCCTCAAAGCTGTTCGAACACGTGAAGTACCCACCCGAGGAGACTGTCGTTGTTATTGATCCGCCACGGAAAGGTTGCGATGACCCGTTCTTGCAGCAGCTGTTGAGATTTGGACCGAGGAGAGTGGTGTATGTGAGTTGCAATGTGCATACCCAGGCTAGGGACGTTGGGGTACTGGTTGAGGGCGTCGAGGGGTGTAGGTATGAGATTGAAAGGTTGCAAGGATTTGACTTCTTCCCGCAGACGGGGCATGTTGAGGGGGTTGCTATTCTTGCAAGATCGGACGTGGCGGGCAAGGCGGAGTAGATGGGCTTGATGAGCTTTTGTTTGTGTGCTTTAGTGTTTCGAGAGCTCCTACTGAGGGAAGCTTTCGCTCTCCGTTGTGTGTTTATGGGAAGGGCTCGTTCCAAAAAATGGGCTAGGTAAAGCCACTAGAGGAAACTTGATACCTGCATTGGCTTGCCTCCTGCGTGGGAAGCTGATCGCCCACTCTTAATATGCTCTGTCTGTCACATTGAATGGACATGGAGAAGAGGAAGAAGGCAGAATTCGGAAGCATTTGCCGTCTCACAGTGGGCTGATGTATTTAGATACGTTGTGTCATGATGACTCTGATATTTACTAATGGACTGTTCCTGATCTCTATATACATATCATTACATTCATGGGTCATCCAAGTTTACGCCATATGATCCAGTCCCTCCACCTTTCCCCCAAGCTCTTATGTCCGAGAGCAACTCAACGCGCAGCCTCAAGCAATGCTAAGCAGAAGCAACCAACGCTCTTGGAGCACCATTCCCACCATCAAGACCCCACAAGCCCGGACTTGAGGGTTTTGAACCCCCTTCCTTGTGGCTTTGCTTTTTGATATCTCTAATCTGTCGTAATATTTGGAGTACCTCCTCTTCGGAGTTGAAGCTGTTCATGAAGGTGGAGAGCTCAGCTTCAACGAGGTCTTCGCTTAGCTCGTCGGACTTAGGAGCTGTCTTGGTCTCAAGGTGGTGCCAACGCTCGTCCGCAACTGCTCGTGCCACGGGAGGTTGCTGTGCGGCATTGTCAAGAACACTGTCAACGTTCCTTGGCATATCCTGTTCTGTTTGCATTGCTGCTCTGCTCAATTCCTTCCGCTTGGCTTCAATGCTAGGCACCCTTTCTTTCTCTCTATCATCCGCTACATCCGTTGTAGTTCGCCAATTTGGCGTTTTAGACATTTGTCTCGTCCATGACCCTTCCATGAGTCTCTTCGCACCTTCAGCCGAAAGTCTATATTTACCCCTTTCAAAGTGGCGAAGTAAGTCGTGCATCTTCAAAGATAGAACACCTTGCAACGCTCCCTCTTGCAGTACTTGATAAGCCTCATGGTATTTATCACATTCCTGGCAAAGGCGTAGCATCCATTCATAGGCATGTTCGCTTGCTTTCCCCACTATAGTGAAGATCTGTTGCCACACCGAGCAAGCTCCTTCCCAGTCAACTCTATTGCAGCAATCTTCGAGGATAGCATTCAACATTTCGTTTGTAGTTTCCCAACCTTCGCTGATCATGTTCTTGTAGTAATGCATCGCCGACTGCTCGCCCATAAATTTAAGTGCTCCTATTATCAAAGCTTCGTACACTTCCTGGTTCATGCGGGCTTTCTCGAAGACCAGATCACTGTGGTGACCCTCGTATCGCAATCGTCGCACTCGTGGGGCGGAGATTGGGTTGATCTCAACGTCCTTCTTTATAAGGGCCACGCCTCTATCATATCCCTTCATCCGCCTGACGAGCTTTCTGAATTCAACCTCATTATTCGTGGCAGTGAAGAAGCGAAGGAGGGTAGAATATGTCGTCTCATTCGGTCGCACGTGAGATTTGCACATGGATTCCCACAACACTTGAACTAAACTCTCGCGTCGCAGTTGGCAGAAGCGGACGAGAAGTAGATTGTATGTTTTGATTGTAGGAGGCGTGGGCGACATGAGCAATCCATAGCAAATGTCTGATAGAATTGGGCTTGGATCGTTTCCGTCCTCCATTTCAGACAGCAACAGAGTCAATCTCTGATTCAACGCGGCCTCGTGTCGAAGCCTTTTGTTTGGTCTCCTGCCGTACCAGGGGAGCCGGGGTGACTCAAAGTTCTCAAACAGGTGTTCATCATTTTTGTCCATCTGCGACAAAGAATTCAGTCGGGACTTCGCTCGGGCGATCATATCTTGGATGTGATTCTTCTCGAGGACGATTTTGGGTACAGGGTCCTCGGTTGAAGGGAGATCTTGGTTCGGCGGCTCAGAGAGAAAGCTCCAGCGGGCAGGTATACCAGGTTCTGTGGGCCCTTTCAAAAGTATCTCGCGGAGTTCTAGGTTTCTCGACTGCGGTGCACGATCAAGAAGTTGACGGACTATTGCTGTAGAGCTTTCCGAGCAGTGCGAAAGCATTTGCCACACCATCATTGCCGTTGTCCATTCGAGAGTTTTAAGGCTTTTGCTTGAGAATAGCAGCTTAACCGGTTCATCTCGCATGGTCGCGCTATCAGATGCCCAATAAAAGAATCGTCGAAGTGTGTCCTCATCATTTATAAGTTGCTCTATCTGGTTCACCGAAAGCTCTTGAAGCAAACTCAATGGTATTCCTTTGAACTCCTGGAAGCCGGATGCAGTTCTCAGCTGATCTTGTTGAATGGCCCATTCGAAGACTTGGGCCCAGTTGCCAGACCTCAGATCCGGGAACGTAAACCATTGTGGCGTTTTATCGTAGTAGCGAATTGGGGGGTGAGAGGGGTCATGGCATGGACTTCGAGTGCTTTCAATTCCCAAATCCACTTGTTCTGCTATTCGAGACAAAGACTCTAGCCTCCTCTCCTGCTCATGTTCGGTCTCCGTCACGTCTGCTCTTGCTTTGCTGATTACCCTATCCCAATGATCACTCCTAGCATCTTTTCTCTTTGAGTCCACAAAGCTTGCCGCGACGGCTAAAGAGGATGAGAAGACGGTAAAGGCATTGCCCACACGGATTCCTCGTCTAGAGGTGGAGGTCGTTACTCGCCGAGCTAGGGAGTTCGTGGCCGACATACAAGACGAACAATTGCAGTAACATCGTGATTGTGCGACTCTTGACCAGACAGTCTGCATAGCGGGCTTAACGCCCGACGCTTCTGCTTTGTCAAGTCTACGATACCTGATGCTAACGAACAGAAGCTACTAAGGTAGGTAGCTAAGACTTCGGCATGAGCTAGCCCGATTCGGTTAATTCCATCCTCCGGCAAATTGTCCAGGGCATACTTCTACAGCTACTCGCTCCATAATTCTCATACCGTTGGTATCAATGGCTCCTGGCTGAAGTGTTCAGCAACATGTTGGCTCTAGCCTTGACGGCAGACTTGACCGGGTACTTGTGTCGTCTGCGGTTGATGTGCTGGCCTGTTTGGACTGACCATCGCTCAGGGTTACTGAATTGACTCCTCTCGACACGTCTGAGGAGCCTTTCTTTTACATATTTAAGGTCCAGTGTACCTCATGCAGAGAGGTGCATCCAAATTGGGTCAGCGTGAGCCGCTACGTACGTGCTTTATCAATGTCAAATTTTATTTTACAAAAGCTAAGAGCTTTCAGGAATCTAATGAAGTCGCTGGCAGCAAAGGTGAAGCCAACTTTGTGTGGCGTTGTAAATCTTGCAAGGTCTGCACGAGCTTTGACTCTCACTGATCACAAGCTGTTGACTTGTGAGCAAGCGAGAGTCCACAGCAACAATTAAGAATCCACCTCGAGCCTATTTGCAATGGTCTCCTCCCCGAAGACAACATATCATCGAATTCGACTGTCGGGGTCTGGAGTTTACACAATTCAAGCCTGATGTATGCTCATATCTTACCATACTGACCCATTTGCTGACCTTTCCTTAGGGTGAATGGATAGCGAAAGGACTGGAATCGTCAACAAATTTCACGGGCATTGATTTACAGGAGGGAGAATGGTTCGATTATGATGAGAAAGCTGGGGACGAGGTCAGTATTAAAGATATGAAATGGGAAATTATACGAGCATGAGCTTGCTTGATGAAGGTATGAACAAGGCAATGCCGTGGAGTCCACAATGCTTTGTGACTATTCATCTTATTGTAAATAATCCTCAATGATCTGTAGCCTCGATGTCAGCAAATCTCTCGAGGCGCTGCTGGGGCCACAAACTGGTAAGAAGGCCATGCTGGATACATCCAGACCCCAAGGGTTAAACCAATAGTTTGGTGATCAGCCCTACGAGCCTCCAAGCTCGCAAAGAAAATCATGGGGATCAATTCAAAACATAGGGTGCATCATGAACAGTAGGTCAAAGCAAAGTTGGTAATGCTTTCGATGAGTGACCAGACTAAAATGGAAGGAGTAATGCTATATTCATCAAGCATAAAAGCGGAGGAGCGGTACCCTTTCAAGATTTCATAGTCAACAAGACCTTCCTCTGGCCTTCATCCCAAAATTAATAGGTCTTCTACTTGCCCACAGCATTTTAACAACGTTCTGTATCCACTCTTTTAAGTCTTGCAGAGTATTCGCCCTGTATATCAAGCTAAACGCTGGTCGTTTGCTGCCATCAAGTCTTCAAGCTGCAACACTTTCCCTCTCGGGAGTTCTGGGACTTCAGTCTCACCTACAACACCTAGAAACTTGTTCGAATTCTAATCCTTCGCAGAGGAACCCCTATTGCCAAACGTACGAACTTCATGCTAGACTTCGTGCTAAGCCTCACTGTCCATTGTTGACTGGGCACAAGCTCTTGCGAGGCCGGCCGGTCGCCCTACTTGAAATCACTTCACTTGATACAGCCTACGACTTTGAATAACCGCTGTCTGCGTCTACGTTACGAGATTCAATTTCATGATCAGAGGCATACCCTTGGGGGTTGCGTTCCCTTTCGGCCACCGATCTGGCTCCTTCACTCTTCAAGTGGATTCACAAACGCTGCAGAAATTCCAATATGGACCTTTCATCTTCTCTATCACCGGATGACAATGGCTCAAGCGCAGAGAGCTTGACCGATGCCCAAGTTGATGGACCAATAGATCTTACTTCGCCTGACATGCAACGACGGCCCCGTCTTGGTGGAGACGTCTGTGCTATATTCGTTCACGCTGGTGCAGGATATCATAGTACTCAGAACGAGAGGGTCCATCTATCCGCCTGTGAGGAGTAAGGATTCCTATCCGGAGCTTGGTGTGGTGTATCTGTGTCATGCAATTTTGTTACATCCTCAAAACTAAGAACATGAACACTGACACACCTTCAGTGCTGCTAGATCTGCAATGACTTTCCTTAACAACGGTGCGACTGCTGTGGAAGCTGTTGAGCTAGCCGTTAAAGTCCTTGAAGATAAAGACATTACGAATGCAGGCTTTGGTAGTAATCTCGCTATGGACGGTACTGTCGAATGTGATGCTACGATCGTGGATCATTATGGAAGAAGTGGCGCAGTGGGTGCTGCTGGATGTATGCGGTCTAATCTACTTCATTGTATGTATAATCAAAATGCTGATCAAAACAAGGCATACGAAACCCCATTCATCTTGCACGCTTGATCCTTGAGCATTCAACAAAGCCATTGTCGCTTCGCAGGGTGCCTCCGAACCTCCTCGTCGGTCCCGGCGCCACAGACTTCGCCCATGAAGCCGGTATGACCATTGTTCCTCCCGACTGCCTGGTCTCTGCAGCCGCCGGCGAGCGCTACGCTAGATGGAAATCGGACCTGAATAGGGCGGGACCCAAGGATGACAGTGAAAGTGATCAAGAGTCTCAGATGCCCAACTCAGGAACTGAAAGCCATGGACCTGTACTAGATTCTGAAGCGGATAACGTCGAGCTAGCAGGATGCTGGAACGAAAGTCAACCTTACTCGCCACGAACGAGTGCAACAAACCCCCCGGAAGGGGAGACTCGCGTTGCAGCAGATGCGGTGGCCGAAGCGCCCCAAAAGATAAGTTTCTGGTCATCTAGTGAACCAGGCAATGATGGCCAGAGCTCTGTCAAGGTCCGGGACGAAGACGAGGATAGTTTCATTGACGATAGTCCCTACCCCCTACGACGCAAAGCCACGATTCAACCACGCTTCAAAGCCTCTTCCGACTCCAGTTCAGACAATCGTGATTATTCCGACGATGGTGGGTGCAAACTTCCACCCCCTCTAATACAACCACCACCGACCAGAGCTGTGACGCCTTCGTCTTCCATGCATCCAAGATTCAGTGGTCGCAACCGAACAATCGATGATATCATTAACGGAGCCTCCAGGCCAGATGACATTACTGACACTGTTGGAGCCATCGCGGTAGACTGCTTGGGGAATATTGCAGCCGGATCATCCTCAGGTGGCATCGGCATGAAACACAAGGGACGTGTTGGCCCCGCAGCGCTGGTTGGAATTGGTACTGCAGTTATACCACTCGACCCTGAGGATAAAGAGAAGATAAGCGTAGCTACGGTCACTAGCGGCACCGGCGAACATATGGCTACTACGATGGCTGCTGGTACATGTGCAAGTCGTCTTTACACTTCATCTCGAAGGGGTAAAAAGGGCGGGTCCGAGCCGACGGATGATGATAATGCTATTCGAGCCTTTGTCGAGAGAGACTTTATGGGTACTCTTAGAAAAGCGCTGCACCTACTCGATACTGGCTAACGAGATGCTTGTAGGACATCCCAGCGTGAAACATAGTCATTCGGCTGGTGCTATCGGCATTCTGGGTATCAAAAAAACAGTAGATGGAGTGTGCTTGTACTTTGCCCACAACACTGACTCATTTGTGAGTAACGTCAATATCCGGGCTCTCACTCAAGCTGACTGTAGTAGGCTGTGGCCTCTATGTCTACCAATGATAGAGAGCCTAGGTCTGTAATGTCCCGCGGGAAAGGCGACGGTCATGTGGTTCATGGTGCTCGCATGGTTAAGCACCGTCGGTGGTCATCGCCTCATCGAGGCACCTGGCCAGTGAACCCCAACGAACATCGCGACTCAGACCCGTCTCCACCGCCTCCATCGAAGCGGCAGAGAACAAAGCGCGTCATCAAGGAGACAAAGGAGAAAGCGTTGGCTCCAGACAACAGCGTGTTGAGAAACCCGAGGCCAAAAACACCAGGTCCGATGTATTATACGAACACACCAGGAGTCTCAAGTGCTAGTATGGCCCCTGGGGTCAGAAGTGCTCTAGTTGCAGAGGCTGCAAGTAATAGTAGTGGTGCTGCGTCGTCGTCCTGTGGAGCCTCTTCCTCTTGTTGATAAGGCGAGTTTTCAAGCTGTACCACAGTGATGTTCAAATTAGCATAGCGGCGAGGCTAATAGCATAGAAGGCTAGAAGATACCCTAAGTTCAGAAATGGAATACTGTGCTTGCTTTCATCATTGAGTTAGTCCACAAGAAAGCTTTGGACATTTGTGAAATGCTTCACCAACAGACTAGAATTTCGTCGCTATCGAAGTCTCCATCTCAGTGAGATGACGATGTTAGGTGGCATCTTTTCATTTCCCATCCTCCAAGTTCTTCCTTTTTTTCTTCTTCTTAGCCACAACGATCGGCTTACCTCCATACTCCCCAAGCTGTAGATGTGTCCCGCAAGTCAGGCATATTGCTCCCTCTGGCGGCGAGCAGAAGACTAGAACGTAATCAGCCTACCACCTCATCCACGCCACAAACAGGACCATCGACTCACTACTCAAACATATGCTACAAACAAACCCCACATCCACCACCTTCCTATGACAAAAGCACGCCGCCCGAAAGTCCACACCTACCGCCGTCGGCGGGACCAAATACTTCCTATTCGTCTGATCCGCGAGAAATCCCATCATCAGGTATTGCAGCAGGCCCCTTGGATGCTCCAATTTTATGTACGTCCCGCGCGTAGCATCGCTCGCTTGTTGTAGGAAGACGGTGTCTCCAGCTATTTTAGCTATATCGATTGGTATGCTAAGGCGTTGGCAGGCAAATATGGTATTCATGATTGGTATGTATTGATGCGCCAGGTCCCCGGAGACGGAGAGAATTAGGATACGGGGGTTTAGAGCGGGTGGAGCGGTTTCGGATGCGAGTATTGTATCTGCGTTAGGGGCTGTGGAGGAGGTGGTGGTGCTGAGGGTGAGGGTTGTTTTGTTGATGTAGGTTAGGGCGAGGGTGAGGGCGCCGGCTATTGATGTTGTGGGGGTTAGGGAGGAGGGTGGAGTGGTTTTGAGGAGGGTGGCGAGGGCAGTGAGGAGGGTGGTTTGGATGAGGCGGAAGGGACGGTAGTGGTTGGCGTCGTCTGAGAGGGGTGGAATGGTGGGCTCGCCATCATCCGCCATTTCGACGTCGTTGTCGAAGCCATTTTGAGGGACTGAACCATTTTTATGGGAGGAGGTTTCTCGGGCGGGCAGAGGGTAAAGAAACTCGGCGCGTTGGGTGTGAGAGGCTATTACAGCTACTCTATTGGCGTTGTTGAAGGCTAGGTGGGCGTTTATGAAGACGAGGAGATTGGCGATAGCGGCGGAGAGGGGGAGAGTGGGAGAGAGGAGAGCCCAGGCATGGGGATTCGTGTCGAGGATTATAGTTAAGAGGGATGGGGGTGGTTCTACGGTCTGGAGTTAGTGTACTGCAGAGGCGCGGAGCTTGGGAATGGCAGGGGGTTAGCTTGCCGTCAGAGGTTTTGGTGTAGTGATCTGAGCCGTCGACAGCATTCATGGTTGCGACAGTGGATGTGAATGGGCTTCGCTACCTCGACAAGAGGCGCTTGATGAAGGCTTTCTGATCATCTGAAGTGGTAAGCTGAAAAGGCGGAGCCTTGAATATAATTTTGTTCTTAGGTAGCTTTGCCTTGCCGGCCCCGCAAAGCTGGGCTGATGTCCTCGGGCATGTCTTCGCGCCGAAGAAATCCTCTCTTTGGCAACCGCTTCTGCCAAACGCAATGACGAGTTCCTTCCTATCCTCCAGCTTGGTTGGTTTCCTTCGAATTGGACTATATGTGGACATAACGTAATTGCCGCACATGGAAAGAGCCGCGGGGTAGACTGCTTATTGGGAATATGCCAAACGATCTCACACAGCTATACCAGTCTGACCTCTTACGATGGCAGAAGCGGAAAATGAAGAGCGGGCTACCAAGCTAGCTGCCCAAGCTGTCGAGCTCGTTGCGTCCGGGCAACAAGAGGTACAAATTGTTTTCGAAGATCTGCAGATGGCGCTGACAGATAGCAGGATGGCGCTCGAGCTCTACGAGAGGCAGCTTCACTAGCTCCAGAGCATCCTCAAGTCACGGTCGCTCTCGAAAAGATCCAGGAAGAGCAACGTAACGTATTATACAGATTATGCAGCAAGTTTGTACTCAAAAATGATCAAGAGGCTGGTAAAGAAGCTCTTTCGTACCTTACAAGGTCAGCAGAGGTTCCAGCAGATGCGGCTACAAAGTGCATGGAATTAGTTGCGAAGCCGTTGAGTGGTATAGATCAAGAAATACAAGATGCCATTGTTGCGAGCCTTTTGAGGGAATCACGTGCAGCCAAAGCCTTTCTTGCTAAGAAGCTGAATCAAAGCAAGGACAATCTTGTGTTCAAGGATATCTACGCCATTGGAGACGGGGCAGCCAATGGAATTGTCTCTATTGTGCTGGATCCATCTGTTTGGTCGAAAAAGGAGGATCAAGAAAGATGCGAAAATGACATATTCCAGCTGTACTTAGCAAAATTGCTGGAAGTCGGAGATGACTACAATGGGAGGGCATTGAAAGGCATTGCTAGGCTACTGGCAGCTGATGGCGAAAAGTTGCATGAGCTGATGGACGATATGTGCTTTGAAGCGGTCCTTGCCTGCTTGGACGACCGCAACCCAATCGAAGTCCGAACTCAAGCAACACTAGCAGCAGCAAAATACTTGGAAATATCAGACACTGCCCAAAAAACCTTGATCCATTTTGTGACATTCAGAGTTGCACGTCAATACAACGAAGATCTAGTCCTGGCGTTCTCAGCTGCAGCAGGAGTCTTTCCCGTGGCCCCGTCAATAGCTTCGTCACTGTTCCTTACCGAAGGGTTCCTGGAATCGTTAATACCATTGGTAGAGAAGAAATTAAAATCCGAAAAGGTGGAACAAGCAACCTTGGATATGCTCAATGCAGCTTGTATTGATACTGGCTGTCGCGAGGCTATTCGCAAACACTGCATGCCCTGGCTACAGCGTATTCTTGAGAAAGGAAAGGGCCAGAGACCAGGAATTGCGGCTGTCATTCTAGCCAAGTGTCAGAGCCCCTCTGGTGAGGACGATGGTACTGCAGCTCAGACTGCGGAACGCTCCCCCAATATCGACAGACTTGTGTCAGAGCTAAGAAAGATGATGGCCGATGAGTCTTTAGAGGGCATGCAGAACGCCATCGAAGGCCTAGCTTATGCTTCTGTGAAGCCTAAAGTCAAGAACCGACTGGCAAAGGACAAAGCCTTCCTTCGTGACTCCTTGAAAATCCTTGGCACGAACAGCCGCCTAGGTACATCTCTTGCTTTTGGAGGCTTGACCCTCATCGACAACCTGACTCGCTACCTTCCAAACGTGTCAGAAGAACAGAAACGAATGAGTCAGCTTAAAGCGTACGCCAATGCGTCGAAGCCTTCATCCCAAGCAGACCCTCTTGACGAGGACAATGCTGTCGCGGAGCGTTGCAAAGCTGTTGTGGATGCAGCGACCGTTGCGATCCTTGTCAGTATTAGTAGGCATCTATCTCCAGGCTCGCTCGGCATTGTTTTCAACATCTTATTATCACTTTCAAGGACACCTAGCCTTAGAGGCGTCATTGCCCAACAAGGGGGCGCCAAACTATTGGTGCAGTACTACACATCGATCAAGGGGACTTCTACCGCTGAAGTGCAATCTCGTCAAACAGCGGCACATGCTCTCGCCCGACTCCTCATCTCTGTTGATCCAACCCATGTGTTTCCGCAATCGGGCTCTGTTTCTCTGACGTCAGCTATTCGCCCTTTGGTTCAACTTCTCACTGAGGATCCAGCATTGGCTACTGAAGGCCCCCGTGACCTTCTGCCTACATTTGAGGCGCTTCTGGCCCTCACCAATGCAGCCTCTGTTCCCTCATGCGGTGCGCCCGAAACGATAATTCGACTTGCTTTCCCTACCATTGAGGACTTACTACTTAGTAACAACGAGCGGGTTCGGCGTGCTGCCACAGAGCTTGTATGCAATTTATGCAACTGTCCGGCAGGTGTGGAATTGTACGCCAACGAGTCCAAAGCCGCAGAAAGAAGGATGCACATCTTACTTGCCATGGCTGACGTTGAGGACGCGGCGACTCGGCGCGCTGCTGGGGGCGCACTCGCCAGTCTGACACAATTCGAAGGAGCTGTAAAGGCTCTTCTGGGAAAAGAGCGCGGCGTAAGCATATTACTTGGTATGTGTGAAGACCAAAAGGAAGACGATGCAGATCTTGTCCATAGAGGTGTGGTGTGTGTTTCGAACATTGTTTGCACAGAGGGACCAATGAAAATAACGGCCATACAAAAGGTAAGGGACTCGGGGGGATTTGAGATACTAGGGCAAGCAGCGATGAAGTACCAGCACAACGAGGCAATTCTCAGTTGCGCTTTAGCAGCGTTGAAAGTGTTGAAAGCCTGAGGAGCGCGTGTAAGATGATAAGGCATGACTGATGATCAGATGAGATTAGACAGACAAGAACGCTTAGATGGAAATCCTAGAGATTAGAGGTGTCTTCCCGGGATCGAAGCCCAGAAGTGGCAGGTGTACGCTCAGAAGGGGTCCCACCGGGCGAGGATGGTCCAAGGCTGACCTTCGCCTAAATTTCCCCCATTGATCCCGCCACGCCCGAAGCCTGCGGTGATGACATGTCGCCACTGATCCAGGGTCAAACAGCAGAAATTAAGCAGTGAGAAGGACGTGCTTATATGTAAGTGCCGCATTCGTGTTGGAAGGCGAGGTCCACGCCACGTGCTAGAATAGAAGGCTGTAGCCCGATATGAGAGATGGTGGTCGGAAGTCGATTAGTCCTAATTCTAGGCGGATTTGCAGTGGCTGCGGCCAAGACAAAAGGACGAAATTGAATGTCGACAAAGCGCAAGCACAACAACGCGAACCCTACCTGACTTTCCCGATCATGCACATTGCCGTAGCACATGTAAACCCTTGCATTGTGGTCTGATGGATGAAAGTTCTGATTGTTCTGAGCGTGGGTGTTAAAGTCTGACGGCAAGGTAGTGACAGCACATCGCACGACGATTATGGATTATGGCTCAAGAAGCCGCTGCAGATGTCCAGTCGAATCACGTCTTATTGATCTGATTTTATTGGCCGATAGTGTAAATGAACGTTGCAGAGTTGATTGGCGGACAACCTGGCTAGTCCGCCCCTCGGCTGCAGTAGGAACAGCAAGAAATGTGGGCAGGCTGCAGTGGTCGCAAACGCATCCAATTCGGTCGCTGCCCAACCATGCAGAGTGAGACAGCAGATTTGCCGGCGAAATGAAAAATAGAATCGGCAGCGAAATTAGGAAGGCTGGAAAGCCTCGCATCGCAGCCTTCACCCTGGGCCTCCTGTACTCACCCGCAATCTCTGGAAATTTTGAGTTTGCCCACATCCGCGAGGCTATCGTAGCCTCCCCCTAGAGCCGATAATCGTACAAGGCTGTTTCGGTCTAATCTGGTTCGGGCGTAGGGGCCACCCTCTTTTCAAACTACCCCTCGTGAAGTCACCCATGCGCATCACTTTCGTCACCTGAGCACCATCCAGGCATCGACAGGATGAGTGCAAAATTCATGCTTCACTCGAGCAGACCAGTGCGAATTGATGCGCATCACCTTCCCATCCTTTTCCGTCTGCGCGCTACCTAGAAGGCCCATCTGATCACCCGGGGTCTTTGACCGCCTCTAACTGCGTCATTAACACCCCAGCTCTCACACATCGTGGTCTAGCAGAAGTCCTTAACACCTGTATTGGGTTTGGTACCTCTGTAAGCTAGCAACCTCTGTCTGAACCATTATCAGCTGTTCCGGGTGTCTCGGAGCTTGAGGCCACCCATGTCTATTCCTAGCGGCACCGACGACTCTGCAGAGCTCCAGCAATATGCGGCTTTTGATGAGACCATCCAAAGGTTTTGCCAGAAAGAACGTTCGAGGAATACTCTCATGCCAAAAGAGTTTCTTAACAGCTTTCTTGCATATCTCGACCACGTCATCACATCCGAAGCAGAAAATACCAGTATCGGCCAAGCCATGATGCATAGACGACGGCGAACAATACTAAACATCAAAAGAAGACCAGACGGTAATCTCAATTTCGGAGATTTCATGATGCAAACCCTTCATATGTCAAGGTCAGAAATGCACAATTATCAGACTCAGGGCTATGATAATTGCGAAATAGCTTATCAGGTATGCGCCGATGTTGCTATTGTCATCGAGACGTTGGCAAAGTATATTCAAACCACCTCGAGGTTCTCGGAAAGGGACATATCTGACCTCAAGAGCCGGGTAGCAGACCTCGAAAACGATGTTAACATAGCCCTCGGACTGAAAGCCGAAGTTGCCAAGAACCCCTCCAACTGGGAGTATATTAAGCCCAAACTTCCAGTTGGGGATGGTATAAGAACACTCCTTACTCGCGCAATGGTTGCCTCTCGCAAATTGCAACAATCTTCAGAGCCAAGCCGGAGATTAGCAACGCTGTTGGAAGTTCTGTTCAAAGACCTCGAAAACCTGCTGAGAAACTTGACTGGACGTAAATTAGATCGAACTATGATCACTGAGATTGAGCTGAAGATTTGGTCTCAAGAGGAGCAGTTCAACAGTCTGATCAATAAATCTGGGGAGGAAGGTACGCACAGGAGTCGTACATCCAGTGACCTTCTCATGCCGCTTCTTCTTGGGATTGGAAGGACAATTAGCGAAGTTTTATCACTCCTGGGTCTCAATTCGAGTTTTAGAATGCCAGAAGAAGCCCCAGCACCGCGGGAAAGGGTGAACAGAACCGCCACCCGAGCAATCAAGATTGCAAAGGCATACTCACCCACGTCGTCATCGAACAACAGCACAGGAATGGCTTCACTCATGCCTTGTACTCATTGTGCTATGTCCTTTCCCTCTGATTCCACGCTCAAGAAGCATGTTCTTGCTACCCATACTCGGCCGTTCGTTTGTACATTTCACACTTACGGCTGCGATTCAACGGTTGGGAGTAAGAACGAATGGAAACGGCATATCAATGTCCAGCACATGCGGTCAGAGACGTGGAGATGCGACATTGGCACTTGTGCGCTCCAGAACTGCACATTCCAACCCCCACCTGCACCGGTGCCGATGTCTATGGCCAATGAGCCTATCATCGAAAATGGTATTGCTTCTGCCACAAGGAAGCGCAAGAGTGGAGTCCACCGGATCCCAGAGTTTCTAGAGCCAAGCACTCCGACGCCTAAGCAAGAAGCAGAGTCTGATGCTGACTTCGAATGGCCTGGTAAAAAAGGGAGGAAGAGGAGTAAAACAGATTATGAGAAGACTGAAGAGCCAGCAAATACCACTCTGCGAGAGACCAAGACAGAACCAGTATACGGCTGGGCGGCTGTGAACAAACAGGATGAGCGAAGAAGCAGTCGAAAGAACAGCCGAATGGAAGAAGCAGCTGTCAACATTGCACCCAAGCCGGACCCTGATGCCGACGAGAAGCATGCCAAAGATATCCATATGAATCAGGCGCCGCCTTACATGCCACAGCAAGAAGCTCCACCTTCGGCTTCCTCTTCGACCCTTCCCGACCTCCCTGAACCTTCTTACCATGAATTCGACCGCAAGGATCTCTTCACCCAACACCTGAAACGCATGCACGCTCCAGCCAGCTCAGCCTCTGCCGCTGAAAAAGCGAATTTCAACGACGCCATCGAGACCGTGCAGCAGCGCTGCCACGTGCGGCTAAGGGAACTACCTACGAACACAATATGTCCCTTCTGCCCCGACCACCCTACCTTTAAGAAATGGGAAGACAGACTTGAGCATGTGGGAAAGCACTTGGAGAAACAGGACATAGATTTGACGGGGGAGGTTGAAGATGTGGCATTGAGGCAGTGGATGATAGGACAAGGATTCCTGGAAAGAGGAGATGGGGTTTGGAGGTTGGTGGAACTGAGTAGGAAGAAGAAAAGGGGGGAGAAGGTCAATATAGGCGCGGATGAGGATGGGATGGATGGGGAAGATGACGAATAAATGACGCTGTGCCGTGCAGTGCGAGGCTGGCGGTTGCGATTGGGGTCCATTTGTTAAGGTCAAGGCTGAGCTGGTTGAGGCTATGATGAGTGCTGTTAAACTGGGGTCCAAGCGAGTGTGTATATGGAAATGAGCATTGCTTTTGATTGGGGAGAAGAGAGGTTGCTTCGCTCTGCGTCGCTCTTGCATGGCTGTAGAGTCTTTCCGGACAGGAAGGGACGAGGAAGAGCACAAGATTGCATCCAAAAGGACGGACGAGAGATGGTGTACATGTTATGAAACTAGCATTGCTTTCGTTCTTTTGTGAAGGTACTTTGTATTTAGATTGATATACGGAGCGGTGGCTTTGAGTCTGAGTCATGGACATCAAACCTCATGCAAGTATCCGAGCTGATCACAGAAACTGCCAGACTGACGCCCATCGGAAAATACACCTCTCGAACGACATGGCAGAGTCATGTGTGTTGCAAATTTGTGGACCAGTACATGGTCTGGTCATGCCCCTAGCTTGTGATGCTGGGAAATGGAATATAATACTGCAAGCAATAAAATACACCACTAGCGCGCTTTCAACCACTACCCTGAAATCCTGGACGTCAACCCCTCCAGAACCAACAATCGCTCATTCCTGCTATCTATAAGTACACCATATCAGGCTCAAGTCCACGAGCAATTGTCCGTGGTTTACTTATCCGATCATTGACTCCAAACCATACACCATAGGGTTAAGCATGTCTTCTTGGCTCAATCGCACGTGCAAGGGATCATTGGCCTTTCACCTGATCGTCGGCTACACAGACCCAACCTAAACCTGACAACCATACCGGACATGGCAGCTGTCACAACTTAGATGCACCGACACAGCCGTGACTGGCTTCTCCAACTAGACATCATGCCTTCCACAACAATAACAATGCCATCCATCCCGCCATGGTCCTCCAGGCGACCCTATCACCCATCCTCACCACCCTCAAGATGCATCTCTCAACCACCTTCAGAACCCTCCTCTTAACTCCCTACGCTTTTGCAGCTACACCAGACGTCTCCCCTGCCCTGCAAGGCTTCCTAAACCAAGCCTTTCAAGCACCACTTTACACCTACCCAACCAGTCTAACCCAAGATATCATCCCAAAATTTATCCACAGCCACAACGACTACTGGCGCGATGTCCCTTTCTACAGCGCCATTTCCGTCGGCGCAGTCTCCGTCGAAGCGGACGTGTGGCTATATAATGGCACATTACACGTTGGACATGAGGAGGGAGCTTTAACAAACGAGCGGACGTTCGACTCGTTGTATATCAATCCAATACTGGATACGCTGCATCGGCAGAATCCCAATTCGAGTTTCCTGACGAGTGGACCGACACATAATGGGGTTTTCGATACAGACGGTGGACAAACGCTATATCTATTCGTGGATGTCAAGACCGATGGTCTTACGACGTGGCCGTATGTAGTGAAAGCTCTCAAGCCACTGTAAGAGTTCCCTCTTCAATTCTCGCTTCACCCTACACGTGCCAAAAAATTGTAAGCTAACATCGACGCCTAAGCCAATCCGGCGGCTGGCTGTCAACAGTATCCGCTAGAAACAGCTTCACCCCCTCCGCGATTACTGTAATCGGCACAGGCAACACCCCGCTCTCCCTCGTCCAACCCGTCACTCCTCGCTACTACTTCTACGATGCTCCCATTCCCCTTCTCTCTACCACTTTCTCCAACATAACCTCACTGGTTTCCCCTATCGCCTCCACAGACTTCACCGCGAACTTCGGTCCCGTGCCCGGCACCTCGCTCAACAGCACGCAGTTAGCGTTGTTGAGAGCGCAGGTGGCGGCGGCGCATGCAAAGGGAATCATGTTGCGGTATTGGGATCAGCCCGGATGGCCGATTAGTACGAGGAATGGGATTTGGAGGCAGTTGAAGGATGAAGGAGTTGATATTATTAATGCGGATGATTTGGAGGCGGCAGCGGGGGTCAGTGACAGGAGTGATTATTGGTGAAGGATGGAGAAGGGGGCAGACGTATACTCAAGAAGATACAAACCCAGGGGGAGGAATTGAAAATTGGCATTCATACCAAAAGAAGGCAACCCATGTCCAGTATTCTATGGATAGATATGATGGCTTTAGATGTCACTACCTAACTTTTGTAAAGTAAGGTATCTTAGTTTTACTAAACCCTTTGTCGCCGCTTATCATTTAGGAGATCGTGAACCCTTTATCGCCGCTTATCATTTAGTGGATCGCAATGCTGCTTCTTCATAGTTTTGAGTTTTATTAGTGATTGGCCTTCTCAAATGAAGCAGGAGCGACAATAAGGGCAGGATGGCGAGACAGTAACAGGCTGTAAGCGTTGGTGATGGAAATGGCCTTCTATCCATGGATGGCGTCGCCGTCCATGGCTGGCAGGCGCCACTGAAGGTAAAAACCAGCAATAAGATAAATGGAATGATACCTGGCAGTCCAGGCTCTCTAGGCTAGCACGAGGGTAGCGAAGATAATTGCGTAGGAATTGGAGTGACTATGGACATTCCAGAATTCTAGTCACTGTATGTATTACATATCGATGAAAATCCACCAGGAGCAAGTACTCGCAGGTCTTTAAGTACATGCATACTGTCACGGACAGGCTGCATTGATAGACTTCTCTCCTGATCTGTGATTCGCTCCCATGTGTTATGATCGGCAGGCAACTAGTCCATTAATGTACGGCCAGGCCAAAGTGCATGACCTCATCGACTTCTGATTTCGCGTTTTCTCGCGTCTGCACTGCCAAAGCGCATTGGCGCATATATTGCAACAACATCTCAGGTACGCTGACCTGCATGTTCAGATATGGCGCCAGCAGGTGCTTCTTGAGCTTTCACGCATCTCCTATTCCTACTGCTCTCCTCCGTGTTCGTCCATTTTACGGCCTGTTGCGACTAAGTCCGACCATCAACCAGCTTCGTGATCAGGACGGTGTTGCTCTCATTATGGGTAAGAGGAAAAGCCTTTCGACCGCGGTTCCAGAGTCTATCGGCACCGCTCTGTCTATTTCACCGCCGACGTTCACCGATGACCCAACACCTCCCGCGAAGCGAAGAGCCAGCCAGCGCAGGGTCTCGCAACGACAGCCTGATACGGGTTCCACTAATCCAAACACGAATGCAAATGTACTTGATGCCCCAGAGGCTTTGCGTGCTTCGCCAGATGCAAGCGAGCCAGATGAGCGCATGAATCTTGAAGCGGCGGGCATGGATGTTGCGAAACAGGTGAAGGAAGAGGATAGCGATTCACCGTTGTCCGAAATGTCTGATATCGAACCTCCAACGGCAACAAATAAGGGCAAAGCCCAGAGGAAGGCAACAGCGGTACTGAAGACTGCGCTAGACGAAAAATCGAAGAAGACGTCCGCAACCTCGGAAAAGGGGGTGGACACCCCAGTGAGAGAGCCACTTTTCCTAGACCCGGAGGCGGATGGCGAAGAGGAAGCAGATGAGGAGGAGATACAGGCGGCCCTGGCTCGACCGCCTCCCGTGAACAGCGACTATCTTCCATTGCCGTGGAAGGGAAGACTAGGCTATGTGAGGGTTAACGTTTTCAGTCTTAAAGATTTACTGACAGCCATTAGGCATGTCTTTGCACATATCTCCGCTTTTCAAATCCACCCGTGTTCAGTTCAAGAACGTGTCGTATTGCCTCCATACTTGAGAATCGCCATCCTCTCAAAGACCCGAACGAACCGCCTCATGCAACGAAGAACAGACCAGATAAAGAACAGCCTGCCGATGTAGCCCGTGGGCAAGCGTTTGTTGAGAGCCTCGGGAAAGCCAATGCAAAGGACATCGTCAAGATGCTAAGATGGAATGATAGATACGGAATCAAGTTCCTGAGGTTGAGCAGTGAGATGTTCCCATTCGCGAGCCACCCAGAGTACGGTTACAAATTAGCTCCCTTCGTTTCTGAAGAATTAGCGGAAGCCGGCAGAGTTGCAGCAGAGCTCGGCCATAGATTGACTACCCATCCTGGCCAAGTAAGTCTATTCTCAGCGATAGCAGTTGAACACATCTGACTCATGTCTTAGTATACTCAATTAGGATCACCTCGCAAACAAGTCATCGACAATGCACTTCGAGATCTAGAATACCACGCAGAGCTTCTAAGCCTTCTCAAATTACCACCACAACAAGACAGAGATGCCGTTATGATTCTGCACCTGGGTGGTGTCTTTGGAGACAAGGAAGCCACTCTCAACAGATTCCGAGAAAATTACGCCCGACTCTCTCCAGGTGTCAAATACCGGTTGGTCCTTGAAAATGATGATGTGTCATGGTCGGTGCACGAGCTCCTGCCTCTCTGCGAAGAGCTAAATATACCTATGGTTCTTGACTTTCATCATAATAACATCATATTTGATCCCGAAAAGATCCGTGAAGGGACTAAGGATATCATGGACCTCTACCCACGAATACTCGCCACTTGGAGACGAAAAAATATTACGCCGAAAATGCACTATTCAGAGCCTACACCCTCTGCTATTACAGGCCGCCAACGCCGAAAACACAATCCTCGTGTAGCTACACTGCCGCCATGCCCGCCAGACATGGATCTCATGATAGAGGCAAAAGACAAGGAACAGGCCGTATTCGAGCTCATGAGGACCTTCAAGCTCCCCGGATTTGATACTTTCAATGACATCCTCCCTCATATCCGAAAAGACGACAATAAGCCTATCAAGACACCCAAAAAGAAGACCCCGAAGAAAAAGAAATCCGCTAAGACTGAGGAAGAGGATCTTGAAGCAGTAGACGAACTCATCGAAGCTGAAGAAGATCCCGTTCAACAAATCATTCTAGACGATGAAGTTGGCATGGGCGGCCCTGAGGGAAGAGTCTATTGGCCTCCGGGTATGGAACATTGGCTTCGTCCTATGAAGAAAGTCATCAAGCCCAAAGAACCGAAAGACGGGACCAAGATGACGCCCGCCCAGAAAAGAAAGGCAGCTACAGAGGCTGCCAAAGAAGGCGCAAAATTGGAGGAGGAGGTCGATATGAATGGTGTGAAGCAGGAAGCTAGTGTAGTGGCAACACCTACACCAGCAAATAAGAAGGCTAAGGCTCTACCCAAGAACGCACCAAAGGCAACAACAAAAAAAGCCGCCAATAATGTCAAGAAGAGTGCGAAGGATGTTGCAACCCCATCCATGTCTGATAACGATAGTGACGACCCAAGGTCCGATCTTGAAAAGGAGCCAGAGAATCCCAAAATCAGGAGAACGGCAGCCCCGAAGAGACAGAGTGGAAGGGCGAAGAAGATGAGCTATGCTGAGACTGAGGAGGAGGTGGAGTAATATACATACATGCATTTTCTGATGATATAGGAGCTCGACCTTGAGCTTTGCTCGGCCTTCTATCTGCTCCAACTGCATGGACAAGAAGTACCAGAACAATAACCTCTTTATAGTAGTTTCCCTTCCCGTTGCGCTTTCTCATTCATCAAAAAGTTGGTCTTCTGGCTTCCGTCGAGTAATCATCGATCCTTTGAACTCGGACTAATCATGTAAGCAGCGCTAAAGAGAGAGGGAATCGTCTTATCGCATGTCAATGCTTTGTAGGTCGCGAATTGAATGTTCCTGCTTTGTCTTTGTTTACTATCGTCTATGGTTGTTGCGCGTATGGAAGAAGAAGAGTAACCGCAGGACCGCGCTCGGCATATTCTCTAAAGTCCACTACCTTGAAGACAATTACCTACTGTGTTTTTTGCAGGAGTACGCACAAGATCCTGGCTTTGGCCTTACATCAGACACCGCACGCTGGGCTGTTTCAGAGATATTAGCACGTGGCTTTTCTTTGACCAATGCCTATGGAAGAAGTACGCAGGAAAATATCCGCATCCATGGAGATAACCCAACATTTGGTACTGCCGCCAGATCCCACACATATTGTCCGTGCTTCTGTTTGCTTCCTATTAAAACTTCCTCGCAGAATTTTTGTTGCATGGATACGAGAGTCGGGAATTTGTATAGGCGCAATTTGCGAGCTGATGCGCATATCGGACCTCTGTACCAAAATGCCATCGACATGCATAAGCCCACCGACCGACTTCCCCACGCACTAACATCTACGTCAGCCGAAGGGACGAGCATTTTGCCTTCATCGTTACAATCTTAGCCGGTCTTTCCAGATTACTATCTCAACATCACACCCTCGCATGTGACCCGGACGTTCTCATTACGCTCTCCTGCACCAACCTCCCACTTAATCACCTCCTCACAACCCACCAGCATCCCCTAACCAAACCCATCAATGCACCTCCTCACCTCTTTCCTCGCCTTCCCTCCCCCCAATCACCTTCAGCCTCCCCGTCAAACCCACCTTCACAAGCTCCGAAACCCCCGAAGAAAACGCTGCCCCACTTCCCCCGGCCTACTTCTTCCTCGCCTCCGCCCAATCCTCTCTCCGCGCCTACGCTGCAACAGCCATCCCGCCGCTCCCCTAGTCCATACGACAAAGCACCGGTATATCCTTAGGGAGTGTGAACACTTCGCTACCGGATCCATATGGCCCACCGAGTCAGCCGACGACAGGAGTGGGTGCCAACAGTAGTAGCACGGGTCATACGGACGTTATTGGAGCCGTGGACGTGGCTGCATATAAACTCAGGTATTCTTTCAACTCATCATCCTCTTCAACTACTGGCCCGGAGAGGGGGGAGGAAAAATTGACATAACGACCTGGGCGGAAGTACAGCGATCTCTGTTATCGACTCACCAAAATCCGCCATACAAAATCCGCCATACACATTCCGCCATACAAAATCCGCCACACAAAATCCGCCATACAAAATCCGCCATAGGGGTTTGCCAAGTTGGGGGTTTGAGTGCCTGACCTGGCGGATGGGGGGAAGGCGCTGGTGCGGAGTTTTGTGAGGTGTGTTGGGGGGTGTTGAGCAGGTAATGATGGATGCTTGTGCTGGTGAGGTGGGGGTGGATCTGAGGAGGGGGATTGGGACGGTGGATCGGGGAGGTGGCGGTGGGGGAGGGGCGATGATACTGGGTTGGGTGGGTAGTGGGAGGGTTAAGTGCTTGGTTGTGGTGACTGGTAAGTACGTGAGGTGCTGGGTCTGGGGGTCCTGGGCGTCTGTGTGTGGTGAGTGGTAAGTAAGTGAGGTGCTGGGTCTGGGGGTGCTAGGCATCTGTGTGCGGTGAGTGAGTGAGGTGCCCAGGCTAATTGTTGCTATTCATACGGAATTGGAGACGAAAGTATTCAATTTCAAAACGGCAAGATCGTGCTAGTGGGAAGGAGGGGGCGTGTGTCTCCTGTTCTTGCATGTGCTTACAGGCTTTCAAGCGGTCTCTGTGTGCGTATAGGGACGGCGACTATCTCTAGGGGTTCAATTCGCCAATGTGGAATAGACTACGATTCTTGCAAAAGGCACTATGAAGCATAACAAGAATTATAACTATCTGGGTATTATTTCAGTCAGTCACAGTCATAGCACCACTCGCCAGAAACTGCCTAGGATTCACAAAAACATCAAACTCAAACTCGAACCCGCCAAACCTCTCATAAAGTCCGTACATCGCTCCACTAGCATTCTTCCACTGCCCCCACGTGATATCACCCACAAACCCGGTTTCGAGCGTCAATTTTGCTCTCCAACCAGTGTATTCCCACTCGTTAAAACTCATGGATACGTGTCGGTCTTGAGGGAGGTGGGCTCTCAAGTCGTTGTCCATTTTCGAGAAAATAACAGCTATCACGGGGTCTGGTATGGACTCTCCGTAATTGGTGAAGGTGACATATGTTGGTGAGCCCCTAAGACGCAGGCTATAAGGCTCGTCGGGGGGGCGTTGGGAGAGGTTGGCGATGAGTGGAGAGGAAAGGTTCAAGGGGAGGTTAAGGCTGTTGTTTGTAGGTAGAGAGAGGTCAAAAGGTTTTGATGGAGTAAGTGGCGATGACAAGGTGAGAGTGTATAGCAGGTGCCATTGAAAGACGACAAAAAAGCAGACATTGATAAAAAGCATGGCCAGAGGTACATGAATGACGAGAACAATGGAGAGCAGCCGAGGCGAGCATGGCTGCGAGGAACCTTTGAAAAGGACCTACACTCCAGCTTCACTGCTAGCCTGGTGGCTTGCCTCGGAAGTTGTTGTCGCACCTTTCAGATCATGCGCTGTGGTCTGGATCTGTTCGGTCTGACGGGGTGTTTTGTTTCCAATAGCCGCAACATACCCGGCACGGGACGCAACAACATAGTGGCTGCGCCAGTAAACAATGGTCTTTAACGTGGAGTTGACTTATATTAATAAGGTATAGCCTTGCAGCACTGTTCCAATAAGTAGCCGACCAAGGTAGAAGAACGCGAGCAACGGGTAAATCTTGGGAACGATAGCCTCAAGAGCGATCCATGTGCTTTTGTCCATGTGATCTGAAACAAAGAAATGTTGAATCCAAAGAGGGTTTCAGGAGTTCATTCTTACTTATTTACACAGCCTGAGTGCGTCGCATCCAATTTTATGCACTACCCTTATACCTGACCAGCGGTGTTGAAATCTTTCAACCCTTCTGCCACTCTCGCTGACATTGTCTTTTCTCCTTCGCGAACCCTATAGTACAGTTAATATCCAAGTAATCCAGGGAAACATGAGCAACGTACCAGACTCTGGGATCGTAGCTAGATTGCTGTCAGTAATGCGCAAATAACAGGCGAAGAGCTCTTACAATTTCTTGTTTGGCTTGTCTTCTCCATCTGGATTTCCAACTTGGGTCATCACGTAATCTTTTTTGTTGAGGACATAATCGCGGATACCCGTCAAATACGCATATTGGAGGTCGGTATCAAGATTCTGGCATCGTCAGCGTGGTCTCAGCGGGTGTGCTGTTTGACTTACCACTTTGACTACACCATAGCTGATGGCATTCTTGTATTCTTGCTTTGAGCTTCCCGACCCACCGTGGAATACCAAGAACACAGGCTTGTCGTCCTTCAGGCTTTCCTGATCCTTGACGTAGTTTTGATGCTTGTTTAGAAGCTCTGGATGTAATTTTACATTTCCTGGCTTGTAGACCCCATGTACGTTTCCAAATCCTGCAGCAATAGAGAAGTAAGGACTGATAGGTGACAGAGTTTTGTAGATATTGTGGATGTCCTCTGGCTGCGTGTATAGGGAGTTGTTGTCGACGTCTAATGCATAATTTTAGATTAGCAATCCGCTGCAAGAAACTAGATGCGCAAATAGGCGCGGAGCGCATGTAGTAACGACGACTGTCTTATCAATGAACAGGATGTCATTCTGCACTTACCTTCATTATTGACTCCATCCTCTTCTCCGCCTATTCTTTGTGTCAGCACTTGTCTTCGTAGTACCTTGAGCGTCAAAACAGACCAGTAATCCCGATCTCCATCTCAAGCCATTGTTTCATGGGCGCTGCCCTCTTAAGATATTTTGCGGTTGTCTCGATGTTGTAGTCCACTGACTCTTCCTAGAATGTCCAGCTCAGCATGCTTGCTTGCAAGTTCTAAGCCTGTTGACAAACGCACCGACAGATCAATCATATGAGAACTGAACAGTGGCTCTCCATGCTCTTTGAAATGCTTCTCATCGTGCTGCGAGCCAGGCTGTCAGTCGGGTATCCTTCGGAAAACCGGCGCCAACAAGGCTACGTACTTCTAGCATGCCATCTAACCAAGGAAGCAGCTTCTTTGCACAATGATCTGATGTCAATCATAATGCATCAGCAAATCATAGGCGCAAGTCAGTGGTATGAGTCAATGGAGGTCACTCGTACCGGTGTGGAGGATGACGGGGATTTCGTAGCTAGGAGCGACACTTCGGATGAAATGGGCGGCGGCGACAGCGCCAGCAATAGAGGCTTGCTGGTCTCCATTCTTGACGCCTTTGCCGCAGAAGTATGCAGCACCTCCTTGACTCATCTGTAGGATGATTGGAGCCTTTGCATCACGGGCAGCTTCGAGCGATGCAACTACCGTGGAGCTGTAGAAGCGTTTAGTCCAGACGCACGCGGACAGTGAGCTCCGAGCTCAGGGGCGAGTATGCTCACCTCGAAGTGACATTGATGGCCGGGATAGCAAATTCATGCTTTTGTGCATATTTGACTATTAGTTGTTAGCAAGGTGATCCTCGTTTTCCTCCCCTCGGGGTTGCTGATATCGTACAAAGGGCATAGACATCATCCCCCACTATGACACCGGTCTTTCGCTTCAGTACTTCCTGGACGCCCATGGCTATAGATTTTGGTAAGAGAAAGGACTAGAATAGCTAGGGAGTTTTGTATAAGCAATAAATCTAAGGGAGAGGAAGCAATTGAGAATCTTTTCAGGAAAAAGCTCGGTGAGAGTTTATGAGCGAATTCAAGCTTATGAGAGTGGAGCGGTGGGGTGAGCGGAGATCGGCGGGTCGGAGCTTCGGCTTATTCTCGGTATAAACCTGGGCTTGTCCGCCATGTCCGTTTCGGCGAATTGTCCTCCTCCATCTTCCTAGCTTTGCTTCTGTTTTCAATTATTTCGATCATCGTCAGCATAGGTGTAATCCTGCTCTTCTGAAAATACTCTCTAGAGATTTCAAATGCACGGCAGGTAATCAACTTCTCATGGAGGACCTTTGCATTCGTTACAGCGCTGTAGATAAAAAGTTGTCTCTGCTCAATAACTTGAGTATAATTCCATTTCTGAGCTTATGCAATTTGTTTCTCCATTAGGCGAGTCCACATTCTCGTGCCTATAGAGCACTAAAACGATGAAAGTTCTGCAATGAGAATTGTTGAGAAATTCAAGCCTCTTCCGATGGAGTTCCGTCTCAACGGTCTTCACTCAACAAGATTCAGTTTCGCTCTCCTGTTTTAAAGGGCTATTTGTGGCCATGATAAAATGACTGGACTAACGCTATGGGCTACAACACCATAATGCCCTTCAGAACCGTCAGCATGGTAGGATTGGCTCCTCTCGGCTTGATTTAGTCACGAGGTGATTTCCCAGATGGTACTCCAAGTACTTTTATCTGGAATCTTCCCTTTTCTCGCAGCTTTCGCCAAGTTTTCCTCCTTGGTCTACTTTTGTATCTCCCGAGTAAAAAGTTTCAAGAGGTTTGGGACGATAGGGTAAATTGATACATGATTTCTTTGATTCCGATAAGCCTGTCGAATCTTTCGTAGATTTAGTGTCGCCCTTCTTCGGGTTATCTGCTTGATAGATGTTAGTGATTGTGATCGGCTTAATATTGTTTGTCATTGTGAAATTGATTAACCCTTTGTAGCGTTTTGCGCCAGCTTGGTCAGAGCATCTGCAATTTCTATTAACTTCGAAGCTTCGTCAGGATCGTTGCCATTTCCGCCTTGTTCTTTGTCATCCGCTGCTCCAGACATGTTGGTGGTTTATGTGAAATTTTTGTTTAAAATCGAAACTTAAGGCCTTGGTCTATGACAAGAAGGTTGAGGGCGCACATTCTTTTATAGTAGCTTCGGATCCCCAGATGGACATATTAACGGTCAATTTCAACATCCCGATTATCAAGGGTCATCGGACATCTCAACTGTCTAAATTCTTCCGACGAGAATTGAACGTCATGTGCTAAACACTTGGGCAAGCGGTGAGAGGTAAGATGCAAATAGAAACACCCAAAGAACGCGGCAAGATACCTCTCACTTGAAGATAGTCTTGAGGATATTTTCGTACATTGAGTGTCACCCGTGCGTGCACCCGGGAGAAAGAAACGGGCTAGACAGTCGTACACACAACAGAGTCATCCTGAACGGACACAACTCGGATACCTACTATCAGATTGCTTGGAAGGGTATTATTGTGATTCAGTTGCAAATCGTGAGACTACATGGCCAAAGACATCCTCCATAAGCCGATTGAACAATAGTCAGCAACTCAAATTGCTCAACAATAATATAGCCAGGAATAATTGCCTGCGCCCACGAGAAACACTTTGTGAGCTCCTGACTTCGTCAGCCCGCAAAGAGCAAACAATTGAAAGAACTTTCGGAAGAAAATGATATCCCAATCAACAAACCTTAGTGAGCGTAGTACTCTTTCCAGAAATGCAACCTTACCATCTGAGTCTGTATGATTTCCAATGTCGATATATATATGGCAATTGCCATTGAGCTATCTAGTGTGCCTTATCATTCGAACCAGAAAACAAAATTGAAGATCTCAGAAAAATGTTCCCTCCCATGATAGCCTCAAGTCAACCTCTGTTCATTCGAGCAAAATCCCCAGAAAGCTATGGGCTGGAAGATTTTGGGTGGCTCAGATTAGTTGAAGTCTTCCAGACGACATCAAAAAGCAGAGAGACAGGGAATGTGGTAAGACGCCTTCTCAAGCAGGAGATATATCAGTCCCATATCTCTAATCGGATCACTATACCCTTCAAGAGTAGCATGAGGGAAATCAAATTGAATTTAGGTGAATTCGGGGCAATCAAAAAGCTTTAGTGATCCCTTTTTGGCCCTACGCAACTCTACCTAGTCCCCACATCACAACAGAAGCGATCAAGATCTACTAACAGCAGCAGGTCAATGAGATCAGGGAAACTGTTGGCTCAGAAGAAGAGTAGTAGGATCTAATCACTTTGGTGGGTGAATGGTAAAGCTACCAGTAACTACTCTTGAGCCTCTTTCCCCATTTGACTATGGTCCGGCCGTCCCAAAACGAGGCCCCACCAAAGCTTCCAATAGCCCCAAACAACATTCGAGATCCCACCTGCGGCTTGTTTGTCAGAAATGGCAACAGGCTCAGCCGGCACAAGAATCCTCTCAAGGATCTCCGCTGCTGATGAGAACTTGCAATTCCAGCAGTCTAGTATGACATTCCCGCAACACAATCCATTGACGTCTGGGAATAGCTCCTGATTGTAGATCTTAAGGAATTCGTGGGTGACTTCGTGGTCGTGGACCTCGGCGTAGGCTTCCTTGCCTTTCATGATTTCATAGAGGGTACATCCAAGCGCGAAGAGATCCGTTTCGACAGTATTGGGGGTATCTCTGGGAAGGAAGTGTCGATGGCTTATAACGTTTAATCCTTTGTCCCCAATGAAAGAGGCGTCAGTGAATCCGGACAATTTGACATTTAGCTGCTCATCGAGTAGAAAACGCACAGCATCGATGTCGCCATGGATGACACCCTTGGAGTGGGCGTATGCGACAGCTTCTGTAGCCTTCTGGGCGAATTTGAGACGCAACTCTGTGGGAGTGTCCGGGTGGGATTTGACGTAATCCTCCAAATTACCGTTCGCGGCGAAAATCAGGTCCACGTGCGAATCCGAGTCGGAGAGGCATTCAATGATGGAGGAGTGTTTACCCAAATGGCGGTAAATTTGGGCCTCCCGGCGTACGCCTTCAACTTCAATGCTCATTTGTCCATTGGGGTGAATGGGGACTTTCCTAACGATATTCCCCAATTTGTAGGTAAGTGCGTACAGGCCATGACTGATCAAATTCTTAGGGTGCGGCATGTCCTGCGGTTGAAGTGTTGTAGCCATGTCTCATGTAACTTGAAAGCAAGACTAAGAGAGAGATGTTTGCAGGGGAGAGTGGATACGCATAGACTTTCTTCCTTCGTCAAAGAGATTATGTACACGTAAGTCACACAGAGATTTGGAATTTTATGGTGTGTAACGTGGCATTGCGTAGCACAGAGTGGATGGGAGAGGAGAAAGTGGGGCAAGTAACAGCGGATAGAGAGCCTTTGCGAGAGCTCAAGAAAAGCAATGTCTGTACCCGGCACTGAGAGGAATATACAGAAGTACCATGGCAGTCGGCTTATAGACACCAAGGACGTCGATTGGACAGTCTAGTTCTACATAAACATTGTAGATGCGGGGGGCACGCGCCACTCCCTTTAAAACGCGTAGGACTACCGTTGGTCGGGCTCCCGCAGGTACACTTATTTAGGTCAGTGTCTCGTGGCCTACCTCAACTGGAGTGATCTGAAGCATGTTATTAGGGTGGAGTCCTGCGCTGTCGTTTTGCATTTTGATGTTGGAGTAGGCAGCAAGGAGGCCAAGGCAGGAAGGAGCGGAATCCTTGCTTGTCTCAGCATATGACGGAGGTGACGGCAATCCACGAGACACAAAATCCCATCTTCGCCCTATGACGAACATTGACCATGATTGCCCCTAGAACAGGCCCGCACGCTTATTCCATTCTCTTCTCCTGCTCTTCGTCCAAGATGCGTTGATCGTGTCAAAATTGCTTTCATGATTATGGCGGGCCAAAGTTCTGACAATGACCTGGAGCGGAGGGCATCTCAAGTCTCTACCGCATCACGAAGGTCTACAAGGAACGGAACGCGAAAGCATTCCCTTGTGACTCCGACGTCTGCGAAAACACTCGAATCGTTCCCTTCCTTATCGCCTGATGCCTCACCAAGCAACAAGCCGGAAAAGCAGTTCCTTGCTAGTCCACCGCCCCGGACCCCGAACGAGACGTCTCACAGATCCAGCAAGCACAGTCCATCTATTGTCGAAAGCCTCATCACAAGCACTCCTTCCTTTCGAGGCCGATCCGCGCTCTTTGAAGACTCGCCCAAAAGCAACAAACAGGATGTCCCAGGTTCCTTGCACCTTTCTAGTGATGCCGACATTAGACAGTTGATCAAGAAGAATGGTGCGGTGGCTCTAGTCAGGCGGCTAGCAGAAGATGTAGCGCAGAGAGACGTTGAGATAACGGCCTTCAGGCGGCGGGCAGAGGAAAGGGAAAGGGAGCTCAAGAGGATGTTGCGAGAGGTCGAAGTCTCGAATCTGGATATTGAGACCAGGCTACATCGCTTAGATCATGATGTAAAGGACACATTCAAGCTAAAGAATCCTCCGCAGAAATCTGTTGTAAGAAGCCCTAGTGGAAAAGATTGGAAGGATCGGATACCTGGCATCACAAATGGGATCGACGATATGTTGGGAGAGGCTATGGAGGATGATGTGGGAAGGCTGAGTGCCGAGCTAGATGAAGGGTACCTTGATTCGCTGGCCGAGACCGACAAGCATGCTACGCTGAAGGCTCGAAGCTTGGTTTTGAAAGAGTCGGATGGCCGATCCATAGCATCTAGTGTGGATTCTCAAGGGCGGCCAAGGAGTACTATACGGGGTTGGAAGGACTACTTGTGGAACAACGATGCAACGAGCGGCAAGGCTAGCAGAGCGAGCAGTGTGGTCAGTGAGTACGATCAAGAAGTGGGAGCAGCGATAAAGGCTCGGGGTCACAGTGGCAGCAATGGGCGCCGGAAAGGCTTAGACGAGGATCTGTTCTCACCTCCTACGCGTACGTTGACAACGCGAAGTTCGACAACAGAGCATTCACGAAGATCCTCGAATTCTATTGCGTCTTGGACGATGAAGTTGTTTGCTGGAAATACTCAGGCAGGTCGTGACGCTGATAAGCAAGGCATGGTCAGAGGCAGATCTTCTACGACGGGTAGTGGCCAATCAAGAAACTCAGGAAGCATGTCAACAGCCTCGGCTCCAGTACCTACAACAGCTAAAGCAGCATTGATGAAAGTAAACAATATGGAACCCTCTACTCGGTCACCAAGGAAAAGTGTGCAGCCTCTCGCGCTTGGAACCAATGTAGCACCAAAAGCGACCTCACATACTTCGAACATGATATTGGTTACAAGCCCAAATTCGGCCAATGTTTCTACCAACCTTGGACCTGTGGAAATGGACACCATTCACCCAGCTGACTCCAAGCCTCCTACGTTGACTCAGATTAACAACAAGAATGACGGCTCTTCCGACCTGCTCACGGATAGATTCGGTTTCATCTATGATCAGCGCCGGAGGAAGAAGGCAGCCGAGATAGCAAAAGGTCACGCCAGGGGCAAATCAAATGCCAGTGCTAATCTGGAGATGATTGGAGGTGTGCGAGACTCTCTAAAGGTGGCAGATTCGGACAAGGTCTCTGTACACTCGAAAGCCAACTCCGTGGGCCGGCCAGAAACACCAGCTTCAAATGACGATAGAGCTGAAGATAAGCCAACTAAACGTTGGCAAGACTATCTCAAGGTTGCAACATTCCCTACCGAGCTACTTTCTCATACTCCATCTGCTAAGCCTGTTACACCTGTTATAAGCCCAGATCTACCAAGTCCTCGCTTGAAGCGAGCTCCAACCGGTGGTGACTCACGGTCTTTACCATCGACCAGCATCAATCTGGAACCTGAGATGTCACCAGTCACAGCTGGCAATGCAGAGATCGTTCAATCTTCGTTAAGTCCCGAAAGTGCTCAGACTACCTCTACAAGCATGGAAGAAGAGCCTGTAAAATTGTTGCTTACCCAACTGACAGAGCTTCATGATACTTTACAGCGTGAGAAGACTATTAAGTGGAACGAATTTTTAAGAAAGGTCCGGGCCGAACGTAAGAGAGAAGGCGAGACTGCTGCAGGCTCGGATGCTCGCTCTAAGCAAGTGATGCCAGAAGTCACGCTTACTGATGGGGAAATGATAGGTGTCGCAGGCCTTGGTAACAAGGGCAAAGTAGGACAAGCAAAGTGGAAAGAGTTTAAGCAGCTGGTCCTCGGTGGCATCCCAGTTGCATATCGAGCCAAGATTTGGGCAGAATGTAGCGGTGCCTCTGCTCTACGAGTCCCAGGCTACTACGATGACTTAGTCGCCAGTGACATGGACGACCCTACAATCGTGGCCCAAATCCAAATGGACATCCACCGAACCCTAACCGACAACATCTTCTTCCGCAAAGGCCCCGGTGTCGCCAAACTCAACGAAGTCCTCCTGGCCTACGCCCGCCGCAACCCAGAAGTAGGCTACTGCCAAGGCATGAATCTCATCGCCGGCTCCCTCCTCCTCATTATGCCCACCGCTGAAGACGCCTTCTGGGTCCTCACCAGCATGATAGAAAACATTCTCCCCCGCCACTACTACGACCACTCCCTCCTCGCCTCCCGCGCTGACCAACAAGTCCTCCGCCAATACGTCACGGAAATCCTCCCCAAACTCTCCGCCCACCTCGACGAATTAGGAATCGAGCTCGAAGCCCTAACCTTCCAATGGTTCCTCTCCGTCTTCACCGACTGCCTCAGCGCCGAAGCCCTCTTCCGCGTCTGGGACGTCGTCCTCTGTTTCAACGACGGCAGCACGTTTCTCTTCCAAGTCGCTCTCGCGCTCTTGAAACTCAATGAACAACAGTTATTGGAATGCGATAGTGCGGCGAGAGTGTATGGGTATATTGGGAATGAAATGACTGATCATGCAATCAGCATCGACGGCTTAGTTAGCGCGAGTGATGCTTTGAAAAGAGAAGTGAGGCGAGGGGAAGTGGAGGAGAGGAGGTGGAGGGCTGTAGAGGAGGAAAGGGGGAGGGAGAGAGGGAGGGGGAGGAGGGGGGAAAGTGGGGGGAGTAGTGCGGAGTTGAGCGTTAGGGAACCGAGACCTTTTGAGGAGGAGGTGGGTGGTGGTGGGTAGGTAACTGTGATGGGGGAAACTATGGTTGGTCGTGGTAGTGGTGTGTTATATCTTCGCGGTTGAACTGGTCGGCTCAAAATGATACCCAATACCCACTCAAGGTTGTTTGTTTAGCAGGTAGGTAGCATTATAAAGGAAAAGTTTTGACTATTCTATGTCCATCACAATCACTAGCATAGTAAAGCCCAGCTAATAGAGAAAATGATTCAATTGGGTTTCGTGTTTTCTGTCTCGGGATGATTAAGTATTACCTAAACCCCTCTTCCCACAAATTGAATCCCTGTCTGTCTCTCCGTCCGTGCATATATACAAAGAAAATTCTCTCAGTCCAGTGAGATAGAGGTACAATAATCAAGCCTCCTTTTCCATGACGTCCATCTCCCTTCAAAACAAGTAGACATAAAAACCAACACAACACAACACAACACAACACCCGTTATTCAATTTTCCCCATCTTTCTCGCCCTCTCGCTCTCAAAAAAAAAAAAGGGGGTAGGGAAATATGATGTAACAACGAACATCCTCGGGAAAGATTCTCTCATCCAAAACACCGAACCTAAAACCCCCCCTTCTCGCCTCGAATGAATTAGAAAGTTAGATCTCAACAAATAAAAACAAAAAAACAGCCAACTTCTTCACATCACATCACGACCCTTCCCCCCACCGCTCTCGAATCACTGACTCTGCTTCCCTTCCCCCTAACTTCCTCCCTCTCCATCCCCATCCCCATCCCTCCACCACCAATCTCACTCCCATCGTCCCTCACACTCTCATCCGCCTCCACAATCTTCACCCCAGCTTTCCCTTCCAACCCTAAACCCCACTGCTGACTATCCCTCCCCTGTGTCGTTGGTGCCGTGCTAGCACTATATCCGCTCATCGAGGTACTAGATCTTAAGCCGCCTCCACTAATAAGGTCGGGGGTGGGTGGTAAGCTAGATTGGCGGGAATGGGAGCGATTTTCGTCGTGTGGGGTGAGGAAGCCGGAGGAGCCGCCGTGGCCGGAGTCAGCGAGGTCGATGTCGCCGGCGTCTGAAGGGGCGAGGTTGGAGTCGTCGGAGTGGGTGTGTTTGTGATTATTATGGTTTTTGGTGGATGTGGTAGGGAGCTCCGGATCGTGACGATGATGTTGCTCGTGGTCCGTGTCTTCGTGAGATTCAGCCGTTTGAGCGAGTTGTAGCCCTTCGACGGCGGCAGCGCATTGGTCGCTGATGTTCCGGATAATATAGGCGATTGCGTCGGTTTTTTCGCGGATATGGCGGTCCGCGACGTCGGCGATGCTGAGACGGGAGCCTGAGCGGCCGTTGGCGCCTGGGCTGGGAGGGATGAAGAAACGGGATTCCATTTCTGGGTTAACAGGTTCGCCGGTTTCGGTGTTGCTGGCGCGGGATGGGGAGGTTGCGAGGAGATGCTGACCGGCCTCGTCGTTGTTGGTGAGGGAGTCGCGGTCGTCTGTGTCTTCTGGAGCGTCCTCGTAGCCTTCCTCGATGTAGTCGCTCAGCTCCGGAGCTTGATTCAGGGAGTGGACTATGTGCTCCATGTGGTGGGTTTGGCCTTCGATCAGGCTGCGTAGATGAAGCACCACACGGCGAGACTCGTCGCGTTGGCGTGTAATTGTTGAGTTGGTATGTTGGAGAGCGGAAAGCTCTTTCTTGTTGCGCTTGCGTTCGCGTTCGAGCTCCTCGGCGATTTCCTGTTGGAGGACGAGTGCTTCGAGAGCGTCGTCGCGTTGCTTTTCTGTGCCATTGAGGCGGACAGTAAGGCGAGCCGAGTCGTCCTTTTGTTGCTCGATAAGAGAAGTGAGACGGCGATTCTCTCGTTTGTGTGTCTCAATCTTGACCTTGAGCTCTTGGGTCTCTTTGGTAAGCTGCTCTGCGAAAGCTTGGAATTTGAGGAACTGATTACCTTGTTAGTACTGCCACGGGTATTCAGAGTAGAAGTAAGGTTTACCTGTTGTTTCCAGCTCTCGAGTTCGTCCACGAGGAAGTTATTCCTCTTCGTGACCTTAGCAAGCTCGCCATCCATTCTACCTTTAAGGTTGATGAAATCTTGCCACGCCTCCATAGCGTCTCTAGAGTACTGATTTCGCTCACGAACAATTTCATTAAGATGTCTCATCGAGACTTTAGTCATCAATGGCTTCTTAGTTGAGCTGCCGAAGATTGCTTTAACGCCAGAATTGCGACCCTATTGCAGTCAGTTTTGCAATCCACCCGGAGAATCTGAGATACAACTTACAAGCTTTTCACAGACGTGGTCCATAACACTCATAACGCTATCCTGATTCCACCATGGAGGGTTCTCCACGCTCTCCACTTCTCCCCTCATAACGATAATCTGGCCAGCAGGAATGAGCTTGCCACCTCCATAAGCGGAGCGCAAATGGCTAGGAACACCAGCAGGTGAAACATCTCCGCTAAGTGCATTCGTCAACCTGGAAATCATCTTCGCTCTCTGACCTGCAGACAAAACAGTAGGAGGAGCCGATGTCATAACATAATTCCGGTCTAAATCGATGACAAGAGCATCGGATGGTGCTGTGAAAAGGGTTCGGCATTCAGCCGTAATACCCAGCATATATGGTCCGGGCTCCTGCACAAGTTCCTTTGCGTGGCGGGCGTGGACGACTGGAACATATAGACCACTCCATTCGTATACTCGGATGCAGTGACGGATAGTCTCAGTCGCGACTGTAAGCATTGCAGGGTAGTGGCTGATGAAAATTATGCGTCGTGTCGACGACACTGCCGCTTCTATAACCCCAACAATGTTTGGGATAGATAAGCAGGTGAAAAGAGGCCACATGCTGAAATTTTGGAAACCGGTAGGTGACGATGGAAATTGGTAGCACAGCGCATAATCCTTCATATCTATCCTCACAAGGTCGTTCAGTCTCGGTGCTGGGAAGCTGAGTATCCTTGAGACCTCCTCAGCGTGGAAGAGGTTGGTAGCTTTGTTCCAATGGATCCACATGCCACGTAGGTAATCTCCCAGTAGATCGTAGAGTGGATATCGGGAGAGGAAACTCAGGCAATATGGGATCCAGTATGTCTCTTCCGAGGACTCATAGTAATCGGCTTCGGTCTTTCTCCGTAAGTCACGGATAGTCTCTGCACGCTTCTCATCCGCTCTTGACCACACGCGCAATGCAATGCCATATAATGTATGTGATGAGTCTTGCTGAAGTACGAAAGAGTGGTGTACGCAGTGTGGCTGGCTACGGCCAGTACAAATCTCGACATCGTGAGGGAAGCATGCCTGGACTTGTGAGCTACAACTCTCTTAGAGTCCAATTGACAATGCCACTCACTCTCATAGCAGAGTACAATGCTCTCGCGATCTCATTATCTTGCTCTAGTCTCGGACTGCTACCGAGAATCTCCGGAAGCCAGAATTGGCCAACAGCCCCTTTCATGTGTCCAATCTTGCCTTGTGCTAGAGGTGGTGCCTTCACCCATTGTGACGGTTCCCGGCCGACACCACACACCATATAAGCATGTGTTAAAGTCTTGGGCGTTCTCTGGCTCGCCTTGACGTTGAGCTGTGATGGTATGGGCGCAGTTATACGGGAATGGAGGGAGGATGTCCGGCTTGGAATCATAAGGGAATGTTCGCCATGATGCCCATCACGACCATCACGAGTAACCGGCCTCTCTCGCTTCTCTTCTCGCGTCTGAGGACGGACGAAGGACGTATGATTCCGTAGTGAGGGCGACATGTTGATGGTTGTAAAGTGTCAGCTCGAAATCGACGAAGATCTAGTTGAGATTGGAGCGCGTCAATGCAAGCCAACCGTTGGGCGGCTGCTCTAGAAGCTGTCAAGTAGCAACACACGATGTCTGTGCCTATACAATTGACCTGACAGGTCAGTCTGTGTGTCTTCGTAAAGATTCCAACCAGCTGGCGCTTATAGTTGACTTCCTCAAGCGGCAGCACCAAATATTGTTGGAGCTACAGACCTGTAGAAGCATAAACTTTTCTAAATTAGAGGAATCCAATGGTTCACGCGGCAACACGACAAGCTACAATTCACGCAAGGAGAGAGATGAACAAAGATGAAAGTGAAGAATGTGAAGGATTGAGGTTCATAAGATAATGAATAATTGATCAGGGGCGTTGGGCCTCCCCCTCTACCTTGCTTCACTTTTCCCTGAGGGCACTGGGGGATTCGTTCGGCTGGGTCCAGGTCCAGAAGGAGGCCCTATCAAGTAGCCCTGGCGGGGGTGATTGAAGCTCAAAATTTGGTCATGGTGCAAGCCTCCAATTACAGCAATAACAGGTTAGTGTTGCAGGCCAATGACGGGGAATGCATGCCCCCCTTATGCACGCTTAACCCTATCCGAGGGAATTGTGAATGTGATACTGCGCCAACTGCTTGCTTAGCTACTTAATTGTGCACTTGCAAGGATCAATGACAATTAAGACACTTCCCGACTGAACTCTCGCTCTCGGGACAGGGGCCGCTCGCTCGCGTGGAAGGGATGTGCTTAGATCCGCTCCGGCATTTTTATCGTCGCATCGTCCGCCTCCCCTTGTGCCTATCGGGAGTTTATTGTAGAAAAGAAGAAAGTATAGTCGGCGTGGATCGTTGGTTCGATTGCCGTCATCAGAACCTAATCACAAAGAAAAAGTATCCAACTCAAACAATCTTTTCACATCCTTGGCCCGGCTGAAATGTACAAGCATCATGTATTTCGGGGTTAAGGTACAAAGTAACAGTGGTGAAGTGCTGCACGCAATTCCAGGTACAACCAATCAGGATAGCCGAATTTGACCGGCAAGTGAAACCGCGGTGGTGTTGGTCGGCCTTTTCGGGAGGCTTGAATACCAGCTGAAATCTCCAACGTGCACAAAGCGTAAAGCGTGCCTGATACCGCCAATGTGTCATGTCATTCTTTGGTAGCTTTGCAGCATACGAGTAGTACCTTAGGGAATAGGGGCCAGCATGTGGCCTACGTGCATCCAGCCCATCAACTCTAAAGTACCTTATCAAGGTACACCGCGCCCTTGGTTCAGTCTTCCTCCCACTAAGGTTGTCAGGACCGTGCACCAGGGCTTTGTCTCCAACCACCAAAGTCTCGACGCCTCGGGCATAAGAAGCTTTCTGATAGGCACAACCACTTTTCACTTTTCACTTTTCACCAGCAATGAGTGCCCCTCTTGGGGAAAGCTCTCTGGGGGCCCTTCTAGCCAATTTGCACACCACTCTGCACCCCTCTACTTTTGTCTTTTCAACCTTTCCGCCCCCCAGCACTCCTCCTGCTCCTCTCCAAGATCTTGCCCAACTGGTTTTTAAAGAGGCCGAAGGCATTACTTTGATAACCACTCTTCAAGATGCGGAAAGTCACGGTGTCAAAGGTTATTCGTTTCCTTGTCGCATGATCACATGCGAGGTGCATTCCTCACTGGAGGCTGTGGGATTCATGGCTGTCATTGCCACGAGACTCGCCCAGAAGGGCATGGGCGTTAATCCTGTCAGTAGCTTCTTTCATGATCATTTATTTGTACCGCTCGGAAAGGAAGAGCAGGCTCTGGAGTGTCTGAAGGAATTGGCTAAAGAGAACGAAAACATGAGCAAGGGAGAGGGAGTGGATTAGAAGGCTTTGGGTAAAGGTACGAGGCCTGAGATGGAATGTACGCTTCTCATGGCTACACTATTGAGAATTGTAACATGTAGCATTCGGTAGTGTGTGTATCGTAAGGTGATGGAGCTAAGGAATACAGAGATGTCTTCGTCCTCAAAGACAGCCTATATGGAATTGCCTTCCACGCTTGGCAAGATTCTCCAAAGGATTCGAAGTGCAAGAGCTTATTTCAGTGCTACAATTATTCGGTATACATCCGTTGCATGCGCATGTATTCCTCATATATATTTTTTCGTGCTCTGGGACTGATCCAATTCACCCTTGTAGAAACAATCTCTGTGTGAAACCTGTCAAAGCCAACCCTACAGTGACGGGCTTTGAATTCCTTATCGATACCTAACCGCTACAAGAAAGCGAGTTCGGCGAGGGAAGCAGCCGAGAGGTCGTACCTTCCTTTTATCTCAAGCACCATGTCTGATCCACTTCTAAGTTCTCTATGTACTATATGGTATGCATGGATCTCCCAAAAGAAGTAGCATGTTCGTACTGACAACTTGTGTTTTCAAGCCACGTCAAGTCCTACAAATACCGCTGTCCTCGCTGCTCAGCTCTCACATGCTCCCTTCCTTGCATAAAGCGCCATAAGCAATGGGCACAATGCAACGGCCTCCGAGACCCCACAGTCTATGTCAAACAGAAAGACCTCGCAACTCCAAAAGGAATTGACCATGACTATAATTATCTTACAAGCATCGAGCGTGAACTTGATCATGCAGAGAGAGAAGCTACTTCCAGAGGAGTAGTCTTGGCAGAGCCAAGTGACAGAAAGACGAATAAGAAAAAGGGCGAGGCATCAATGGAAGCTGCCTTCGAGAAATGTGGCGCTGTAGTAATAAAGGCGCCAAAAGGCATGTCAAGAAGCAAGCAGAACGAGACCAACCTAACAAAACGGTAAATCAGACATGCATGATAGACCATGCCCTGCAGTTGCTATACTAATTCGTGAGTCACAGAAAGCGTAAGCTTCACTGGACTGTCGAGTGGATAGACACGGATGGGCGCAAAGCGCTGGGGAAATGTCCTGAAGACCAAATGATTGTGGATGCCTACGCTGCGCACCTGAGAATTCTGGATATCCACCGACCCAACAAGAGACGGGAAGGAAATTTTAACAATAGCGACAATTCTCAATTGGGTATACCAATATATCACAACACGTCACAACGGCTAGAGCAGCCAGCATCAAATATTGAACAGGAGAATTCGCCTGAGCAGGATGGAGTGGATGAACAACTCGAGCGCAAACAGAAAGAGGGGGAAATTAAGATAGGGGCTGGTGATGAAGAATCTCATGTGTCCATGGACAAGCCGAAGGTAATATCGCAGGCTGCAGAACGGCCAGCTTCGAACCATGGTAATTCAAGTAAAGGCGAATCCGAAAGCCAAAGACTTTTAACAGACCGTATGGATCAACCAGGGCTGGAACAACCGACCTCTACGTCCGCAATTCGTCCGCCAACATCACCACCGAGCCTTAGATTCTACCTACACCACCCATCTCTGCCCTCGAAAAATCCAGTCCTGATACCACTTCCCTCCGACGCCACCCTAGCGACTACACTTACTAACAGACTTGTACTCGAGTTCCCTACAATCTACGTACTGCCTCAGCGTCAAGATGACGGGTTGCCCGATGGCTTCATCAACGAAGATGACTACTTTGCTGCTGCGAAAACGGACTTGATAGTAGATCCATTAGAAGTCGAGGATAGCGTTGAAGATATCAACGTATTCCCTAGGGAAACAACGGATGGACTTGAAGAGGGCGAAGTGCATGAAGGCCGCTTGCTTGAAGTACTGGGTAAAGATTTGAGAGCTATTACTGCGGCGCCATGAGCACCAATGATAACTCCTGGCTGAACTTTCTTGGTTTTTATGGACCAGAGCCTGAGTCCACCTTGCTCTATTCTAGAGACAAGGCCAACTGTTTCTCAGAAAGATGAGCCTTTACTAAGAGGGCTACGGCCTCCACCAGCACTATGCTTCGTGGTCTACAAACCCCGTCGAATGAGTCTCCGCAGCTCCATCGCGCTAAAACAAGAGTCATCTGCTCCATAATGCGGTGTCGCTAGTAATTCTCCGGGAAGAGGCCAGGAAACGGGGAAAACGCATCGCAGCAACTCATGCGACAAGTGCTCGAATCAAAGCGCGAAGCATGAACACATTGTAGCGGGGTTCTTCAACATTCTCGCAAGTTCAACAACCCGAAAATGCCAGTATTCTCAGTAAATGGGTCGGCAGAGGGTAACAATTGCGGCGGATACTTCTTGCATGAGATGTTTACCTCCAAGCGCAATTGTTGACCTTAAGAGGTCCATCCTCGAAGTTATCCTACAAGTCATAAGAGTTAAGGAGGCCTTCGCTTCACGTCATCTAACACAATGATCTGGCCCAATCACCTCATTATCGTCCTTTCAGCTACCTTCTCCACCATCCACGCCCTCAATCTTCCAACCCTATTAAACCAGACTGTGGAACTCCTCCCCTCTCAACTGACCTCCGACTGGGAATGCACAACCAAACCCTTCGGCAAACCTCCCCTCTACGCGGACTGCGAACTCGCCTTCGAAAAGCTCCCTGATACCGACTACCAAGCCATGTTCCACCTCGAAGGCGAGGACGACGGGCACAGACTCCCCGTAGTAAAAGCATACAACACGTGCACGCTGAGAGTTACCCTTGAAGAGGGTATGCAGGACGAAAGCTCGTGGGCAGAGGTAGTGTTCCAGGCGAAACTACTGAATGATCTTTGTGTGAATGGGAAGAATGAAGGTGGATATATTACAACGGGGAAGAACAGGAGGATCTGGATCATAATAATGAGTGATTCTCCAGTGGAAATTGGTACCGTGGGTGGACAGGAGGTGGATGCGTCATAAAATGTATATGTATGCGGTTGTTGATGGCATGATGCAAACCCCCGGAATCCCTAGATGTGGAAATGTTATCTAGCTAGCTATCGGTACCTTGCTTGCTCGGCGCGACTCTGCACATATAGATGAAAAAAACCATCCCTACAAGTCTCTCTCTATCTTGATGGACTTCTTACCTACCTAATTCATTACCCTACAGCGCTCCACTATCCATGATTTCATTCCCTCTTCCTCAATCCCAACTCAGCGTTCTCATTCTTATATAATCAGTCAACCATCCATCCAACCATCCAATCAGCCAGTCATCCACTTATATCTAATCTACCTATATCTAACCTACCTATATCTAATCTACCTATATCTAACCTACCTACCTACCTACCTATATCTAATCTACCTATCTAACCTACCTATCTAACCTACCTATATCTACCCTACCTACCTTACATATCCCCCTTTCCCCCAGTTTCTCTAATCTAATCTAATCTAATCCATTCTTAAACACCATATCCCCACCACAGGAAGGAAGAATTCGCGGTATCTTAATTTAATTTAGTAACTCAATTAAATCGAAATGAGAAAGGCCTTCAATAAATGCTGCGGGATGTTTGAACGGATTTCGGGGGGGGGGGGGGGGGGGGGGGGGAGATAAGTTGGTCAAAAGATTCAGGTATGTGATGAGCAGAGAAATCGAGATGAGAATGGAGAGAGGGGATGTCAAGGAAAAGGCGTGTGTATATCAGAGCTAATTTAACTGCACTGGGTCTATCCAATGTAGGCTAAGATACCTGACGAACTGCTCCATGTGGCTATTACCTTAGGCAGCAAGCAAGCAGCATCCTTCGATCGATCGATGTTTACGTATGTATAGCAAAGCCATTTCACACCTAACGCTCACCGAAAACCGTATCATATCCCACGAGCGAGAAACGATAGCGAACATCATTCTTCTTCACTCTCTCTACCGCCTCTTTACACCCCTTTTCGCTGATATCGATCGTCTCAATGTAGGGCTTGATATTCTTCTCACTGGCCAGTTTCAACATAGCCAGCATCTCTGGTCGATTCCCAATATGGCTTCCGCCGATTTTGGCGCCGTTGGGAGCGAAATCCTGCGCCATCATCTTGGGGAGGGGTTCGTCGGGAAGGCCGACGTTGTGGAATTCGCCGTTGACGTTGAGGGTGGACATGTATTCTTGGAGGTTGAAGGTGTGGGTCATGTCTGCGGTGTTGAGGATGAAGTCGAATTCGAAGGCGTAGGGTTTGGCCCAGTCTTTTTTGGAGGTGACGACGAATTCTTTGGCGCCCATCTTTTTGGCATCGGCTTCTTTGCTGGGGGAGTGGGAAAGGGCGTAGACTTCGGCGCCGAGGGCCTTGGCCCAGAGGATACCGAAATGGCCGAGACCGCCGCTGGAGAGAAGGTATTAGTGGGTGTTTTGGGAAAGGCTGGGGGGAGGGAGTGCTGCTGTTCCAGGGGTCTTACACTCCGAGAACGGCGACCTTCTTTCCTGGGCCCACCTTAGCTCGGACTAGAGGGCTCCAGGTTGTGATACCGGCACACATCATAGGTCCAGCGTCTTTTGACTCGATATTGTCAGGAATGAGGAAGGTGAAGTATTCGTGTGCTCTAACGTGGCTTGCGTAACCTCCTTGTGCGATTGTACCATCCTCGTATGGTGCACCATAGGTGTCTGAGAGCGAATCAGCAATGTTGAAGAAAACAGAGGCTGAAGACAACTATTTACCAACTTTGTTTGGGCAGTAATTTTCTTGGCCAGCCTTGCAGAGCTTGCACTCCATACACGCTCTGATCTGAGCGCCTACACCGACGCGATCTCCAACCTTGACGGTGGTTACTTTGGAGCCAACTTTGATGGCCTTGCCTATAATCTCGTGGCCAACGCAGATTGGAAGTGGACATTCACCCCAACCACCAGTGATAGTGTGAACGTCTGAGCCACAAACACCGCAGCAATCGATCTTGATGTCGATATCATTTTCCTCAAACTTCTTTGGCTTGAACTGAGCAGTCAATCAGACATGATGAGCACAGCGAGGAGCGGGGCAAATGATGACTTACTTCTTTCTTCTCAAAATCACTCCATTTGCTCTGGTCTTTTATCATGTAACCCTCGAAGGTCTCTGGGTAAGGCATCTTGCTCGTAGGAGGAGTTATTGATCAGTGTGTTGCAATTGGTGTCGTTGGAGTAGTGAGTAGATAAGGTAATTGGGGAATGGAAAGAATATCTAGGCAATGAAGACTTTACCCTGGCGGCAAATTGTGGGTAAAGTTACCTCATAACTTTGAGCGTGGGTAGCGGTATCTGCATCTCAAAAGGATGAGGTCACCAGGATGTACCTGACGCGGGCCATTCATTCCGCGTCTTGGGCCTAGACCCGAATTCCAGCACGGAAATATCTACCAAGCAAGCTCCGCATTGGATATTCTCGCAATTTGTTGACACTTTCGTAAATGGAGTAGAAGTGGAAGTGGAAGTGGGAGTGGATATCGAATTCTTAGCCAGTACCATTAGCTGAATGGCGATTGATACAGTAGCATAAATCTTACCAACGGAGAAATATTTCCTCAGTGGGAAAACAGTCAGCGGGCTGACTTGCCAGACTTTGGATCCGCCAAATTCTCGATGGGAAACTTTCCCGAGCCGTTAGGAAGACGGTAGACGTACCCCGCTGTGGGGTTGACACATCCCAGAGGCAGAATTGCAGTGTCGCAGTGCATACCCATGACGAGATGCCTTGTTTGTGTCAGGTAGCAATCCACCTCCTATATAGCGGAATGAATACACATCCTCTTTTCACATCCTGTTGACGTTGTGCATTGCCTTATTGTCGTTACAACTAATACTAGGAATTGCAATCGTTGCATCTATCAAGATGATGAAGGCGGTCCGGTTCTATGGACAAAAGGACATCAGACTTGAGGATGTCGAGGTGCCAAAGTGTGGCAAAGGCCAGGTGAAGGTGGGTGGTCATTTCTCCGGACCACGGTATCGAGCACCTTGCTAATCCTCTGGGAGGTAAAACCTGCATATTGTGGTATCTGTGGAACGGGTAGGTTGTAAAAATACCCACTTCACGACAGCAATGGTAAATTGCGATATCTCAGATCTTCATGAGTATCTTGGGGGTGCCAATATCATGCCAACGACTCCACACCCAATCACCAAGGAGAAAGTGCCATTGACACTCGGACACGAATTTTCTGGAACTATAGAGGAAGTTGGCGACGACGTTCACGATATAAAGGTCGGAGCGAGGGTCACCGTCCAGCCCATCATATACGACGGTACATGTGGTGCTTGTAAAGAAGGCTATATCAATTGCTGTGACAAGAATGGCTTCGTAGGTCTCAGCGGTGAGCGTTTCGTTCTGGCACTCTGGATCTCAGCTGATAGGCTGGTAGGATGGGGCGGTGGGCTCTCTGAGCATGTAGTAGTTCCCCGGAACGCAGTGTACGAGATACCTGAGAACGTCTCGTTGGAGGTAGCTGGTAAGTCCAACAAAGGGCGTGGAGACCCGACTGATCCCTCGTTCCAGCACTTGTAGAGCCCATTGCGGTAGCATGGCACGCGATCAACATCAGCCCGTTCAAGGAAGGCGACTTCGTTCTAATTCTGGGAGGGGGACCGATTGGCCTGGCAGTCATTCAGTGCTTAGTAGCGAGAGGGGCAGGGAAGATCATAGTGTCCGAGGTGGCATCTGGGCGGAAGGAATTCGCAAAACAGTTCGGAGCTCATTATGTGCTAGATCCAACCAAAGATGATATAATTGCCAGAGTACATGAGATCTGTGACGGACAAGGTGTCAATGTGGCTTTCGATGCAGCGGGGGTACAAGCTGGGCTTGATCAGGCGATACAAGCTCTCCGCGCTGGAGGTACTCTGGTCAATATTGCGATCTGGGAAAAAAGAGCGACAATTACCCCGAATTTGCTATGTTTCCGCGAGAGAAAATATATGGGTGTTGCGACGTATCAAGCTGGAGACTTCCAAGACGTGCTGAATGCGCTCTCCTCTGGTGTGGAATGAACCCGATGAGGGCGTGATCCAAGCTAACATATCGTGTCCCAGGACAATTGAAACCCGAGTCAATGATAACAAAGAAGATCCAGATGAATGAGGTGGAAGAATCGGGCTTCAAGACACTCATACATGATAAAGATAATCACGTCAAAATTCTCGTTGTGGTTAGCCCTTGATGACTTCGTCGAAGCCGGATATCCAAGGGTACACAAGGGTACATAAGCTAGGTAGCATTGGAACGATGATGCATGAGCACACACGGAGTTTCCATCTAAGCGAAACGTTATCCATTGTTGCGAAAGTGCTCCAGTGATTGTGCGTAGCTCATAGCCTCAGATGTAGCAGAACGTGGTCCATCTCATCCCCTTGCTAGGGGTCCCCAAGCTCGTGCAGCGATTATGGGCAAATCCAGCAGATAGACAACATCTCCGTCCCTAGACGCGTCAAGATTGGGAACGGAAGACTAGGATATTGCAGATCTCGTGAGAGAGAGTTAAATGTCGCCCATAAAGTCTCGGCCTTCTTTTTCATGCCCATCGTATGGCTCATTGGCGCTTTTGGTGGAGTTTACTGTAACAGCGGAGTTGGCAGACAGCTGGAGCGCACCAAATTGATGATGGCTACGCTGACGCCGTCGATATGGGTTACTGGAGCGTGGCTCGATCTAGAATTGAAGAACGCTCGCTGATCAACGCGTCGGCCGTTTCGACTTGCCCCCCTTTTGTTTATCGACGTATGCCTTGAGCACGGCTTCGAGACCCTCGTTACGCCGAGCCAGCAGCATCACATCTTCTGTTGAGATCGTAGATCGTCCAGCATGCCTAAATCATGTCGATCAGCCTGCATACATTTCAAGATGCGGACTCATCGATCGTACCTCGCAAAGCTCTCTAAGTCGGTGCTGACACTCTCTAGTATTGGTGAGACACGTCAGATTGAAGATCTTTATACCCTATCCAATCTTTCTAGCATACCAATTTGTGCCCAGACCATCTCTGTCAATGCTCCAATGAACTGTGGTGTTGCGTTAACTCCCAATTTGAGCGTCTCTTCATCAACGATCTTGCCAATGGAGAACCAAAGGGCCGATTTGAGGCGCTGCAGGAAATCATAAGCTACAGTCCGACGAGTATTTTCAGACATGGTACCTCTTCTAAAGCCTGCTCTTCATTCTCCGCCATGTTCAGAAAGGTGCGTGGTGATAAAAGCTGGTGGAATTACAGAGTATGGAAGTCAGCGAAGGGATACGGACATGCGCCAAGATTTCCGTATTCGGACATAAGACCCAGCACCTTGGGAATAGGCCCATCATCGCACGGTGTTCGGTGCGCGTAGTACGTACTGCATTACATTTCCTTTGCCTACATGACTGCTACCTGAACTACTGCGCACGAGCCTCAATTGAAGCCCTACGATTGTAGAATCGTATAGTCGGAGAAACACCATGTGCCTACATGCATGGTCCAAACTTTCGAAATGGAGGCTGAAAGCGGATAACGGCTGCAACCTACAGCAACAGCTGCTCCCATAATGTCCATCCCTAGTGAGAGTTTTATGGTCTGGCTGGCTCCATAACTTTGAGCCTGGCAGCGACATGTGCACCACGGACCTTCTCTGATCGGTGACCATGACCTGATGATCCCTCACGTTGAGACCATATGTCTGAGACCCACTGGAATTCGCGGCCAATGTTTAGATACTGGCCAAGTTCTCGGTATCAGCCTTGCGGAAGCAGAGATGCCTAACATCCTGTGCGACCATTATCGCGGGAATATGCCCAATGGCAAGGGGACTGGCCACGAGGTCCCAACAGCTTGGGGTCGCCGAGTACGGAGAAGGCAACGAGCAATGATCATGAGGTATCTTGTTGGGGTAGGAAAGCATTCTGCAGGCTTCTCTGAGGCGAATGCAGGGTTGCACGGTGCCATATGTCATGGACGCAGCACAAGCATCGGGGTCATTCAGGAGGCTGTTCGTACGAGCACAAGCCTCCTACCTAGCCAGCTGGACTGAGCCGCCGCAGCAGAGTGGTACATTGAAGGGTATGATGCCAGCGTTGTGTATGGATTTCCTTCTCGGTGCGGTAACGGCGATGAGCGGGAGATGGATTCTATGACCAAGTGCAACGGCGGGCTTCAATTTAGCTTCAGGGACGCAGCCAACCAAAGGCCCATGCACAAATTATCTTCCGGCGGTTCTATGCACGGCATAATTCTGAGCTAGACCCCTCCAGTCAGCTCGAGGGATCGTCAGCACCAGTACTACCAGAGTCTCAACGCAAATCCCACCGCCTGTCTGCTCTCCACTCCTCTCGCAAATCACATGTGAAGACTGGGGCGCCCTGAGCGAGCCTTGAAGGCGAATTTCACTCAATTCTAAATCTTCGTTACGGATAGCACTGGTTTTTGCATAAGGCGTCCGAGACAGCCTCCTTCATATTCCAGCGTTCCCCATTTGACGACTTCACGAATCTTTGTCTCCTCTGGCCATCAGGTTTCAAGTTGAAAAGAACTGCTCGCCTGACTTTGTCTCTTGGTGTTACAAAAGCATTGAGCCTCGCCTGGGCTACTCTTCACTTGCTTCTCGCTCTGGCTTTTTAAAACCTTCTTGCTGGCCAAGGGACCGCTTCCCACGGCTCCATCAACAGAGACGATGTCGTCTCCTCGTCCTCTCTATCATCGATCTAGGTCTTATATTAGGTCTCGAGAGAATGAGTATTGATCACCTACTATCAACCGAGAAATCTGCTAACCCCTTTGCAGATCCTATTACGAAGAACCAAAATCATCTACCTATGCTACGCCCACTCAGATAAAACCTACCAGAGACCGACGTCCAAGGTCCCCATCACGAGTACGTCAGCCATACACCTCTAATTGTGGCCGACGAAGATGGCCACCTTCACCTAAAGTAGAGGAGGTCAAGTACGAAGAAGAGATTCCGATGCGGGGAAAGATTGAACAGGATCCAATGATCATCGATGTCCCTTGCTCCACCAGTAGTGATGCTGGTAGCTCGAGCTCAAGGTCCTCAAAAGAAAGTGCTGGTCCTGAAACACCGCCAACTTCTGCCGGTGACAACCAAGAGCGCAGGTATGAATGGAAGCCGAAGCACGCTACGGAAATACCAGTTGCCCATGACCAGTCAAGAGGCTCAAGATCTACGAAGGAGCCGAGTGCCACGGATCTACGTGAGAAAGACCGTGGGAGGAGGCCTATGCCTAAGCTCGATACAGATGTGGCTGGCGAGAAGCTACCCACACTAGAACGCGCTCGATCACCCTATGCCTCCGGTCCTCAAGACGGAAAGTCCAAGGCAAACAGACTGTCGCACGAATATCTTCTTTCTCCTGACGTGATGAGTCCAAGGCCGAAGATTGCAGAGCGACAGCGCGCCCATTCGTACTACTCGCCCACAGTCGGAAACTATACAGTTCCCCAGGGAGCGGAGCAGAATAGCAACAGAACTGCACAGCCTGTACGCCCTCCTGTGCCACCGCTAGCTAGGCATGCTTCGGAGTCTACTCCAGTGATGCCTAGACACGCATACCCTCGTGATATGGACCCAAGCCTTGACTCGCCCAGGCAGCGTCGGCCAACACAACCAGTGCCGGAAGCTCAGCGGCCTCAGCCCCATTATGTCCCTCGACCTGTTGAAGTGCATAATAGTGCAAGACCCGAACATGGTAGAGACGACGCCAGACTGCCTGTACGTCCCAAGATGGAGAGGCATAGATCTTCGACAGATTACTACGAAGGCCCTTCATCCAGACCCAGGCGTCACAAAGGGACTTCTGATGATTCTGATGGCGATGCTAGAAAGCTCAAAGGTGACTCCAGTCAATTGTCACCGCAGTCACCTTCTAAGACCTATTCCGGTGATGTGAGGCAAGATGGGAGCCGGGTCGGTCCTCAGCGTCCAGAGCAGCGACGTTCAATGACGAGCTCAGAGGTGGACTCACACCCGGTCAACCTCAAGTCTCTTGTCAGCGGCGCGGGCATCCAGCACGTGCTTAATGCCACGGCTTTGGGTGCCATGCTCAACTCCGACTCGGTACATGGGCGCCAAGCCTCTCCTCGACCTTCTCCTCGGCCGTCACCTCGGCCGTCACCTGGCGTCTCACCACTGGCCTCAACGCACGTCTCACCCACAACGTCCCCCTACCCTTCGCCCCCAAGAACGCCTCCTAATGAGCGTCGGGCCAATCCTATCGTAGGCCTCAAGAAAGACTCACCAAGCTCAAGACCTTCTTCACCCTTATCGTCGCGTTCATCAACTTTTGCGAATGAACCTACTGTGCGCCCACAGGAGATGGAGCAAACTGGAAGGCCGCGTCCTGTGTCACGGCAAACTGTTCCAGTGCCTAATCCACGCGTTGACGAATCGCAGAACATGCTTGCACCAGATATCGCCCTTCGGTCACCTTCCCCTGCAGCTCCTGGTAAGCAGAATACTGCTGGCGCTAGTGAATTTCACCATCCAAATGGCAGAGCAGACTCGGTCGTCCCTATGGATTCATCGCGGAACCCCTCCCTGAGACCTGGGTATTCCGGACGTCCGCGAGCGAGGTCCAGCACTGATGTGCGTCCTCAGCTAACAGCAAATCCTGCACCACTTCTCCAACCGTCTGACTCAGCACTGCGATCAAACTCAAGGCAAAGAGCCCGTTCTCCTAGCCTGATTTCCCCGAGTGAGAGGTACAAACCGGCGAACCTCGATTCTGCACCTCTTTCAGCTGATGGAATGAGATCAAGCCATTCGCGGCGTGACCCTAGCCCAGCAGATTACCGATCAAGAGCTGATGGGCCTATTCCTCCCTCGCCCAGCCAAAGATCACATTCTTCTGTTCCCATGCCTGGATCATCTCGTCCAAGAGCTTTGTCGTCAGCTTCTAGGCCTATAGTTCCTGTCTCGACTCCAAGGCCACTACCAAGTCTGCCTGCGTGCCCTAGGCCACACGCTGAGGTTGGCCACAATGACTGGTACACTCTACGCCACAATACTACCTTCGCTATCTGTCCGACTTGTCGTGACAATGTATTTGGTCTTGACTACGACCGGCACCTGATGCCTCACCCTGCACCTACTAAGCGTAAGACTAGATGTGATCTGAACAATCCCTGGATCCGTTTAGCTTGTCTAGTGCACGGTCCAGATGTCACTCTTCTGGGTAAACTTTCAGACATCACCGCAAAGGAAGGGGAATGCCCAGAAGACTACGACGCTGATCGAGAATGGTATCGCCTTAGAGATCCAGCGACAGGAAAACACATATCCAACTTCAACGCGTGTCCACAATGCGTACATAGCCTGTGGGTACTTTTCCCTACTTGGCGTACCGAGTTCTACAAGTCAGACTACAAAGAACGGGCCTGTTCCCTTCGAACAAGTGCTCACCGATTCGGAGAATACCTGGACATGATCGTGGCGTCTGCCCAAGAAGCGGATGTCAGCCGAAAGTCAGTGAATACAGCTCCCCTGACCAAATTGGCAAAGAAGATAGCCTCCCTTCGTGACTGTCCACGAGATTCAATGCAGTCGAGAAAAGCATGGCATATTCATTCTCACATTCCCGAGTTTACCATCTGCCCCGCTTGCTACGAGGAAGTCGTATACCCATTAGCCAAGGCCCGATCCTCGATTGCGAAACAAATCGATCGTGAACCACAAGTATTTCCGAATCCAGAAGTCTACGTCTGTTGTCATCTGTACTCTCCGCGCATGAGGAAGATCTTTAGGGAAGCTTGTGAAGATGACGATTTGGAGCATTTGAGGCATAATGCCCACAAACGACATATGCTGCAGCAAGATCTCTTCGCTGTGTTGGCAGAGCAAGAGAATAATCCGGGTGATGAAGAGGTTACTAAGAGGGGTCAAGAGCTACTGGAACAGTGGAGGAAGAAGGAGTAAATGGATCAAGATTTATTGGAATATTGGAGGAAGAAGGAGTGATGAAATCTTGTGATGATGGATCAAGATTTATTGGAACAGTGGTGGAGAGACTAATGAATGACGTTCAAGATGACCGGTTAAGAGTTATTGGAAGAGTGGAAAAAGCATTGATGATGACTTTCACGAAGACAACATGAGTCCAGGGCTTGTGGTAAACTCAAGCATGCGAGATCTACTGGTTGGATATTTCTCCAATGTTTCCAAGGTTTTTGAGAAGTTGTAATGAGTAATGAACTTTACGATACTAGAATCATGACCAAGAAAGACATTTCGGTTTGATGACAAAAGCTAGGGTATTCTATGGAGTCTTAAAAATTAGTCAGGTCACATTAACGAGATCAATTGCATATCCGTGTGAGACGTAATCTTCATGAGGTATGCCTAATGGTAAGATTCGTGTGAGACAAGGAGGAAGTGCTCCATAGATGTTCGGAACCTAAGGTAGGCATACTGTTAAGACCATTGCACTGCCACCAACGACAAGAGTAACAAGGTATACGGACAACTTTTCCTGATTTTCTCGTCCTAGTACCAACTAGTACAAGGACTCGATTAGCGATATGTAAACGACATACGTCTACTCAAAACCTCCCCTTAGAGAGAGAAAATCGACACGCATCCCCAACTCTAGCGCTCTGCATTACAGTCATTCATACATACCAACACCCTGGCACAAGCCATCCATGCACGCGTCGTAAAAACCCAGAAAACGCCGCCCCAGCAAGTTGCTTGCTCACTCATCAGCCTTGTCTCTGCTCATTATCGCTTTTTCGTTGATAATCCCCAACTCCACCAAACGCTCCCAAACCCCATCTCTCTTCTTCACGACCTTCATGTCAACGTGCACCCCATCCAGTCGCTTCAAATGCGGACAAGCGTGCGTAATTAGCAATTCATGCACCCTTCTCCTAAGTTTCGTATCCTCGTCTAATCGTCCACTTAGAGTATTGTCCATTTCCTTGTTCAGAGCAGGTAGGAGGAACGCTTCTATCCTCTTCGACTCAGGATCTTGATCCTCGATATTAGTAGGTTGGTTTCGTCTTTGAAGTGCCACGGATTTCTCCTCGCGTGCGGGTTCCTGTGGCGTGTGGAAGCCAACTGTAAGAGGGTTGTTCCGCAGATCGACCTCCAGCAGGGTTTTGCCTAAGCGTTGAAGTGCGTAGATCGTTTTACGCAGTCTTGCAAGCCGGTTACCAGCTAGGAATAGCCTCTCTAGCTTCACTATTCCCAGTAGAGGTTGTAGGTCTCGGATGGCATTATAGTTGATATTGATGGTACGAAGATTGGGACATTTCATACCAAAGTCAGATGATAAAATTTGCAGACCGGTCGACGCGAGCTCCAAGTGGTGGAGGTTCAGAAACGCTCTCGACGGAGCAAATGTGGAAAGGCGATTTCCTGACAGATACAAGTTGCGGACTTCGTGACAGTGCTGATATTGAATCTCAGAGTAGCCGAACGCCGAGATGAGTGATTGTTCACGCCACGAGATGGTCTCAAGAAGCTTAAGGTTGCTCAAGCTTTCGATGGAGGCGATGTAGTTCTTGTCGAGGTTGAGCGTCTTTAGATTTGGTAACTCGGCGACGTCGATGAATGACAGGCGGTTATAGGATAGGTTCAGTGTTTGTAGTTTTAACAGTGGGTTAGAAATCGAGAAGTCCAAAGCCTCGAGAGCGTTATGACCTCGGATAAGTCAGTAAATACTCGTCATCAGGACTGCAATTGCGATGAGCTTACTAAGGTCACAGGTCTCAAGGGCGGTTAAGTAATGCAAATTCAGCACTACAGTCAATGCATTCTCACGCAGATCTATGCGAGTGAGTCGTCTCCTACCATGTATTAGCAGTGCCGGCGAAATTCAATATCATAAAGGTACTCACAGATTGAATTTCTCGAAATCAACGCTCCTCAACCTATTACCTATCAAACTCAAAGTGGTCAAGCCATCAAGATCCTCGAGACCACTTAAGGTCTCCATTTCGTTGTCCTCCGCTTTCAAAGCCCGCAAGTGGATTAGATACTGGAAGCCTTCCAAGCTTTTGAGATGGTTGCCCGAAATATCAAGGTACTGCAGGTTTTGAAGGGAGTTCCACGCCGCCAGGTCCGAGAGACAGTTTCCGCGGATGTTCAGAAACCTAACATTATGGGGAATGCCATCTAGTTCTCCAATTTGATTGTTTGACACATCGAGCTCTTCAACACGGCCACAGAACTCTTCGAGCATGTGCAGGGTCTTCAAATTACGGTCATGTAGATCCAAGCTTCGTAGATAGTCCCAGTATGGCTCGTAGGGTTCTAAGTCTGTAAGCTTCTTCACCAGATCCTCCGCTGCAAGCGATAGCTTGTTGTCGGGTTCTTGTACTCCACTGCCACGGCGTTTTGCTATTTGATTGAGACCGGGGTCGATCGGCTTATCAACCTGATGAACGGTGAATTCGGACAATGGACTGAGATGGAAGCCTACACTTGATCGCTGGTCTGTGGTAGGCGGCGGCAGAATCAAGGTTCTTGACAATGGCAGAGGTGTGGAAATTGCTACCTCCAAGGTCATGTGACGGTTCCCGGTTGTACACTGGACTAAAGACATCTCATCTCGCTCGTCAAGTCGAGACATCGGCCTCGCCATGTATGACTGATTGCTTATAGAAGCCCGGCGAGAGGCTTTTCGCTGATTTGACCTTGAAGGAACACCAAATGATGCGCGTCTGCTAGGAGATGACTTCTGATAAGATCCACGGGGGGCGGGCGACTCGTATAAGTTTAGGTCACTTGCTTCCTCCCACACCTGGGAGCCATTGTCCTGCTCATATGTATGCCCCCTTTGATCCACCAATGGTGATGAAAATGCTACTGTGACAACCCGTGCTTGACGATGCTTGTCTCGGGGCCTAGGAGCGCATGAACCTCGTCCGTCAAGAATGCTGATCTCGTGTTCTACCTCTTCTGCAGGCTCATTCGTGAGAGTGGCGGAGGTCTTCGAATGCACATGTATGGGCAGCTGCGGATCTTTGATGACTTCGACCTCATCACCCCAGGACGTCGCCCGGGTGCCAGGTCCAGGGCCACTAGACGCGAAGTGAGAGTATTTGGAAGGGGCCGAACTGGTCTCAATAGGTTCAATGAGCTTGCCATCTGCGGTATGTGGTCTGGCTTCGTCAATGGCATCGCGAGTACCAAGTACCCTATTTTGCTGTTCAGTGGACGTTAAATGATCGTTAGTCGATATTTCATCAACCATGGAGCCCATCAGTCTCATCGACGACACAACATCTTTCACTGTTTGTAATTCTTTCATTTCATCAACGCTCAAGTCCGGTATGCCGCCGAACAAATCTTCGTCGGTTTCTTCACTTGTAGAACGATCGAGACTTTCCATGCCACCGGCATTAGGAGAGCTCTTGCGTTTGACCCAAAGTTGCTTTTGTCGATCAAACACCATACCAGCCATTTGATCAGATAATAAGTGGGCGACAGTTTCAGGAGCAATAACCATTCTTTTGGTGGAGCCCTGGGATGATCCTGTGGGATTAGACTGATTGCTTGATGGCGCAGACGTAGATTGAGATCCCTGAGAATGATGCCGTGCCTCTGTCCCCGCAGACGATGGGTCTTTTGAAGATGATGTATGCCTGTCGGTGTGGGACTCAGCAAGACCCTGTCGAATACGGATATTCGGTGGATCGCTTTCTGTGCTACTGTGAGGGTTGTCGTTATCTAAATTATCATTAACAACGGGTTCCGGAGCTATGAGTGATTCATGTATCTGCAGAACTTTGAGTGACGAAGAAAGCGCAAGGCCCAAATCATCTTCGTCCTCAAACTTTCGTAGCTGGCTGACTACCCTAGCATCCATTTGCAATGGCTCTCTTTGCCGAGGGGGGCCAATTCCATCACGACTTGGCGGTCTTGAAAATTCATCTTTGGTGGAGTCCTCCATAACTGACTCCTCCGCAATTGTCGTTCGTTCGACTTCAGACGCCTCAGCAGTATTATGGCTACTACGTGGGCGGCCTTTCGCACGTATCAATTGCATAATTTGCTGTGCCTCGTTGAAGAAGTCTGCTGTGGTGACAGAGGCTTTTCGGGAGCCATAGGCCATGTCCTGCACTGTATTAAGAGCAACAGTAGCTAGTGCACCAGCAACAATTTGAGTGTTCGTATCGACGGCAGGATTCGGATCCTGGCCTGGCTCTGGATTGTTGCTCTGACTGCCTTCCCCAGCAACCGAGGTTTCGCGGCCACGGTCATGCACTCTCGGCTTGATCGAAGGGCCTGGATGGATGGGACCTGACAGTCGGGGTTGCAATATCTGACGCATTGCTATTGTGCTTGGGTCAGCCAATTGGCGATCGTTGTCATAAAGGGCATCTTTTCTTTTTCTGCCATGCACATGTTTAGTCGGCTTCTCTTCTACCTCCACGTGAGGAGAATTGATTGATCCATGGTCCAGATCCGTTGAAGCTTGCAAGGTCCGGCGACGCTTAGGGGCAGGGTCTTTGGCCGGCGAATAGGGCAATCGCTTGCCAGTAGACCTCTGCAACGCTTCTTGCTGATCGTGAGTAGCTTGAATCTTATGTTTTCTGGAATCCATGGCTCGAGACCTCCCTCTAATTTTCCCCTCCCCAGATCTCTGCACTGGGCTCTTACCCGCACACTTTGTTCGCTCCTTCGACTTCTCGTTCCTGTCGAGGTCCAAGCCGGCCGGATGGCAGAATACGGCTGATTGAGGCTGAGAACTGTTGGGTCGCTGCCGTGAAGAGGAGCGAAGCTCGATACCTTGCCCTACCTGTTCACACGAAATGTTTGACTCGGACGGTTGACGCATTGCAAAGTCATGTCTTTGCAAATGTCCGTCTCCAAAACTACTAATCCTGCGGGGGTTTAGACTATCATTCGAGGGTTGATCTTGGCTCTGTTTATAAAGTCGTCTTCGTCGAGGCGAAGGTGAAGATGGTATTTGCATGCTCTCGTCGTCCAGCTCGTTAGTGAGTGTTCGTTCGAATTTGCTGATCCTTCGTGCGAGTCTGTCATTCGTAAAGGTGTCGTATTTATCGAATAATTTAAGCGGACTGCCTGAAGATTTCGGCCGTTCGTAGCTGTCCGAGTTATCATAATTGTCATTCTTAGGAGTGTGAAGAGGGGACGACGGTGTCTTGGATTTTGTTTGTGAGAAATGTTCCGGTGGTGCTGGAGAACCTATCACCTCGACACCAGTAGACGACCGAGACTTCAGACTTGGTCCATCGAGATCTGGTAATAACGACGGGCTCACTGGACGCCTTTGGAACGAGCCATCATTGGAATATCCTCCCCGATGTATGCTGACAAAGCCTCCATTGGCAACATACGCATCTGTGCCCATCGATAAGTCGTCAGGCAAAGACTGACTCGTGACCTCGTCAGTTTGACCATGACTTAATGGCCTTTCAGAAAGGCGAGATTCTGTGTAGTCTATTTCATGATCACTGGAACGAGAACTGGGTATATTCTGCTGCTGTGAACGTAGCTTGTCCATCTCTGATCGTAGTCTCTCCATCGACTTGTCAACTGCCGCGTACTCGACCCTACCATCGACTGTATTGCGTCGGGAGACAAAGAACGGGCTGATAGATTCGTTGCGGGACTTGTCGTGAGTACTGGAGATTCCAGTAACCTCTTCACGCTCAGCACTACGCTGGACACTAGATCGATCCGACCCTGACAGAGGGCGAGCATGGGCTACAGGCGAGGTATTTGGACCCAAGCCACCTGCAACGCGATCTGGGCTTCTTGACTTGCTCACACTTCGACCATTCTCTGTTTTTGTGGCCTGTTCGCTGGATGACTTTAGAGGCCTTCGCACAGCATCATCTTCTGGGCATCCTCTCTCCCCGTCCACGCTATGTTGAGACACTGAAGCAGGTGCTGGCTTTTGGAAGCCCGCACCAGAGGTCGCATGTTTTTGTTGAGCGATCAGTGGTAGTGGTGGAGGACTCGAAGAGATATTTTCTAGTGGCATCAATTTTCTCTTTCCTGGAGGCTGTCCTCTGTTAATTGTCTTTGCTGTCGGTGGATTGAAAACACTCTCTAGCCCAATTGGACTAAAAAGGTCTCCCCCTCCATTCTCCTTCAGGACCCTCCTCTTCCAGTCTGGGGTGCCTTGCGCGCCCCTCTCTTTTACAGGTGAAGATTTATACTGGACTGTACCTAATGGACCCGGATGCGAGAAGTCTGAAGAGTCGTGCCTATTACGAAGTCTCATCGATGCTGCATTGAGACTTTGAGGTTTGATCTGTCCGTTGGGCAGCCGTTGTTGCGACGAGTTCAGGTTTGACGAAGTCTTTTCCTTGAGAGCATTCTCATTGAGACTGACTTTCCGGGGCTTGGACTTCCCCAACACTGCCTTACTTTCGTTTGATATGGTGGAAGCTGATCGGGGCTTGTAGCGGGGTATGCGACTTTGAGATGCTGAACTTGTTGGGCTATAGCCATCTTTCACAACCGAACTAGAGTGAGCCGATCTAGGCTGCGAGATCCAGTCCTCAGACAGAGAGTCAAGCCATCTATCCATTCCTTTAGAAGTGCTCGTCGAGGGTCGCTTAGCACCCGGGCAGACCAAGTCGCGCTGTCCAGGGCATCTGGCGTAATTTTAAGATATCATATAAACCATAGTCTAGGCATACTTTTAGTGATGTTTATGTCAATGCAGTCCGTAAAATAGAGATTTGCGACTGCCATGACGCGAGAGCAATTGTAGATATCTGCCAATCGAGAAGTAAACATACCCGCCTTGCAAGGCGCAAGCTGCCGCCGCTAAGCAGCCAGGGAGTGCGGCAAGGGCCAAGCCCTGAGACTTGGCGCAAATGTTCTGTTGTCAATTACAAGCCGTGTCCTCAACCACTCCATCAAGAATTCACCTACGCTACCCCTCCTGGAAAAAGGCCGCTTGTTGCAAATTTACATTAGACTTCTTACCCGCAGAGTTTCGTAAGACAGTCTCTGACAAAACCTTTCAAATCCTACTAACATCGTCAGTAGGATCCTTTCCCAGGATCTATCCTTGAACGAAGTTGCTTGAACCCGTCAATTGTGCCATTATACGCCTCACTACCTTCGTCATGATCTCAGACAATGATCTCTACTCGCTTGCCATTTTCCTCGGCTGTTTAGCCATGCTTCTCATTGTGCTTTACCACTTCCTGGAGGTCAACGCCCAGGAAGACGGCCCTCCATCCTCGGAAAAGACCGCTTCGAAGACCCCACCACAATCTCACGGCAAAGCTACGTCAAGATCATGATCGGGAAATTGAGGTGGTCAAACAAAACTCTCTGCCTAAGGGAAGAACGTCCACATGGTCCAGATGCGGCTATGTTCAAAGCAAACAATGGAGCTTCACCACCACGGGATACAACATATCCCTCCCTCGCACCTGAAACGTTGCACGTGGAGTTTGGAGATGCTCGCAACTACGGGTTGGATTAGATAGGGGAGAGCGGTAGTGAGACATGTTCTAAATCGGCACCAGATTTTTGCGCGAGGCGCGGGTCGCTTCTCAAGCTTCCCGAACACGGGATACGGGTTGCCATGTAGCGATGTCGTGGGGGCATATAGAATTTGTCAAAAGATATTTATTCTTGCACGTCTTTACCTGGAATATGTGCTCTTCAGGTTGCAACCTTGTCTCCAGCCTATCTTGCCCTTGACCGTGAAGATGATGCGTGTCTTCCACATTGGCGCTTTCTCCTCTCTCACTATATGGATAACAACTGCTGCTGCGGCTGTATCTCAGCAGCCCACGAGCCTAGCTATCGGCCTTGATGCCAATTCTACAGCCCCGTCGCTGCCTGCAAAGTCTGTCAACCTGTGAACTGCACAGTCTGATTCTAGGTCTTGCACTGACACTCTACTGTCAGCTCCACCGAGATTCCTTTCTTTGTGCCGGAAAGCACCATGCGCATTGACTTCCAACACCAACCTCCAGAACTCTCATCGGAAGACATCCTGATGTGTCTCGTGCGGGGCTTATCCCAAGCATATGGCTACGCCGCCACAAAACCGCTATCACAGTTCAATTCTCCTTACTCTTCCGCCTTCGTATACATCGAGAATTCGGACCCAATTCCTGGAAAGAATTACACTTTCGGGAATTTAACAACTACACTGGAGGGCATTGGATTGTACATATCGGAAAACGACAGATACACGACCACCTTCTTCCGTATCTATGATGTATCAAATTCGACGGAGGGAAGTCTAGTTGGGACTGGATCGATAGCAGTTAATTAAGGGCCTAATGCTTCGGTCATATCTGCTGGAAAGTTAGGCGCCGCTCTAATAGAGACTCCTGTATCAGTACTTCATAGACAAAAACTAATGAATGACGCCGAGCTTGCCCCCCGCCCAGTAGCGAGAATGTGAAAAGGGACTGAGTTACCATAAGGGTCTCACAAAAGACTTACGCCAAGGGTTGCAACCATCCTGGGGAGTCTCTTGCCCTCTAAAATGTGGTTGGGCCTATAATGAGCATGTTTGAGCATATCAACCAAAAGTGCATTTCATACTCGTAGGACTTTCCAACCTTCCCCATTGTCCATTGTCCTCATTCCCAAGAAGAATGCCGTTTCATGCTCACACAAAGACTCTTTCGACCTAGCAATCAAACAATAAACAAAGCCTCTCCATCCACATACACATTGATTGACTTGGAAATGTAAGAAAAACCAATCCATGGCACATATCTTAAGACTTGCCCCCTCTGAAGGGGAATTCTTTCCAACAAAACCTCAGAAAACCTCAACCCAGCCAAGATCAATGGGTTGCATCCTCACCAAACCCACCACCACCGCCCCCCATTTCCCGCATCCAGCATCTAAAATCTTACTCCTCAAGCATTAGCACCCTCTCGAGCCGCAACCCCTCATTCAATTCTGTACAACGTCAAAAAGAAGAAGATGACGTCGATGTGCAAGACAGTTTTGAATCAAGGACAGGCTTCCGAGATAGTCAAATGGAGAAATATGAGAGCGCGTATAAGTTGCTAAGCAGTCAAAGCCGCCAGGAGAGGATTGAGGGAATTATGAATCATTCAGAAGAGTGTACGGCTACTAGGGTGGATATTGTGGCGGATCGATTGTTAATTTGATGCGACATGGGGTGGGGCTGTTGAAGGTTGCGGATGTGGGAAGGAGCGGTACCTGCATAAAGAGATGGGGAGATCGCGCATCGATAAGTAAATTCGCATCAGCACCTAAGTAATATCATAAGCAAGGCAAGATCGGAACCGAGCAAATTAGCGCTCAATTCTCCTTCTTAAGGTAAATACCATTGTTGAGAAAATTTACAACGTATCTTATCAAGCCACCATATCTACATGCTGCAGATCCTGCCCTCAACTGGATATCGTGTAAGAATACAATGTCCGACAGTCCAAAGCCTTCTGACCAAGCGCTAGACTAATGATGTAAGAGACTGTGAGGAGCAGGACCGCTGCTCAACCTTATCGCTTATACAATAATTTACAGTTAGAACTGGAATTGGAAACGGCAGCCAGTATGTTGGTGCTGTTCGACTGCATTCAGAAAATTGGTTTAGTGTAGAAGCTCTCTCCTTCAGCTTCAAATTCTACCTGACTTCTTTTTGGCTCGGTCGTATCATTATTGGTCTTGCTTCTATCTCCAACCCGGTTTGGAGGCGTAGATATCGACTTCGAGGGATCGCTGGGTTAGGCCGTCGGGATTGATTGGTGACTACGAGTCTCAGGCATATGATCAGAGGAATCACAATCTGTCAGTCAAGTCAGCAAGGCTTATAATGATATCAAGTCCTGGTTGCATTCACCTGATGAGTGTGTCGCAGGACCATCGCCAAGCTCCCAGATGGTTGCAATTAGATGCTTCCCCTCCATGTGTGCTTGCCATGCTGTATCTGAATCAAATTTCAAGCGTTGACGCTTACTGTTGGCTTGCGATCCTGTGGCAACAGAGGCATTTCCATCAAAACAATTAGCCCATAAGCATGGGAAAAGGCCTGCCTCATACTTGTCACGGTGCTTGCGGACATGCTTCTTGAGAGTTTCCAGGTTATGCAGCTCTGCCGGACACTGCTCCCAGAGACACCGATAGATCTTGAATGAAGGCTGAGACATGTGTCTGCCCCGAGGTACCGGTGTCTTTTGTGATCCCGTCTGTGGAGTGTTCGCAACACTTGGCGACCTAGAATGAATCACAACTGCAACGCCATCGGTAGGCGTAAAGGCATGCCTAAGACCACTAGGTTTGACTGGGGTTGTCACAGTACCATTAAGGCGGGGCCTAGCCGGCACAGGAACATGAGTACTGCTTAGAGTGTGGTCTAATGTCTCCTTCTTAGGAACGCCTTTGTCAGACCGAGGGCTCTTGTTCTTGGCTCCCGAGGGGCGTCCTCTTTTCTTTGGCGCAGCATCAGATCCGGGGGCAGTCGCTGTGTTTGGCTTTGATGTCGAAGAAGGATTGGTATAAATGAATCGCGAAAAGTCTTGGTTCTTCTTGCTTTGAGACGTGACTCTACCTGGATGTGATGCTTGGTGCTGGTCTTGGGTTTCTTTTGGCTGATCGGTAGTTTCTTGTTCCTGATCTGAAGCTCCACGGTGCTGGGCCGAAGGTTCAGAATCGTGGGGTTTAGATCGACCACTGGAGGAAGCGTGTCCTCCTCTGCTGGGCCTGCCTCTAGGCCGGCGAGCCGTTGCATCTTTGGCAGGTGCAATCACCGAACTTTCAACTAAGCTTGAGGTCAGTAGTTTTTCTTTGACAAAGCGTACTTGACCTTACCGGGAGCATTGGCACCACCACCACCATTTTCTACACCTACGACAACAGATATCCGCGGGCGGTGACGATTCAACAGTGACCGACTGGAAGGCGTATGCGGTTCCTTATCATCCGCATCATTAGCATCTTTAGTCTCTGCTGGTGCAGGATCCCCAGGGTCGACAAGATCCCATCTGAATGTACTCAGATCTGAATCATTATTGACTGCAGTGAATTTTTCCCGAAGGACGTCAAGGTGAGAATTTAAAGGAGCCATTGTCGGATGCTTCCCAACAGCGAGTAGGATATCACGAGCTATAGTCTTAGGATCGTAGCTTGAACGTCGCAATGCATCTTGCCGCTTATTCATTGGACGTATGATATCAGGCTCGGACCATAGATATTGCCGGCTTGAAGGTTTGGTTTTGACTCCCTTCAGGCTGGACTGACTGCCCTTGGTCGATGGAGTGCTTACGGCTTGTTCTGGAGTTCTCTCTACTATAATAGAGCGCATTATGCCAAGTCGGGGAAAGTACGCTTGATTGTGCCCATTCACTGTATGCGGTAGAGATGAGTTGTCGTCATCTAAACGTGGTCGTTGTGGCGGCCGCTCGTCGTCTGATAATTGTGTCAAGTCAACTATGTCTCCAAAGGATCTCTTCCGTGCTAGATCTTGCTTCGTTGGAACATGAGATGCATTGACTGGGTTTGTGGTGAGGGCATGCGCTCCGTTGATCTGGCTTGGCTCATCCCCAACCTTTCCAAGTGAGGTGGGAATGAAATCATGCTTGTCCGCCCATTTTACGCCGTCAACTTTTCCGGTCCCAGGCGCGGTAAACGAAGGTCCTGTATTGACATCTGCGCTACTACTATACGCTATCTGTGCATCCGCAGGTTGGCTTCCACCTGGTAATGACATCCCTTTGTGATGGTTATCGTAAGGACGAGACCTCGCCATTGCATCCTGGTGCTGATGTCGCTCCTCCAGAGTCCAGAAATCAGGGTGGACGAGGCGATAATCGCGTGTCTTTGATGGTGCTCCTCGATTGGAGCTTGGGCGAGGGGTGTGGTACATGGGGGGAACAGGAGGAGCGTAATACGGTAGGGGTTGTGGCGACCTACCCTGAGCAGACGGATGGCCGGCTGATACTGGGGGTGGTCCGGTGGGCGGTTTCTTCGGTCGTGCATCTGGGGCGGTTGCTGCCCCTAGATTGGGAACGGCAGAAAGGAGAGTACGAGCGAATTGGCTTCGATCAATGACAAATCCTCTATATTCAAGTATCTCACACATTCGCATATAGCTCGGGTTCTGGTCGAGTAGCTCGTGGATCTCTGCAGTGGTGATCTGCTTGCCTGCGTTTTGCGGGTCCGTAGTTAATGTTTTTCTGGCAGTTTCTGCAAGTGTTCGTTTTTTGTCCTCTGGCCAGTAAGTCTCGCCCGTCTTCGACTGCTGAGGCTGTTGTTGTGGGGTTTTCGCAGTGGGTGTTGGAGTAGAGGAAGATGGCTTTTGTTGCAATGACTGTGTCCCAGCTGCTGAGGGAGCAACTTGACCAGCCGGTGGCTTTTGAGATTTTGAATTCGCGTGATAGTCCTCCGTAGCATTTTGTACCAGATTTTGAGGTGCAGGAGCCTGGACAAAAAAGCCAGCAGGATTTGATGAGCTAGTAGGAGGCGTTGAACCATCTTGAGGTGTTGTAGACCCTTTTGCTGCAGTATAGTTCTTTCCACCTCGTCTCCTGCGCTGGGCTGGGAAACGACCGCGGTCTTCTGACTCTTTCGGTTGAGCTGCGGGCAATTCAGATTCCGGCGGCAAATGGGATTGAGCCGTACTAGGGCTCCGTGCTTGGTCATTGACTACCACGGGTGAGATCGAAGGGTCTTGAGCCGCCGGTTGAGATGGAGCTCGTGGCGCAGGTTGAGACTGTCATGCTTGTCAGCTTTGTACGACTATTGAAGATTTTAGAGAAGAACATTCTAGATATTCACCTTTTTAACTTGCTCCCAGATCTGCGTGAACAATGACGGATCCTTCGACTTGTAGTCTCGCATTTTCTCAATCATCTGCTTCATTTCGAGCTCCATTTGCATTTTCTTGGCGGTATCAGGATCGGCATTACTACTTTGGCCCTCATTCGATGAAGCCGTCCCATTCTGCTGTCGCGAAGGTATCTGTTGGCTGCTTCCTGATTGTGCATGACTTGTAGCGGTATCTTTCATTGGTGTAGCCACTTGTGCACCCTCTGTAGCTTTATTTCTCGAGGCCTCCGCCTCCGCAGCAGCCGCCTGCCGGCGCGAATATTCATAATGATTGAAGACTTGAGAGGGGTCAACCGTAGTAGGAAATTGGTTCCCGAAGGGCGTAGAAGTCCGACTGTCGTTCCCACCCACCTGGCTATCTCCGGTAGATGACTGGTGAGCATCCTTTGCAGGCCTTGACCTGTTAAACGAAGCCGTACTCGGTGAGACTTGAGCTTTAGCTTTGCCACTTGCCTTTCCAGTGCTCCCAGAGGCGACTTGTCGGGTCTGTAATTCTTTAAAGGGGAGACCTGTCGCCATGGCCGAGGTCGGTTTGACCGGCTGGAACGGACTCTGAGCTCTGGACGGCTCGGACTTATTGATCTCAGCGGTTTGACCCTGTGTCATGCTCGAAGCGCCCTGATTAGCCCTTGTTATGGCCGCATACGGAGCCTGAGATCCCATACGCGAATGGGTATCGTGTGTAGCTTGACCACTTGCTGGTCGTACAATTCCGCTTGGATGTTGGCTTTGTGCAGATGGTCTGGGAGCCTGTGATGTCGTTTCGTGAGCATAGCCTTGGGCTTGAGCCCCGGAATAAGCCTGATGCCCATTGTATCCAGCATATCCACCTGAACTGTATCCGTGTGGAGGCAACGGTGTCGCTTGTTGCGATCTTGCATTAACAACCTCACTTGATACGTCAGTCGGACCACTGTTATTCGTTCGTCCCGAGGTATACTGTCCAGGGCCAGCAAAGTTCATGTGCGAATCAGTATTGTTATAGCCGGATGTATTGTGACCGTCCGAGGTATCTCTCCCTAAGCTCGATACATATGCCAAACTCCCCAAAGCCGATGTGTCGACAGGACGCCCACTACTAGAATAAGCCCCTCTGGAGTCCTGAGACCTTGCGGTTCCGTATCCTTGGCCGGCGTATGCACTGACTGGAGTAGATTGAGGTGCTGAGGCATGCTGTTGCTGATTGCTTTGAAATGCACTTAGTGGTTGGTATTCATTGCTCTGGTATGGAGTGCTGTTCCTCGGCTGATCTTGATACTGGCCGCGCCCATCTTGCCCTTGCATCTGCTGATAGTAGGGCGAATAGTTGTTTAAATTGCGGAAGCCATTAAATGACATTTCGAGGTATCGGAAGCGCAAAAGAGCTTAGACAATTATCCACCGCCTCAGACCAGGGGGGAAGTATCACTCAGGTGCCTCATACCATCAGCTACTTCTGAATAATATCAAGTAATTATACCAGGATAAGATCCAAGATGAGGAGAGCTGAACGGGCATCTCCAAGGCTTCCTCGAGGCGGAGCGGTGTCAAGAATGGAGCTCACCGAGCTCTGGAAATATTGGCCACAGTGCCCACTATCAGAATTATCATGTCAGTAATGCGAGCTTCTGCTGCAATCACACGCGCGACACGATATGAATCGCGAACCATTGTAGCCATGGAGAAACCTCGGCTTAGGTCTACATACTCGCTTAACAGCCCTACGATGCATCATTAGCGTCGCACGTCTTGGCGCCCACAATATCCAGAGCACCGGCTTGCATCTTCACCAGACAGCTAGCGACAATATCAAACCGCCGCCGCCATGACGAAGATAAACACATGTATGATGCTTCTATGCCTTGATCATCTTGCAAAGTACTGACTTAAACATTCATAGCCCTCCACTCCTCGCGGAGGAAGTCCCGCAAAGCACACTTCTCAGCACCCTCCAGCGTCCGACGAGTGATCATGAGTGCGCCCCTCAGCAAAGAGTTACGGGAAAAGCACAATGTACGTCCTAAGCTTTTTTCTCTACAACATCTACTCCCAGTATATGCTCCTTCAGCTACAGATGAACCACTAACATCACTCGTTCCCAGGTCCGCTCAATGCCTATCCGCAAGGACGACGAAGTAATGATCGTCCGCGGCTCCAGCAAAGGCCGTGAAGGAAAAGTAGTTAGCGTCTACCGTCTCAAATACGTGATCCATATTGAGCGCGTCTCGCGCGAGAAGTCCAACGGACAGAGTGTCCCTGTCGGCATAGCGCCGAGCAAGGTGGTGATTACGAAGTTGAAGACTGATAAGGATCGGGATAGCATATTGGACAGGAAGAAAAATGGACGGGAAGCGAAGTTGAAGAGAAAGGAGAAGGAGGCAGAGAAGGCGTGAGGGTGCTTTGACAATGTGATGGGAGGAGAGTGGGATTTGCAGTGAAGAGATTCGGTGCAATATTTGCGGGCTCAATCCACGGTGATGGATGGGTCTATCGCTATGGTACTGCTAGCTGGAATCATGCAATGAAAGCAAAAGCAAGCTCATGCAGTACCACGGCATTTTGTGAACAACCTTGCCCAGCAACCACCCCTCCAATCATCCTATCACAATTTCTTTTGTCATTCCTTCTTCCCTCTATCTCCCCTGCTCAAAGCGATGCCCCTTATCCGCGTCCTTTCCCAGTCATCTCTCTCCTCCCGCTTCCCCTTACCTCTTTCATCTCTCATCACCCACTCAGGTCACTTGACCGTGCCGCAACCGCGGGTACTTATCTCCTCGCCAACCCTCCGCGTCAAAGCGGATCCTCTCAATGGTTGCAGCGAGGTATACGGCTCGCGCAGAAGGAAAAAAAAACAATCGCGATCTCTATTGAGATTGTACCTCGCCTGCAGACTGCTCCTCATGATGCTCAGCCTCTGGCTCCTCGATGACAGGCCGCAGTTTGATGGTGAGGGACATTCCACTCATTCCTTTTCCACATCCCTCTGATATCTATATAAGTTATGAAGTTGTAGTAATGTTGGAAGAAACCGAAAGGGGGAGGCACTTTCATTATCACCAACTTCAGGATGGTCGTACTGCCTGGGTGGCGTGTCGCAGGATTTAGGGTTCACAGTGCGCCCTGCTATAGAGCAGAATGCCAGCAATTCTCCTTTGAGTTTTGTCATTCCTGCAATGTGACTCGTTGAAGAATATATGGAGATAATGCACCTCGCATACAACCAAGATCCTTAGCGACAGCCTAAAGTGACGGAAAGTACCTTACTAGGTAGAAAGTGGCGAAGGTACCTTATGTAGCTTTGCTGTGGCGAATCCCGCCGCTACAAGGCTGAGTCCCGAGTACCTTGTGGCACAGTCTTTGCCACCTTTTAGATCGGACCACGCACCGAAAAAGGATGAATCTTGTCCACTCAATTGTTTCTTTGGAGCATTGTACCATTTGCGGTAGTTATTTTATAGGTGTGTACTTAAAGCTAAATTGAATGAGTGACTGTGGTGAGTTTATCGAGACAGAATAAAACAACGCAACCGCGACAACTTGTATCAATTTGACCTCCCAGCAGCGCTGACCTCCAATGATGAACGCATACATTTCCACAAAAAAAAACCCTGACTCTGTGTATAATGCCAGCATTCAACAACCATAAGGAACTCGCAGAAACGCAAAGTCAAGATCACCAAATTAGGGGAACACACGGACAGTACAGTAAACAAAAAATCACGAAATCCTCCCTTATATGCCACCTCATCTTTGTGTTCTTTCTTGTTCCACCCATTGTTTGTGTTGAGTTTTGTCTTAGCCTACCGCTGATACGCTACTCGTGATCGGGCAGAAACACGTCCTCATCAAAGTCCATGTCGGGTTCAAGGATGCCAGCGGGAGCATAGGCTTCGTATCGTCTCTCGGCCTGCTGTTGGGTTAGCGATGTACGGAGCAGAGCGTTACGGGTGATTGTAAGACATAAGGAGACCGATAGCAATGTACCTGGCATTTGCTGCAAGCTTGATTTGCTCTGGAGACCTTCTCTCCACTGTAGCAACCCCGACCATGTTTTCCATTATCGTTTCTGCATACATATTGATAGTCTGCAAGCTCGAGGATACCGTTGCTGACTTGAAGTGGGAATTGCGGTGCAAGACTATTCTCAAGGGTAGCACCGCAAGTGATATCGAGGTTGGACAACATTCCACCAGCATTTGCTGATTTCACGCCTAACGCCTGTGACTTAGTCAGCTGTTGAATATGGAAAAGGTTGGTGATGGACACGGGAACGATTGCATGTTACACTGGAAAGCCACTTACAATACATTTGCTACACAAACCCCTGGCCCTTACGACCTTCTCGCCGCTGGTACAGGTTCCCCCAAGGCTTTTGTCGTTGCTACACACGTATTGAGCATCGCTCATCTCAATAAAGCCAGCATTAGGCTCAAGTGTACTTTGACACTGAACATCTGCAGCGGGATCAGGAATGTGCCCACTCATGTCGACGGATGTGGTTTCTGCGGTTTTTGCGGTTTCTATAATGTTTGTGGATAATTCAAAACAGTTCTACAAAGACGACTCTTCGAAAAGAAGACAACAAGAATTACACAATGAGGCCCGAGCAACATAATATAGGAAACAGTCAGAGGTCTACGGCTTATGGTCGAAACACTGTTTCCCCTCATGGAAGATCCATTGGGTGGCTTGGAGTTCACTAGCTCGAAGTGTAGAGACTGTGCTTTACCAGGAACATACTGTCTGCCTAAAGGTGAGGCAGTTGCCATGATTGGGTTCCTGTGGTTATGTCTGTTATTGGTGTGGAGGTGCTCAGATTCTCTGCGTACTCAAACAAGTATGATTCGTCAACTTGCGATAACAGCCTGCGTAGCCTCCGACCATCCGCTTGACAGCGGGATGTCGAATTAGGTAGATAGTATAGGACTCTCTCTGTACCGTTCGAAAAGGGATGGAGTCAAGCCATAAGCTCAGCCCTGCATATAGGCGCCGTGCCGTAGCTGAGAGTGTGCCGCGAGTAGCGACCAGAGTAAAGCTCGTCTAATGGTCTGACTATACGCTGCTGTCGAATCATCTTTCCTGGTGTGACACTTGGGCTTCAGTGTGAAGTCCGCTGGCATTCCTAACCGCCCGGGGAGATCAAACCCGCAAAAGCCGCATAGCTTGCGATCAACAATGGCGCGAGGCGGATTGATCCACAAAAATTGAATGTGTATCTAAGCTGCAGCAATGAACATCTGACTTCAGTCGTGAGCGAAGTATTGGCTATTAGGAATGTAGAGCTCCAATTGCCGCCTGTCCAGGTGGATTAATAGATAAGACTCATAGGCCAGAAGACCGCAATGGCAATTTCGCTGAGCTGCAGCCCACGAAGTAGTCATACGAAAGCCGACAAATGAGTCCATCCTAGGCATCAAAATACCAAACGATTGCCTGAATAGGTAGCTTGCATGAACCTTGCATAAGCTCAGCATCAAATGACGGTCACGTTACCATCGTTCAGTCACCTTAGGCTAGAAAAGCGCCACGACATGTAACGTGCATAGCAATAGAAAGCAAGACTGGCTGAAACTCTGACCAGTTTCCACATAGATAACTGCGGCTTGTGGCACACGGTATTCCACCTTCGCTCAGCTAAGCCCTGAATCCTTCGGACATTTTTCGCAACCAATGCTTCGATTAATCAGTATACACTTAGTCACCATCTGCTGGGAACAAATCAAGTGGTAGTCAGATGAGCAAGAGCTGTTCACCCAGCGCTCAGAATTAGAGAATCTCCACGTGGACATCATGTCCCGTCCCCATGTTGCAACGCTTCAATCTTCCGGATTAGACGACCGCAAGCAAAAAAGAGATATCATTGGGCAATACAGTAATAGCATGACGTTCCTTTTCTTGGTGTTAGCAGACTACGGCGATGTGCCATTGGACGGCAATGCGGCGGCTTCGGCGTGAGCAGAACACTTCAGAAAATTTGGTCGTGGGATCTCAAGCCACGATAGCAATAAATTGTGCCCGGGATATGGCAACATGTTGCAATGACCACGTATCTCCTCCGGCAGAACCAACATCCTCATAGGTCAAACGATTTTGAATGGCAATGTCAACAATACTGATATCACAGCCAAATGTAACGGCAAGAGAAAAAGGTATGCCAACTGCTCACAGAATCCGAATTCATTGTGTCCACTACCTGGCAACATGTGCAGAGGCCAAAGCACTATGGATTTGTGTGGCGGTTTGGCTATGTCGAACATTGAACGCTTAGCGAACACTTTGGGTAAGGTATGAGGTAGAAGCGTCTGTGCGTGTGACCCGAAGATCAAGCTTAAATGCCATTAATTAAGTTCCCGCACGTTAATCCCATGTCATGGGTCACAGATATGAGGATCAAGACAGAGGGTGACCATAGAGCTGCCGCGCAACGTACCAGGGCCTTCACCACATCGTGTTCAAGGCTCTTCGACTTTATGATAACCTGGCTTAATCAGGGATTAAGTAAGGATACGCTTGAAGGAAGCGAGAGACTAGCATCAAATGATCCAATTGCTTTGATTGCGTAGGGATTTGACTTGACAAGAGCCGTTCGGAGAGGTATTATCCCCGTCTGTAGTAGACACAGCTACTAGAGTGATCGAAATTATAAGACATTCGTGCCGGAAGGGAGGTATTGCCGGACGCCTGTTTGTCGTACCTGAAGTACCACTAAACGAAACCTGACCCTACCAGAAGAGGAAGGTGGTCATGGTAGAAAAGGCCAATCCTAGGCGATTATGTTTCTCTGGCGCGCCAACAGAACGTCGATCCGTTCAATCGCTGACTTTGAGAGTGTGAAAAGAGCACTAGGTGTGCTACTTGCGTGATCAGAGTCGATTAGTCTTTGCATTACCAGATCTCCGAGAATGAGGTCGTCTAGGTTGAGAGCCGAAGAGAGCCGTCTTTATGCTTACCATCTTGTGTCCCACCATCTAAAGGTCAGGCGAGCTCAAGGGGTTGTAGCTGTGATTATACATCTCGCTTTGCAGCGGGGTTTATAGTTCGTTGATCAAGTATGATGACGGTATCTTGTGATGGGGGAGCATTAGGGCAATCCCACGCCTTCTAGAAGGTCTCCAACGTCCTCGCTGCCGGGATCAAGGGTGATCTGGGGGTCGGCAGCTGTCAATGCGCTGCATGAACACCTGTAGCTTGGATGCTTAAATCCGAATGCCGAATCCCATATTGAAGGCCAGTAAATAGTTGTCAATAATCAATGTTCGGGGTCTTCCGTCTAGGCAGTTGGGGATTTCAGCAACATCCAACACCATTTCAGTGCGTTTATCTAAAATTATCGAAATGAGCAAGCTCATCTAAGGTTGCAGGCGCGATCCGTTGACAGGCGGTATAGGTGCCTGAAATGTGGGTGTTGGCCGTCCAATCCCAGAAGGAGACAGCGAAAGAGAAGGGCACCGTCACCTCGACAGGGGTGCATGGAACAATGGAAGTCCGAAGCCAATGAGCGACATCCCTACAGCGAGGGCCAGCAGTGATCAGATAAAGCAAGCTCCCTATTCATAGCATCGAGGCAGCCGAGGGACGGGGTACCGTATTTGCCAACAAGGAGTTCTAGAAGCAATCTGCAAGGTACAGAGACAGCCGGAGTGGCGGATTCTGGGGCGACACGGAGAGACCATAGACAGTGAAGTCGAGAGTTGGTCCGGAGTCTGGTAGATGCAGGATCGGAGTGTGTGGCTTAGAATAAATGAAAGAACAGGTAGAGACGTGGGGGTGCGTTGGAGACGGTGCCGCGGATGGAAGGGAAAGGGAAGGGAATGCCCGCTTGCGCCAGCCGTGAGGCAAATTTGGAGGGCAAGAAAGCCTTGGCCTATCAATGAGATACACCCCGTCCGGAGCATGCCTTTCCTTCTCTCGCCGCCCAAACCTATTCTTATGACTTGGTGTCTTACCATGGGATTTCATCGCTGGATTATTAGACCCCAAACGGTAGAATGGTGACAGTGCCAGCCGGAGGATATACCCAACGTACACAGTGTTTCGCCCCAAATTCGCAGTGGAAAAGGGTGCATGAAGCGTGTGGGACTCTCAGCAATACGACGCCAAAACAGTGGAATCCATCAGCCTCGTCTATGACTGCCATCCAGGGCAGATTTACGCCGTGAAGGTTCCCGTGATCGACCATGTTGATGCCCCGAAGTACTCTCGTATACCACTAGAAGGCCGGCTCCATCGTTCTATTGTTTCCATGCAGGCTTCTCTTGCATATCCCCGCCCCCCTCCCCCTGGTGCCCCCCCCTCCCTTTCCGAGTCGCTGCCATTAGATTGTGAGATAGCTTCGATAGCTCGATAAACATGTCTTGTACGGCCCATCTTTTAGCCAATTCAAATTGTTCCCGATACCCGTTGTTGGCCGTTGCGCAATAGAAGCTACACCAATACTCTACTTTAGCACAGCTAACATTGCTTCTCTTGCTAGGCCGTTGATTCATGTCGATCATTGCTGGTGGTCCGTCATCACGGCCGTCGCCGCCTCCAACGACGAAAGAGGGGCTCGCGGTGCTGATTCGCTGCCGAGGCAGGCCACCCGCATCATTGGCTTCAGGTTCACCTCCTGCCCACTGCTAATCAACTGCTAGGTACCTGCTAGGTACTGCTAGCAAATGCACCACCGGTAAATCACCCACCCTTATCTGCATAGGCCTCAATCTCTATCCCCCAACTAATCACCTTCCGACCAATGGAGCCCCCAGTTGCCCCTGTTCGGCGTCCGTCTTCGCCTTCAAGGATCTGCCCATATTGTTATCGGCTGGCGGTACGCGGGCGGTCCCCTCTTCACCCCATGGGCTAATGAATACAGCTAATAAGCCTACCAGGTTTGTGTGCAACTGCTACCTCAACTCCCATGCCTGGAATACAAAAGTACTTGCTGCACTACGGATGGCCATGGGGTCTAATTGACACCATTCCTACGACCAGCTACCGCCAACTACTGCGACTCGACTCTGCGCACCCTATTCTTTGCAGAACGGCCCTGCATGTGGGGGAAAGCCAGCGTGAACAGCCCCTCTCGTCATTATCCTTATATTAAAGAGACTCCTGTGGTACCTCGCTACTCTTCCTAAAGCTACATCATTTGTCACGAGCACCTTCTGGCACACCACCCACCATTCCCACTCTTCGGGTCCAATATACGCATACATGTTTCCGACCTTGAGAACGTTGTGAACCTTCGCTATATATTGCCACCTTCCGCAAAATCAATTCCTTTCTCAGTCAATATATATATATATGCGACACGATCTTGCTGTGGTATATATCGCAAAATATATAGACGTCATAGCGCCTCAAGATCATGACCGCGACCGAGATCCAGGCCGCAAAGGCCAAACCAGAGACCCAACAGCCAGTGCAGCATGACACGTCTCCTCGCAAGCGTCGCAGGAGAGCCCCCGCCACTGGAGCAGCAGACGACTGTTTCGCATGCCAAGAACGACAAGCCAAATGTGACAGACGAAGACCATACTGTACGCCCTGTCTGGACCAAGGCAAAGATTGCTCTGGCTACAAGACCCAGTTGACATGGGGCGTTGGGGTTGCCAGTCGGGGGAAACTGCGAGGCTTAGCGCTTCCCATCGCCAAGTCCAGGAAAGCTGTTCAGAGCACAGATAGTGAGACGGATGGGAAGAAGAGCGAACCACGGAAGTCTGCCCAGGTTGGCACAAAGCGCAGAGCGTCCGATTCCCAAGGAAGTACCCAACTGCGCAGTCCAACAAGCGCCAGCGTCAATGCTAGCAATGGCACGCCTACAACGTACAATTTTGTGAACATGGATCCTAATTCGTCTTCGGCTACGGCATCACCCATGCAAGCTCCGCCAAACTTCGATTGGCGAGAACCATCCTCCCTTTCACATACCAGGGATCTACAACCACCCAGGAAAAGAGCCAGAAGACACACGTTGCAACCACTTCAAGTGCCTACGATGCACCCTGCAAGAGATTATGGGACCATGCCAATGACCGCAAGCGTGGTGGGTGGGTATGGCCATCATGATTTCGGTCTTACATCTCAGATTTCTCCCATGGTGCCGAGCTTCACCAGCTACGGCATTGTTTCGCCTACATACAAAGCCTTTACGCCACAGCCCATGGTAGACAGTCCATGTGAGGGTAATTTCTTCGCTGGTCATGAGACGCTTAGCTGGCCTCGTGATGACATGAGCACACTAAGTTCCGATCAAGGCAATCAGGACTACCAGCAACAGGAGACCTTCTACACAGATATGGCCAGCTCCACCTCCATTGGCAACACTATGGCAGTTCACCAGAGCTTCCCACAACAAGACCTTGTCATCACTAGCACTTCAAACACGTCCACACTAATGGCAGACACGAAATACCCATCATTCGCAGATCAGACCTTGTCATTGGTTGCTGACGATGTTGGCGACCATTCATCCCTAAGTGTGCCGAGACTACTCCCCTCACTATCAATTGGAAACACTCCAAAGCTTCAATTTCTTATTGATTACTATGACAAGGTCATCTCTCCTGTCATCGTTGCCTTTGATGGACCCACCAACCCGTACCGTTCCCATATTCTGAGCCTCGCAGTTGAGAGCGAGACTTTACAGCATGCCATTGCTGCTTTATCAGCCAGTAATCTCCGCATGAGAAGGGGACATAATCCATCAACAACAAATAGGAGCAGCCAAAGTGTGGTCCCTTCCTCTCATGACCATTCTGTCAGAAAGTCTTCCATTGCTCATAGCTTAATGGATGCTGGTATGGAGTGCTTGCCTCAAACGTCTGCAAATGAACCTTCGCATGAGGAGCTCTACCACAAGAACACCTCTATCAAGTCCTTGAACGAGCAGCTCTCGGATCCGCATCGTCGCACAGACGACTCTATTCTAGCAACGCTTCTCATTCTATGCCTCTACCATATCTGCGATACTGGTGTCGGAAAATTCAAAACTCAATTTAAAGGGGTCAAGAGAATCCTAGCCTTGCGTGGCGGCACCAACGGCAACAATTCCAAAGCGACTAATTGGTTAACCATCATGTTCACGTGGTTCGATGCTATGACTGCCACGATCAACGACCGAGAAGGTCAATTTGATGATGACGACCTTGATATGGGCAATTTGAGAAGTGATGAATGGGGCCTCGAAAACCTTGCTGGATGCGATGGCAAACTCTTCAAGATCATTGCTAAGCTCGGCCGTCTCAATATGCTCAGTCAGGATAAGCCTGTCTCACAAATATCGCCACGAAGATCCGCAACACCAACGTCCAGGGTGCAGAAAATTTCCAGTCCAGAACCTAAGTCTCAGGATTATTACAGCATGAACTACAACCGCTTCGACGGTAATGGCTGGTCTGCGATGATAGAAGATGAGGCCCCAGGCACAGACTCAAGGACACAATTTTGGAAGGAGTGGAAAGATATTCGAAAACGCTTGAGTGACTGGCAGCTTGACGAGTCAGTGTCACTGCCTGCAGAAGGCGATCGACGAGATCTCTATCATATCTCAGAATCATTCCGACACTCCGCTCTCCTGTACACTGAGCGCTTAGCTTTTCCCCACCTACCTTCCGTGCATCCCAAATTTCAGAATTTAGTTACGCAAGCGCTCTTCCATATCTCACGTGTAAAGTCTGACGTCTTCCTTCTCTGGCCTCTTTTCATCACCGGCACCGAATGCGTCAGCGAACAAAACCGATACCTAATCCGCGAACGGTGTCTGGATCTTCAGAAGGATTCTGGATTTTTCAACAATATTTCCGGGCTGGAGTTGTTGGAAAAGATTTGGCGAGATGACGACACTAATGAAGAGCCAATGCCGGGCCTAGCTACAGGACTAGCTTTGCCTTCTAATGAGTTCTCGACGAGAGGCGGTAATGGGTTCAAATGGAGGAAGGCAATGGACAGAGTGGATGGGGAGTATATAGTGGTTTAGTTGCGGGATTGCTTTCTCTCCGCTCTATACTTTGACGATTGATGGGTTACGTCGTTGATACCTTTTACGAATATCGCATGTTTGCATCATCTCATGTTCGCGTCAGTTTTCGCATATGTACTACTTTAAAGGCACGAAGAAAGAAACCTATGAGAACCAAGAAATTGCATTCTCCTCTTCTCTTTCTGATAGTATAGCTCAAGTATTTGTGTAGCATTTTCATTGCGTCAGAATTTCCTCGGGGTTCATTCGGTAGAGGCCTGGCTGCCCGCTGTCATGTCGACTCGTTGTCGAAGCCGTTTGTAGAGCCTTGCTGATATCTAGCCTTCTAATTTGCACATGCCCAGTCCGAAAGGCATACCTTTCAGAGGCTGGGTGTAATTTAGGGTAGGAATTGTGGTGGGAGTCTGGAGTGGGAATTTAGACTGGAAGTTTGGAGCTTACAGTTCCCCAGGCAGGCATGAAGAAGATAGCCGTAGATTCTAGGCATGTACTGAATTGGAACGACTTTAGACAAATAGTATAACCTGGTTGAATTCTCGCTTGTGGAAACAGTCTCCAGCCTCTTCCAGATATACTGTACATAAATATAAGCCTTAGAGCTACCATTGTATAAAATAGTGCGTTTCGAGATTGATCAGCCTGAAAGCTCGTCGGATGCCGGAAGAACATTGGCCGACTACTGTATCTTAGGGTACTCTTCACGACTTGCAGTAAACTGTGACTCTTCACCTTTGCTTCCTTGCATTTTGCAAGTCTAAGCAGTACACCAGGGTGCAATCTGGCATAATGAAACGCATCTGCTCCTGACCAATCCTCAAATACCGAGAGGCCGAGAAATTGCATAATGACGACAGAAAATCGCGTCAACGTATGATGGTAGCTTGAGCCACTCTACCCTCGATTACTGAACGTCAAATTGCTGAATAATACCTTAAGCTCTATATCAAAGCGTCTGCTCCGACGCTCAGTCTCTCTACCACATGCACCCCACCACTCGTCTCTACTCCCTTGCCACTCATCTTAGCGCAATGTCCAAACCTATCGCCATCATCGCCGGCGTCGGCCCAGGAGTACGCCTACCCAGCATGATCTCCCCCCATGCTCTAGTTTTACAGAGTATCAATTGACATTTCCCAGACCGGCGCAGCAGTTGCCCGCAAATTCGCTGCCACTTATCCCGTCGTACTCCTCTCTCGCAAGCCAGATACATACGAGCCCATCGTCGCAGAGATCAATAAGTCTGGAGGTAAAGCCATTGGCATATCGACCGATGTATCGGATTCGAAGAGTGTGAAGGCGATGGTGGAGAAGTTGAAGGAGGAATATGGGAAGGATGTCACATGTGCTGCTGCGATTTTCAATGCCAGCGGAGCATTTGTTAGGAGCCCGTTTTTGGAGTTGACGGAGGAGAATATGGACAGCAGTTATGCTGGGAGTGTGTGAGTGTGTTGATATTCCCAATTGGGCTCCGCAATCTCTGCTGAAGTACGACCGCTAACGCGCCATCGTCCTACAGCAAAGGCTCCTTCAACTTCTCCCAAGCTACACTCCCTCTCCTCCTTGCCGCTAGAGAATCCTCTCCACATCCTCCCTCCCTGATCTTCACTGGGGCGACTGCCTCGGTCAAAGGCTCAGCGAGATTCGCCGCCTTCGCGACTATGAAATTTGCGTTGAGGGCCATGGCGCAGAGTCTAGCTAGGGAGTTTGGGCCACAGGGCGTGCATGTTGCTCATGCCGTTATTGATGGGGTGATTGATATCCCGAGGACTAAGGAATGGGATTTGGGTGAGGGGGGAAAGATTGACCCCAATGCTGTGAGTACTTTGCATGCTTCGGTGGACGTTTCTGCTTGGAAAGTTCAGACATTGAGAATTTGGGCTAATGTGTTGGGATTCGAAGATTGCCGATGCATACTTGCATCTACACACCCAGCCGAAGACCGCTTTTACTTGGGAGATTGACATCAGGCCCGGGGTGGAGAAGTGGTGAATAATGACATGTGGTGGTTCCCATCATCAAGTATTGAATTGAAAAGCTACACTGTATTTACGCAATTTCAATACGGCCGTTGTTGTCCGTGAGATGCTTGCAATGAACGATTTTCGGTAGCATTATTGGCCGAACATCGACTTGGGGCTAAAATAGTCAAAGTAGGCAAAATCGGGGCGTCATTGAGTAAGTCTCATGCATGCACATCGCCCTGTGGCTAACATAGCCCCACGTGTGCTACGCTAGTCTCGTCAGCCTTGTGTTCACCGTAATAAATCCCATCCGCCTCATTCCAACTCTTCTCCTTCGCACTTTCCCCCACAGACCTGGTCCCTCGCTCTTGTCAACTCCCTGCGCTCAACAACTTCCGTCACCACGGCAGATTGACGCCTCGTTCTTTGCCGAGTGTTACCAGCTTCGATTTCGTCGTTTGCAGTGCAGCAGTACCGCTCGTCAGACCGGGAACCATTTTCCATCAGCAGCAAATTATCTTCACTCGGAAACAACCCAATTCTCGATTGCAATTGCAATTGCATAGGGGATGGTACTGCCATGAATGTGGAAATGGCCCTCTGATGCTTGCGACTGAGATTCCGTGCCTTCACATTAGAGGGGACGGTAGACTTCGTAATCATAGCAGGTGCTATTTCTGCCCATTGCACTATGGCTGAACTAGCAGTCGCAGCTGCTGCTGCTCAATTCATCGATCTAGGGGGCACGATCTTATCTTCTCTGTCGAAAATCATTACCGAAGTTCGTGATGCGCCTCATCGAATCAGTACCTTGCGTGGAGAAGTGCAGCATTTAACTGAGCTTGTTCGTATTACACAATCGAATGCTGAGGTGGCTGCAGTGTTCAATGCGTCTATCGACACAGACATTCTGTCTGATACGATCGGGAAAGCGCAACAGCTACAGCGGCTTCTCGAGGGGTTGCATGTTGAATCGAGTAAGGGTCTTGCTGTGAGGACATGGGCGGCTATACGCACTGTAAGGAAGGATAGGGAGTTGGAGGTACTGTGTGAAGGGCTGGAGCGACAGAAGAGCAATCTGTTGATATGGTTCGCTAATCATAATCTGTGAGTAAAGCTCACCCGACAAGCCCGCCATGGTCTCTTCATCTGAGATACGAACTTTGTCTTTTGTATGCTGCTGATGAAAATTAGTAAAAACATGTTGGGGATCAATTCCAGCCTCAAGACACTCGGAGGCCAGATAGGGGGTTTTGACAAGAATGAAGGCGAGAGCCTGCCTTTAGTCAAAGAAATTAATGATAGAACGAGAACGATCCATCAAGAGGCCAAGAACGCAAACCAAGAGCACAGAGCTGGATTGGAAACATTCCAGAGTCATGTAGAATGCGTTCTTAAAACTACTAATGAAAGCGTACCCTTAGTCAAGGACCTGGATATCAGGACTAGAAGCATCCATGAAGATGTCAAGATGGCAACTAAAGAAAACAGGTCTAGCTTCCAGACACTTGGAAGCCAGGTAGATGACCTCCGCGACCTTACCAACCATAGTATACCTTTGATAAGAGAGCTTGATCAAAGAAGCCAGGATATTCACAACAATCTTCAACTCGTCAGGCCAACCTTTCAGGACTCGGAACGAAAAATTGAATCAATGATCAAGTCTGAAATTAGCAGACCACTCGCAGAATTGCAAGCTTCTCTCACCGCACTGATGACAACGAAAGAAGCTCATCTTACCCAAGTCGTAAGATTGTATGATTCAGCATTTCTTATTTGTTGACTGATAAGAACTAGCAAGCACATCAGTCGAGTATTGCACGGGCTCAATATCAACTTCTCAGCAAGCCGAGTGAGTTGCGGTCAGCTTGCGATACCTTGAGAAAGGAAGAACCTGGGTTTGCTGTGAAACAGGTTTGGGACGTTGAACGTTATCGCCTATGTTCATGTGGGCCAAATCGGCAAAGACGCGATATTTTGAAAGGATGGCAGTACTGGCGGCTTTCATGGGAGTCCTACAGTCAGCACTCCAATAAATGCCCGCTTTATACGAACACTCAAAAGACCCAGTCTGTCAGGATTAGATGCATGCTCCCTATGTGGCTTCTGAGACGAATGATTGACTATACCTTCTCAATCACAAGCGGAGCGGGCGGATTTGCGATCAGCCCACAGCTGACCCTTATTCGGATAGTGGACCATGGTCGTCGCTCCACGGCGTTTCTTGAAGTCCAATACCTATTCGTGAAACTATACGTAGAACCGGAACAAGGAGTGGCCCATCACCTTGAAAACGCGATAAATTGTTTACGTAGGGGTTTCTGCACTGGGTATGCCTCACCTTTTGACGTGGACCACGATGGGCGAACTTTGCTCCACGTAAGTCATATCTGAAGACTTCGCAATCCAGGAATTTCCACGCTAACTCAAGGCGGCTAGGAGTTCCTGTCACAAGTTGATTCTAGCCTGGATCCAACGTATTATAGAAGTCGCGGAGATTCGGAAATACAAGAATTGCTAGTCCCCTTCCTTTCGATGTGTACAACACTCGGAATCGGCAAGAATAACATGAGACACCACGTACCGTGGGTGAGACAAGATGACTATGAGTGGTCCGGCCATGGCGAGTGGAGCGGTGCATTTGACTATCTGCATGTGCACGAAGGATGGCAATTGTCGGATTTCTCTGCTTTTCTAGGCCGTCAAGGAACCATTAAGGCTTGCCTTCACTTTCCGCAATTGATCGAAGGTAATCTCATTCACTTGCTGTTGGAGTATCCCTCGCTAAGAGATTCGAAGACTCCGATTTTGGACCTGTTTCCAAGGCCATTCTGGCCAAGAGAGAAGCCAAGTCACGAGAGCTCATTAGTCTCGGCTACGATCTTTGGGAGCAGGACAGTTTTGGTTGGACGCCGCTTCATCTTTCGATATTTTGGCCACTTGGATTAGAGATTCTTCTTGCCGCTGGTGTAGAGGGCAATGGAAGATTGCTTGGATATTCTCCGTATTGGACCAAGGGACATATCACGCCATTGGAATATGCGATAAAAAACAGGCAGGATGAAGCGATCTTACTACTTCTTGATACGAATTTTGTGACGAAGCGAAGATACAATCACGTCCTCGAGATGGTCATACAGTACCATTATCAGCCTTCGAGCCGTATAGTCACTGCAACAATCGAAGCTATGGTGCAGAGATCGAACCGCTTGCGTAGTTTAGCCATAGCACATTTGTCTCCTCAGGAACTCGATCGTCTGTGCATCTCTTACAAAGACGAGCCGATTCAGATCTTGGACGCGTACGCTGTTGACACTGCAGAAGCTCTGAGGAACGTCGGAGTTAAGATTCCGGAAGCTTTGGAGCCTGTCTCGGTCGTGTCAACAGTCTATCACAGTCTGGGGTACGTATGTTATGGGCACAGACGGGGTGGTAAATTGTGGGCAGAGTTTGCAGATCGGCTTTGGTCATCTGGCTTTCATGATACTAACACCTACGATGCAAAGTGCTTTACCCCACTCCACCTGGCTTGCGTGTACTTCGAATTAGATGTGGTGAATTGGTTGATGTCTCATGGTGGGGACCCTACGACAGTAGTAAGAGGCCACTCACTAAACGCATTTCATCTTCTTTCATGCCGCGTCAAAGAGTGGTTAAAGACAATAGATGATCTTACTACTAAGCTCGTAGATATTGCTACTCGCATGGGTCGATTATGCGGAACGTCCTGTCGAGACTCCTGTCGATGTGCGTGTTCGCCTCAAGGCTGTACGCCTACGACTATTCTACTCCGAGCAGTGACCCTTACGTGGGATGAGAAGAAGAGCCTCTTCCTCTCATGGTGTCGATGCGTTGACCTAAGCCCTGATGCTGTTGAAACATGTTGCTTTGAATTCGCTCGTGTGGAGACTTTCGAGAGGCTGGGTATCACTCATGTCTGCTGTGTGGTTGATTTATACGATGGTGTCTCCGACCCTATGCCACAAGACACAATAGAAGAGATTCAAGACGAAGAATCGGAGATGATTGATCAACTGGAGTCATATATGACTTTATATGAAGAAGAAAAAGCAAGATTTGAAGGCTTCCCTATACAATTCCTCAGTAATTGGTCAGACATGCTAAAGGACGAATTGGGTGTGCCGGAGCAGTTCGAGGAATACTGGAGGGAGATACGCTTGTGGGACGAAGTAACATCTAAGCCTGACTACTTCGCCAAACCATCACATGTGGAGCACGGGCATAAGGAAATGGATGAGGATCAGGACTGCATTTCCGACTACCACACCAAACCATCACGCATAGAGCAAGAGCATGAGGAAATGGATAAGGACCAGGTTTACATGTCCAACTCAGAAGTCTCGTGAGAGATATAATGAATTTGTTGATGATCTAGCTCAACTTATATTTAAATAGATAGATATCAATAAAGATACTATGACTACGAATTATGAAGACCCTATGCTTTCGATTATATCGATATTCGCAGCCAACAAGTGTATCCGATTAATTGCATTATTCGACTCCAATCAGGATCCGTATACTCAAACACAGAAGCTTCGATATCTGATCATCACCAGAAGATACTAGGGCGAGGACGTAGTGCAAAGCGGCACATAGGCTGATAACCAAGGCAGATGACTTCATATTCTCTCCCTAGATAACATAAAGCCCACACCGCATTTCAGCCCCCAAATCCAGCGCTTCCAAGCCGCGCGCAGCCCCAAACAACCATCCGATCTCTCTGAAACAAACACTCTCCCACCCTTCCCCCCCCACAAAAAGCTGACAAGGCTGTGCCCACCTTCCCGAAAAATCGCACATTCCATGCATATGCACCATCTGAAACAATGTGACCGAGTAGTAAGCGCTTATCTGTGATGAGACAAGCCCCCCTAACCGCTTGACCTAAATCACAAAAGAAAAAAGAGGGTGGGGTGTCGTGAGGTGGGGTAAGTGGGCCGCTACTTTAGTTAGATATGAAAATGACGGACATGTGCGCATGAGGGCGCTTATTATGTATGTGATAATGGTGGGGTTTAGAAGGGGGTATGTCTGAGGTGATAGTGATTGAGATAGCATACATGCAAAGCGATATGAGTCAGTGTGGGCTATCACCGCTATTAGATTACATACGACTGGTCACAATCGGCTCGGGACATCACATCACACATCACACGCACCCATCCATCCCATCCCATCCATCCCATCCCATCCATCCCATTCCATCCATCCCATCCCGCAAAAGAAATAAAAAAAAGCAATCACAGCCAGCCAAGCAAGGGAAAAAAAATCCACCGTTCGTTTACCGTACCCCGACCCCTCCCAGGAAAAAGCACCGAAGCCGACACGACACCGACAGACATCCCCGAACAAAGATAACGCAAAAGTAAATGTAAATGTAAAACGGAACGGAATAGGATGCCTACATTACGGTGTACAGCTACATACGACCCACGACAAAAAAAAAACGAATAACCAACCAACACAGCTCCCCGAAATAGAATCTCTCATCTCCGTCATCTGGCCCGCATCCTATCTTACCTTACCCATCTCACATCAGAAAACGAACAATACCCTAGCCGCATCTCCGGCTTCCATGCCGTTTCAGCTGGCGCCTATCCTCCCTCCTATTGGCTCAGCTCACCCCCGTAGTTTCTATACTTGCATGAAACCGTGCAACTAGTCATAAGTAGGTAAGCAAACAAAAAAAGCGCAAGTAAGAAAAAGGCCAAGGAAACCGTTCATGCGAGGCACGGTATGACTTGCATATTCTTAGGGTGCATCAGCCATGCTCCTCCTTTATGCACTAATCACCTCTACAACTAATCAGCACCGTACAAAAAAAAAATCCATCGCTCGGATGCAGATCATCTAGTTCTACAACAAGCGATCCAACCACTCCTCACTGATCAAAAGCCGCAAAACTCTGACGGTGTATGTATGTCTTGGATGATTTGCACGGACAGGACGGACGGATGAGGTTGCCGGGAGGTAAGGGGATGAGATGGTTGCATAAAGGAATAGAGGGGTGTACCTGGATGGATTGTGCGCCTGCATGTCAGGTCGGAAATAACGGTGAGAAGGATTGTCAGTTTCATCATTATTATTTGTTAGATTAATTAGTTAGGCATACAATCAATACGTACTATCGTGTTGGTATCAATTAAATTCATCAAAGGCACCGTAGGATCTTTCCAGGGACCATGGTGGTGTGATTGTGGTAGGGTATGATTTGCGATAAAATTGTGATACGGCGCAGGGCGGCTGTAGGGGCTTGTGAGTGGGTGGGTGGGTGGGTGGGTGGTCAGATGCGAAAAGTGGCCGCGGATTGAGTTTCAGGGGAGCACATGGCGTCCATCCACGGGAAAGAGGGTGTATAGGTAAGGTGGTAGTTGATTTTAAAGCGGTATTGAATGGAGGATTTAGGTAGGGTATCGTATTTATTGGACTGTGCAAGGCTGAGGGGAAGTCATTGGGATAGAGAGCATTGGGATGTATTGGATTTGATGGAAGAATAGAAGGTTTTTGGGGTATATAAGTTATATAGATAATATAGATACAAGATTGCTCAATAACGTTGTAAATGGTAACTTCATCATATAGGTGCCTCGCTCAAAAACGGTTTTTTTGTAATAAGAGCCAAGTTTGACTCATGAAAAGAAATATCTGACTCCGAGTGCGCCCGATAACAATGCTGGTAGGTAACCTCCATCCCAATGCTGTATAGTGATACATTTGAAATGCGGCGTAATAATGCTTTGTGCCAAAAGTCCTCCTAGCGTAACAAGAATGGGTATCATCGCAGAAAGCGCTGCAAGACTGCGGTGGAAAATTTTATAGAATGAATCATCCTCCCAAGAAGGAAAGAACAAGTAGATGAGTCAAACGAAAACGGGCCCAATCATCTTCCTAGGCCGCCGATGGCCGCTTCAGGATGCTTTCGCAATTTGCGTCAAAGCGCATGTTCCATAGCCTGATGCCTTGCATCAAGCTCTCCGTCTCTTCCAGCTGCCTGTCGCGTCCGAAGATGGTATCAACGAACTCGGTGCCACTATTCTTCCCCATCGTCACGGCGCCTTTCGCGCCCTCCTTCCTTGCCACCTTCCACATGTAGTCTTCGCAGACCTTGAGCAACTTCTTGAAGCGTATCCACAGACGATCTCCACTTTCGAGGAAATCTTCAAGTAGATCTTGGTTGTCTAAGGATCTGACGCGAGGAAGGCATTCGTCGGCTCTCTTCATCTTGTGAGATAGTTTGATGAGAAGTAACCAGAGGTCGCCTGCAACCTCTGAGATGGGTGTATCAGAGCCATTGTGGTAGACCGTCCAGTCGTAAATCCATTTGCCGAGCGAGTTAGCGTCGAAGACGCTCCCGAGTAACAAGACAGGTGACTCAGAGGGATCCCAGTTCTTCAGCGAATAGCCGGCCGGGATGCGATATTTGGCCGCATCAGCAGCTGTTGCCTCTCGAGGTGGCGGCACGGTCTTTTTCGGTTTCGCTGTGCTTGGTCTAGGCTCTGAGTGCCGGTGATGGCGTGTCTTGTGTGACTCATGGACGTCGTCATAGTGAGTATCCTGGTTCATGAAAAAGTACTGATTAGCTTTGGGCTTCGAGTACTTTTCATGTTTTGGGCCGGTTCGCGGCTTGATGTATGAGAATGTAGGCGAATCATCTGCTTCGTCAGACGTATCAACGTAGATACGCTGTTTCTGCGATTGCATGGACGCGTAGCGCCTTGGGCCAGTGTCTTCGCCACCGCCACGGTTGTTGGGTGTTGAATAGCGGCGAGGCTTTTCTTTGCGACCAAAATTACTCACATAGTCCTGGTACGCCGGTGGCGACGCGTAATCTGGCCGGGTGTGATAGTGAGCAGGTGATGGATATCCAGGTGATGGATATCCAGGTGGAGAGTGCCATCCTCCAGGTCCCATGGGAGGGTTGTAGCTGGCTTTCCTTGAGTGTCGTTTCGGTGTCTTTGGTGATGTCGCAGGTGATTTGTACTGAGGTGGTATATAGTAGGTGTATGTCGGGTGAGGTGGAGGTGAGCTCGAGGGCGAGGTTGATGCTGAAGTCGTATAATCATATCGAGTGTATCCCGCTGGAGGGACAGAATAGTGGTACATGTTTGGTTGTCGCGTGCATCAGGTTCAGGCTTGTGGTATTCCTTATGTGCAAGGCGGATCTTGTCCTCGACCCGGACATATGCTGTCCACGAGGATATTGGCCGTCGTTCTTCGTCGCGAAGCGTTGCTGTGTTGTCGGAAGAGAGGGGAGGAGGGAGGACTTTGACTGTGGCTCTCTCTAGACATATGGTCGGTCTGAAGGGATCTGATGGACTTGGATGATTGAACTGTATGGATCTATGCAGCGCACGACCCAAAAGATGTTGTATAAGGTGGATTGTCCCTGTGCGACGAGTATGCACTGTGATGTATGATGATCTTGGTAGAAATAGGTCGAGCAGAGTCTGACGGGAAAGGAGTACTAATAAGATGGCTGGGAGGCGTAAATTTAAATTACCACTAACACTAGCGTGCGGCCAGTCAGGAACAAGGTGCGAAAGGACAAGCTGGGGATGGTAGACTAATATTCCCAAGCGGCAGCTCGCAGCGAGTCGTTGCACCAGAGTTTTTCTCCTGCGCACACTCCAGTCCACTGCACCCCCGAGCTGAGAAGCAATGACCTCCTCGTCTTTAAAAGCTGGGACAGAGTGCTGCCTGTTCTAGTCATACGATGGAGCACACCGAAGTGAGGCCTTTACTCTGTCTTTCATATGATTTGATGGTTGGTCGGCTTGCTTTGCGAAACTACAGCTTAGGCCATGTCCTGGCCAAGTGAAAGCGCCTAAATCTGTGTGGCTGCCCTACCAACTTCTGTTCTGCCTTCTTTCGCAGCGCAAAACAGTGCAAACAGGCTGTGCGCGGTCACAGGCAGATGAGTCAAAACGTATGACCGCTTTGTTTTTATTAAAAGAAAAATAGAATACCTGTGTCGATTTATATGCGGGTCGAGAATGTGTATGAGTATGTGCGCGAAGCATCCACCGCCTTCCAGGGTGTGATGAGTCCTTGATTACCTGAGCACTACTTTTGTCAGCAATGCGCAGTTTTCGCTCTGTCTCTATTTTCGTCCGAATGGATATCTACAGTGTACAGCAGCATGAGTACTCATGGCTGCATCAATGCTGCATATCGAAATGGTGTGTTTATTGTTCACGAGGGCAGGCGCGCAAAGACCGGATTTGCTCGCTGGCCAGAATGACGTTTCACACCTGACCCGGAATTCGTCTTTACCCTGCAAACCATGGAGGATGTGTGAGTGCTATTCACAACGGTTTGTTGCTCCTTGAAAGGAATTCAATATATCCTTGACAAGCTGTCCTTCCCTATCCGTCTGGCCCTCAGACTTTATTGGTAACTTTGACCTTGCATGGGTGTATCGGAGTATTGAGCAGTTTAGAGAGGAAATATCTTGCGTGTGTGCCTGTACGTGCCCGATGACTGATCCCCATTGGCTCTAAATGGAGGGAGAGATCATCGATGATGCAAGCCACCGTGGGAAATATTGATTGTGCCTTATGATTATCTTCATTGGTGGTGTGCTGATCTCGGGACATACAAAGGACCGTTACGTCCGCAGAGTTGTAAGAGGAAGATAAAACAGCAAGGCAGTCCCAACAGTCAGCATAAGGGACGGGACGCCTGGAATTCAGACGGTCAGCACGTTGCTTCACCGCATTCGATACCAGCTTGGAATGGTTCATATGTTTTTTAACACTAGAGTACGTCTATGTATATTATTCCGCAGATTCTTTCAGTGCGGTGTCTCGACCTGCAACCAACAATGACAACTCACATTCTGCTGGGCGGCAGCAGGCAAGAGCCCCACTGTGAATGCGCCTCTTCCAATGGTGAGGCAAAGATCTGCAAGGATGCTTGCATTGGGGACCACCCGCTACCGCTAGCTCAAACAGGAAACTTCTTCAATTGGCCAGGCTTTTGGGTCGCCTATTCGGCCGTTCCAGCCTGCATGACGCTGATATTGTTAGTGTCTCTTAGTGTACGAAATGTCGCATGAATGTTGATAAGGTTTGGGATCCGGTGTACGCGCCAGACTATTCCCCGAATCTCTATATCCTGGCTATTGGAGGACCACACCGTAAGTGTGTTTGGTCGTCGCGTGGCGGTCAAAGCATATTAATACGGTCTAGAGAATATTGATTCTCACTTGAAAGGGGCGCGCAGGAAAGAGGAAAGAAGCCCATGTGATCTTGAGTGACTTTCGAAATGGCCTTTTTTGGCGCTGTATCAGTGTTTTGTCGGGTACTCATGCTTTTGCTGCAATGTTTGGAATGGAAGAAGCCATTCAACTCGTCCAATGAAGCTGTTCACGGTCAAGAGCATATGTCATTAAACGTCAACTTAATTAAGGATGCCTGCTAGATTGGGAAATTGTCAATGGATTTCGATTGCTGTTTTCGATTCGCTGTTGTGCGATCTAGCTGGCTTGGGTTTATCTCGCTTAGATTAGGGTTTGGTCGATATTGATAACATTTTGAGGGAGGCAGTAAGGTAGATGTTCTCCCCTGTCCCAATATCGACGTGCCTAGCATTCATTGAGGTCCAGTGATCGCGTGATCTCTTGAATCACAATGCCCAGATTATCTGTCGGCTTGCACAGGGATATCAGCAATAGAAGTTTGATAGACTATGCTTCAAGTATTGCTGCAAGTCCTGCAGTGTCAGCTTGGCTTCTACCATTCTCTTGGCTCTTCAACCTGTAAAGCGAGGTCGAAGTGTAAGGTTTGCTGGTGCATGTGTGAAGAATCGGAAATGGCTTCGTTTCAGAGTATCGGCGAAATTGCCCGGTTACGGAACTACAACGTCGTCGTCATCGGCGTATTGAGAAACTTCATTGTGCATGTTGAGTAGACTCACAGCCATTGACGTGGCGAACTCATTAATGTACTCAGCTTGTCTTGCAGCTATGCAGTACACATGTCCCCTGAATCGCCCGAGACAGACTTACTGTTGGAGGGTCGTAAATATGTAGGCGCTATGTGACATGTCGTCAACATGACAAATAATCTCCAGATCTACCAAATAGCCAAGTCTGGCCACAAGTTGCATGGTCCCGGCCCCGGAACTGGGTGCTTGCAGCAAGGTGAAACTCTCCGACACACACATGTGCGTCACAATCCGTATGCGTTGCAATGATTGCACAAAGAATGTGACGTCGTATTAACGGATCGCAAAAGTAAAGCATCGGAACCCAGAAGGTCTTTTGAACAATATTGTATCACTCCACGGGGCGAGCTCTCGATTACGAGTGGTGCATATGTAGATAATATGAGGACACTGCTCCCTCGGTGGTGTCAACGTTCCCATGATCATGGAATACACAACAATTTGTATGTTCCCATGACCGGATCATGGTAAATGCTATTCGATGTGAAAGTGCTGATCCCAAAGAAACTGATTTTCTTTCCTGAAGATTCATCAATGCGATAGATCGGAGTTGAGGTCCAAACGTAGGGCTGCAGCCTTAGGAAGACCTCGGTATCGCTCTTGGTTGATCTTCTGGAAGTAAATGAAAACCCTCTTCTGGGTATCTTCAGGCTTCCAAAGTCGTTAGTGGCTCTCTACAATATCCTTGTGGCCGGTCAAGAAAGATGCTCTATGAAGCATGGCGTCAAAATTGCCCCGAATGCCTCTACCATGGGTTCCCAGACGCAAGGAAGCCAGGAGATCGATATATGATCGCCTGCAGAAGATAAAGACCTCTCTCCGACGCCTCGAATAAGATGTTCTCGTTAGTATGTGATCATTCTTGTTCTCTGCAGGTCCCATCACTCGTGGCCGACTAAGGCTATGTCTTTTCGCTCCAGCCGCGCGTATCTAAGTCTTTCTGATAGCGTCAGAGAGTCCTATGACCGATTTGAGACATGAAGAGTATCCTGAGCAGAACACGATCTCAAGGTAACACAATATCTAATACCGGATAGTTCAGCTATCACCTTCACTCACGGCGATCTCCATCGAGGCAACATCATTATGGATCAGGCCGGCTTACCTTGTTGTTCTAGCGGTTGTGGACTGGGCGCATGGAGGCTGGTATCCCGAGTGGTGGGGACGATGGCGGAATCAATGGGTCGTGGTATTGTTCCTCCGTATTCAGAAGAGCACCTAGCATTTGCGTCTTACATCGATGCCTCCCATCGCTCTTTCCGTTGGTACTCATGGTATAAGCCCGCTATGTGGCGTCAGGGCAATAATTTCGTTTGAATTCAAGACGGTATCCTCTCATTGGAGTACCGACAGCATGGGTCATATTTCCAACTTTGGTTTTACCGTGTTGTGCAACAGCTGGAATTACGACGCGCAAGAATGAGCGTAGCTGGAAATTAGAATATATATTGAAATAATCTCTCACATTCTCAGCTGTCATGGTTCAAAGTTCGGAAGACTGCCGTTTCCCGCCTTTGCAAATTCCACCCAAATTTAAGCGAGGACAAGGTCCCCAGGTCGAACTTAATGGTGGTCGTCAACTCGTACGGGTAGCCTGCGATTGCTTGTTCGGCCCTGAGCAATGAAAATGATTCTTGAGAGTGTCGCCACCGCAGAGGCATTTTCACCATTAAGTGGCGGTCCTGGATTAGATCTGCCTTCTTTGGGATTTGTGTGGCGGGTGGTTGGTCAACCGTTAATTTTTTGCTCTTTTTTACTTCCTGCTTTTTTGATTTTGCTAAGCGAGCTCGCTAGATAATTTCTGCCTGTGAGGTTGGATTGGTTTGAGAGGTACGCGAATACGTTCGTATTCTAAAGGTTGATGAGATTAACTTTTAATACCGCCTCAAGGTAGTAAGCAGTAAGATACGTTGCTACACTAAGTGGCGTCGGAGCTCCCAGATCAAGATAGTCTCCAGGCGCCATACGACGCGCATACAAGACGCGTAGCACTCTCCGTCCTTGTTTCCTCAACCGAGGTGATTCTACACTGCATGTACCCATCCATTGAAATTCATCTATTGCTGTCTCGTGCTAGGCTACACGGCAAACATTTGGACACCTGCCCTTCCTCCTTTCACTCCGTGGCTCCCTAATAACCCAAAGCGCACAAATCGGACATCTCAAAAACAGCGCGCACATCTCGCCACCTTTGTACCATCTTACGGGTCCACAGACAATGACTAAAGAAGTCATTTAATTTCCCTGCGTCTAACAATGTGAATTACGATGCCCAGTACCTCTACTCAACATGCCATGACTTCTGAGTTCTCTCTTGCTATGGCAGAAATGGAACACCAATGTACTCCCAACGCTCCAACCCAAGCTCCAATCTGCGAAAGGAAACTCTAGTAAATCTGCGCCAACATACTCACCCCTTTTTTAGTCTCCTCGGGCTGTATCTAGAGGTTCGCTGTTGATCACAGCAGCTTCTTAGCCACAAGTCTTCAATACAGGATATAAATGCCGCTGGTCCATAATGCCCTCAGGGTCTTTGTCATTCGTTAGGAAGGATCATCTTTTCCAGTCGAGTTCAACCTAGCACCGACACCGGCTGAAAAGGCACTAATGATCCACTCATCAAGACAAACTCCTAGACCTAGTGAGCAGAAACTCACCTTTCGACCACATGCACAACTCCATTGCTGGTTATGATATCCCTCTGCAATATTTTACTGTTATTAATGAAGATATCTCCATTCGAATCCGTTGTGACCACAAGCGGCGCCCCTGCTCCCACACTCGCATTCCCTCCCGCAGGCAGGGCCGTCCCAGCTGTCACAACCCCATTCGTTAAATTTGTGCTGTACAGCACCTGCGCAGGCACAATATAACTACTCAGCTGTGCAGCATCAGAACAGTAAGTCCCGGTGTTACTGTAGTTAGAACCTATTGTCATAGGAGGGCATAATGTATTGGCGACGGAGTTCTGGATAGCGAAGACGGTTATATCAGGCGCAGTGGAGATATTGAGCGGGGCTTGAGTTTGAGGGTATTTGTAGAGTTGAGCGGTTATGGGTGCGAGGATGGAGATGTTGAGGACGATGCCGGTAGAGGCGATTGAGTAAGGAGGTGCGAAAGGGTGGTCCACTATGTGGAGGATGCCGCCGGCGAAGGTGAGGTCGGGTATGAGGACGTTGGATTTGAAGTCGATACCTGTTACGACGCTGTAGGAAATCGTCCAATTAATGACTTGTTGCCACGGGACAAAAAGAAAACGAACGATAGCCTCATCAGCTGATACTTATGCTCGCCTCTTACTTTTCCTTAAGCAAACGGAGAACCTCATAAATAACAAGAAGATCCACATACTAAAAACTTGTCTCATTTCTGAACACCTCAATCCTCTCGCCTCCAGTCACATTCTCGTACGTCGTATCATTGAACCTCGTCTGAAGAAACTCCGTTCCATTGAAAGTGGTACTCGGCCTCACCCCATCAATCTGCAAGTACTGTAACAGACCACTCGTCAATGCCCCATTATTCACACTCGCATTCTCAATTTCTCCTGCTATTCCAGGAGGTAAGGGGCTCGCAAGAAATTGCTGGTAGGGGAGATCGAGGTTGATGAAAACTGTGACAGGATTAGAGAGGGCTGTAGCAAGTTGGTTGGATGCGCGGGCGTCGCTAAGGAAGAAGGATGCGGTGACATTTATAAAGGGGAGGTAGGCGATAAGGTCGTGGAAGGAGGCGTTGGAAGGCAGCTGGAAGGTGCTGAGCTGGTACGTGCTGTTTGGGTCCAGTTGGGCTGTTACTAGGGTGGCTGATAAGGTGAGCAGAAGAGGGAGGTATAGATGCATTTTTATCTAGTCTGAATTCTTTGGAAGTTTCGGGGGTTGATAGGGTTGTAGGCCGAATGGTGAGAAGCAGGGACAGCTAAGTAGTGATTAAATCTACCGAATTAATGATGCACACCACTCTTTACCGAAGCCAATGAAATCTACCGAAGGAATCATGTAAACCGCTCTTTACTGAGGCCGTGGTCGAGTCTCTCTGTTGATCGGTGATAGAGATTCAAAAGGCGACGAAATGCGTTAGTCGAAGTCTGCCTCAAGGATTCCGATACACGAGAGGCAGTTTGATCGGGTCGGAAAGCGATGAAACGAATCGGCGACAGCGAGGCCAGCCTCGCCAGTGGGTACTTGGCGGTACCCAGGCACGCGATGACCGGGATCGTATGCGCATAGAAAAATCCGGGGTACGCAGCAGGTGATCGCAATATATCGCTAATCGATGTGTGTGAGAGAAAACAATTGGTAGTCATATTGAATGCTTCCACATACACTCACGGAATCGTATCAACTTATGCCTTGAACTCAATGTATTTGGCTCTTCATCTAACTCTTCTAATAAGAAATATATAAGGATGAAATGAAGAATATTTACTGAAGCGACTAGCTTACCGCTTTGAGATGAAAGTAAGGTCGATCGATATTGTATAGTACAAAGGGTATCTTCGGCGCGCAGGTGTAGTAAAGAGTAAAGAGGAAAAAGCAAAAGCAAAAGCAAATCCGCCATGAGCACATGAATATCTTCAGCACATTGCCATCCTCCGTGTCTGCTTCCAGAATACCTCCTGCAATCCCCGTTTCTTCGTGGGCTGTCGACAGATTATCTAAAAGCAATTGAAACCATTCTTCTTCTTTTTCTTCTCCACTGCTCTCATTCTCTCCTCCAGCTGTGCCTTCGCCCTCTCCGCTTCACGTCTCTTATCCCTTTCCTCTTCAACTGCCTGCACGCTATACCTTGCACCACTCCTCTCCTTCCGCAGCTCTTTGAGTTCACCCTCGTTGGCCCAGCACTTCTTCTTCCAAGCCTCCATGTCCACCTTAATCTTGTTGCCCTGGGTCTCAAGATCGACAAGGGCTTCTTCGAGAGTTGCAGTAAGCTGCTTCTCAGCGAAGAGATGCTTTTCCATTTGACGGATATGATTGTCCTTCTCTTCCAGTTGAGCGGCATGGCTGGCAAGGAGTTCGGCGTTTGAATTGCTAGGAGGTGAGGCGAATGGTTCTCGTGGGAAAGTAGACGCAGTAGGAGATGTGACAGCGGCCCCAGGTGGGAGTGGGGGCAGCGGAATGGCTGGTGGGGGAGATGGTAGTGTGGTGACAGAAGCACTCTTACGTGGATTAGAGGCTGCTGATGAATTGCGATCGATTTGCTGTGAGTCGCGCATTTGTGCCTGTGGTTGGTGAGTACTTCATCCATATGAGAGGACCAAAGATATCTTACCTGCAGTTGCTCCACTTGGTTCTGAGAGGCCTCCAGTTGTTTCTCGAGGGCGGTAAGGGTTGCGGTGACCTGAGGGCTTTGCGATTGGCTATTACTAAGGACTGATAGTCGGCTATTGCTGGCTTGTTGTTGATCGTAAGAAACGGACAACTGTTCCTCCAATTCGTCGACCAAATTTGTTGCTCTGTCCTTCTCGGCTTTGATCTTCTCAATCTCCGCCATGCTAGCCTCGTTCGACTTGACAGCTGCCGCAATTTCCTCTTTGAGACTTTGGACCTGCTGTTGGAGGTGGTCTCGCTGTTGCTGCATTGCATCGCATGCTGCTTTTGACTGTCGAAGCTCCTCTGTGAGTCCTGCCTTGGCTCTTTCTAATTGATCTTTGAGATCAATGACTTCTGTCTCGAGCCGGCCGATCTGGCTGGCATATACGCCCTGCATCTCTTCTAGCTTATGCTCTAGATCTGCCTTGGCTTGAGCGTGGTCATTGATTGTTGAGCGATGACTATCAACTTCACGAGCGTGGGAGTCATGCAACGACTTTAAGCCGTGTTTGTGGAATTGGACAGCAGATTCACGTTCTTCAATCTGTTGTTCGAGCTCCTCAATCTGTTGCCGTTGAGTCTCGAGTTGACTTTCGTTGTTGCTCCTGAAGTGTGCTGCCTCCTCAAGTTGTTCACGAGCGGTGGCTTGGAGTTGCTCTAACCTAGCAATGCGGCCCATATGTGAGCCAATTGTGGCCTTGTGTCCATCAATCTCCCTACTCAACGCGGAGATTGTCTGTACGTGGCTGGCCTTCTCGTTCTCGAGATCTGCTGCAGTTGCTGATATGCCCTCAGATTCGCGAGCTTTCTCGTCAGATCTTCTGCGCATAGCTTCAACGCTGGCCAGAGAGGTTTCCAGCTCACTGATTGTAGAACGAAGTCTCTCTTCGGAAACTTGCATCGACTCAACCGTCGTGTTGTGCTTTTGTTGCCACTGTGAGACCTCTTCCTGTAGTCTTTGGACCTCTTCTGAAGAAGCCATATTGTCACCAAGTTGCTTGTTCGATTCAGTGGATGTAGCTGGAGTCTCTGGGAAGAAGCCTGGCATTGCGGCCTTTGCTGATTCGGCGTGTTCTAAGGATTGCTTGAGGGATTCGACTTCGCTAAGCAGCTCCTGCTCCCGGGAAGCGTGCTGTTCCTGGAGCATTCTCATTTGATTTTCGTTCTGCAGAAGCTGGCCGTGCAAGGTAGATACAACAGACATATCCATGGGTGCTGAGGTTTTAAGACTAGAGCGTTCTCTGGTCAGACCTGATATCATTGTGGCCTTTGCCTCCATCTCTTTCTTGAGAGTTCCAAGCTCGGATTCAAGAAGCTGCACCCGTTCAGATCGTTGGTGTAGCTCATGCATTGCGGTGTTCAGATTGATCTCGAAGCTCTGCATCGTGTCTGGTTTGTCTTCGAGGTTTTCAGCGGCGATGTTTCTCAAGGAGGCGAGAGACCGATGAGCCCGGTCGATCGTCATGACATTTTGACTCGACTTTCGCCTGATCACGGGTGATGTGGGAGAAGTCGGACTTCTGTGTCTGGCCTTCTGCACCTCCGTTTTGAGTTCCTCAATGATGTCCAAGGTCTCAGCATGCAGCTCTTGCAATTCTGAATATCTTCCATCAGAGCTTCTCAGAGCTTCCTCTTTCTCGGCGTTTGTCCTTCTCAAATCTTCGATTTCCTGTAAAAGGGATTCCTCACGATGAGACATTCGTCTCCAGTCCCCAGACGGGACCTTCTTGTGAGGACTCTCGTCGACTGATGATGGGTCCAAGGAAGTATTGGAATCCCGTGCCGAGGACAATTCCGATGATAGAGAACGCGAGGATGGTAATTGTCCCCCATCCTTTAGTTCGTTCACCCTCGCGTCCTCTAAAAAAGATGTTGGCCTAGTTGAAGCTGGGGATACAATGCTGCCTGCTTCAGCCGGATGACGGGCTTCGTCGACCGCATCTTGCAATTCAGCAAGAGTACGTAGAGCTTCATGATACTTTGCATTGAGCATGTCAAACTCGCTAATCGTAGATTCATGTTGGATTCGAAGGTCAAAGAGTTCTTGCGTGACATCTTCAAGCTTGTCGTCTACCACCTTGGACTGCTCAGGACTGTGTTGCTCATTGGATCCAGCTACTGCTGCTGGACTTGCTCTTGCAGTACTGACATCACGTTGATCAGTAGTCTCTTCTTGATCCTCAGTTGCACCACTTGTGGCCTGTGGCGCCAGTATCGTGTCGTCCTCGTCGTCTGACTCTGGAATGGCGGTGTTCGCAGCTTCCTGGAGTGTCGACCATGACGGTGGTTGGAGCTTAGACTTCTTTGTTGCCTTGGACACACCATTTGTGAGCGTCTTGCTCACAATTGGCGCATCCTCTGGGTTGCCATTTTGCTGAAGGTGATCAAATTCATAGAGCAGACTATCAAGCTTTCCCAGACTTCTTTGGCGTTCGACAACGTGCTCAAGGCGGTCCAATTCGCGCTGCTTCAAATCCATATCTTGATCTGCTTCGACGAGCCGCTCTTCAAGGGTAGCAATATAGTCTTCGCACTGAGCCTCATTCGCACGGATTCTGGCGATCTCTTTCCGAAGTTCTAATACCAGTGCCGCAGATTTCTCGTCCCCAGTGCTTTGACCATCAAGCTTAGCTTCTAGGTTATGTAGGTATGCCTCGTTCTCCAAATCACGGTCCGTTGCCTTCTGTAAACGGCTTTGGAGTTGCTGATTTACTGTCTCAACGTAAGCGCACCTATTCTCCTTTTCCAGAAGCGTACTCTCTGTGGTCGCTAGGGAGGATCTCGTGCTTGATAGCGAAGTCTCCAGGCTTTGGATAGTCTTTTCGTACTCGAGCACGACTTGCTCTACAGCCTCAGCGAAGGAGTTCGATCTCTTCAACCGCTCGACAGCTGAGTCGCCAATTGCTTCTGTGAGCGTGGGCGTCTCACCTGACTCGTCATCTCTCGCCTTCGTTATTTCTGAAATAAGCTTTGCATGGCGTTGGCTCAGGGCTGAATAATTCTCTTGCACGTCAAGGAGGTGATTTTGCAGCTCAATTTCGCGTTCATTTTGCCGCTCGGCCCTTTCTTGTGGGGCACTCATTCCACGCTCGGAATTGCGAATTTGGTCACGTAAGAAGGATACCTCGGCTCGTAAACGATCGATAACAGCTTGCTTATCGGCTTCGTCTGATGTTTGCTGGATTTGAGGTTTGCTCTGAATGTTTCTAGCCCGTAGTGCATATTGGACAGTGTTGAGTGTCTCGCTAAGATGGAACTCCGCAGGAGTCACACAAGCAATCATGTATGTGATAGCATTACCACCAAGAGAGTCTTGCAGCAGGCGAGTTAGTTTAGAGTCGCGGTATGAAATATGCGTGCCAGTTTGTCGAGTCGATAGTTGGGAGATGACCTTCCCTAAGCTTGCAAGACCCTGATTGATTGAGATGCCTTCTTTTGCACGGTCACCAGAAGCGCCAGTGTTCTTTAGCCTTTCACTGCCGGCCAAGTCCACGAAATGGAGTTTGCTGTCTACCGTGACCCAATCCTCTGCGCCTGACATAGCTTCAACAGGCATTGAGAATCTCTTCTCTCGCACTGAAGATACCGCTTTGTTTTTCCTTTGTATGAGATTGATACTAAACACAGCATGCGAGCGTGACGACTTCGCATTTATCGCAGTCGAGTCCGTTTGCCGGATAGACGATCCAAAATTCAAGGCCGAAAGAAGATCGTCCACAGAATGGATATCAACCTGGTGAAGACCTGTCATAAAGATTCGACCTTTATCCTCCCGAATAGCGACAGTCATTCTCTCGTGTGAAGGTACTGTTTCTGGGACTAGAAGATCTCGCAACTGCTCGTTGTAGATCTGTAAAGTGTATTCAGCGGTGCACGCTTCCCAGTTAGCTGCTTAAACTTACTTCAACATATGTAGCCTTCATTTGCCAATTTTTATCCGTATTTACATTCGCCTTGGCCATTGACGCCAAACCTTGAGTAGAATGCACGGAATAGCGGGTTGGTGTTCGAAGACCAGAAGATTCGCTCCGCTTCAAGGCTGGCGGTCGCTCAAGCTTTTCAAATAAAGATCCAGCTGCACGAGGAACAACGCCTATTGAGCGGGTATCAGTGTGGTTCCGTGTTAATTTGGGTGTGGTATGCTCCGTTGCTGTCTCATTAATCACTGGAATGTCTCGTACGTACCCATTATTCGAGGATTGCTCTGTTCAGCGGGTCCAGAAGTTCCCATGGTATAGGATTTCCCAGACCCAGACTGCCCGTAGGCGAGCACTGAAACGTTATAACCTTGCACAAAGGCATCCACACTCTCCTGTACGTATTCCCAAACGCCCTCTTGGTTTACGTCTTCCCCAAAAATCCTATCAAAAAGAAATAATTTTCGGCTAGGGGGAGAATCAACAGCTAAGCTTGTAGGGGACACAGTGTGGACCATAGATCGTTGAAACCGCTGAGGGACAAGCTCATAGCCAGGGTCGGTCGGTCGTAAGGGCGGGCGGATTCGCACAGCTATACATAACATGAGTGAGAACGAGAATGCCTAATTGATTTTTGGGCGCTCAAGAGCCACTATTCTGTGAACTCACCAACTTTGACCGATACCGTTGGCTTTCCATCCTCATCTGAGGTTCTGCTGCCTCCACCAAGCTTGCTGCTTACACTCATCCGACTCTGACTCCTTCCTGCCTGAAATACCGCGCTCATCGGCCGCGCAGGAGGCGGGGACGCTGGTGGTGAGCTGGCCATCGCTCTTGAGCCACGGCTATAGGCTCAAAACGCGACGGCAGCCTGACTATTGTATATCGTTGCTTAGTGGTTGGATTGCGCAGAGTTGCATATCGTGTTGCGTGTCCGGGTGGTATGAAGGGTGATTGCGTTTCTGCAGAGACGGTAGATCCCGCTCAAACAAGATGTGAAGAATGTCGCAATATGCCGGGATACCGGTATGCAGTTCTACATCTATCAAATTGTTGCGGCGAATAGGTCTTCAGGGAGAGAAGTTAAAGGTAGAATGTCTGATGTTAGTAGGGAGCGTTGTGGAAATATTGTGCAGGGTGATTTGTGAGGGATTCCTGCGAAAGGAGTGACCCAAACGGGATGGGCCGGCCTACTTTTAGTGTGCAACAGGGGTCCGACTGCAACGCCGGCAATGCTTCACTACGGAAAACGCTCACTGCATTCACTCAGAAACACTTCTATAGAGTACGATATGGTCCATGAATAAGATCGTCGCAATACGAGGAATTGTCCTTTTCTGATCAACTACAGGCTGCTGCTGTTGTCCAATTCCCCTTCAGGATCAGATCTTGCCACTGGGCTATTTGCGCTTATGATCATGAAGGCGCTATGGTCCACAAGGGCCTCTGCGAATGCAAAGCCCCCAGTGTGGGAGGTCTAGGAGAAATAATTATGCTCATTCTCCAGAAGATCTTCTCTCGCCTGATAGCCGTTGATTAACGAACTCGTGGCAACAGGGAGATAGGTCACACTAAACGAGCGTTTCCCGCCTGTTGGTGCCGCCCTGAGCGCTGATCCCAAGGCAAATATCGGAGGCACATCCAACAATTTGCACAGCAAGCATCTTCGTCAGAGTGACATTTACGACTGTCATCACGCAGGAACACAGGGGACAAAAGCTAGTTGCCACGCTTGCATAAGTCCAGAACTTCGCAAGCTGAAATTGATCTCGAAAAAAGCAAAGTGCGATAAGCGTCAAACGTTGATTTGATCGACCCTCCTTGACGGACTTCAGCATCCCAGGGCCCAAAAGAGGCCACCGGGGCCACCGGGGCCACCGTCTCCACGGGTTCCTCTGCCTCCCGCCACCGCATTAAAGCTATTCCCCAAGCCCCCGCTCAGACCAATGATTGGATACCGGAGACTGTGTCTATACATCTAGTCCTGTTGGGCAGTGAATACTTTGATTTGCAGTGCGGACTGTTATGCTTGTGGGGCTTGCCGTCGTCGATCCTAATCATCCTTGCGGCATGGCCATGCCAATCACTTGGTCCTTCCGCGAGTGCGCAATACGACAAATCTCAATTGGCTGTTGCATTCATAAATGTGAATTTGTTGCAAGAGCGAGTATTCTGTTATTATTGGCACTCCGGACTAATGGGGTCTCAAGTTATTCCAATATCTTCTTCGATCAAATGACATTAAGCCTTGAGGAAATAGGAAGATTGCTCCAGATATCTCGGCAGATTGACAGACCTTGTAGTCGAATGGTATCAGCTCACACCAAGCCTGCTGTTTTCTTTTTTCTTTCTCGAATGCTAATATATTTATCTTGACAAGTTGATGACTTATTATTGTGGTTGGTAAATGTTAATTGTTACTAAGGGACATTTAGTTGCTGAATGTCCTAGGTTATGGTTTTAGTGGCGTGTCATCTGTTTCCCCTTTTGAGTGCATGAACGACATCCTGTGTTCCGGTCGACCTCGACGTGGCTCAGAAGCTCGATGGCCTCGCTTGAGGCTGGGATAATTACTTAAGCCTTGAGACGCCGTGGATAGGCGCATCATGGTACTGTTATGACGAATGCTAGTCTATTCCTGTACACTCTTGAGACTTCTTTTCTCTAGGTGAAGGAAGCTCAGCCAGCATTGGTCGGGCGCGTGCAGGCAACTTCGAATATATAGGCTATCAGACATGTCCTGATAGTCAAGCGCTTCGAAGTAGAGTATATCCGAGGGTGGTGCTAAGTGGTGTTAAAAGAGGGTATCTGCAGAGGTGATGTCAAACCTTGGATCCCCGGGTGATGCTGTGGGCCCGACATTTGGTAATGTCCCTTCCTCATGAATTGGAGCATTGTTTTATGCCGAGCCAAGAGGCATAAGAAGGCGCCAACGACAATTATACCAACAACTTCAGCAGTTACTACCAGCTATGGCACCTCCAGAGAGACCAAACAAATATGGACTCGTCGGAGGACATACTGCGCCTGAGGCTGAGGATGCCGGACCAGGTGCAGTGCCGATGACAGAATTGTTGGGTGGCCATCTTGAGGGATGCCATCCTCGGTAGGAAATGCCTGATGAGGTGCTAACGTGAATCGCAAGTCTAATGCGTCTTAATTCTGTGTTTCCGAATATACTGTGCTGTTCTATTATATTTCAATCATGGATATGCTAGGTCCAGATGATTTGTTGTCTTGCCGGATTGATTACAGTAACTGTCCGATAGTTGATGCAATAGCGTGGTGCTACGTCGTAAGGAAAGATGAGATCAGTATCATTGATGGAGAAATCCTGTGTTGGTGGCTAACCATAGAGGTTATCAAAGCAATTAAAGGCAAACTAGATTGGCTACCATTTGGCAGGACCATGTTGACGGGAAGGAAGCCAGAGAGAATCCCGACTTTTGTTTACTCTGGCATCGTCATACGGTATGCATGGCTGCTGATACTCTGCCCAGCCAACGGAAAGGAGACTACAATAGTCAAGATCTAAGGCACAAAAACCGTGATATCTGATCTGTCGAATCCAGATCTTCAGCCTGAGAATGACTGGTAAGTATAACATGGTCCAGTCTCTACACCGAGCAGAGAATTTAGTGTTAGATTGGAGGTGACAGATGTAGATCACCCTATTCATGTACACTGTATGGTCATAGAAGACACTGAACCTCTGCCGATCTGCTACGATATAATTGAATTGGACAATTCGCCCAGGCACGAAGAAGTCCTCCCTATGAATGGATTTTACTTCAAGCCGACCAAATTATAGAATAATTGAACACTGTAAGATTCTAATCTTTTCATAAAATAGTCTTATGACTCTTTACATAAAGGCCTATCTCCTTTACAGCTCGCTTCTAACTAACCGCTTTCAAACCCTCGGGCCGTTTCGTCCTTCCGAACCTCGGCTCCTCACATTGGACGCCTCCCCGCTCTGCAACTTCTACTGTTGTCGTATAACGGAGTCCAAAAACCAATAAGGCCTGATGCCTTCCAGCTTCATTTATTCGCCCAAGCTCCCATCATGACATCTGCTCCTAAGCGACGGCTTGAAGCCCTCAGTGAGCAGCTCGTGGCCAAACCTGCTGATCCCGGCACCTTCGAAAACATTCCTAGAATCCGTCATGTAGCTCCAGACTCAGCTGGTCCGTGAGTACCTATTTCCCGCTTCAAAATGACACCATTGACTGTTGATTGACATGCACTCAGACGGGTCAAAGATAAGGTTGCAATCATAACTGGCACAAATTCTCCGTTGGGTATAGGCAGAGCAACCGCCCACCAATATGCCAATAATGGCGCGAGAGCAATATTCATGTGCGATTTCAGCGACCAATACCTTACGGTACACCAGCGCGAGTTGAATAGCCTATATCCCAACGTGGAAGTACACACCAGATGTTTCGACGCAGGCGACGAAGCAGCCGTAAAAGCGGTCGTTGACGAAGCGATTGATAGATATGGAAAATTAGACATTATGTTCGCCAACGCAGGCATCGTGGGCACAAACAAAATGTTTACTGAGATAGAAAGCGAACAGTTCATGAAGACAATGAGAACGAACGTGCTTGGTGTATTCGTGGCTATAAAATACGCGGCAAAGGCCATGATGAAAACCTCAGAGCAGAAGAAATATCCGTCAGGCAGCATTATCGCCACGTCCTCGGTAGCTGGGCTACGCTCCAACGCCGGCAGCACCGATTACTCCGCTTCTAAAGCCGCCGTGCGTTCTCTCGTACAAACGACGGCGTATCAGCTGGCTGGCACGGGAATTAGAGTCAATGCTATCATGCCGGGACTGATAGAGACCGGGATGACCGCCCCACTATTCTCAATGGCTAGGGCGAAAGGGACGGAGGGGAAGATAGGACAGCTCAATCCTATGAGGAGAGGTGCGATAGCGGATGAAGTTGCAAGGGTAGCTTTGTTCTTGGGTAGCGACGAGGCAAGTTATGTCAATGGACAGGGGTGGGCTGTCGATGGTGGCTTGAGCGCTGGACATCCTGTCGTGCCGGGTAAATTGGCTTGAGGGAGAGCCAAATGCGGTTGTGCGAAACAAGAATTAAGGAGTGAGAGACGAATAGGCCTGGAATGAAGCGTCACATGGAAGGCTTTGTGCATAAATCAGTCGCGGACGTAGTAAACGAATGGAGCATAAGTCATGCATGTAAATTAAGCGCGTACCATTATATCCAGAAAACCTTCTTGTCATTTCGAGAGCGACAATCGTAATAGATGGTCGACCGAGATGTATCCATATCTCAGCATTGGTTTTTTTTGCGAAAACGAAGTTGAAGCTCGTAAAGAGGAAGCAAGCTAGGCGTGATGCCAAGAAGAGAACAATCTGCCCCGATCCCGGGTCTAGGGTTAGAAGGGTTCATGTTGCAGAATGGCTAATTGCTCGCTTGCTTATCTTAGTACCAGCCACCTCATTTTGACTATTCTAATACCTTCTACCCCTAATCCATAGCAGCTACCTTGCAAGCATCATGTATATAATCGATTCCTTCCATAGAGCTCATCCAGTCAGGCAATGCAGTGTTTATCCATCAGAATCGTCTGACCATTGCGACAGTTCACCCTCCGACAATACGAACGAATCATCCTCTTCTCCCTCTCCCATCAAGACCGTAACCTGTGTTTCTCGAGCAGCAGATTGATTGCTAATTCCACGCGGCACCTTGGCACTGTCAAGCACACCCTCCAAGTAAGCGATGACTGAGCTTGGCCCGTCGGCCCGATTGAAAACATTGGGAAGGTCTAACTCGACCCATTTCGGATCTAGCCACTGGTTCCAACCTATAGAGTACGCTCGATTCAGCAAATCATCGATCTTCTTATCAAGTTCTGATGCTTCGCGCCAGCCTTCTGTTGCTACTCAATTATCAGTATATTAACTCACAGTATGTATCGCCAGTAGTACTCGCATTTTACTATAGTGCAAACTGCCTCGATTTCTTCTGACCATATTCGACAGGCCGTCAATATCTCCCGCTTGTGGCGACTCGCATGTCCAATGATGACTGGGAATTCGGGTGTGCTTTTGTTAATCATCGCCTTCTTCAGAGGCTCGTTTATGTTGAGCCCAAAGTTCTTCTCGATGCGGAGAAGGGATCTTCGCAGTTTCACTATCATATGTTCAAATCTTAGCATACTTTTAAGATCAGAAGCTAAATACCTGAGCTGGCAGCGAAGTCATTATGTGCTTTCACGCGGTTTTCCAGCACGTCTCTCAGGCGCGAGCGTTCAAAGTAGAGTCTCTGAATTAATAACACTTCGAGAGCCTTGGACATATGTTCTGGAATCTTTGCCAACATGATATCGAATTCTCTACGATTGCCTTGCAGCGTGATTTTTCTCGACGTGCGTTTGAAAAACGGCAATTCTTTCCGGGCAATCTCAAAACCAATAAGGCGTGCCTGGCTTATTATTTTCTCTATCGCTAAATGGCAATCGGTCAACGTCAATGGACTATTGAAAGAGAGCTCATGTGGTTGGTAACTAGGGAGCTCAGGGTGATGGAGGACAGCTTCTCCATCATTCAAAACGTGTCCATCCTCAGGCACCCAGAAAACATCGTCAACATCAGAATCCATCGTGAAGGGTGACCTGAAACTGCAGATGCGTTATATACGTGAAAGCAAGTGAAATTCAACACCGTTTTACAGTGACGACGGAAGGTAGGCTGAGGAGCGGCGCTTCTTTCAGCTCAACTGCTTGGAATCGGTTAAACTTGCTGTTGAGTGAAAGGCTTGCCCGTTGCGATTAGGTGCAGAACACTTCCGTGCAGCTGAACGGTAAAGTTCGATACGTGATTGCTTGAGGTTCGGACTGCTTAACTCCGTCGTGCAGCTTCTGAGATATATCGTTTGATTGGCTGCTTCCGTATGAAAAAAACTCGTATAGCAGTGACTGAATCTGAGGGATCACGCTCCTTTAAAAGCTTCCAGAAATTGCCAGAGCATTGACTGAATACGATCTTCGAACCATATATAGGGTTAGTAGCATAAAGCTTTCCTGAGATATGGCCGCAGCCGCTTCCCAACCCGCATGGCTCTACACTCCGCCGGCAGCTGATACCCCAAAGCTTGGTATCATCGACGATAGCATGAGTTACGGTGAACGACTATTCCATTATACGTATGCTACTCGACACGATGATGTTCACTTTCTAGAATATCGCATGCTGCATCGACTGAATATTTTCAATCTACAAAACCGACTGGCCAAGTTCAAAGGATCTTGCTGGACCCAGCATGACGTCCCAGACACAGACTTGTTGGATCTGAAGGGCATGCTTCACGACTATAGTAAGTATCTCTAGGTTAATTTTGTTGCTGGAGAGTGAGACTAGCCTGGCATGTTTTGTTTTTCATTATACGTTAATTCAAACCAAATGATATTTTTATGACCGGATTGGATTGTTACGTTAAATTTCTTCACCCTCTAACCGCTGGCTTAACGGGATTAACGTATTTAGATAGCTATTGCAATCAAAGACTATGCCTATGTTCGATCATTGAGAGGCATTGAGGACCCGCAAGCATCCAGCCGCCGACGAGACCTCTCCCAGGCGTTCCCAGAGATTGCAGAATTACGGGGGGATCCATACAATTCTCGATATTGTAACCTCTCTTCAGGCCCTGAAATATCGTCAGATCCCATCCGTGACTACATCAAACTTGTTTTGCCACGTCGTCTCACATATACCAAAGCAGAGATGGATAGTCGCATTGATGGATACCTGCGAGGACTGCCCCCACAAACAATTTCGCCGTTTGTGGATAAACTGACTCGCTTCATCATCGCATTCACAGGTGGAGCTGCTTTAGTGGTACCCATGCTGATAATGAAGGTCCCGCTCATGAGCCAGACCAAGAGCTTGGTAACTGTCTCCGTTGCGGTAACGTTGTTCGCTTCACTGATGTCTGTGGGAGTCCGAGCAAGCAATTCGGAAACATTGGTAGCTACAGCAACGTACGCAGCTGTGCTAGTTGTCTTCGTTGGCACGGCTAGTTAGAATTGGAGCCTGGTATAGAATGAAATTAGGATTGATGTGACAAGAAGGTCTCTAGCTGCAAGTTTCCCACTATCTCTTGTACGGTTTCTCTTGTTTTGATAGCTTAATCTAAGGCTACTGTTACGAAGGCATGCCTTATTACAGGTTATGCGGGTAGATCCGAAGATCGAAGGCGGGAAAGGAGGATCAATGCTTGCAGGATACGCGTGGGTGAATTGGCAGTAGGTGTTGATTTGAAGCGATAGGTTCTAATTAGGAAAAGCATGCTTTGGACGAGTAAGGGGAGAGATATGGGACAATCAGTCGCGCTCTTGTATCTTGATTCGCTAGCACCCTTTGATGACCAGTCTCCCTTTGATAACCAACCTCTTCCAAGTGACCAGCCACCTCCCTAGGACCAGTCTTTCTTTCTGTGACGAATCGCAAGATAGTGGCCAGCCCGTTTCCAAGGACCCCATCTTCTTCCTATGATTGGTTCCTTTCCTGAGATCCTGCCATGGCAGACGGCCCCGGAGGCATACGCCTATATCCTGAAGTCTTGAAGTCACGGTGGCGATATTAGCACTCAGTAATGAATAATCTACGACTATCGAGAGACGAAGGCGTTGCAAGAGAAATTTTTAGATCCAGGAGTCAGAACAGATATGCGAATCGTCGACGGTATGAGAGCAGTCTCTGAGGTGGGAGGCTGCTCCTTCTTATGAATCACCGCCGCGGCCATCTTTTCGTTCCCGTGCAGGAATGTGAGATAAATGGGAGGGTAGACGTAGCACCTCTCGTCACTCCTGCTCACCCAGCGCGCTGGGCGAGCCTCAAGTAAGCGAGGGGCAGTGCCAAGTCTTAGGATCAGAGCCAATTAGCGTCAGCAGCCTAAGAAGGCAACATTCGCAATCGAAACCACCAGCCCAACGCTCACCAACGTCTTAATGCGCCTGCCAGCATGGCAAACCCATCACAGCTCTACCTGTTAGCTGACCATATTAAACTCTCACTCCTCGAGCGCCAGCGCGCAATTTCCCTGAATCTCGAGCCCAACTCCCAAGATGGCCACATCTCCCGATCCCTCGAGTCGATGCGTGAAGGCATCGAAGCCTTAGAGCAGCAACAATCACAATCAGGAGACCCCGACGATACCGCTTCGCGGCTACGAAGCCAATACGATGATCTGACATCTCAATTCCGGGGCTTCCCTACCAAGTCTACATCCTCGAACATCACTCAACCCAACGACCCCGCCCTCTCCTCTGACTTCGCTCACGCAAAAGACACTCGACTGCGCATTCATCCCTCATCATCATTCATGAAACGCTCACCCGGCGACTCGCCCAACCCATCCAAATCCGTCCGTTTCACAGACGCCCCTCTCGACCCCCAAGACGAAGCCAACCGCGCCGCACTCTTCCCTTACCGCGACGAGCCTGATGGTCCGCCTGAGCAGGGTCAGCTGGATAATCAGCAGATACATACATACCACAAGCAAGTTCTTCAGCAGCAAGATGAGCAATTAGATCGGCTGGGGGAGAGTATTGGACGGCAAAGGGACTTGAGTATACAGATTGGGGATGAGTTGGATGATCATATACAGATGCTTGATGATGTTGAGCAGCATGTTGATCGGCATCAGGGGAGGCTGGATGGGGCGAGGAGACAGTTGGGGTATGTAGCGAGGAAGGCGAGGGATAATAAGCAGATCACGGTTATAATTGTATTGATTATTATCTTGGTATTGTTGATAATAATATTGAAGAGTTAGTGGTTAGCTGGAGAAACAAACACATAGGGTTTTGGAGGGCGTTGGAAATTTCGATTTTGGGTCGTTTTTAGAAGACGGGGGGGCAGCGCATGGTGTTCATGGGAGGCTTTGCATCGCCGTGGGCTGATACACAATCCATGGTGGTCGACTGGATTCAGTCTTTCGAGGAGCATTGGCGTTGAAAGGGCGATGAAGTACAATGTATATGTACAACTGAAAGATCTTTTCGCTGGTATTACAATAACAGGCTGCTGCTACAAGTTCGAGACAAGGCCAATCCCTTCCTTCAACCCGGACTATTCCACTGCCGTTCTTCGCTTTTCATTTTTTACCATGCTCATGATCATTCTGCATCTTGCTTGATGTCTCCTTCTGCAGGTTTTCAGTGTCATGTTGCGCATCGTGTATCTCTCCTCTGTCCGCCTTGATCTATATGCAAGGCCTTTATCAGCGAAGGCTGCAAACAGGTACCCCACATAATTCGTACAGCAGATTCTGAGTTGCTACTCAGCTCTCCCTTCCAATGTCCCTTTCCCTCCTTTTGCTTGTTCAACTGATCTTCCTTATGGTGATCAATTTTGGCTTTCCGTTCACCGTCATCTAAACCTCCACCATTAAGTTAGTCTTAGCTTTCACCTCCAAGGAAAACCTCCATTTCTAGGAGGATAAGAAATAGGGACGCACGCTTACTGTGGTCTGATTCGCTCAGTGCAGCTCGGGCACTTGTGATGTGGAAAGGGCGGGAAGGGTTGGAGATGAGGCAGAGAGTGGTTCTTGAGCGAAGGCGGGTGCGTGTGAGGAACGACATGTTGCAGAAGTTCAATTGCTTTGGAAGTAAAGGCTTTATTCAGTTGCAGAAGGATAATAAAGGCGAGGGTTGTCAAGAATGCAGACCAAGGTGGGTCATACGTCACTACCGCGTTTATTTCCGCCCTGAGGAAGCGCCATTTCTCCGTCACGCTTTCCCCTGCTCTATCGTACGAAGCTATCGCGTACTAGAAAGTCATATGAATTAAGACCTCTGATCAAGCTTATGAAATGAGTATCGTTTTCGCAGGAATATTCTGAACGTTCGTTGTCACTGAAATTCGCCGAATTCCCCATCATCGAACCCCAGCTCGGCCGCAGTCTTTTGCTCCTCAAATCCTCTACTTATTCTCTTCTCCTTCCTCATCTCAGATGCACTCGGTGGAGGCGCCAGTAGCGGCAGTGTTCCTCCCTCGGGTGGTGAGCCAGGCGGTGGTTTTATCGAGAACAGCGCAGCGTTGTCACTACCACTACTCGCTCCAAGACCTTCATTCCTATCGTCCACTTTCCTCCTACCTCTCCCCCCAATGTCAACCTTAATCGTCTGCCCTTCCTTCAAACCATAGTCTTTTTTTGCATCCGACTTTTCAACCACCTTTGTCTTACTCTTCGGCTCCATCCCCAGAACCTTCCTACACTCCTGTAAGCAAATACCGAAGTCGATCGCCTCGCCCCTCTCCTCAAATCCAATCCCTAAAGTAGCTTTCATGCCCCCATCGCCCACAACCCTTACGGCAAAAAACCTTGAGCTATCCAGCACAGCCTCCACTGCCCGTGGATCTGAATACGGCGCTTTCGCGAATAGCTCGCCCGTCGAAGGATCTTCAAACAAGATCTCCGTACTCAGTGATTCTCCAGAGCTATCAGGGAGTGGTACGGCCGTTTCGATGATGCGGAGTCGCGCAGTGAAGATTTGGCGCTTGCTATTATCTGCAGTCCATTGCGCGGCAGTGTAGCCCTTGTTGCTGGTCAGGGGTGGGATGTTGTAGATGTGGACGGTAGAGGCTATGAAGAGGACCCGTTGTATGGCGTCAGCTGGGACAACAGAAGGGTCAGAGGTCGCCATATGGGAGCATATAACCAAAACTTGCGAGGGCAAGGAATGTCACCGCCGCATTGCTGCTTGCGACTCTCCCAGTTGAGGTGACAACTAGAAGGCCATCAGCGTGCTAGGCCCAAAGATGGTGTTTCATTGACCCCGTGCACTTGCGATTGGGTGGAGTGATAGATTTTATATCTTATCTCTTGGCAAATCGACGGCTATCTCTATCCAGGGTTTTGGAGCTACATGCCCTAAGCGGAACCCCTAGATCAGATGAAAGCGCTTTCGTCTGATCTTTCATCTGATCTCTGGTCTACTATATATCATCTTTCATGCCCATGAAAAGACATAACACGTTGCTAGCCGGTGACGTGTGTTCCTTAGTAATATCATCAACCTTCAGACCATGGAGGCTATCCCAGGCCGCAACGACTGTCAACATTGCGCGGCACTCCTCAATGGACAGCCACAGCAGGGCTGTCGAAAACATTTCTGCCAATGTACGAGGTTTCTATGAGCGCAAAGAAAAATTCCGTATATTCCATGGATCTACCAACAGCACACGACATGCCTCCAAAGGGAACAAACTAGTCAATACCAGCAGCCTTTCGCACGTCCTTGAGGTCGATCCGGAAAGCAGAACCGCGAAAGTTGAGCCTAACGTGCCCATGGATCGATTAGTGGAAGAAACCTTGAAATATGGCTTAATTCCACCAGTGGTGATGGAATTCCCTGGGATTACTGTCGGTGGAGGATATGCAGGAACTTCAGGCGAAAGCAGCTCATACAAACATGGCTTCTTTAACCGTACCCTTAATTCCGTTGAAATGGTCCTTGCCAATGGCAATATTGTTACATGCTCAAACAAAGAAAAGTCTGACCTCTTCCACGGCGCAGCAGGTGCATGCGGTACCCTGGGCGTGACTACTATGGTGGAACTGCAGCTCATTAAAGCTAAGAAGTTCGTTGAGACGACATATCATCCTGTCTCGAGCATGGTTGAAGCAATACAAAAGATCAATGAGGCCACTGCAGATGCAGAGCTTGACTATGTCGATGGCATTCTATACTCCAAGAATAAGGGAGCTATCGTGACGGGCCGACTCACGGACAGTCCTTCTGACAATATCCCCATTCAAAGGTTCAGTGATCCCAAGGATCCATGGTTCTATCTCCATGTTAAAGACGTGATCGCTAAAGGGGCAGGGCCTACAACGGAAGCTATACCGCTTGCCGAATATCTCTTTCGGTACGACCGCGGTGGCTTTTGGGTCGGTGCTTCCGCATTCGAGTACTTCAATGTACCATTCAATAACTTCACCCGCTGGTGGCTTGATGACTTCCTACATACACGAATGATGTACACAGCTCTGCATGCCAGTGGACAATCCAAAAAATACGTGGTGCAGGACCTGGCTTTGCCCTATTCTACGGCGGAGCAATTCGTCAATTACACAGATAAAGTTTTTGGTATATACCCTCTCTGGCTCTGCCCGTTACGCCAGAGTCAGCAGCCAACTATGCACCCACATCTGAAACCAACAACAGCAGGTGGGGAAGAACAGGAGCTTATGCTTAATATTGGCCTTTGGGGATATGGACCTTCTCGACCCGACGACTTTCTCAAGGCCAACAAGGATCTTGAACGCAAGCTTCGAGAATTGGGTGGTATGAAATGGCTTTATGCACAAACCTATTATACTGAAGACGCGTTCTGGGAAATGTACGATCGCAAGTGGTATGATTCTCTGCGGGTGAAGTACGATGCGATATCACTGCCCAGTGTGTACGAGAAAGTCAAGGTCGACTTAGAGGCTGAGAAAGGAGCCGCCAACCCCTCTTTTGAAGAATCTCTCAAAGGCACATGGCCAATTAGTGGTCTCTATGGCCTCAAGAAAGCCATCGACAGTGGTGCGTACCTTCAAGCTAGGGACTCGGCATGGAAGTCGATCGGAGAGACAGCCCGTTTCAACCTGAGGTAGGAGGGATTTGGTGGGACATGTAATTGAAGAGGTGGATCTCTATACAAGGCATTGGGTGTTTGATAATGACTCCTGATTATATCTATATAAACTATATATTTATAGAACCCTGTTTGCGTGTGTACATGCTTTTTGTTCAGGTCGTTCTTTAAGCAAGCGCGTGATCTGAACCGTTCATCAGATATTTAAACATCGATGTAAGGGATGTCAACGTTAGGAAAGCTAATTTTTACGGTGTGTTAGAGCGGCAACTCGGCAGGCCTTGAAAGTAGCCTTCCTGTACGCATGGCCACGCTACAACACTCTTTACTGTTTTGATCAAACTTATTGGATCTTTACGCAGCGTGTGTAGCGTCTCAGGCCCTTTTAATTATCTAATGCTTATCATCAAGGGTATATTAAGTCGGAAATTATAGAATTTGCTCAAATCTTTAGGCAGCGTATATAACATCTCAGACTTCTATCAAGTTTAAAATACTTGTAGTGAAGAGGATTTTAACTTAAACATCACAGACCTTAGTCGGCCTTTAAGCAGAATATGGCCTCTTACATTCTAATTTACGCCTATATACCAATCATCGCGGGGTGATAACTGAGGAATCACCAAACTTATTGATGTCTTAAGTAGCGTGTGTAGCTTTTCAAACTTTTATTCATGTTTAAATCTTGATTATATGCGGGTGATAACTTAGGAACCATCAAATTTATTTAGGTCTTTAAGCAGCGGACCTGGCTTTTTGTACTTTTATTATCTGGGATACTCATTATTAAAAGGACCTTAAGTTATGAATTGCAGAGCATGTTTGGGTTTTAAGGAGCGTATGTGGTCTTTTGAGCTTTTATTCACGCTTGGATACGGATCATCGAGGGGATACTAAGCAGCGTATGTAACCTTCCAGACTTTTATTAACTGTTGAACAGAAGATAAAGCGGATGTTAGCTCAGGAATTGAAGGCTAGGAAACTGGACGATGGCCTGATAGGAAATCAACAGTACAACAGCTGCTAACGTTCGCAGGCAGAGTCTTCGGAGAGTCTTAGGAGAATCCCAAACGCGGTCCGGCGAGACGGGTAACGATAGGCCCGTTGATGACAGCTGACAGCAATAGAACGTCGTCCCATTGGCCGTCTTTCAGCCCCCAAAAGCAATCACCTACCCGATATGGAAAAGGGGGCGTAGTCCAGCCTCTTAGAGTCGATAGTGCGCCCATGTAAGCAGGACTTCAAGGATCTGTAGTGCATAAATGCAACATAAGCTATGGTGTGTTTGAGATTCCTCCGAAGACGATAAACGCTGTGCTCAGCGCTTCTAATTTTAAAAGCATCGCGTTGTCTAAGCCAGAGCCTTATCACCCAGTGCCCAACTTCTGATACATCTTTGAAATTGATCCTTTTGACTTTCTGTTTGCAGATACTATTCGCCATGAAAGACTTCTGGTTGCTAGGGACCATGCTCAAGTACCTCATTAGCACCTGCATGCTCCATTGCGTCGCCTAGCCTTATGATTTTTGGACGCAAAGATCCCGATCACAATGGCGGTTTCAGATTTAGAAGCCGCATCCAATTCTACTGTACACACAACGTTCTCCGAATTGGTCACTGGTTGGATCTCTCAACCTAATGGTCGCGGGACGATCGATATACTTCAGAGCTGTGCGCTGACAATATTCTTGTGCGCTTGGTCCGTCTTATTCTTGAACATACCAGCGGAACGCGAAACTCGATGGCACTTCATCAAGAACAAGGTGCGATGGATAGCCTTCGTGATTGTCTTTCCCGAAGTTTTCACCGGTATCGCTGCTGAGCAGTGGAGGTCGGCTTGCCAATCTGTTGAGGACTTTGCGAAGTTACAGGAAGAGTGGGAGTCAACTTTGCATGAATCCAAGTCAGCAGAGGACGTCCAGGGAATTAGATCAAATGTTTTGCGCATGAAAAGCTCGCCATGGACTATGCGCCACGCCTTCTATGCTGATATGGGAGGGTTACTGCTCAGTTGTCCGGACTTCACTCCATTCCCAATCGATACTCAACAGACGCTCTATCTCGTCAGAAATGACTATCTACAATATCCTAACGTGGAAGAAAAGACCATCTGGGACAAAAACAAAGCCGACGGTTTCGCACGTGTCATCTGTCTTGTGCAAATAGGATGGTTCGCCGTTCAAGCCTTCGGCCGCTGCGGCCAACATCTTGCCCTCTCAACATTTGAGCTATCAACGCTTGCATATATATTCTGTACCATGAACACGTTCTTCTTTCTGCGGCACAAGCCTCTAGATGTCGATACGCCCATCTCACTCAGAAGTACAACAAAGCTAGGAGACATTCTGCTCAAAGCTGGTGATCTAGCCTGCGAGCGGTATTCTGAAACACCATTAGACTTCGTCAGACCACCCATCAGTCGAACAAGCCTTCTCGCTCCATTCTGGTTCGGCGTGAGAGCTGTCTTCGACTGGCGTTCGTCTCGTGGTGCATTGCCCATCAAGGCAATTGGGAACAACAAGACCACGCCTCCTCGAGGTATTAAAGTTTCAGATATTGTGTACGGCAACTTTTTCACTCTCGGATACCTCGGAATTCATTTAGCTGGGTGGCATTTCAGCTTCCCAACGCCGACAGAGCGCATATTATGGCGAACGACTAGCTTAATACTGTTAAGTCTTTTGATATTCTACCTTCTTGCTACTGCGTTTGGAACAGTGATGGCGGGCAGACTAGCGAGATGGATATTCAAAAACTCCGAAGCGAACACGATTTTAGGAGTTGCCAGCCTGCTCCCTCGGTGGGTAGCTTTCTTGATTCACTTTCCTGTCATCTTTAGTTATGCGCTTGCTCGAACTTACATCATCGTTGAGGGGTTTGTCGGCCTGAGAGCTCTGCCAAAGAGTGCTTTTGAGAGCGTCAATTGGTCAAATTTCTTTCCGCATGTCTAGGTGGTCTGTGGCTCATAGCAAGTGTTTGCTTTCAAAGGCGCAACAAGCCAGGGTAGGCTCTGATGCAGTATATCTCGATTAAAAATGCCTTAAGTTCACTTGTTCGAATTCCTAGATAACGGAGTATTAAGTTGGATCGAATGTGACTTAGAAAGTTGTAAGATGATGGAGCATGAGCCTTGCATGTAGTATCCAATAATGATCTTACAAAGGAGCCGGAAGTTTTTAAACCGGGGTTAAGCGCTTGGGGCGCTGCAGGTTATTCCGAAAGCCCCATCCCCACCTTTTCTAAGGTATGATAGTATTCTCGTGGGACATCTCGGGAGCGCGAGGTGCATACGGACGTACCTAGCGATCGCTAATAATGTGTAGACCCAATGGCAATTTCCTGGGTCCTTCGACAAACAGAGGTCTTGCGCTTCATGTGTTTGTAATCGGATAAGACGATATTCCTCATTGAAAATGTGTAGACCTCTCCTACTTATTCACGTCTTGTAATTTGGGGAGGATGACGATCCCTCAATACGGCAAGCCTCTTCCAACCTGCGAAGGCCCCAAGCTCAAGCCATTCCACGACTTGAAAGCGATCGTGAAGCTCAAGCGTCTCCTCAGCGACAACGACACGGATGGCCACGCACATGTTTTTGAAGCTTCTATAGGGTCCTCATCCTTCGCAATAAAAATAGTGAGAGTATAATTCGGTAAATGTCAGAACTTTGCTGAGGCTCTATTGTTATTACAGTTCAAGTTTTACGACATTGAAGAAGACCGAGCTGGACTGTTAGATAGGGAGAATAAGCTAATATCGGACGATCTTCTGCACGCTCACTCAGATCCGTTCTATAACGAATGTCGGGCCTACGGGCGACTCGAGGAAACGAAGCTCAATGGAAAAGTAGCAGTCTACTGCCACGGGTACGTTACTCTCTCGGCCGACAAAGAGGAGCAATTAGAGCGTGAATTTGGTGTCCGGGAATGGGATCGTCCTGACGAGGAGTACGACAAGCCAGTCTCCCAGAGACAGCCATTCCGAGCAATCGTGAAAGATCTAGTCCTGAAAGATGTTCGTCTGAGTGCCAAGATTGCGGACAAGATGTTAACAGATTTGAAGCGCATGCGCCGTACTGGTGTGTATCCCGGAGATATCGTACTACGGAATTACAAGGCTGGGCTTCTTATTGATTTCAGCACGGCGAGAACAGAGCCTTTCTATCTCTTCAACCTCCGCCCAGGAAGGCAGACGCAGATCATGAAAGATACAGATCTGTATATGTGGGAACGCATGAGGAAGGAGAACAAGCTTGATACGCGAAAAAGAGCAGTGCGAGATGAGAGATATTGCGCCAATCTCCGGCCTCGCAAAGAGGTAGCTAGGACATCCAAGAAATGATTCAGAAATGGGTTTGACGAGGTTTATGCAAGGATTACCAGTGCAGTAAAGGTTTCTGCACATTGTATGGCTTATTTCTGGAATAGAAGAATTAGTTCACAAGGAAAAGCTGTTGGCTAGACAAGCCAATGTACTCCCTGAGTCGAGTCAACATAAGAGTTTTTAAAGCCGAAAATGTGCGGAAGACTAGAATACAAGCCCATGGCATGGAGCAATGCTGTGAGCTTGGATCCGCGACGCTCTGACAATATGACCGTCAACCTAGCCTTGTGGTGGCTGCACATTACGGCCTTCGTAAGTAGCAACATCAAAGAGCAGTATGCACCCCTCAAGGAAGTTGCCAGCCATCTTGCTTCGGAGTTGTACATTCGAGTTTTCCTCTCTCGGAGGCTCCTGAAAACATGCGCCACAATCTTCCTCTTCGATCTCGCAAGCGCAGATCTTCTGCTGTTCCTGATAAGGGTACTACATCTGACGACTCCGACGATAAGTACACTGTGGAGTATAGAACATCAAATCGAAGCTTGAAGCGCGTCAGGACGGACGAGGAAGACAGTCAGCCCAGAAGGCAGACGCGCTCAATGACGTTCAAGAACTGAGCACACGTGTCAGGAGAGTCAGAGATCCAAATCGGTTGGTCTGACGTCTTTACGTCTTGTTTTTTTTCCCAACATTGTCTCGGATGGATTTGAGTTGTGTTTACCGGATTGTCAGAGGTTCCACTTTATATCTCGACTTTGTATACTAGCACATTAGACTATACTCATCCTTACCATGTGTTCATCTTACCTTAGCCGTAAGCGTTCGGCTGTAACTTCTTAATCCTGTTCACGCTGGTCATGCTGCGTAGGAAGACGATACACGTAGACGCAAATCTCGTTACAAGCTAAGATGAGCGTAATGAAAGGATAACATGCAATGCATTCAAAGTGGTCGGGTCAGAGCCGCTTCGAAGAGGTTAATGCCTTGTCTGACATTGTTGCCTTTTCCTTGCTTATGATTCGTTTTCAGGTCGAACAAAATTTTCGATTGCGATATAGTGTCCGATAGGGGCAAGTTCATGGCTAGGTATTCCAGCATCTCTGGTGCCTGCTTCTGTCTTTGGCGTAGATTTTGCAAATTTCCAATCGCGGTACTACAAGCACATAGGTCAGTTCCAAGTCAAATTATGTCCATCGCATTCTCCTCGTTGACACGGATTTACACGAAAAGGGAGCTGTGGAAATGTACATTATCAACATCTTTTAGGAATATGTAAGGAGGCAGGATAGAGATTGGAGCCCTTCCGTCTTCCGAGGTCGTCAACACACCACGATGAGTTCACGCTAGCCTACTTGAGGTTTTCAGCACAATCCTCATCGAGCGTCTTGCGCCAAATAGGACGATATATAATGTTTTGAAAGGCCCTAGCGTCTTGGTGTTGAAGAATTCGGAGTGCCGCCCGGTCTTCTTGGCACACAGCCTTACGGGCATGACTGCAACTTAACAGTCATTCATTGACATTCAACTTCATGACCAACCATGAATATGGCCGACTCTAGTAAGTCAATCCAATGACCCTCAAATTTATCTAATCGATTTACAGTTTACACCTCAACGCTCACTCCACCGCCCGAAGAACCCCCCACAACACCACCATCGAACCCACATGAAAATGCTTCCCTACCGATTGAGTACCTCCCCCTCACCTCCCTTGCGCTTCCCCCCTCCTCAATACAACAATCCAACTAACACCCTCTACCCAGCATAACACAAACCTACACCCACCTCCTCCACACCGACCCCCTCCTAACCCACCCCATCGCCGCAATCGAATCCCTAATAACCCTCCTCTCCACCTCCCCCGCCGGCACCATATCCGAAACCCTCGCCCTCCTCTCCACCGCCACCACCACCCTAAAAACCACAATCCCAAATCCCATCCCCCTCTCCGCCGGCACAGATCTCTTCCAGCGCTACATAATCTCTACCCTACAGCAGCGCTCATCGTCATACAATGCGCGAAGTGGAGCAGCAGGGAAAGGAGGGAAAAGGAATAGTAATTATTATCAGGGAGGCGTGGAGGATTTTAGGGCTATAAGAGCGCATTTGTTGGCGAATTCAAGGTTGTTTGTGCAGCGCGCGAAAGAGGCGAGGGGGAAGATTGCGGGGGTCGCGAGGAGGTTTGTGAGGGATGGGAGCGTGGTGATGACGTGTGGGCGGTCGAGAGTTGTGGCTGCGACGCTGAAAGCGGCGGCGGAGGAGGGGGTGAGGTTTCGGGTTATTTATGCTGAAGATTCTGGCTCAAGTGCAGGTACTACGGGGCCGAAAAAGACGACTACGGATATGGTTGGGGAGTTAAGGCAAAGGGGTGTTCCGGTAGCGGTTATTCCGTTTAGTGGGGTAGCTACGGCGCTGGGAGAGACGGATTTTGTGATTGTGGGGGCGGAGAGCGTGGTGGAGAATGGGGGGGTGATTAGTGGGATGGGGACTTATCAGATGGGGGTTTTGGCGAAGAGTGCGGGGAAGAGGTTTTATGTGGGGGCGGAGAGTCATAAGTTTGTGAGGGTGTTTCCGTTGGATTGGGGGGATTTGCCGGTTAGGAGGAGGGGATTGGATTTTAGGACTGATGAGGGGGTGGGAGAGGAGGAAAGGCGGGAGGGAGAGGGAGAGGTTGATGTGGATTTCACGCCGCCGGAGCTGATTACAGCGATTGTGACGGAGAATGGAGTGCAGACACCTAGTGCTGTTAGTGAAGAGCTGATTAAGATCTGGTACTGATGCACAGCGGCCTTTTTAATTCAGCATAGGAGCTAGCATTGTACGAGCAGTCTTGGGAATGTATGAATGAAACGAGATAAAGCACACTCAAATGGCTTTTTGCGGATTGCAGCCAGATCTTACGATTTTACGATTACAACCGAATAGTGAACCACCTTCCTTTGTATCTTACCACACAAATAGGAAAATGGTAAGCCCTTCAACGCCTAGGGATATATATATGCAACACGGCTCTGGGCCATGACGTTCCAAGCGCCGAGAAAACCACCCTAAATGGTACTGTCACACTCAAACTGTACTCGTGACATCTTTATGCATGCATTTAAAGGGAAAAAAGATTCTCTGGTAATGCCTGACTCCGTTTGCGCCTATGCTTAATCTTGCTGGTCTTGGTAGCCTACTGGCTTTTGCAATCCGTTCATGTCGAACCATCTTGATGTACCTGTAATTTGATGTTATTGATAGGCCTGCGGAAGAGAGAGATCCTGTTAGATAGGATGGTAAAAAATTGACTCACATGAATAACCCTTCCAGTCGAAATTGTCTTTTGGATTGCAATGACACCTATTATCTAAACGCTTTTGCTCTGATGTCGGACAATGTGTAAATGGAACGTGCCAGTAGGCAATGTCGTCGAAGAAATGGATTTCTTCTTTCTTTAGAAGAAGTCCGGCCGCAATGCTATGAACAGGGGCGTCACCCCAGCGTTCGTAGAAGAAACCGCCGTCGTTGTCGAGGGTTTCAAAGAAATCTATGTAGGCTTTGGATCGCAGCCATTCTAGATTTCCAACTTCAAAATTGGACCACTAGAATATGCGTTAGCCTCGTGAAGACATTTCTTGCCGCAAGAGGGCCACTCACGAAATGACAATGGTTGTAGGTCTTTCCGTCATCATCACTTAGCCACTTCATGGAATTGCCCTCCGGGATGTGCTCGGGAAACTTCTCCATGAACTTCTTCGCACTATCCCATATCGTCGGGATGGTTTCCGCATATTCATATAGACTTATTACAAAACTGTACTTTTTCTTGTTTTCCGCCATAACCCTAAAGGGATCGAAGCTAATATCACAGTAGAGCTTGATACTTGGCTCGACACGCCAGTACCATTCGTAGTTCTGCATCAGGGGCTGACGGAAAAAGAAACCAGATTCGAAGCGGCACATGTGTCTGTAGCTGACGGAGTCTCCATAAATAATTTTCCGTTGTGCCATGTCTTCTCTGACCTTTTTCGCTTTGTCCTGATCTATGAAGTCTGGATATGACCACTGCTCTTTTGGAATTTTTCCGTAATGCGTGGTTCCGGACACTAAAGCCGTAGTGACCTTAATGAAGTCGTCATCGAACTCTTTGTCATTGAGAAAGACCCAGTCGTAATGATAATTCCTATTGAACCGATCCTCAACATTACGAATCGAGTCGGCAATGTCCCATAAGTCTGAATTGCGGGCGAGGGTAACGAATGTCGCATTCATCCTAGTGGTGCCTAGTGATGAGGTATTGGATGAAGTCAGTGCTTCTGTCGGCGCTGCCGCAGCTACACCAGGCGGAGGAGCAAGAATGTTCTCCTCTGCAGATGGAGGGACCGGGGCGCCAAGTCCCACTGCCAGGGTATTCTCCACTGCTGGGGTCTTCTCGTCTTTGTTTCCTTTCCATCTCTCCAATGGCGCCTTTGGTATGCTTGAGGAAGAAGATATGAAATATATTATCATAATACCCTGTCAAATTCTTAGCGCAGATCATTTCGATCGCAAGAAGGCCACCAACGAAGAATGCGAATAGAACATAACGTATTATTCTTGTTGAACCAGCCATGTTGGTGGAGTGCTCGCCCTTCCCAGAGGGCAAAGTAGATTCCGATATCTCCCTAGATCTGCCAATGCTATCCTTCCTGTGTATCCCTCGCTGGCGAATATTCTCAGAGCCTTCCACTTTGTGGCAACCGAGTGAATATGCCTTTGCAGTACCTCTCAATCAAATGAAGGAGTCAGGAGTAAAGATGGGCCCCCTTAATGATGCAGAAGAGCGCTAGGTGTAGCCGAACGCAGTCGGGGTTCGAGAAGAAATATGGGAAGGTGTGGTTGTGTAGAGGTGTCGCATCGTAGATATCCAAGTCCCCTTGAAAGTATTACGAATCCAACTTTGGAACCCTTGCACGAAATTGTAGGAGTAGGAATTTGCGGGTAACAAGTCTCAGCCCAAAATTCTTAGCTGGAGATCGGTCTTGGCTGCGGGACGGGCGGGCATAGGCATAGGGTAATAGGGCACGACTTTCCACTTTCCACTTTGCCCTACCTTACGCTTGAAGCTTGCTGCTTGCATGAAGCCTAACCCACGCCAAATCGCCTCAACACACACTCCCATCTAAAACACGAACATCACCTCGAGTTCCTCTTCCTTTGCGTCTGTTTCTTTGTTTGTACATTGCACTCACTTTTTTGAAATGTCTATGTCTTGTTGAGCAAATCTCTTCTCCTTCGTCACACTCTCACTTTTCTGGGACTGTAATTGGGCATTTTTGGTGTTGGTGAGGTAACGAAGTGTGATCATGTCTTTCTTCGGATTTGACTCAAGTCGTGGACATCCTGCACACGGACCAGGATTTGGGACTGCTCCAGATGCATTTGCTAGTATTTCACAGCACCGTGGGACCGGCCAAGTCAATGACGACGAAGGGTATGTACATGATGCAATGATGGATATTGCAATCTAGCTCATCATCACAGAATCGATTTTGATGATACATACGATGGACTCGGCGATCAATTAGAAGAAGCAGATGACGATTTTAACGATGACACGTTCGGGGGCGGCGAGAGCAAGCATGAGCCCGTTGGCAAGGATTTTGATTTCTTTGGAAGCACTTCGAAGGTCACTGGTGCTATCAATGAGGAGGCAGTCCGATACAACCGTCAACAGCCACCTCCAAAGACGACACTTGCTCATTCAAGCCCACCGAAGCACGATTCAAAGCCTTATAGGACAGGGTACGAGGCTTATAAGAACCCCTCATACATACCTGAGTTGCAAGTCGATGCGAGCTTGTGGGGCACAGGGCCTGCTAAGCCAACCTATGATTATGGACTCCAGCAAACTCAACAAGGTGACTACGGCTCTGGCCCCTCTCAGCAACGGAGCTCGGGGGCGGCTCCTAAGAATATGATGAGTTTGGAGGAGGTAGAGGCGGCGATGAGAGCACAAGCGAAAAAGCCTACTCCGATCTCAGCACCTCAGCAGCAAGCGCAAGCACCGCCACCATTCTCAATGCCGCAGATGCAACAGCAACTTCCTGCTGTTACACGTGACACTCATCAGCAAGCCCCAATGCCATATTCACACGCCACGCCTTCGCTGAACATCTATGCTCAACATGCTACCGCTCCACCGGACTTCGGTTCTGGACAAATTAGAATCCAGCAGAGACCTTCACAACAACCCAGCCATCACAAGCACAGGTCTTCGCAGATTTTACAAAACGAACTGCCCACACGAGCTAGTCCTACGCCACAAGTCGCACCAAATCTTCAGGCTACTGGGCCCCAGCAAATTCTGCAACGCGGGCAAGACACGCCGCATCAAGCCCCGGATGCGCAAGTGTCACCACGGCCTCGTCAAATACTGCAAAATCCTAACCGCCATTCAGCTCAGTTTGGATCCAGGACTGACGGGGCTCCACCTTCAGCACAAATACAGCAGAGGGGCCCAATGGCGGTCCCAAATGGTCCTAATCCCACGCCAGTCATTTACCACCCAAGCCAGATTATGAATCTTCCAGAAGAGGAGCGTAATCTCTATTTGGAAGAAGAAGCCAAAAGAGCGAAGCGAAATCACAAAATATTTTTACTTTCAAAAGGCAATGGCCTCATGACACCACAAGACAAAAACTTCATTACACGTATTCAACTGCAACAGCTCATGACAGCGACGGGAAATGTTAACGAGCCTGACCCGGATGCCTCTTTGTCTGAAGACTTCTATTATCAGGTCTACAACCAAATTGAAAATAGACCAAGACAGAATCCCCAGCAACCGCTTAGTAATTTTGCACAAACATACCTCTTCAGGACTGGTGGCCGTCAAGGAGGCATGGGACGGAGATACAGGGGTGGAGACAGTCATATGCAAAGGATGGAGCAACAAGTCCAACGAGCAGTAGAAGCTGCAAAAGCCAAACCTAAGAACAAACAGCTGGTAATCGAAGGTAGCTTGGGCAAGATCTCTTTCAGTAATGCTAAGACGCCCAAGCCACTGCTTAACATTAGGAGACATGATAGCAGCGACGTCGGTAGCCGGTCAAGTGGCAAGAAACCACAAGTAGCTCTAAGCACCACTGACCGCAAGGCCATCTTGAAGAATATTGAAGCCGTCTACTCAACATTGATGAAAATGGAAGACCACGATCGCCGTCAACCACCTCCGCCTAGCAACGAAAGCGATACATTATCCATTCAAGCTGCCGCCGACTGGCAGCAAACATGGAAAGACCTCAATGAGAAGCTTTGGATGGATTTGAAAGTCAACGAGCCAATTATGCCGGAATCTGCGTCCCTTCACCCGTTCATTGCGTTTCTTTCATACCCAAAAGGGAAGAAAGCTATTCCTCGCATCTTTAATCATATCGACGAAAACCAACGGCTCACGATTCTAACGCTCGTCCTCATACATCTTGATATCATCGACGTTGTCCGCCTCGCCCAACCCCAGCCGCACGGGTCTCAAACATCGTCAATGGCGCGTGAACAGATCGATCTATTCCTTCAGACTGTAATGCCCAGTCTGTTCTCCTATGTCACCGAGGCACCATTAGTAGTGGTCATTGGCATGTTAGGCCTGGCTACAGAGCGACTGAACATGACCGCCGTCGCTCGGACGAGAGTTGGTCTCGAAATGTTGACAATGATTCTTAGCCGAGCTGCCATCATCAGAGCACTTGAAGCTCCGGAAGACGAAATTTGGGACCAATGGCTTGCAGTATACAATCCTTTCTTCGACACCATTGAGCCTTTACTTGGCGAGATTTTCCCTGCCTCGGTCAATGCGGGACAGGACCAATATGTATGGCAATTCCTTGCCGCAACCGGAAGTGGTGCGAACCCTGAGCAACAACAGAGGCTCGTGCTCGCTGTTAAGTAAGTGGACTGTGTATGACTCCTATTGATAATCTGCTGATTGAATGTACCAGGGATCGTGTCATGGAGACTTTGCAACAAAGCAAGACTTTACCGCCTGAAATGGCATCCCAGAGACGTGGCAACGTCAATCTGTTTATGCAGGCTATTGGACTTGATGTCGATTTGCTTGATGGCTAAGCCATTTGCCCTCACCTGATTAGAATCTGCTACATCGAACCAGTCTGCAGCACTTAGAAAGCCCCGCACGAGGACTGTAACGCCTCAGAGTTGCGGGGGGAGTTTGGGTACGGAGAATGAGAAACCCGGGAATGCAGAGTCGTACTATATCGAAAGGCTCATGATAATCGGGAGATGAGCCCTTGCTTGCAGGTTCAGATATAACGACGACCGATGCTCTAGTAATAGGAGCGGATACGATCGAAAGATGAATCACTGACCTTAAGGCTGCATGTGCTTGGTGGGTTGCTGTCTACGAAAAATCAGGAGGGAATTGAAATAGCATTTAGTTGATTAGATAAAACCTTAGCACACTTGTACATTTTATTGGTCGTACGATACTTTGATGCACTTCCATAACCTCCACAACATTTGATCAACTAAGTGCAGGCATCTAGAGCACCCGCAGCGGCCATACTTCCTTATTTGAAAACTCCTTCGCATGCGGGCTACTGCACTCCAGACCAAGCTTGTCTCGCACAACAGAACCAGCCCGTCATACACCCCAATCTCCATCCCTTCACCCCGCACCAACCTCAAAACTTTTTTTTTCCTTCTCCTTTTACCTAACCCACCCCAACCCCCACGTCCCTTTCCACCCCTCTATTCCTCCATCTCATCCACCCCACCCCCAGCCGGTACCCTCCCCTCATTCAACTCCTTCTCCAACCTCGATATCTCCGCCAAACTTTTCGCATTCCTAATCAGCGCCTCCACCCTCTTCTTCTCCTTCTCCGTTAATTTCACTCTATAAGCTTTTTCTCCTGGGGTTGTTGTTGCGGTGCCGTTCGCGATGGCGATGGGGATATCGAAGGTGCGGGATTTGATGCCTATGATCTGTATCTGTGTTAGTCTTGGGTTTTGGTGGAGTGGAGGGGAGAGGGTTTGATGATGACGCACCTTGGAAGCCAGCGCGGAGGGTTCTTTAGCTGTTCCGAATAGCGATGTGGCTTTGGCGCGCTCGACGTCTTTTACTTTTTGGTAGTCGAAGAAGCGGATGCTGGGACAGCGCCATATTATCCAATGCCGGTAGTGCTGTAAGCAGAAAAGTAAGATCGTTGGTTAGTAAAGTAGATTCGCTGTAGATATGCACGTGCTGCTTGGATTGTATGTAGGCGTACCTCTTTTCTGGTGACTGGATTCTCTAATAAGCTTAGATGCGTAAGGCGGGGGAATTTCCCTAGCACATCTAGATCTGCGAGCTCGGCGAAGTTGTTGGATGTTACTATTAGGGTTGTGAGGTTGGGGAGGTTGTTGGGGACGCGTGGGTCTATGGTATTGATCCGATTCCTAGCTACGAGGAGTGTGTGTAGGCGGGTGGAGAGAGGGAAATTCGATAGGGCGGTGATGTCGTTGTCTGTGAAGTCGATTGCATCTTGGTCCTATTGTATACTCCTGTTCAGCCAAATCCCATGACTCAGTACGAGGAACAACGATTTAATTGAGGAACAAATATACCTTTGCAGCGCCCAAGTTCTCAATAGCGGGTATTTTGTGACCTGCAGTCCTCATTTGTGGATATCAATGGAGCTCGTAAATGAAGTGTAGTATCTGCTCTTTTCAGCTTGTACGCACCTCTGAGATCCAGTTCGCGCTCTTTGAGGGGGTTGAGGTAGGAGAGGGAGTTTTGAATCAATTCGGCTGTTAACCTCATGGTGAGTCGTGCATAGAGCTCTGACGGGACCCTTTTGAGAAGTGGATGTAAGGGCGTTCGATTGATTTGCGAGAGGGAGACGGTATGGGCAAGAATAGCCTCAATGTTCTGCCGGGCGCGAGTGAGAATACCAATGTGTCGTTGTGAGATCCTCACCAGCTTCAAGAAAGTCCAGATAGGGCTGAGATAAGCTAGTCCTGATTTGGCGATATATCATGAATTTTCCTCGTGCCCCTCTATCTATCTTTTGTCACCACCTCGCCAAATCCACTCGTGTATACTTTATCCATGGCAGGCTCCCGTATGGTCTCCACGGTAGCCAGATTGCAAACAATAATTGGTTATAAATTTAAGAACGCCCAACTAGGCTGGGAAGCGGTCCAAGCTCCAGGTTCAGTAACGCATTCTGGAGAAACTATACACGCTAGGAGTGTCAAGGATGCTGCTACAGGCTTTGAAAGGCTCCCAGACGGAAATAAAAGACTCGCTCTAGTTGGCGATAGCGCCCTGAGGCTTGTTCTCTGCGAAAATTGGTATCTAGGCGATGAAGTCAGAGGTAAGGTGAAATTTGCTACTAATGAACATAACGTGACGAGATTCGCTCATCCAATACTCTAGAGCGACTAAACCACGTGGCCTGCAGTGTCGCTACCAATGAAAACCTCAACAAAGTTGGCCTCCAGCATAGTCTCCAAAAGCTCATCAATGATAGTCCTGGAAGGATAGCGCTAAAAAAGATGAGATCAGAGGAGATTGCCCCTCTTACCATGGCTAGCACCGTGGAAGCCATTCTAGGAGCTGTCTATATGGACGGCGGAATGGCACCAGTTGCTGAGGTAATGCAAAAGCTCGGCATAATAGCCCCAACATACCGCAAAATCGGAAGCCCCTCCAAACGAATCATAGCTGAAGCGATGGATTTTAGTGAGGAATCAGTTGAATATGTGAAGGGTCCTAATGACGTATCAGTTAAAGATGTGAAGGGTCCCAGTGCGGCAGAAGTCGAAGAAGTAAAGTCACCCGCCTCGATTTCGACTTGAAAGGTTGAGTCTTCCACGGTGCAGATTTGAGCATTAAGGACTAAATTGACGAGGTATCTACATAAATCCTACTGAAACCTCGTTCGGCGCTGATATCCTAGATTCAGCGCCAGGAGAGCTTCTATACATATTCCGCTCAAGCCTCCTCTATATCCGGCTGCAACTGATGTACCGACCAGTCAAATAATCGCTCAGCACAGTATCGTGAGGGTGCGCCTGATTAAGTGACTACGGACGATGTTACGAGATTGAGGCGTGAAACTCACGCTGGAATTTGTGTCTGCTTTAGTTGGGAATAAGAGTCACTGGAAGATCACTTGGAGATTGTGGACTCTTCAAAGTAGACTAGTATGTCTGATGGGCGACGATGAGCGTGAATAGATCCTGGGGGCTACCGCGCCAGGGCGGCGGTGAAGGGGGGGCAGAGAGGGGGTTGGAGACGTTGGAAATGGACGGACATTGTAAAGATACAAATGTATGCTCTAGTTGTTGAGGATACACGCTATGCTATCATAATGCTGATCCGTACAAGTAGATTTAATTCGGGCTACGCTCATGTTACTGGAAAACGTAGACACAGCCCATCCGATCCACACTAACAGTCATTCCCACTGGATGCTCCAACAATGTCACGTCCATAATCGTGTCCAAATGACTTCTTAACAGTTGCTGCTGCTGCGCACTGATGATAGTACTTCTAGGCTGCTTCACAACGCTCTTCTTGCCTCCTGGGCTTGATCCAGCGGCAGCATTTGGCGCCGAAGGAACCTGTTGGGGTATTCTTTCCGTGTTCAGTGTCAGTGAGGTTGTAGGATGTGTAGTGGAAAATTTAGGCTGGTCTTCTTCGACATCGAGGCCACTAATCACCATCGAAGCATCAGAGCGCGTGACATCCCAGAATCGGAGTTTCTTATCAGCGCCCCCAGTAAGTAGGAAGCCGTATTTTCCCTCCCACTTGTTGTCATCCGGAAAATCGACTCCAACAGCGAGAGCGCGAATACCTTTATCGGAGTTGCCGTTGCCACCCCCGGACGGATCGATGGCTGTAGCAAAACGACCTAGCATACCTTCTGGCTTTTCTTCGTCGACCTTCCAGGCCTCGTACGCTTTGAGGCTATCTCTTCCGCTGCTTTTCATTACACCGGCGCGAAAGACTTCGCGGCATTCCGTCTTCTCTACGTCCCACACAGTAATTTCTGTTTGGCCTGTACCACCGGCCACACACACCGATTTACCGTGAGTTCTGAATGGATGGATCAGTAAGCGGTGTATTGGTGTCCCTCCCGCCAGGCCCCACGCTTTGAGACGAAGGTGAAAACGGAGGTCCCACAAATCGAGAACGCCATGGGAGGTCCCAAGTAGTAGCCAATCATGTTTGTGGTCCACGCAGAAACAGGTCGGCGTGCCGTGGTGTACCGGATTTCTGAACGAATACAGGACTGTCATATGTCGCAGATCCAATGCGAGGACCCTCGATGTGTTTGTTGCCAGGAGCAAGACCGAATTTATGTCCGACTTGAAATGCTCTAGCCACACAGCATACTCACCCTGAGCTAGCTGGTACTCTCTCACAGCACGTAGTCTACCGTACTTTGGCGTATCGGCTACAAGAGTGTAGTCAACCTTGACGACTTTGATGCTGCCGTCTGTTGCGCCGCTGACGAAAGTATGGGTGTTCTCCACAAAGCATAGACATTTGACTTTTGATCCTTCGCCATGATTGTATGTCTGCCTTGATCGGTATGCAAGGTTACGCTCTAGTCTTAAAGTGTCCCACACCTTGACAGTGCCATCATCGGATCCAGTAATGAAAAAAGCATGATCTGGCGATGGTACGACTCGATTAATTGGACCTTGATGCTCCCCAAATGTCGCAATTAGCGTTCCTTCCGGTCTCCATGGCTTTTCGCCACCTTGAGATTCCGACTTCTTCATCAAGTGTCGCTTGCTATTAACGGGCGTTATCATCGGACCAAAATCGTGGATATCGTACGGATAGTTCTCCGAGGCGAGAGAGTCAAGTAGCCTTAGGACACTGGGATCATTCCCGCTGTAAGTATGACCTGCATAATGAGGATTTGTGGAGTCGCGTTTCTCGTCGACTTTGGTCACGGTGTCTTCAGACCGCCCTTCAGAAGGCTCTCGAGAAAACGGACCATCTACCTTGCCGAAAGCGTTTGCTGAAGTCATGCTTGTCTCTGCTGGCGTTTTAGTTGTATCTCTGCGATTGAGCAGATTAATAGCACTAGACTTGTGCCGCACGCCCCCATTCTTATCTGTACCCTCTCCTGGCCTCAACGAATCAGTTGGTGTGAGTGTGCCATCACTGGGTGCGTTAGAGCTTCTTTCAGTTGAAGGTCGCCCTGTCTCCGTATCTGAGCTCAGTGCGGTTCCGTCTCTCAATCTGAGACGCACACCCGGCGAAGTGGACAAAGGCGAGGCGAGGTTCGGTGACCCACGCCTGGAATCCGCTTGACTAGGAGACGGTTGAAGATTACTAGGGGTTCTTTCTTTCCTGGCATTTATGTATGACATTTTCCGTTGGGATAGTGGGTCGTCGATAGTAGTGGATGCATCGAGCAATGCATCGGCAATGGTATGAGGTGGTACTTTTCGTCTATTTTTGGATGAAACTGAGCGATGCTGGCTGGTAGACTCGCGGCGGCGAGACTTGGGCCTTGGTCTTTGGTTTTCAAAGAATATAGTCTGAGGCGTTACATTCATTTCTTTCAAACGGAGGATACTGTTCAATGGCGATGGTGCGGTAACCGAACTTGCTCTTGGGCGCTTTTGTACCATGCGCCAGATATACTCCCTCAAGGCCAATAGCTTGAATTCGTCATCCGATCTCATGTCGTTGCTTCGTAGTCGCTCGATCCACTGTTCGTCTTCCTTGTTCTTCGTGACCTTACTGAGTGAATTTGGTCTTAGATCTTTAGAAGATATGGTGGGTAAGGTTTGGTCAGGAGACCCGAAAGAGAAAGTCCGTTGCTGCTGGACAGCTTTCCAGAATAGACCACTCTCCATCTTTAATGCCCAAGTCTCCGCCATCTCAAGAGCAACACGAGGCAGGGGCCGCTTAACGGCGTCGAGTATGCCAACTTCTGTGTACTCTGTAATAGGAGATTTAAGATACGGTTGCACCAAAGGCGCGACTATACAGTGAAAATCCGCTATCGACAGGTACTTTGTCGAGGCAGAGACAAAATGAGCAGCAGCTTCTCGTATCCATATATTAGGATGTATCATAAAACGTGCAACAATATCTACCATCTCCCAGGTCTTCGACCGCTGGAATAAGCCAAGCTCTGCCATACTGGCGAAAGATGACAGAACTTTCTCGACCACAAACTCTTCTGGATCCGTCAAGGCTTGTATCATAAGAGGCAAGATAAATTCCTCGAGGCTTGTACCACCGACGAACGTAGCTACCCCAACAATAGTCTGGAAAAATGCACATTTCAAAATCCAGTCTTTGTCATTGAGGTACGTGTTGAGATGGCTAAGAATAACGTCGTTGGCTTTTGAGCTTCCAAAGAAGACGCATAAGCTTATTACGGAGCCAAGGAAGGCTCTTCTCACTGAGGGGTTGCTGTCAGTTAGTAAGGCTTTTGTGTGCGCTTCGAAATGCTCCAACAAGTCTTGCTTTGCGACATCGAAAGAGTTCCGATAGCTCACGTCTGTAATATCGCCGTCCTCAGCTTCAGGGTCCACGCTTGGTATGGAGCCATCTGCACGGAGAGCTTGCAGCATGTCTAGAATTCTTGAAGAGCTGTGTGCCAGTGTGGCAAGGCAAGAGGCATAAGTAGCTCGTACTGGCGGACTCGCTTTGGCACCACTTCCCGTTATGAATTGCAAGCGAGGACGAATGTACTCGGTATAGACGTACGCATTAACGGGAGACACAACAGTGATCAGTGCAAGCTACTTAGAATTAGATGCAAAGCCTTTGTAATCAAAGGGGGTTTTACACACCAACTGAGTCAAGGTACGAATAGCAGCGATTTTAACAATGTCAGCACGATCATTCAACATTGCCACCACGTAAGGCAGCACACGATCGAGTTTCGCCTCGTCGGTGATTCTTTCCGCAAAGGCCAGGATTAGATCACAAGCTCGGACCCTGGCTGTTGACCTAGCTGTATTTCTCAGTGAGGACACTACTAGTGTAAGAAATATGAGAGATCCATCATCAACAGGACGTCTTCCTACAGAAGTGGCCTCGTGTCTATTATTCGGTATGTCAATCTGAACAGGTAACACCCCTTCTGCAGAGACCATCTGGTTTGACGACTGAGTTCCATTCGGCTTTTCATCATCGTAACCCAGGAAATACGAGATCTTGTCGAAATCATAGAATACCCTATCAATTCGATCATCGGCTTCTCCAAAGTTTGTGGTCTCAGGTAATACTGGTGATCGGCCTGATGAAGGATCGGTGATTAGACCCATGTACTGGTGAAGGAAGCTGTAGAAATATTCTGGAAATGCTTTACGCCGCCAAAAATTGAGATACTCTTCTGCCGAATACCTTGATTCGGGCTCCAATTGTATCATATGGCTGACTAATTCACGCACATCTTTGTCCTGAATCTTGTTGATATAGCCATATTGCGGATCATATTCACCCTTTCTGTATTTATACAGCTGGCTCAGAGAGAATATGGGAGCCTCGAGAAACAGCTCAGCAATTACGCAGCCAACACTGAAGACGTCCATAGCCCACGTTACTCCTCGCCCATCGTCTTTGTCATCCACTCCAAGGAATCTCTCGGGAGCCAGGTAGCATGTCCTCCTACCTGAGGTATCAAAATAGTAGGAAAAGTCAGCTGGGTTGTCTTCAGGCAGATATGTCTTCTTGAAGGACGAGGAGTAGTCCGTCAGATACAACCAATTCCACGAGGTAACCAAAATGTTTTCCGTCTTAATATCCCCATGATAGACATTGCGGGCGTGGGAGTCTCGTAAGGCGCAGAGTAACTGGTATGCAAGCCACTTCTTCTCGATGTCTTCCAGGAATGGGCGGGTACTAGCTCGTTCAGTATTGCAGATAATAGATACCCAGTATCACGAACCTCATGCGATCATACAAAGAGCTGTGGAAGAACTGTCTAACCAGGTATCCGTTTGTACTAGTCTCGAAAATGCGCTGATATCCGAAGGCATTGGGAACATCGTTCAACGCATCACGCTCTGCTGAGAGAACCGTTAATCACACAGTTGCTTTCGAGAGCACGGGCTAGTCACCTACTCACACCGGATGGCTTTCACATACTGCCCCAAGTCCAGCTGTGGAAATGGCTTCATGACAAGCTTAACAACCACTAAGCCATATTGATTTCTTGCTCGGATGCTTTTCATAAACCGAGCTGTTCCCAGTGACTTCTCATATGTCAAGTCTGACAGCTCTGGGACATTGATCCCTGCTGAGCCCGCTGACACTGTGGCAAGCGAGAATGTCTGACCCATATTTGACGCTCTTCAGTCACCTAGGAGGCGTGATTGGATGATCTTTTCTTCGCATCTTTGGCCTGACCCTGCGGCAGGTTACCGCAGAAACGAAGCATCTATCGTTAATCGAGCTCGACTGCTGTGAATGTTCGTTACAATGATCCTATGCCTACTTTAGGCGGACTCGGAGACGCGGTAGCACCTATCCCATGGTTCGATAATTTTGGGTAGGTCACATAAATCTTTCGGCGAGGACGTTGGTCGTGTGCTTTCTTGAATTCACAAGTACATATTATGTAGCTGAGCTCACTGAATTGTGTATTTCAAGCGACCTTACGGAACCTGTTTTGAGAAATTGCTATGGATCGCGTTCTGACTAAAGGATGAAGCAAATGTATTTTCACTAGATCTCTGAGTGGATCAGGCTTGTGTGCATGGATTCTATCATTCATTATCATTTATGCCTCGGTCATCACATCATTACCGAAGCACTGTGATGCACCGATCCAACATGCTCCTCCTCAGATATGCCACATCAATGATAGCATCGGTCTTTATTCACTTTTTGGGGCCAAAAGCGCCCTTCTTCTTCAATAACTCTTCTTCCTCGGCTTGCAACTCAGCGTCAATCTTTGCGCCTTTCGAAGGTTCATTGCCGTGGTTCCTTGCCTGAATTGTTCGTAATCTGTAAGCGTACGGTTCTCAACAGACCCCCCACTCTTGTCAAGGGAATGGTGGTGAGCATACTGGCAATGTGGGGTCTTTCTTGGATTCTGCCTCCTCTTGACCCATTGGGTCAGGTTCGTTCTGACGCTTCAGATCTATCAGCCATAGGAAACCAAAAATCATTTGATTTGAATACCTTCTCCTCACGTGCTAACTTGTTTGCAATAGTTCTCTGATCCTCTAAAATCGTAATGTCAGTGGAATGAATGGCTTGGAGAACATAAACAGCTGTTATCGAATTACGCACTAGAGTCATTAGCTAGATGACTGTTTGGCTGCCCCTCTTTATATCGCTCTGCCTCATTGACCTCGGAGTCTTTAACATTACGCTGATCACCAGCTTCGTAGACTCCACGACCACCAACGTTTGACATCCCGCTCATATTTGCTGTTTGAATGAAATGAGATAAAACTTGGTGTAGTTTGTGTTGCTGGAATGAGGTTATAAGTTAAAAACATGGTTGCGTGAATAGAAACCATATGTACGTGGTGAGAAACAATGACATCAGAGGTTGCGCTTATCTAGATTAAATTTAAACGCGCACAAACGCGCGAAAGAAATTCGAGATCGGACCCACCAATGGCCTGTAAATTGAGGGGCACAATGTTCATGCAGTACCTACTGAATGACGGACGGCCTGGATACATTTTATCTTATACATCTCACACTAGTTTGATAGCTGGCTAGGCAGTTTCCTTAATATTGACTTTCAAAGTCATTTCTGGGATCTTCTACTCCTTGTTTAAACTAAAGTCATCCGTCTACGAAGTCTCTCTATCTGTTAACGAATAAAAAAAAATTCAAAACCTCCAAAATTGTACCTCTCATTAATAGCGGCTCTGTTGTGAGTTCTTGCGACTCAAAGCAAAATTACCAAATTTTCTTTTAGCAGACAATGTCTTCGTCCAATGATGAATACCAAACTCCCTTCAATTCTCGCTATTGCAGCAAGCAGATGAAGCAGCTTTTCTCTCCAAGAAGACGCTTCTCCACATGGCGGCAACTCTGGACGTGGCTAGCAGAGGCCGAGAAGGAGCTAGGCCTGGATATATCCGATGAAGCAATCACCCAAATGCGACGTCATATTACGATACAAGACGAAGAATTCCCAATCATAGCAGAGGAAGAACGGCGAAGACGTCACGATGTGATGGCACACGTCCATGGCTTCGGCTTGAAGGCCCCGAACGCAGCTGGAATCATTCATTTGGGCGCTACTTCTTGCTATTGCACGGATAACGCAGATCTAATTTTCTTGAGAGATGGACTCGATCTCATCCTGCCGAGGCTCGCAGTAGTAATACAAAAGCTCAGTGATTTTGCTCGCCAATGGAAGGATCAGCCTTGCCTTGGATATACCCACGGCCAGCCTGCTCAGCTGACTACAGTAGGTAAAAGAGCGTGCCTTTGGATTCAAGATCTGCTGATGGACCTGCGTAATATCGAGCGAGCAAGATCTGATCTTCGCTTTCGGGGCGTGAAAGGAGCAACAGGCACCCAAGCAACCTTCCTATCACTATTCAAGGGTGACCATTCGAAGGTCGAGGAATTAGATGAACTAGTCACAAAGAAAGCAGGCTTTGAATCCCATTTTATCATCACCTCCCAAACCTACTCCCGTAAAATCGACTTAGACGTTCTCAACGCTCTCGGCTCCTTCGGCGCTACCTGCGAACGCATCTTCGGAGACGTACGGCGGCTAGCCTCCCTTAAGGAGCTAGAAGAGCCTTTCGAGGCCGAGCAAATAGGCAGCTCAGCAATGGCATACAAGCGCAATCCCATGCGTTCCGAACGAGTCTGCTCGCTTGGCCGCAAGCTCCAAAACCTACCTATGGACGCAATACAAACGTACGCTCATCAATGGTTCGAAAGGACTCTCGACGATAGCGCCATAAGGCGCATTAGTCTTCCAGAATCATTCCTTTGCGCAGACGCACTCCTACAAATTCTCGACAATGTCGTTGCCGGCTTCATGGTCTATCCCGCCGTCATCCAAAGAAGGATGCATGAAGAATTGCCCTTCATGGCCACTGAAAACATCATCATGGCTCTTCACGAAAAAGGCATCTCACGCCAACATGCCCACGAGGAAATTCGTGTCCTTTCCCATGAGGCCTCGGATACCGTCAAGAAGGAAGGGAAAGATAATGATTTGGTTGAGAGGATACGGGAGACGAAGTTCTTTGAGCCGATTCTTGGGGAGCTGGATCATCTGCTGGATCCGAGTACTTTCGTTGGAAGAGCGCCGCAGCAAGTTGAAAGGTTTACGGGACCTGGTGGGGAAGTTCAGAGAGCGCTGGAGAAGTATCGGGAGGCGCTGAAGGATAAGGGTACTGTTCATTTGAGCGTTTAAAAATTAATAGACTTATAGAATTGGTTAATCCGCGGAGCATTGCGGATCCTGTCATTGAGTGTAGTCACTGTCTATCAAAAGTCTTAGGTCTATGGATGTTACGCAATTTTCACTGAAGTGCCGCCGATCTGAACCCCGCCTCGTAAGCCCCCTTTGTGCAGAGAAACAGTACAATTATTCCATCTCAATTGTACCTGTCGAGAGTTTAGCCAATATCGCTCGCTACACATTCAGACGCCCATATGAATCTGCAAAACTCACCAGGTGGTTTGGAGGTCAAATCATACACGACACGAGACACACCATCGACCTCATTCGTGATTCTCAAGCTGACCTTCTTAATGAACTCTTTCGGAGGATACCAGAAGTCGGCAGTCATAAAATCAGTAGTCTGCACAGCCCGAAGCGATATCTGGAACGCGTTAACGTGCATGCCTGGTGAAATGTGCTTGATTCCAAAAGCAAGCTTACCACCTGCGCCCATATTCGTTTATCTCCAGCTACGCCAACGGCCTTGACGGGTAAGACTGCGGCAAAACTCTGCGAGATCTCGCGGTAAAAGCCGCCAGCGACAATTTCTTCTTGGAAGATGACGTCTGCATGTCTTGCTATAGCCTGAAGGGTCCTGGTATCAGAATTGCTTATTGGGGATAAGAGTGACCAGATGTCCCTTGAGAACAACGCTGGCATTTTAGGGGACAGCAAAACACTGAGAAGAAAATTATGGAAGCAAGACTTACGAGCTGGGATTCAGTGACCTCCCCAAGCACACGGATACCTAGCCCCGGCCCTGGAAAAGGGTGCCGCCACTATAATAGGTATCAGCGTTAGTCCCCACATCTCACGATTCTCAATAGTAATAAGAATTAGGACGTAGGAATAATCTTACCACGAGCCGTTCTGGTATGCCAAGCTTAGTACCGAGCTCACGGACTTCACTGCGAATTTCCAATATTAGCAAAAAGGATTAAGAAACGAGCATTGGGGATATATAACGTGGCGAGAATTAAGAAGTTCCACCGAATGCTACGTTACAGATGAAGTACAAAGGGGATTGAAAACGCAAGTGCAGGATAACTTGCTCTTTGAATAATTCTCGCAGCGGTTCGATCAGCTTCAGATGCATAATTGATGGTAATCCTCCGACGTTGTGATGCGTTTTTATGGTTGCGCTTGGACCCTTGAAAGATATGGACTCGATGACATCCGGATACAGGGTTCCTTGGAGTAGCCACTCAATATCTCCGGCTTGGGGAGAGTTCGCAGCAGCATTCTCGATGTTGTTGGCTTCTTCTTGGAATACCTCGATGAAATTGCGGCCTATAATCCTTCTTTTCTTCTCAGGCTCAGTGACTCCTCGTAAATCATCCAAAAAACGCTGACTTGCGTCAACGACGGTCAGTCGGATGCCAAGATCCTCTGTGAGCGTTTTGTGCACGGTCTTAGCTTCATCCTGTCTGAGTAGACCATTGTCGACCTGGTAACATTTAGCACGATCTTTGAGACGAGCACGATTGCCTACTAGGATAGCATGGAACCTGGGCCCGATAGCCTCATTCATGAGTTTCGCTGCCACTGTGCTGTCTACGCCTCCGCTCACAGCGCCAACCACCTGGCCTTTCTCACCCACTAGAGCACGTATCCGTGCGATCTCTTTCCCCACAAATTCGTCCATAGTCCAGTGCTGGCGAGCCTCGCAAATTTCTACTGCAAAATTTCTAAGTAGCTCAGTGCCTTTGGGAGTATGTGTAACCTCGGGATGAAATCTTTCAATTATTAGGCGCTGTATTTGCAGAGTGAAGAAAAAGTTTAAATCAAGATGAGCTTACTGTATGCCATAAATTGGTTTAGTATCATGAACGATAGCGGCAAGTGGTGCATTTGGAGTATCTGCAATGACTGAAAAAGACTGGGGGATGTGAGACAATTTATCGCCTGATCCGAAACACAACGTCAGATAATGAGGGTACATCTTGAAGAAAAAACCCACCGTGAGACATGTATACGTCCATCTCATTGCCAAGCCCGTTGAACAGTTTGTCTACATGAACTGCTTCGCCCTTGTGCTTCTCGATCTTCACTCGCGCATGGCCATATTCTCTTTTCTCGCCCGCGAGCACGTTAGTACTATCAAAATGCCATGCGATCTCTTGAAGACTGGAAACGGAATTAGTGACAAGAAATACAAAGTCAGAGTGTTATTCTACCCATAACATATGCCTAAGATGGGTACACCGAGACTGGATAGATGGGCCCAATTTACGTGAGGCGCATCTTATGTCTTTTTAGGAATTATCAAGTAATCATTTATCAGAACGTTACCTTTTTCATATACAGAATAGGGTCCACCAGAGAGTATGATGCCTGCTGTTGTAAGCCAATATACGTAAGGTAAGCATCAGAAAGTCGCCAGACCTTTCGGCTTCCACGATAAGTCATTTATGTTAGCTGTACATGGTAACAACTCGCTATATATCTGAAGATCTTAATCCCTCAGCTTCTTGAACAAGAGGATGGCTGGCCTTAGAGAGATAATTACCTCGAAGCCTTCTAGTTATTAGATGGGAATACCTATTTCTTTCGTCAATATCTGTGTGTACTGAAGTTAGGCAACAATCTAGACTGACTGCGAGCCAAAGTCAAGAACCAGCTAAGTCAGACGTTAGCCAGGAGAGGCTCCATGGACACTGTCAACGTACTAAGGTATCAAAGGCCTCATTGGGCGGTGCTGTGATCGGCTCTCCATTAGTCTCCATACCTGTGGCCCCCAGCTAGAGACGACCACGCCGGAATAATGAGGTACTGCGAGTGAGAGAGTTTCGAATCATCGCATCGCTAACAGAGAGAAAGGCCTCAAGGGTTTGAGCCCTTATCGATTGTATTCAAGCGCATAAATCTAAAGGCAATTTTACCCGGGACATCCCACCTCGAAATTGCACACTCGAGAGAGGATCTGATAAATCACAAGATGGCAAAGCGCAAAGTAATCGAAGATGAGCGAATGGGTGAGGCAGAGTCTGCAGAGAGCAGCTCTGAAGAAAGTAGCAGCGAAGATGTATGCATATCCTCTCCAAAGCTTCCCGCAAGCTGTGTTTGACTCAGTCCTTAGGACGCGGACATGCTGGACGTCGAGTTCGAATGGTTTGATCCACAACCCGAGCACGATTTTCATGGTCTGAAGACCCTACTACGTCAGTTATTCGACGTTGATGCCCAGCTGTTCGACCTCAGCGCCCTCACCGAATTGATTTTGGCGCAACCACTCTTGGGCTCCACTATCAAGGTGGAGGGCAACGAGACAGATCCATATGCTTTTCTTACAGTACTGAGTTTACATGAGCATAAGGTAGCCCTCAACGATGCTTAGCACTAGAATTCTTTTAACGGACTTGTAGAACAAGCCAGTCATTCAGCAATTGACCAACTACATCCAGACACAAAACAGGCGGGTTACGGCTATTGCACAGCTTGATACGCTTTTGAACACTTCGGGCGGTACTAGAGTCGGGCTTGTGTTGACCGAAAGACTCATTAATATTCCCTCCGAGGTGGTCCCACCAATGTATAAAATGCTACTGGAGGAGATCTCTTGGGCGATTGAGGAGAAGGAACCATATGAATTTACGCACTATTTGATATTCTCGAAGACTTACCAGGAGGTTGTGTCCGCACTCGATGAGGAGGATGCACCCAAGCAGAAGAAGCAAAAGAAAGCTGGCAAGAAGGGCAATGCAGAGACTTTCTATTTTCATCCCGAGGACGAAGTTCTGCACAGACATGCAGCAGCGTTTGGTAGCTTCGAGTATCAGAATGAAGCTAGAGAGTCGGATTCGAAGCGAGCTTTTCAAGAACTTGGCATGAAACCAGAGGGCCACTTGATACTGATAGAAGCTGCAAGATTCGAGGAAGCTGTCAAGAGCCTTCAAAAGTACTTCAATCAAGGCTAAGGACTTTTTGGCATTGAAAATAGATCTAATCCCACTCTGTGCCTTTCAATCGTTGCATTAGGTACTCCACCTCGACCACTTTCGTTAACGGAATGACAATTTCCTGACGGTGTTAGCAGGGCTAGAGAGCAGATCAGAACATTGATGGGGACTATGTTCTCACCTCGTACATCGCCACCACGGCATCTACGTTAATCTTTCCCTCGCCTTCAGCACCAATACTGGGATCAATTCCATAAGTCCTCGCCTTCAGCCTCAGTCGCTCAAGCACTCTCTTCTCTACCTTGGCATTAGTGATGGCTTCGTCAATACCAAGACGATCCTCAGCCTTGATTAGCTTCACGAATCTTTCCGGCTCCTGCTGGAATTTTGATTCGGCCACGAATTTTCCGAAGTGGACTCTTCTAGATAGGGCTTGAAGGCACGCCACGTCGCACGTTGCAGCCGACCCGTAATTCTCTTGCTTCTCACCTCTGTCTTCCCGCCCGAAATGTCTACAGACCCGTGGTAGAAAGATCTCAATATATTCTCGCTTGAGTTCCTGGTTGACGTTGACGTCATTCGGATGCAGGATCTTGGGATAGTCCAGGGGTTGAAGGATTGGCTTTTGAATAGCGTCAGGGAAGAAAGCATATTCATCCGGAGCCTCATAGCGACGGACCAGAGATTGCAAGCGTTCTTGCTCTCTCAGCATCCAGTCGAACAAGCTCAGGTCGCTTCCTGGAATTTTGATACCCTTTGGCACGTAAATAGTAGGATTCAAAGGAAATTGAACACGTTCTATGAGATGAAATATGATCGTATCCTCAAGCCGTCTGTACCCGATCAGCTAAATTGATCTGACCTTTGGGTGGTATGGAGCACATACACCAATTGGAAGCGTATATTTCCCAGGTCCAACGCCTTTGAGGCATCGGAAAGGTCAATAGCGGTATCCATTGCTTCTTCGACAGGAATATGCCACTGGATCTGCTAGACAAGCGATTTACGAAGATGAAATGGATTAAGGCCAAGCCTGGAAGGTCTGAAAAATCTGGCTTATCCCAATATCCTAAGAAGAATTGGAAGACTGACGGAAGGCTCCAAGCTAATGAGACGCCTTTTCAGGATAACAGAGATTCCAGTGGATGGGTCTCATCAATTGAGGCAGTACAGCTCACAAATTGTTTCAGACTGCAAACAAGACAGGATTCGAGGTTATATATAAGGAATTAGGTCTGCTGACACGCTAAAAGCGTACGAGAGCGACAAATTGTAAGAGTTGATATTCAGCCCTACAGATCGGCAACAGGATTGGCCGACCCGCCGACCCGCCGATCATCATACATATGTTGAGCTGCTCGTGTGCACAAGACAAGGGCCTTTTTCCGTAGTCGCAGGACAATGTGCAGGTGAGATACCTCTCAAAGCTCCGATAGTCGAAATGCGATTGGCATACTTTTGAGTTATACCCAGCCTCCTGCCAAATGGCGAACCGCGATGATTCCCCCGCATCGCGTCATCAGAGAACTGCGTCCGAAGACAGCGGCATACTGGGGACCGCGTTGACCGTAAGAGACTTTATCATTGTACTCTGCTTGTCCCTGACTCTAGCAGACTCGACACATCGAAGCCTTTGGACGAAAAGTTACTACTACAGCAAGTCACCTGGTGGGCGATCCCAGCAGCAATGTCCACTACCAACATGCCATGAGCGAGCTGCAGAAAGAGCTACGACGGCCTGGGATCCAGCAAAGAGTCTTTTCATATGCCAAAGCTTCGCCCACCGAGCTAGTGCGATCAAAGCTCTCAACGTCGGAAATACAACACCGAGCTCTTACCTACCTGCCAGACGAAATACTTACTAATATCCCGGAGGACGACAACCCCTATTCACTGTTTCAAGGATTTAAAGCGACTTTGCCCGAGGAAGAAAGTGAACATAGGAAAAGGCAACGGCGGCGAAATCTAAAGGGACAGAAATTATTGGAGGGAGGAGAAGAAGAAGCTACCACCCCTTTGGAGAATCTGAAGAAGGAGAGGGAGAAGCTGAATCATAAGCTAGAGATGATGGGTATAAGAAAGCATATGTGCTCGTCAGAGATTCGAGAGATAGACAATAAGATTGCAAATCTAAACACCATGCGCAAGATCGTTCTAGATAGACTAGGGGACCTTGAGCAAGACGAGGTGCAGCTGGAGCAGGATCTCCTCGAGGCGGATACCAAGCTAGAAGAAATGCTAGAGGAGCTTGATGAGGCCGCAACCCTCAACCCTACTGCGACACCACCTACCGAAGTCGATTTGGAAACGGAGGACATAGTAGAAGAGACGTCGTTCATGTCCGCCTCGATCTATGAAAAGCTTCCATCTCCAAGATCGAAACGCCCCAAACCTTCTCGCCGAAAATCAGTGCCTATAAGACACGAACACTTCGAGCCTGGCTCTTCAATCAAAGAGTTCCAGGCCCATAACGACATGATTACCGCTCTCGACTTCGACGCCCCGTTCGGTACCATGGTGACCTCCGCCCTTGATGACACCGTGCGGGTGTGGGACCTCAATCTCGGCCATTGTATAGGCCTACTAGAAGGGCATCAAGCTTCCGTGCGATGTCTTCAAGTCGAGGACAACATCGTGGCTACCGGTTCTATGGACGCTTCCATTCGACTTTGGGATCTTAGTCAAGCCGAATACTCAACCCGTCTTGAAAGCACAAGGGAAGAAAATGAAGATGAAGATGGTGTGAACGTGGAAGATCCTAATGAAGCGCCTCCTATCCCGCACAGCTCGAGCACGCAAGCATGCGCTCTCTTCTCCCTTGAAGCTCACGTCGCCGAGGTCACTGCCCTCCACTTCCGCGGCGATACCCTGGTCTCTGGATCCGCCGACAAAACCCTTCGGCAATGGGATTTGGTAAAAGGTCGGTGTGTGCAGACGCTCGATGTCCTGTGGGCTGCGGCGCAAGCGTCGGCAACCATCAATACTAACAACAACGGCGACGGGCAATGGCGCACTACAGGCAGACTTCCAGATGCATCAGCGGATTTCGTAGGCGCTCTACAATGTTTCGACGCAGCCCTAGCATGCGGGACAGCAGATGGTATGGTCCGGCTGTGGGATTTACGAAGCGGGCAGGTGCACAGAAGTCTTGTCGGCCACACTGGACCGGTCACATGTCTTCAGTTTGACGACGTCCACCTGGTGACTGGGAGTCTAGACCGCAGCATACGAGTAAGCCGTGCCTCTTGTTGCTCTCCGATCCAAGCTACAAAAATATCTACTGACTTACACCTCTATAGATATGGGATCTACGTACTGGCTCCATTCACGACGCCTACGCATACGACAACCCAATCACGAGCATGATGTTCGACTCGCGGCGTATTGTCGCAGCGGCCGGCGAGCCAGTGATAAAAGTGTATGATAAGACCGATGGGCGGCATTGGGATTGCGGTGCGGGTGTGAATGCGGAGGAGGAGGGTAGAAATCCAGCTACTGTGGAGACAGTAAGGGTCAAAGATGGATATTTGACTGAGGGAAGGAAAGACGGCGTGGTGGGAATCTGGACGTGTTAGTGGGCTGTTGGACTATGTATATACATGTAGGATGCAGTTTGCAGGGTTTGAAACAATGACTCTATCTTAGGATTAGTAGCAAGGAACTACTTTCCTGCTTTCATAGCCAATCTATGGTACAAGTCTTTTGTGTTGGCCACCTATATCATACATCTCCCCTCAGACACCTATCGCGATGCCATTTTTCCGACTATTATAGGACATACATTGTCCTGCCAACAGCAATGGCATGATATCCATTACACTGCCATGCGTCGAGATCCCTAGAAGGCGAATAGGTTCTTCCGCGTGAAGAGGAAGCATACCAAATCCTTCCAAAGGCGGCATTACATCCTTCCGTTCCACTACGCAAAGGGACACGTTCCACCTTCTCCCTTTTACGTATCTTATGGACACTGCTCCTGCCTCTCCCTCTCCCCCTCCACCCTTTCACCCTCACGCCCTCCTCTCTCACCTTTCTCTTCCCTCAACCAAGCGCACAACCTCCTCCCCCAAGTCAATCGATTCTTATAAACAGCAAAAGCCTCCGGCATCGATTCACACGCCTCCGCGAGCGCAGGGCCCGATCCCTCATCTCTGATCTCAATCAAAGACGTAAGGTAGCTTCTTACAGCGAACGTGATTGTACCAGTTTTGGGAAGGCATGTTAGCGTGTGGTGTTCGACGCGGAGGAAGGAGAATTCGGGGTTGAAGTCTGTTTTCTGGGAAGGGCTGGTGGGATTTTTGAGGGTGTTGGCGCCATCGTAGGGGAGGTGTAGGGTTGAGGAGTTGCATTGAATGGCCCACTATGGTGGATTAGTATTTATATATCCTTTGTAGAGGGCGGAAGACGTACGTTGAGTCTGGCAACGGATGAACCGCGCTCCATTCTCTCAAAACACCGGACAACACCCTTCTTCAATCGTCCATCGTAGCCAGGAACGGGTTTGTGGATCTCGCTTACTGACATACCAACCTTGGCGGGAGGTAAGAGGCCCTGGGGGAAACATGCTACGAATCCTTGGAGGATAAATTCGTTCCGCTCGTTAGGGACCATGAGCCAGAAATCTTCTTCGACGTTCGTTGCAAGATGATATAGCATAGCAGTGTGGTCCCTCAGCACTGTGGAAATACTATGTTGCGAGCCGGTGACAAGGTTGTAGAAGACATCACCCTTGATCCGGAATATGGTGGGAAACCGTTTAGGCAGTAGGTCCAGTATGATTTCTTCGTATAGTTCCCGTATAGCAGGGTAGGATGCCTTGCTTGTGCCCAGACAGACTTTCGGAAAATTGTCCACAAGCTGTTTCCGGTAGGTCATTCGATCCAGGTAGTTTCGATCGATCCTAATCCAATCCTCCTTCTTGGACTTCTTGATGCCTTCGCAAATATGTAAGTGATTGATGTTGGGGGACAATCTGAAGGATCACAACATACCCATGGCCACATGATGTTTCGTCTCAAACGGCCGATACTTGATGGGTGGTACGGTCTGATACTGTAAATTATGTAGTGGTTCGATGTTTTCGGTGGTGGCTACAGCCGATGCTGGAACGTATGTGTTGATCTTTTTCTTTCGCTGCAGAATTACAACATAAAGCCGGGCCAAGAACGTAACGATTTGCGATAGGACAGCCACCAGCAAAGCATAGCTGATGGTGATGGATATTAATCGACCGAGATAATGCATACTGTTAGGATATTTACAGGATATCCCATTCGATCGGCTTGAAAGCCTCGTGCGGTAATCGTGTGCAGCCAACCGATACTGAAAATTAAGGGGAACACCCGATGAGCTATTCAATATGTCACGGCATGGAAACTATTTGTGTATGGACGCATATGCAGAGCGTATGAGACCTCGATGGGACAGCTTTATCAATCTGGTCGTTTTGCATGCAAAAGAGTAGAATGGAGAAAATTTTGGGCCAATCTTCGGCTGACGTAGTTGTATGAGACAGTGGTAAGAGTTGTATGAGACGGTGTTATATGCGATTACCGAGGGCTGAACAAGACCAAACAGGGACTCCAGATCTAAATGAGGTGCCTTCTGCACCTCGAACTTTTGAAACCAAATTGGCTTTGAGCGGAAGGTAAGAAGGAAAGCGAGCATAAGGAGACTGAGTTGCTACATTAGAATGCCTCCTACACCAGTCTCGTTTTTCAAATTATGAGACACGAAATTACTTTGCCGATAGAAGACGCTTACCTAGACTAATTGTATCATTGGAAGCGGGTGAATGAGATCTATGGAACACCTCAGGAGCGACCTCCCCAGGATGAGGCTGAGATAGCCTAGCATCTACGAGAATCCTCTGCGCAGGGGATGTCGACGGCGGTTCGAGATATCAAATACCAAACTAGATCCAACAGAAACCCGTGCTGCCACGAGGAGGGTCTTACGCTTGATGGCGTCAGCCACCGTTTCACCCACATTAAGCTCATCGCCTTTGTCCACTGAAGAGCCAGGGCTGTTCTTGGAGTCCCCAGAGTTGTCGTTCCGAGACATAAAATTGCCTTTGCTTCACGCGATGCAATTGCAAGGTATTTATCTTATCGTACTATAACAGCGCCAATACCCGAGCCGATCCTAATCTCAGACGTCAGCTAATGGAGCGCATAAAGCGCTTTGCAGAAAATGTATTGCCAATTTCGGCACATCTTCCTCTATGCGCTCAGGTACAAGGCTCAGTTACAAGGCATGAAGCTACGCTCATGCAAGGGGCCGCGCACATGGAGTTTTCCACGTGCGGCCCTAACGATTATACCAGGTCAGTAGAAGAAACCTGGCAACGGGATTTAAAGCGATGGTTCTCGTCTGCTTGGTTGCAGCAATGGGCACTCTCGCACGACAAAAAAATTCCCTAGGCTGAACCTTAGCTGTCGGCTTCTCTTTCCAACCAGCCAGGATCGTTCTCAATTCTCCTTTCAAACTTGGACCACCAGTCTTGGAAGCTTTTCAGAGGAATCACTTCCTGCCCCCCTGCACCAGTCGTGCCCGCGAAACTAGCCAAGAAGTTGAAAGCGTTCTTGATGATGCGTTGAGCCAGAACTTTCGTTGAAATCGGGGCTGTCTGTAGGTGGCCTTTAATTGGTACGAGTGCTGTTGACGAAGATGGCTCTGTGGCCTTCAAGGATTCGAGTTGTAATGCAATGGTAGAGGCCGGTTCAATAGATATACCCACTGTAACATCTCCGTCATTTGATGTCCCGTTGTTTGTTGTCGAAGTCTCATCAGCGTCCATCATGTCATCAACCCGAACAGCATCCCCGCCAGAGCCCACGCTACCACCCCCACTGACTCGGAAGATAGCACTCGGTTTTTCCGTTCCTATCGCGCCTAAGAACTTGAAAGCCGGTGTACCAGGAAGCAGGACGTAGACACCAGCTAAAGTGCCATCGGGTAGTGTAGTGCCAGGTAAGAGGAAGACCACAATGTGGCTGAAGGTAGGCATCGAGGGGAGAGTGAAGGCATATTGACCTGGGGAAATGACGGCAGGGTTGACGAGGACAGGCCTGGAGGGGAGAAGGAGACCGAACGGGGGCGTAGTTGACATATCTCTTCCAGGCACGTTGACTAGAATCACCTCTCTTCGCGTACAGGCTGTATATATATACAGATGATCACTATAATTCAGACGAGCAATGATCGATATGTTTGAGTGAACTATTGTTCTTGTAAGTGATAGAGTAGCCCGCATCTTGGAATCGGAATGCTTGGCGCCTCTTATCGATAAGAGTCATAATTTTCACATAAGATAGTGAGAAGTGATAAATGTACGTCTCTGAGGTGCGTCTTTTTTTTATGCTACTGGCAAGCTTCCCGAGGACAGGTGGCTTGTATTGCTCACTATGTCCTTTCATTCTCTCAGTCACTTGACCTCCCTAATAACTGGATTCTCATTTTACTAGTCATGGCTATCAAAACAAACCTTGACCTCGTCAACGAGACTGACAAGTATTTTGCCTCTCAGCTTCATTGACAGAAATTGGAGAAATTAACTTATCACAGCTTCCCGTACTATGAGGATGGACGTGAGAAGTATACCGAGTTTCTCTCGTCCTACTGGGAGCTCCATCTTCGAGGATGGTCTAAGCCTCTTGGCTACATACCCGAATGGGCCGTCGAGAAGATGCCATGGGGAGCTTTATGGGAGTTGGATACGAAGAAGAGGACTGTAAAGCCTGGACCTTCGGAATCGGTCCCCAGCCAAGAGGAGCTCATTCGAGCAACATTAGAAAAGGCTAGGGACAGCAAAGTGTTCGAAGTGCTCAAAGGTTGGCGAAATGAGTTATATCCAATCTTTGGGCCGAGCAACACGCTCGAGAATATCGTCAGCATGGAGCGTGCAGGGAGTGCACTATTTGGAATAAACAGCTATGGAGTACATATGACGGTCTATGTTCAGACAGAGGAGGGCATGAAAATCTGGATACCAAGAAGGGCTAGAAACAAGCAAACATACGGTGGCTATCTAGATAATACAGTTGCAGGAGGTCTCAGCACAAGAGAGAAACCCTTCGAGTGCATGATCAGAGAGTCAGCCGAGGAAGCCTCTTTTCCTGAAGACCTTGTTCGCTCGAAGGCAAAGACCTGTGGCACTGTTTCGTACATTCATATTAGAGACGATAGAGCCGGTGGAGAGACCGGCTTGTTCCAGCCGGAATGTCAGCATGTCTATGACATGGAGGTCCCTGCCGATGTGGTACCCAGGCCCAATGACAACGAGGTGGAGGAGTTTCATCTGTGGACGGTAGGAGAGGTGCAGAAAGCGCTAGCGGAGGGACAAATCAAGCCCAACTGCGCTTTGGTGCTGCTTGATTTCTTCGTCCGGCATAGTATCATAACCGCGGAGAATGAACCAGACTATGTCGAGATTGTCTCGAGGCTCCATAGAAAGCTGCCCTTCCCAACATCTTAAAACTTTCCTCATGCTGCAGGCATTGGCATGCGCCTGGGTATGGAAGGTGTCCCAAGGCCAATACACTAGCTTCATCTCCACTGATATCTTCCCAAACTTCCATGATACCCGCTGAATGACCGCACTTTGCCGACCACGTCAAAGCTCATTTCTTCATGCAAAGATAGACGTAATCGATCCTCAGAGGCGTAAGGTTCTTGTAGGGTCCCTCGATATAGAGCAACAGCCCTCCAAAGCTCACAAATACCTTTCTGTCGCACGCACCCAATTAGCATCCCTTCCTCAAAGCACCGAAACCTCCTACGCATTAGAGTAACTCGACTCACATATTCTCATCATCCCCCTCCTCAAATCGGTATATCTTCCCATGACAGACGTAATCATATCCATCCGCCATACTGCTCTCCCCCATGCCGATATCTCTCCACCCCTTCCCATCATCCTTACTCCCATCTATCGACAATGTAGATGCAAGAAGAATTTGTAATTTGTCGTTCACTGAACAGGGAAATAGCTCGGTATTGACGTCAAGGGTGAGGGTCGTATCGGCGACTTCATTATGGCCAGTCAGGCGGGCAACACGATCGTATTTTGCAGAGTTGACATCTGTGACGGTGAAGGTGTCGGAGAAGAGGCTTGCGTCACCCATGATTGTGGGTGGAAGGACGAGTTCTCTTGGTGACCATGAGAATTATTGCTGCTTAGGATTTTGGAGAGGTAGCGCCGCTGAGAGAATGAAGAGGTAAAATAGAACGTTCAAGCTACAGATTTGATATTCAACCTGTCTTGGCACCTGAAGGTGACAATCAAGGCTTCGCCTGGACCCTGCTGCTTTAGCGAGCGCGCCGGGCCCGATCATCAACCAGTCGAGTGATGCACAATTCACATGAACCCTTACGTTCGGAATGGGCTCTGAGTTAGAGTGTAAAGAGGAGCAATCAACCCCCTCTTTCTGTTCTTTGTTCTGTTTCGCCAATTTCTAAAGAAAGATCACAAGACCCTATCTACTACACCGCCTTGCCTTTACTAACTACGTTGGTAGATGTGCGGTCCTTAACGGAAAATGTAATCAGACATCTAAGAAGAAGGATTCGAGGAACAGGCGGCCGTCGATATCTCTTAAACTATAGGAGCCTAGAGGCTTCCGGGAAGGAGGCATCTATGATAATTAAGCACAGTTTCTAACAGTGTGACAGACCATGAAAATTTTCCGTCTTAGGATGCTTTCTGGGATTTAACTGTTTACCCAGGAGTGCTGTGTTCGCTAGGACATAAGACTAAATTAAAGATTGTATGAATATCAGGACTGGAGATAAAGCTCATTATTTAAGGATAAGCGGTGGTTGTATAGAAACGAGAGAAGTTGCCTGTAACAAGGTAAGGGTCGTTAGTCTGTTGTCTGTGCTGATCAAACGAGATATGCTGATTTTGAGGTCAAATTATGCGCGTTCAAAATTATATTACACATAAGATTCGTGTTCGCTTGAATTCGTTGGAGGGTGGCGAAAAACCGGTAGTCTAATTCTCTCCGACTAACATCCGGATTGAGAGATCGTCTTCTATATGGATTATTGTTCTGGACTACCAACACCGACGGAAACTCTATCTATACAGCATCGAAAGGGATTTTCTTTAGAAATTAGCCCTGAGACCATTATATCTCAGTCAAATTGTTGATCAATCCGAGGGCTTCGGAAATAGAACGTCTCTCCTTCCCAAAAATACAACCCTAGACCGGGTCGGAAAACTTCCACAGACTCCACCTGGCCTAGCGGCCCATGTCTCTCAGCGACGTCGAACCCTAAGTGTCTCTTACCGTCCTTTCCCATGTACAAGCCGAACACATACTTCTGTTTTGCAAGGTGGATCCGGGATTGCAAATGTATCCGCTCCTCCAATGGGTCGTTTGCAGAAAACACGGGCTTCTCCAAGATCTCGTCATCAAAGATCTGACTCTGGTAGCAGAAGAGCGTGAGGTTTGCGATATTCCAGACGCAACTTGGTAGCCTGTAAGCTGTCGTGGGCCGGGCATAGCCAATGGACAAACAATAGATAAGCAGAATGGAGAACGTAGCCCAAAAGTTGAGAGGATTTAGGCGTACAACAACTCCTGTCGTGTCTATTGAACCCACAAAGACACCTGATACAATTATAGGCGGGATTGTGCTTGCTAAAGAGAGTAGTGAGAATAACGCGACTCTCCAATGGCCTCTGGTTGCTGCTTTGATTGTGATGCCAATCGGCATAGCGGTTGCATAGTCCAGCAGTATATTCTCCGTTGCTGGCGCTGGGATGCTCATCCCAGCAAAAGGCTGCATATACCTATAATAGTGATCGGCATTAGACCAAAGGATACCAAAAAAATTCATCAGGAAGACTGGAAACATGCGGAATAAGATGGTCTCCCCCGGATTAAAAACATAGCTACCAGAATATCCTCCAATGATGGAGTCAGATATTGATGAGTTAGATTGTAATTCGATGTTGGCGGATCGGACTTCGATACCGTTCCGTAAATGGCGGCTGGACAGCCCAGCAAGTACGAGCGCAAGACCTACTAGCGCTAGTAAAGCGAACATCAACAAAGAGAAGTCATAGAGCAAGTAAGTAACACCTCGGTACCGGATACTAGCCAAGTCATGGTCGCTTGCATCGTCCATTCCAGAGTCGCTAGAAAATCCCAGTGGTACTGGACTTGCTAAGCGAATGTTAGCCGTCTCTCCGGCCGGTCACTGGGAGCGGATACGGTACCATCAGGCAAGTACTTGCCTCGTTCTCGTATTTCATGCTGTGCTGATAATTCAATACCCCCTCCATCTTGATTGCGGTTGGGGGGGGCTGCGATTCCAGCCTTTTTTCGGTGTTCCAACGAAGCATGGCGTCCCCTTCTTCTTGGAGCTTGCTCGTGTCCCGCGCACTTCTGTCTGGCAGCTGGTAAAGGGATTAGCCCCTTCCAATATGGAGCTGATCATACAGCAATCGAGCGATATTTTACCTACTTGAAGTCCCAGATACAAATGCTAAACCATGCCAGATGGTGCCATTCTGGCGGTGCTTCCAGTATCCCAATCGAAGTGAGCCTGCCTCGGGAGCCCGTTCTCGGAGTTGCCGTACGTAGTCCGAATAACTACAAGTCTCGAGGCCCGCGAATAAAGAAACGAAATTCGAGCCTTGCACTAGAGCTAGCTGGTCTGCAAGTGAAGCAGGGTCCCACTTCAGTCCAGTGTCTCGATGATATAATTTTACCGCGATCAGCGATGTTACAATACTCAGCATTGCGTACATCGAAATCAGTAGGTAGCCTATCTTATTGGAGACTGCGATGTCCCACCCGCTACGATCAGGCGTCACCTGTATGAATGCTGCTTTCAGGGGCAAAAGGAATAATACTATCATGAGGGAGACAAACGTGCAGACAGTGAGGAGCCATTTGCCGTTCGAGATTAATTTTGGAATATCCTGTAGGGCTGGCTGGAACATTTCATCAGCGTAATAAGCGTGTAGCAGTCGTACAGTTCTTCGCTCATGGGCTTCATCTTCGTTCCACTTTCTTGGATGGGCGCTCATGGAAAGATAGGGAGACATTCGACTGTAGGTGGTGAATATGGCGCGCCACCAGACGCTCGTCACCGATCCAATAGCAATGGGGGCGTAACGAAAGGCATAGTGGTCTTCAGTCGTGTCGACATGCAGAATGCCGCCTTTGGTACGGGCCCATTCTATGATTGCCATGATTGATCCGATACAAGCCAAGAAAAAGATTGTTGTTACCACGAGGAACCACGTCCGGAGTTGAACGGGTTTATAATTCAACGGGGCATGATCGGTAGACACTGCCTCGGAGGATTCGATCGGGTCATATTCGAAGTCTGCGCTTGGTGAGTTTATGCTTACAGACTTGATGGATTTCTCTCGTTACTTGGTCTCGGACCTTTCTTACAACGCCCATCTCTCACTGATTCTACACTATGCCGGGCAGAGACGTCAGCACTTCCGACGTGCGGCTCATGACTCAGGAGACTCGTCTCCTGGTCTCCACCAAGATCTGCTGCATATTCAAGTGTGGTCGCTAGTTCGAAACTCGTCTCCTGGTCTCCACCAAGATCTGCTGCATATTCAGGTGTGGTCGCTAGTCCTTGGCGGGCCTGCCCCATTGCCCATGGACTACCTTCGCCGGCTCCTCGGGCAAGCCCAGCTTGAGTCTGGAATGACGACTGGCCCTGAACTCCCGGTTCGTCTCCCTCTTGGCTTTGATCCACTTCTAATTTTGGCGCATCAAGCCTACTTGCTCTTCTGCCTGTAACAGAGTAGGCGTGGGGTCTATCTATATTCACGTCATTTGATATCAACGAGAGTGAAGCGTGGCCGTTTGCTACGGCAGTAGTGCCATGCTCGGGCAGCTCGCGGACACTTTCACTCCTGTTGACATCGATATCTTCAAGAGGGTAAGAGGAGTCGCTATGCAAACCTGAGTCCCTAATAAAGGTCTCAAGTTGGTACTCTGTGTCTGGAGAAAACCCTGTCTGGCCGTCCATTGGGGTAAGATTGAATGTGGGCTGCGGTGTTTGAAGGCAACTCTTATCTTTTTGGAGACATTAAGCACAATTTTAATAATAGTCGAGCTTTGTCTGTATACTTTGGCATTTGCAGGAATCTATCAGAATGTCAATGCGAAAGACTTTTATGGAAATTTGGAACGTAGCCTCATGCGTGAAGAGTGGCTTGCGGCGAAGCGAAGTGGGCAACGTCAGCAACGCCGGCAACGATTAGGCAGACACGGGAACAACACAAACCATTGGTCGCTATGTCGTGCAGCTTTAAGGTGCTTTGAATATCAGTCTGACAGGCCACGATTGGGTTAAACGCGACGCGAGTAGCCAGCCATTCAGCTGGGCAAGGAAATACTACACGAGGAGTGTGACAACCACGGATTTGTATTGGCCTCCATTCGTGCCTATGCGCCAAAATTTTGGAGCTATATTGCGGGCTGAACTTCTTCACCCTAACTCGAGGATGATGAGGGAGAAGAAGCGGCGGACACCGCCGAAGCTCTTGGCCTGGCGTAGCTGGAGGGCAGCGGCTGCTCTTCATACTGAAACTGTGGGTTTGAGGTGGAAATTTGCGCAGTCCAATTCTTGGAATTTGCTTTTTCTTTGATTTTCTATTATCCTGCAAATGATACTCAAGTCTTGGCTCCTTAAAAGAGCTCTACCAGGACCGCCGCTTTTAGCGAGAGAGCTAGGTAGCCGGGGGGTGGATGCGTCACCTGGGCCCCTTAATCCAACACCTCCCTCCCTACCCAATCCCTTCCTATATAATCCCCATCCTACCTACACAACCCTCTACCTAACTCGAAGAGCCAGATAGTGTACGCATGTCCTTATATCCTCTGGTATAGCCCGTTAAGAGTACCCTCAAGACAAACACCGTAATGTAGGTAAATGAAAGCAGCATATGGGGGTAAATGATTATATAGGGAGAAAGTGAGAATGATAGACGGATAGCATGGAAGCCAGTATTTTGGTTCACGCGATCTGTATATGACATTCTTAGACTTTGAGCATGGGCATGTACGGGTATGAAAGTGGATTGAGGGCGCTGGTTGGGGCACTAGGTTCCACAGAAGAAAAAAACCGTTAGCGGTTGCTACTGCTTGGAAATTGATTCAACATGACTTTGAATTAATCTTCGACGCTTAAAGCACACAAAAAAATTCCGATCGAAACGATGTTTGTTGACGACAATGAAAGAAGGTATGGTACTCGGCTCATGTCATGCCGATATAGGTACCTCAAACCCGCCAGTGAAAGCCGTAATCCGTGTTTCTAAATCACAGCCTTCTAGGTTCGTGCTGAATGTATCATTGTATGCATACACCTCTACCAAGAACGGTCAACAATCATCTACTGGCAACGATAATTGCTTGACACAGCTTACCGTCAAGCCACATTGTTTGGAGTTTCTCTGCATAGCCGATCAACACTCTATCATCTTTCACAGCCACCGCATACTCTTCGAGGTTCCACATTTCAGAGAAAGGATTGAAATCTTTCGCGCAGATGTCGAATAGGCGACACAGGATGGAAAAGGCTTTGCCCAAGGCCTGAGATGCAGGTTCAAGAGAGCGCATCCATGGACGGATGATACTGAAATTCTCTACGGTCAGTCGCATCAGGCAAAGTGTGCAGAGTAATATAGGCCAGTGTTCCGGGTTCCGCCGGAACATCAACTGTTGTGTGGTTTGGAGAATACCCTCTAAGATTGATGACAGGCTGTCTGGACCTGTTTGCTGCTTTGTATTTGCTAGGGGAGCCTGCGCTGCAGTACTAGACAACCTCGAGACTTCAATGTCGGGATCTTCTGGGCAATACCTTTTCGCTTGGTAATGGGTCTCCTTGTTCTTGAAAGCGTTGTAGGTCAATGGTCCTTTTACATAAACAATTTCATGCGTAAGCACAAGGCAACGCAGCGATAGCGCGATAAGAATCGACTTGTCTGACACATCTGCTAACTCGTTTTCGTTGGCTTTAGACAACAGCTTCTCTTGGAACATTGCGCTTTGTGCGAGGAAGTGTCTGATGAAGTCAGGATAGTATTTTACCCAGCGTTTCTTCACGTTGTGAAACTGTTCGAGAAACTCGTATAAAGGCATTGCTGGTTGAGACAGGGCAGTCACTCGTCCAGAGCCTGATTTGAAGTCCCTAAATACGGACTCGGCCGCGGATGGACCGTAGCTTATCCGAATTCGAAACGTGTGCTCATTGTCTCTAAGAAACCATTCACCCGAGCCAAGGGCAAGATCTTCGGCCTTTGAGTAGCTGCCAATTATCAAGACGTTGATGGGGCTTACCGGGGATAGCACCTTGTACTAGGTCCTTTAGCCTCCCTCGAATGTATGTCGAAAGTTGGGAATCAGGCAGAGGGTGCGCATCACGGCTTTGTTCGTCAGACGAGATTTGATCGTTGTATACTGTATGCTCCTGAGGTTGAATTGGATCATTTTCCAGCCTGTATCCTTGCTTAATCGACAGAATGTTTGTGAATGGGAATGTAGGTTCAAATTACCAGTTCCTTATGCACATATAGCATTCAACTGGCGGACGTAAGACATCACCGTATCGAGCGTGAGTGCAAAATCCATGGATGCATCTCAAAAAGCCTGCATGTGGGTTGCCAAGTGACTGGCATGACCAACAGGTATGAGCATTCTGTGCCATAATCAAGACTTTAGTCACATGATGGGACTGCTAGACTGAGCAACTCGGAATAAGAAGAGCAAAATCTCATATTGCGGCAGGATTAGGTATGTATCCTAATACATCCTACCGGGGACTCGCGCAAGTTCGGCCTCACATCCTACCGTGACAAGTAAGCGGCTTTGATACCGCCTAAGGTAGAGTACCGAACGCCATACCGCCTACCTAATTCGGTAAGTGTACTATGTAATTGCGCACCAATGACAGGACTGGAATGTACAGTCCACATCGAATTTTATGGCAAAGATGTGAGGCTTAACAACATTCCATTTCTGTCACAACATTGAAAGACACCCTTACCCCAAAACCCCGCAACTGCGCGTCTAGCCAGAACTTGAGCTTGACGCTGCGTGGAAGCTGAAACGTTACGAGCACGCATTTGATTCGACTTACGACCAACCGCTCGAAGGTACCGCCTGCTTGACAAATGTACCGCCTGCCTCATGAATAGACCGCCTGCTTGACCATAGAATCATAGTTAAGTCATGATCGCGCGGTCACAACCTGGGGCACGGATGAAAGATGGGAGAAAGTCTCACATATATAAATCAACCTGCCCTCTCTTACTACTCCTTGCAAGCAACCACCAGAACTCATCATCGCACATCCAAGACCTAAAAACTCTCCCCATACATGCATCTTTCAACACTGACCGTTGTCGCCTCAGCGGTAAACACGACAAAGCCTTCACTGGCACTTGTACCATACAACCAAGTCCAGCCAAGTCAATGGGGTCCTGAAGCCATTAGTAGCCTCGTCTTCGGGTGTATCATGGTCTGTGTTGGGGCAGTAGGGCTTTGGCAAGGCTACCTGGTCCTGTTTTGTAAGCCCATTCCCGTTTCAATCTCATCTCTACCTCCCAAGGATCCGCGAATCCTGTTGACAATATCTTTAAGATCATAGAGGTAAAAAGGGGGGCGTACCCATCAACTGCGTTCCTGCCGATCCCGAGCCACGTTGGCAACATGAAGGATAGAGTCGGTCGTCGTCGATTTTGCTGAAGTAGATTATATTTGAGTATGATTACGCTATACAGAGCCGGATTAATGATTGGATAGTAAGGAGGATTTTGAAAGCAGAAGTATTGAATGGGAGACGAGCTTTCTTAATATTGCTCATGGGTTGATTTTGTCTCATAACTTATTAGCTCAAAAGCAAAGCACGTCGTATGTGCGTAAACTATTTCAAAGGGCTTGTGACATCCTTTCCCGATCAGAGCTAGTTGAACGAAAGATAAACTGCAAAAGTATTTTGCGCCACTGCTTCTTCAAATTAGAATCTCTCTCTTTCTCGGTAGTGATCATGTAGAGCAGAGTTATTGGGGGAGGCGCCTGGTGCCACGCAGAAAAGCTGTCTTTCTTCTATGCTGCCACATTACACCCGTTTTCCGATCTCTTCTGTTCTGCGACAAAACCCCGTTCAGTAACGTTTTTCTATTCTGTGAATCACTCTGGTCCTGCAAAAGGCAGCGATCTCACGTCAATTTTCATATTTAGCCATTCCCACATATCGGCCTGTTTTGAGACATGCCATTGTTCGGCGACATCTGCTCCTTCTATGATAAATTTTTCTTTTAGCAGCTTCCGATTTTATGACATCATCCATGTATGATGTCATCGTACCTCAAAGACAGTATTGTAAATGTGAGCGCGTTCAATATCGAACTCTTATCGAATAGCCACCATCAATCGCAGTATAAGGAAACAGCTCTTGACAACAATAGATTCTCCCTCGCCGATCAGGATGGCAAGCGAAAATCCAACGCTCGCGGCCGCAAACGAATCCACGGGCCTAGAACCACTAAACGCCCAACCCACCTCCCCGCAGCCACCAAAGCAAGACCCAACTCGAGACGAGATCCCAGCCTCCCTGACTTCCCTACCCACAGGATTCGAGCCCTTCGTCTTCCCCCTCGATCTCGGTAGCAGGACAAAGTCTAACCAGACCGTCTCTGCTCTCCCAAGTGCGAATGCATTCGAACATTTGGTAAAAGCCAAGATACGGCCGCCTGGCCCGGCGAGAGCTGAGGACGTGGATGTGAAAGCTTGGGAAGCCGAAATGGGAGCTGAATATGCGGATATAGTCAATAAAGTCAGGGATGTTGTGGAGGGGGGCCAGGTCAAGGTTTATGAGGTGGGTACTGGTTTAGGGAAAGGGGAGTACTATGTCGCGGGTTTGGATTTAGACGGAGAAAGGATATTGGACGTGCGTGTAACGGGCTTGGATGGCTAATATTTCGGGCAAAGATATGAGTGCACCAAGGGATTCGACGTTTGGGGCGGAAACCCTAATAGCAAGGTAAGAGAAATGGGAGAATACAAAACTGATAAGTGATTATCAATGTTGGGAATAGAAGGAGCGTCTTAGAGCAGAGACGAGGTCTGATGATGAGAAAGGGGGCGTAAACCAGCTTCGGAAAGAGGGTTTTTTTTGTACCAACGCAGAGCCTCAGGGTGAAAGAGAATTGAATTAGCCAGTGTTGGAGCAGCCTGATGAGCGTTAGGTTCGTAGCCATGATACCAAAGAATTGGTCCCAGATACATAGAATACCCGCGTCGGTTGTTGGTTGTTCGTAAATTTTATGTGGAATCTGACTTTATATCCGTATCAAGGTGCTGAGAAATACACAGACCAGCGCTGAAATATACGCGGCCCACAATCTCAATCACTCCCTCTCTCTTCACACCACCCACCTCGCCACCCAATCCAAACACACCCGCCTCCACCATGTCCTTCCGCCGCCGCTCTACCCCCCTATCCAGTACTTCCACTTCCACTTCCACTTCCACTTCCCCCTCCCCATCCAGCCCCGGCATCCGCCCCTCCCCCACCTCCGGCATTCCCATAACCTCAACCGGCACACCCAGCCTCGACGCGCTGCTAACCCCGCACTCGGGCCTCGCAGTCGGCACCTCCCTTCTCATAGAAGAGAATGGTGTGACTGATTTCGCGGGTGCGCTGTTGCGGTATTATGCGGCGGAGGGGGTGGTGCAGGGACATGTGGTGCATGTAGTGGGAATGGGGGAAGGGTGGGGGAGGGAATTACCGGGATTAGTGGGGGGAAGTGGGGTTGATGGTGGAAGAGAAGAGGGGGAGGGAGGAAAGATGAAGATTGCGTGGCGGTATGAGAGGTTGGGGGAGGTGGGGGGGTTGAGAGGTGGGAGTGCTCTTGTCCTCGTGTTTTTGACGTTGGGGATGTATACATCAAGAATGAGATGCGATCGGATTGTTCAATGCGAGTGCCGTACGTGAAGCTAACAGATGCAGCGCCTCCGACGCCGAATCGTGGCCCTAAATCAGCAGATGCCGGAAAGGTCGAACCCATACCAGCAACACAATTCTACCACACCTTCGATCTGACCAAACGCCTCACTCTACCACCCGGAACCTCGATGAATTACATCCCTATCTCACCCACATCAAACCCTTACCAAGCGATCATCCCCACGCTATCCCACTCCCTGATAAACACGCCCCCAAACACAATCCACCGCCTCATAATCCCCGCCCTCCTCTCCCCAGCCCTCTATCCCCCAGACTCCAGCACTCCAACCTACCTCCTTCCGTTCCTCCACACGCTCCGATCCCTCCTCCGCACCCACTCCACTCGCCTAACAGCCGTGCTCACACTCCCCCTCTCCTTGCACCCCCGCACTACAGGTCTAGTCCGCTGGACCGAACATCTCAGCGACGGCGTCCTAGAACTCGTCCCCTTCCCTCACAGCATCGAGCTCGAGCCGCCTGGGAAAGGAGGTGATCTCGAGAAGCCGCAAGGGATGGCGAAGGTGCATAAGTTGCCTGTGGTGACGGAGAAGGGGGGAGGAGGCGGTGGAGGCGATGAGTTGGCATTTTCATTGAGTAGGAGGCGTTTCGTGATTAGAAAATTCAGCTTGCCGCCCGTGGAGGGGGATCAGGAGGCGCAGAGGGGAGAGGTAGAGGGGGGAAAGGTGAAGGTTAATGTTGAATTTTAGACTGTCTTGGAGTAACGAATGGTTCTGTGGAACCCAGCTATACGGCTGACTTATGGAAAGCGTCACCCTCCATGCATGGTAAGCACCATTGGTGGTAAAACTTGGCGACGGAATGCGGGGGGAATCACGGTGGAAGCCGTCTATGGAATTTCTTGCCATCCGTGGATAGCGGGATCGACCGATGGAATGCAACGTATACCGTTCATAGGTGGGTGCTTCTACCGACGTCGTCGACACTTGGAGGCTTCACTGGTTCAGCTGGGATTAGTCCTAATGGCTTTCTGCAATAATACCGACTAAACAGCTCTATGACTGCATTGAGTATGGTGGCTCAGCGTCTGCATCCTGGCGCGCCGCACCGTAGCGTCACTTTGCGCCGACATCACTCTAAAGGGATATCTTATTGGCATTTTCACAACCCATAGTATGCAGCTTAATGTACAAGGCATGAGCTGTCAATCTGGGATTTACGCTATGACTTGCCATGTACGCTGAATTGCCAGCCTCCGTTTGTTGCATAGCTGAATATGCAAGCCATGGCTTTCTGTCACAGCTGGACAGAGGTCTTGAACATCCGTGTTCTCAGCACCTTTGAGTCTATAAGAGGGTTCTTGGGGTCACTCTCTTCTCAGCATTTCTATCATGCTCGAGACCATTCCTGAGGAACAAGAATTTGAAGAATCTAAGCTTTCTACACGCGTCTGCTTTATGATACGTTTCTCGGCTGTCTTATAGACTCACTTCGGGCAAAATTACTCCCGGATTATATTCTTCCCAAAGTTCCTTACGGTCCGCAGTCATAAGGCGGCGAGGCCACGCGTACAAGCCATTGACTTCAAAGTTCCATTCTCGGATTAGAGTATCTAAAGCTTGCACCTAGAGTGTTCTCAATCCTATTTCTATCAGCAAGAAGGTGATAGTGAACCTTGGCTCCCAAGTCTTCTGTACGATCCAGCCCGAACCCGAGACGATGGTGTGCTGACAATCTCTTGATCCAGCGCCATACAAGTACGGAAAGATGGATTGGGGTAACCAATTTGACTGGACACACCCAGAAAACCTCTGGAGCATCATACGTTATTGGGTGAACGAAAATGCCGCAAAAATAATCCGCATAAACGCTTTGGGATACGGGTGGGAACCATGGCTCCAAGCCGATCTTGCCGATTTTTTGCAACAAGTGACAGGTGGCATACTCCATCGCGAGACTTACGCCTACGAGGGACTTCAACGAATGGACCTTACGCTCTGGGAATATTCCGGCGGTTCACTCACCAATTACTTCGAATTCAAATGCAGATCCGAGAAAATGGATTCCACGCATCTAGCTGAGGGCTTACTGGAGGATGCCCACAAGATTGAGGGCATTATGATCAACAGAAAGAACACACGTGCCTGGACTTTGGGATTCTTTGTCGATGACAACTATAAACCCCCAGGATTAGATTCTTGGACATATAAATCAGTCAATGGGATTGGAGTGGTATTCACAACTGGTATCCAACTATAGCTACAACATCATGTGAAGGTGATTATGAGTTATGGGATTCACTAAAGGACTTGTACTTAACAAACTGCCTATCTTTCCAATCCGCGACTCCAGATTTGCTCCTACTCCGGATTAATATCCATTTGTCAGCCATGAATACACCAGTCTCACTGCGACTCTAATTATGGAATCGCTCTCATTGCGAATGCCACCGATGGCATGCAGAATTGTGGACGGCCCCCAGAGCAGTTGTGTTGTAACATGGGCAAATATTAAGAGTTCGGATAATATACATGTCTAATCTAAGTAATCTTGAACTCATAAAGACTGATTCGCCCCAACCTTCGAAATGCTGCTTCGGCGCAAGTTCCAACGACGATACAAAATCCATGGAAATTGCAATCCCAACCATGAAGCTGCGGAAGTCAATAGATGTTCTCCAGAGATAATCCAAATGGTACAATTGAACCCAAGTTGCGGATGTTGGAGTATATCCAATATAAGAGAGTCCAGTCCAAGAGCGGGATATATGGTATGATTGTAATAGGGATACTAATACATGGCTGCAGATTGAACTAATGGGAATCTCTTAGTAAGATTTTTGATTCATAGATAAAGTAAAATGCCTATTCTTATACTTCAATGATATTGTTTTGAATGTATGATATAGGTACAGGAGGTATTGATATGATAGCACCTGGAATGTGAGGGAGTCAGCCTGACAGGCAAGTCGCCACGGCCTCCATATCGCCCAATCAGGCTAGCGCCGCAGCAGGTACCTCGAAACTCCGATCTTTTTCATCCGCTCCGCAAAAGCCGCTGCTTCTGACAAAGCAGTGCCATGCTTCGCAGCTTAACGCAAGGTACGATGCAGATGCGATTGGATACCAAGCCGGCTTTTGGGCGCCAAGATCCTAGATCGCGGTTGTATCGGATTTATGGACTTTACGGTCTCAAGGATGATGTAAACACGGGAAAGTGATTTCTAAGACAGCTACGGTACTTGTATATAGAGACCTCGTGGAAGTCTGTTCACTGAACGAGTCGTCGTTGTTTCCATCACTTAATATATACACAACGCATCAGTGACCATCACAATGGATCCAGCACCACCACCAAAGTCCATTCTTGGAAGACATCGACTTCTTTCCCCCTCTGCCGCAGTCAGAGTCAGTCCACTATGTATCGGAGCAATGAACTTTGGCGACGCATGGTAACCTCCCTTCAACTCTTATTGTTTCTACAAAATGTCAATTGACACCTTCAAGGGGCAAAATGCTGGGAGCCATGACCAAAGAATCCGTCTTTGAACTGCTAGACTACTTCCATTCCCAAGGCGGCAACTTCATCGACACAGCCAACAACTACCAAAACGAGCAATCCGAAATCTGGATCGGCGAATGGCTCCACTCCAAGCCCGGTCTCCGCGACCAAATGGTCCTCGCAACCAAATACACCACCGGCTTCACCGCCTACAAAGGCTATGACAGCATCATCCAATCCCCCTTCGTCGGCAACGGCACCAAATCCCTCCACGTCTCCCTCGCCGCCTCCCTCCGCAAACTCCAAACCTCCTACATCGACATCCTCTACCTCCACTGGTGGGACTTCTCCACCTCCATCCCCGAACTCATGCAATCCCTCAACACCATGTGCCAGCAAGGAAAAGTCCTCTACCTCGGCGTCTCCGACACCCCCGCCTGGATCGTCGCCAAAGCAAACCAATACGCCCGCGATCACGCCTTACGCCAATTCGTCGTGTATCAGGGCCAGTGGAGCGCTGCGAATCGCGATTTCGAGAGAGATATTATTCCGATGTGTAGGGATGAGGGGATGGGGTTGGCGCCGTGGGGGGCGTTGGGGGGAGGACAGTTTAAGACGGGGAAGCAGAGGGAGGAGATGAGGGGGAAGGGGGAGGGGAGGAATATGGGAGGGCCGAGCGAGAAACATGTTAAGCTGACGGAGAAGTTAGAAGAAATTGCCAATAAGAAAAATACGGCTATCACGTCTGTTGCGCTTGCGTATGTGATGCATAAGGCGCCGTATGTCTTCCCCATTGTCGGGGGGAGGAAGATTGAGCATCTGAAGGGGAATATTGATGCGTTGAGCTTGGAGCTGAGTGATGAGGAAATGGATGATATTGATGGGACGGTGCCATTTGATGTTGGGTTTCCGATGAATTTCCTTGGGGGACCGAAAGCGCCGATGGGCCCGAAGGGACCGGGGGATGTGTGGTTGACGGATGCGGCGGGACATTTCGATTATGTGGAGGGGCAGAAGCCTATCAAACCATTTGATGGGAAATATGTGGAAAGGAAGAGCCCGTTTGCGGCGAAGGAGTAGGGATGAGATGAGATATCGAAACAACTCTTGTGTGTATTGGATACATATATAGCTCAAGTATATATTACGGACCTTCATTGACATACTGTTGTCAGGGAGATTCAATAGGCTTGTAGTAGGGTGATACGCTTTGATGATAGAATTGTAATTATGAGGATTATTTGAGATGCGCAGGTTGCAGGATGCCTCTTAGATGTAGTTCTCTGATTTATTACCCTCAAATTCTATCACTGCTGAATATATACAACCCAAGCTAAAGAAGCTAGAGAGCTATGTCAATTACAAGAACTGCTCGCTGTCATATGCAACGTATTGGGGTATAGTGGAATGCGAGTGAAAAAACAGCTTGCCCATCCCGAACATTGGTGACAAGCTACTGCAGCTCGTCTTGATGAAACTCCAAACACACGGCGTCATCTTTCCTGCCGTAGAAAGAACCCCTGAACGCCTGAAATGGGACCTATAGCATATGCTCGTCGCGTATGAAGCTCGTAGAATCGGAGAAGAAAATGCGTATGGCGGTAGGTGTTAAAAAGAGGCTTCAGGGTCCGAATCCTTGTGGGGGACCACTCGCTCCGTTGTCTGACGAAGCGTCCCCTTCGATCGTCTGCTTCCAGTATTCGGGCAGACAAACGCACACCAACTAGTCCTTGTCAGCCTACATGCCAAGAATTGGTAACGGGGAATAATTTACCGGAAATGCTTTTAGCTCTCCACTTGGTGGTGGAGAATCTCTTCCAGACCCATTGGAAACTCCACTGTCTCTTTGCGCTTTGTGCTTCCCATCGTAATCCTCCGCTCGCTCATTCAGCCGGACACCAGTAGCCCAGCCATCGTCCCAGATCCCGACAACCTTAAGCATATCGCCTCGCTCTAGCTCAAACTCATCACCAGCGCGTGGTTGATACGCCCAAAGGGTAGCAACCTTGTCATTAGGATGAATCTCATCCTCTGAGTAGTAGTCTTTGAAGAAAGTAAGCTGCTCAGACTGTCCACTAGTGACACCTTCTGGTGAGGAGAGTTGGCCATCGGTATTCGAACTGGGGTCATCTAGAGCTCCTAAGATTGATTGACTTGATAATGAGCCATTGCGCCTTCCTGCGGCTGGCGCAGTTTGTTTTCGCGATTCCGGGGTGTCTTCATAGTAGCCCTCTGACCCAGACGTGTCGCCGTAGCGCTTGTTAGTGCCTCTAGGAGCACCGCCGGCCACTGCAGCGCCGTAGGCAGCGTTGTCACTAGAGTTGCCCTCCAATGCTGACATTCGGGCGACACGTCCTCCAGGTTGTGGCCCGTAGTCTGGCGGAAGTTCTTGGTTTCCTGCCTGAGGGGCAAATGCCATGGTGGGCCCAGATCTACGCGCGGGCGTCGGTTGGTTGAAGACATTTGTTTGCCTTTCTCTTCGCCGCCTCCGCAAGCATACACAGCATAATAGTATCAGGCCCAGCAATAGAATTGCTCCAATCACAGAGCCCACAACAATTCCCGCGATCGCACCTCCTGAGAGACCAGAACCCTTGTTGGCCTTGGTTGGCGCCGCAGTCGCAGAAGGAGTGCTGGTCGCAGTTGTTGATGGAAATAATGGTGGCATGGAGGACATTGTCGGCAAGGTTACGCCTTGACATCGATTATTCACATTCGACCCAATACAGCACGAATCAGTGGCGTTTGGGGAGCTAGATGCGCAGTACCCGCATAGACCTTGTAGGTTGGTAGCGTAGCCACAGTTGTTGGGTTCGTTCTGTTCTCCAGTAATACATGCTCCGCTTAGCGAGTTGCTAGGAAGGGCACAATTCGTGAAATCTGCCCGGATCTGACTCAAGTAGCCTGAACTAGGATTACTGCAAAGCTGATTGTTGACAGTGATCTCCTCTTCGCTCGTCGCTTGTTGGGCCTGAATTAGGTCAGTGTGAGCTTCGCAATCGATTCCACGAGACATACGCAGGACTCAGCACAGAGTGGTGGCGACTCCGCAGGTGAAAGCGAGCATGGCTGAATTGAGTTCTGTACAATGGCATTACATATTACGCTAGTTGTATATCTTGCATAAAGGTTCGTTGTGTTGGTAAGGTTGATATTACTGCACCCAAGTAGTGTTTGGTATCTGAATATCAGATTAGTAACCCTCTTGCCTTCTCAGCGTCACAACTCACTTCAATTGAACATAGCTCGAATTAACATATTGACTTAGTTGAGAATCGAATGTTTGGGTGCTTGAAACGAATGCAAGAAAAGGGCTACAGATTGTTAGCATCACATTCTTGGGCACGACGCGGGTATTGCCATGGATATGCTTACTACAAGCCAACCAAAGTCGAGCCTGTTGATATGGATGAGGCATTGAATGCAGGACATTGCGTTGAGCCCTTCAAAGGTATGCAATTCTGTGCTGCTGCCGACGATATTGAGGACAGGAGAGCCGCAAAGAGCGCCGTGGATCTGAACACCATATCTCTTTTCGTGCTCGAACGAACACTTCGTGGGCGGGTTGACGATCCCTTCTGGTCGGTACGGCGATAGGCCATGGGAGCCTTATTTGCTGGGTGTACATCAACGCATTGTGTTGTACACGCGTGGTTTCCCCCTCTTCTCTCAGCAATGAACCGTGCACTGTAAGCTATCGATTCACTAGCTCTCCTCAAATCTGTCAATATTACTCCAATTGTTATCCGCCCTGGTTTATAAAGCTGTCGTTGTCGATCGCGCAAGATATTATGAAGACACAAGAACAAGAAGAGAAGAGTAATGAGCGACAGAAGGTTACGAGGGAAAGAGCAGCTGGGCAGGCACATACCAATTGGGGGAAACACAACACGATTGGTCTGCCGCAAAAGGGAAATTAGCAGACTAATTTCGCTAGCCTCCGAGCTCCAAAGGAAGCTTTCCCGAAAGCGTAACGTTACCGAATAATCCCAGTCGCACCTCTGACAGCTCTAAACAATTGGAGTCATTCGACTCGTTCCCTCACATCCTTCACTTCACGGCCACAATGGACGAAGCAACGGCAGACAAGATCGATGCACTCAAATTAGCCCAAATAGAACCGCCGGAAATTTCCAAGAATGCCCAAAAGAAAGCCGATAAACAAGAGAAATTAGCAGCCCAGAAGGCTAACAAATCGGCAACAAACACCACTAAAGAAGCTGGTAGAGCTGAAGCGAAAAAAGCAGTCAACAAACCATCCAAGAAAGTCGAAGGAGCCGCGCTCATCGGCATCGATGTCGACAAAACCAAAGATTTCTCGGGCTGGTACCAGCAAGTTTTGACTAAGGGCGACTTCCTCGATTACTATGATGTCTCTGGCTGCTACATACTCAAACCTGCCTCATACTTCATTTGGGAGGAGATCCAAGCCTGGTTCAACGTGAAGATTAAGGGGATCGGAGTAGAGAATTGTGCCTTCCCATTATTTGTTTCAGAAGATGTCCTACAAAGGGAGAAGGCTCACATCGAGGGTTTCGCAGCCGAGGTAGCATGGGTTACACATGCGTAGGTCATTATTTTGCGGTCTACTGGTACTCCTCAAGTACTGATTTGTCGGCAGAGGCAACACTCCCCTTGAAAAGAAAATCGCAATTCGTCCTACCTCGGAGACTGTGATGTATCCGTACTATGCCAAATGGATTCGAAGCCATCGAGATCTCCCTCTCCGTCTGAATCAATGGAATTCGTAAGTCAGGCTATGGTTGACAAGTGTGTTCGAGGGTTTTGACTAAGTCTTGTCAGCGTCGTGCGGTGGGAATTCAAGCATCCGCAGCCTTTCCTACGAACAAGAGAGTTTCAGTATGAGTCCTCACGTCCACCGATGCTTCAATTGCTAACTCAGCCCAAGTTGGCAAGAAGGACACACTGCACACTTGAAGCCGGAAACCGCACAAGAAGAAGTTCGGCAGATCTTAGAATATTACGCAGGTGTCTACGAGGAATTACTTGCAGTTCCCGTCATAAGGGGGCGCAAGACTGAGAAGGAGAAGTTCGGTTGGTGTCCTTACACGACTTCGAGTTTTGTGCAATTGCTGATATAGAAGCTATCCAGCTGGGGCGGATTACACCGAGACAGTTGAAGGGTTTATAGCTGCAACAGGGCGAGGCATACAAGGAGGCACAAGTCATCATCTCGGACAAAACTTCAGTAAAATGTTTGGTATCAGCGTCGAGGATCCTTCCGCCAAAGAAGGCGAGAAGAAGCCGCCTCTCAACGTCTTCCAGAACTCCTGGGGACTATCAACACGCACCATCGGCGTCATGGTTATGACCCACAGCGATAATCGCGGCCTTGTCGTCCCTCCTCGCGTCTCTAGAAAACAAGTTGTCATCGTCCCAGTAGGCATAACAGCCAAATCTACCGATGAAGAGCGGACCGCCCTATACAAAGAGGTGGATGCACTGGCAATGGTTTTAAGATCGAACGACATCCGTGTCGAAACAGACTTCAGAGAAGGCTACTCTCCGGGCTGGAAGTTTAACGACTGGGAGCAAAAAGGTGTTCCCCTACGCCTAGAATTTGGCCCCAAAGATTCCGCATCCCACCAAGTCACCACCTCTCGTCGCGACATCCAAGGCAACAAAGGCACAATTGCCATCACAGAGCTTGCCTCCGGAGTCAAACATTTACTCGACACCATCCAAAAAGACCTCTACGACCGCGCTGATAAGGAATTCAAATCACATGTCAAGCACATAACTGAATGGGACGATTTTGTTCCAGCCTTAAATTCGAAAAATGTCTGCCTGATTCCCCATTGTTTGACCGAGGAATGCGAAGATCAGATCAAAGATCTTAGCGCGAGGAAAGAGGAAAATGATGATACGCCGCAGGACGAGCGTGCGCCGAGCATGGGTGCTAAAAGTTTGTGCATCCCCTTCGATCAGCCGGAAGGATTGGAGAAGGGGGTTACGGAGTGTTGTAATCCGCAGTGCAAGAATAAGGCGGAGGCGTGGTGTCTGTTTGGACGAAGCTATTGAGATATTTGAGAGGTGTTACAGCTGATGAAGTGATGCGATATGACTTTGTAGCCTATCTGGTTTGAACTGTGCACCAACTACCACAGAGATAGCAGTGCATATGATCGAGAAACTAGAGGAAGGAGAGCGGATAGCTGCTCCGCTTTTCAATGGCTACTGCTTAGCATATAGCTAGGAGAGATGAAATAGAAGCCAATCTCACGGCCCATCTCTCTAAGCGGCTTTCAATCCACGGCATCATTTGCAAGGCATTTCATTTCGGTACTGTCTTACGAGATATTCAACTCTCGTCCTTACCCTTCCCACAAACAAATCAATGCCCATGCCCATCATCCCCTCCACCCCGCTGTTCCGGATCCAACTTAATCAGCGTATCAATTCTCATAACCGCAATACACGCCTCCACTGCACTCTTCAACTGCTTCACCTTACTCATACTCGGCTCCAACACCCCCGCCTTAATCTGATCCACCACCTTCCCCCTCGTCAAATCCAATCCATAATTCTTAAAATTCTTCTTCTTCGCCAGCGCGCGTTCCTGCTCCGTAGCATTATTAGGGCTCTTCCCCCCCTTTGAAGGGGAAGAAGGGGATGGCGCATGTTGTGATGGCGTGTCTTGGATGCGTTGGGATGTGGCGTGGTAGGAGCGGAGTTGGGCGACGAGGTCGGAGGAGTCTTTTGCGGCGTTGACGGCGAGGGTGCGGGGGATGATGAGGAGGGATTGGGCGAATTCGCCGATGGCGAGTTGTTCGCGGGAGCCGACTGTGACGGCGAATTCTTCGAGGTAGATGTGCAGGGCTGTTTCGACGGCGCCGCCGCCGGGGACGATGGAGCCGCTTTCGAGGGTGCGTTTGACGGCGGAGAGGGAGTCGTGGATGGAGCGCTCCATTTCGTCGAGGTGGTAGTCGTTGGAGCCGCGGAGGATGATGGAGGCGGAGGTGTGGACTCGGGTGCCTTTGATGAGGATGCATTCGTCGTCGGAGATGCGTTCTTGGACGACTTCGTCGGCGTGGCCGAGGGAGGAGGGTTCGAATTTCTCGTCGCCGTTGAGGTCGGAGAGGGAGGAGATGAGGGTAGCGCCAGTTGCTTTGGCTATGCGGCGGAGGTCTTCTTTCTTGCAGCGACGAACAGCCACGGCGCCTTTTTCGATGAATTGTTTTAGGCACTGATCGTCTATGCCTTTCGTGGTGAGGACGACGTTGGCGCCGGCTTTGAGGATCATATCGACTCGTTCCATGACCATGCCGGACTCTCGTTGGCGGATCTGTTCAAGTTGTTTAGGTTCGTCGATTGTGATGTTGACGCCGAGCTTCATGCGCTCTTTTTGCAAATTCATATCTAAGCAGGCGATCTTGGCATCTGTTATTCGTGTTTTCATAGCTTGCGAGGCTACTGTACAATTCAAAGCATAACCTTTGACCAGTACCGACTCTGTAGCACTCTTTCCGTGTGCTTTCAGGACATTGACAGCTTTAACCGGATATTTGGTCTCATTGCGGTTGTTCGTAGATTTGACTGATTGCATCGCATCCACAACCATTGTTGAGAAAAAGTCTGAATCGGAGCCGATTACTTTACTTGACATCGACGTTTTTGCTATGTTGATGAGAGATTCCCTTCCCAGATGTTCGACTTTTGTGCTTATATTTTCACTCATGTATTTTACAGCTTCTCGGAGTGCTAAGCGGTAGCCCGTTATTATCGTGGTTGGATGTATCCGATTCTTCATGAGTTCGTTCGCTCTTCGTAAGAGTTCAGCTGCTATTATGACCACTGAGGTTGTTCCATCGCCAACCTGTTCATTTTCAGCAAATGCCCGTTGCTGAGGGTTCACCGTGAGCAACCTCTTTGTCCTGTTGTTGTGCTAAGTCGACAAGTATCTTTCCAGCAGGATGTTCTACATCCAGAAGACTTAATATTGTAGCCCCATCGTTCGTTACTGTGACATCCTAGTCCTCTCAGCAATGTGCCACTGACACAGGGTTTTGTCCTGCATACCCCAATGTCGTCTACCATCATCTTGTCTAGTCCCGAAGGACCAAATGAGCTTTTCACAACATTGGCAATAGCCTGTGTAGCAAGCACTATACTCCTGTGAGTCTCCCAGCAAGTCGAAGGAGAATGGAGCTTTTACCGTTCTGATCTCTTATGTCCGCTCCGCTAATTTTCGTGCCTCCTAAGAAGAGTGTACCCGCGTTCCTAGGTTGCTCGAACATACTTGCCATCTTGTTTTTCTGGCCGATATTTTATTGGATTAAGGCCTTAAAACGCCAGATTAAAAGGGTAGGGCTTTGGACTTTTTTGATGCGGCTGCAGCTCACGCGACGCGCTAGGAACGAAGATTGGCCGAAGGCTCCGATCATTTTCTGCCAACCGTTCTGCCAATCACCGCTTCATTTAGCTACAGGTGCTTCGCCAGTCACCCAGAACAGAATGAAATTGCAGAACTGTAGTGCGGAAGAACGCCATGATCATGGAGACAATGATCAAATCCTGTGATTTCAAGTCTCATTCTTCACCACTACATGCAATCCACTTCAATCTTGCAAAGACGAGGACAAACACTCAGCAGGTACAATGATTGCATACGTGAATTTGCCATGGGTCAAGGTAAAGAGGCTCAGTGAAAGCAATCAGACAACGTACTTATGCAGACCAATCAATTCCTTTCGTATTGCTCCGGTCAGCTGTCATAGCGCAGGAAAAAGAAAGCTGCTGGGCTCAGCCGCGGGGCGCTAGTCCACACGCCCCGCTGGTGTAGGCAGCCTTATAACTCGTTCACAATTCAGACCCGTGTCATCTCTTCACTTAAATCACATACAATTTATTCTTCTAACTACACAAAGACTTGAGGCGCTGGCTTATCTATCCTAGACTCAATTCGTCCCGTAGTCAAAGATAACCCTAGGCCAGGAAATAACTAGCCACATTGGAGCTGAGTCACAGTGCCAACTCACCACCATATAGCAAGTAGCCACAGCAGACTCTCCGCTTGCATCTAGAAAAATACCCTTGTAAGCTTCAATCCACCACGTCTGATTCATTTCAACACGCTTCATTCAACAAAAGCTACGGTGTTGACGCCTCTATGCTGTTGCTGTCGCGAATTCTGTGCACAATTCAACACATTCTAACTTTCACCTTTCATCTCTAGCAGCACGTGGCCCAACAGAGCTCAGTACAGTACATACATAAAGCCTACTCACAATTGGTGTCGCCATAGCTTTATACTGTGTCTGTGTACACGGTTTACCGTGCCAGACTACCGGTCCAGTTCTCATTTGAGCCTCTCAGCCTTATCTTTTTGACAAGCTTTGCATGTCCAATTGAGCTTGTTTCATCATCTCATCTTGTTCCAGCATCTCAATGGCATCTGGTTACCGACCGATAGCGCCGAAGAAAGCCTCCCTAACTTCACTCGGAGAGGAGGACCCTGAGCTTCAAGAGGCAATTCAAGAATCCCTAAGACTTAAACCGTCTGCCGTAGAGGCTCATTTCGGTGATGAAGCGCTCGGCAGCGTGGAAGAGGCGGGTCAGCCTCCCAAGCAGCGCGTCAGTATAGACGACAGGATCAAGGACATGGCTCTTTGCGCCGCGATAGAACTCCCCGTGGTCCGCGACCCGCATGCCGACACCTGGGTTTTCATTGACCCTCCACAAAAGCAGCCTGAACAAGATCCACAGGATTACGAAAACTATATCAAGCGCTATGAAGCGCCGATCGCTATGAGGAAAGACACACTTACGAAGCACACACGATTTTTTGATAGAATGTTCCTTCCTACTGCACAGCACAAGATCACTCGGCGTCGTAACCTAGTCAAACAGCTTCGCAATTTCCCTAACATCAAGTATGTCATAGATTTGACTCCTCCGACCGAAGGTGAAGAAGCAGTCTATCTGACAACGGAACTTTGTTGCTCTGAGGGCGTCAGACTTTGGTACCAGGCACGTGAAATTTGGATGGTAGCGAAAATTCTTGTTGGTGGGGAAGAGGAGTACACCTCTATCAAGTCAAAGGCTGTAGGTTTATACGTGATGTCCCAAACAAGAACTGTCTGGTCAGCTGACTTCAGTACAGGTCGTGGGAACACCGCAATCACACTCTTCAAGTACTGGCGAGGCTGAAAACACAGGGAATGCAGCGGAAGCAGATAGCACAAGCCCAGAAGCTTCGCAACCCCCTCTCCGCCCTAAAGCCACTCGTCTTACTCTAGAATACACACCAGTGCGCCATCGCTCCGCTATCGAGCGTGTTCTATCCGCTCTTCAAGGTTTAGATCCAAAGATTGACTCGGCGCCCAAAGTTTGGACTACTTTCGCAGTTGCTAAATATTTTGACATCAAGCATAGCGAACTGGACGATTACATCATTAGATGGCTTCGTGCTTACCCTAATTCGTACTTCCTGGAGGTTCTACCTGAAGTCAGTCTGCAAATAGCTGACGGCCTTGAGAACTATGACCTTGCTCGCGATACATTCGCAATTCTAGTTGGCGAGGAAGCGCTTGATAATCTTCGTCGTGCTCGAATGCCCATCAGTAACAATAACCGAAGTGCTTACGGTCGGAAGAAAGAAGACTTACCTGAGGCCATCTTCACACGTGTCGAATACGCAAGCAAAGCTTTCCTGGAGCGAATTAACAACGAATTTGCTGACTTTGTTGGGAATGGCATGCGATGGATTGAGACCTTGCCTGAGTTCAAGAAGCTCTCGTCATACGGAAAATCAGAGGCTCAAGGCATCATCCGTGCATTGATGGTTCTCCTAAAAGACTACGTGCGTGGCGCGATCTACAAATTACTGTGTGCCAACTATGATTCCGTGCCCGCGGCCGATCTTCACCATCCTGGGGGTACCGATCTCCTGCCCAGAGTAGCCCGATCAGAAGTCTGGAATAATATGTATCCAAACGAGCGAATTCTGTCCCGTACCTTCTGGCAGGCTCTCACGTCGTTCAAAAAGTTCGATGGACGTACCAATCTTGATATCAAGGAAGGCTGGAATATGACGTGGAACAGCATCAACTTGAGTATACATGAGCAAAGCGAACTAGGACGGGGTACTTATCGCGAGATTCTGCGAAGTACTCTAGATCGTCTCACGGGTGATCTTTTCTGTTGCCTCTATGGAGCTAACAATGAGTCTAATTTACCAATCCGCAACACACCAGGAGCCCCTGTTGCTTCGTCAGATCCCCTGAATGCATCCTCTGCGTCTGCAGGCCCAATAGAGTCGTTCCCGAGCAATCAAATTTTGTCAACAGAGTCACGTGTCCAAGACTTGTACAACTCTGGCTTCATTCACATTCCGGCGCCCGGAAATGGGGACCAAGGAGCTGATTGGCGTGACACTGTTTCAGCAGCTGGCGAAGGGCAAAACGGGCTTGAGGGAAGGGAGACCCCTCCATTTTTCAGATCCATAACGCCTCCGTTACTTCCATTACAGCCGTGTCAACCAATCCTACCCGTCCGTAATAACAACGCTTCTTATTTTTCAGAATCCAATCGACGGGGCCCAGCTATCTTCTTCAATCTGGAAACTTTCTTGGTGGAAGCGCACAGGTATATTGAGGATTTTGCACGTCAAAAGTTGCAGTCTTCTGATGCATATTTGAGAGAGGAGCCGCTTGAGATCGGCATCACTAATACCTTGGTTTGCCTAGCTGAAAGCGAATGGAAATACCTTCCTCTCTGGGCTGGTGGTAACGATGACGGTAGTGGTGGAGTCTACATCGACCAACCCGATACTGCAGACCATGGCTTCTCAAGTCCTGGACCTGACATCCACAACGGTACTCCCGCTACCAGCATTAAGAGCCCAAGTGAACTCGACTTCGACAACTTCGAAATAATTAGCGACCACTCGTCTGCTACAAGCACTCTCAACACCTCCATGGTCAACAATCGTGGGTTTTCTGACCGCATGCGCCGCAATCGTGTCTACGCAGCCGACTCTGCAGATGCTTCTTCCCACCAGTCGTCCGCCTTTACTGACGACTTCACGATGGTCACGGATGACGAGGAAGAGGAGCTTGTGCGTGGTCAAATGGAGATCCAGGAACAGCTGAAAGTGGCAGAAGCCGAGGCAGCGGCAGAAGCTAGGACGGTTGAAAAAGGCAAAGATCGGATGTTGGATGAGAACTACGCTGATTTGTTCGAAGAGCAGGAAGATGATGAAGGCGACGATACTGACCGCGCTGAGGATGGGGCCTTTGAAGATGAAGATGAGGACGTGGTCATGGTCTAGACGCGAAGGATACGACGACATGAACTCCAATGCAAATACACCCGCAACTCCAAAGGCACGATAACTCAGCAAGGCATTGTACAGGAGTCAGGAATTTGTTCCCGAGATCTTTCAGCAAAGCTACGGGGTTTCTATCCTTTTGTGCTTTCTTATTCCTCGGATTTCGGCTTTTTATTTCACTTTCGAACCTCAAACCCTCCACTTTCACTTTAGACAAACGGCAAGATGATTCTGGGGAATGGACATGGGTGGCCGATTGGTGGCCTGGCACTAATGAGGTGACTGTGTGACACGTTCCACACAAGATAGCGAATGATTATGAACATCGAATACACAATCGCGACATGCTCTAGACATGCCTACATAGCTTTAGTATCATCTTAACTCTTTTCCAGTAAGATCATGAATAGAATGAAACTTTTCGTCTCAGGCAGTGCCCCGATAATTTGCTCCGTATCTGTATATTTGCGAATCGTATTCGATTCACACCAATTTCGGCGACAGGCTTAGGACATCTTCCTTAAAAGTTCCTACCGAATTGGTCGTGCGCTTCTGCTCATCCAGGTAGAGCTCACATCTCCCTCATACCCATTCCACACGCCCTTGATCTAGATGTCACCCACTGATAAGGCGCCTGATCCCATACCCTCTAATATATACACACCCTATCCTTTTCAATTAGTATCACAAGATAGATTTAACCCTATTTCCATCACCACGCTACATTCCCGCCAACGGTCTCCCATCTCTCTGAAAATCAGCCCAACCCGGCGTCCACTTCGTCTTCCCACTCAACAAATCCTGCGCCTGTCTCCTTAAAAGCTTCCTCTTCTCAGTCGGCACCAACTTCACGTCCGTTCCACCTTCCGTCGTGCTCGTAGACCTCTGAATTTCTTGTTTCTGAACCATGTCCGTCATCTTTTTATCCCATCTATAGCACCATATTAATTAGCATTTCATCTCCCCCTTGTCCAAACTACCATCATCATCATCGAATAAGAGGATAGAGAAAGGTAGCTCACGGCTCCATATCCTCTGGCGGATCCGGCCACACGAACGCCGCTTTTGGGCCGTCCATTTCAATAGTCATTTTCTTCACGCGCGGTTTCCGGGATTTCCGGTTCGTTCGAGGGTCTCTGACCATGCGGCCGTGCATGACGAAGGAGCGGACGTGTAGGACACGGATGTTGTAGGCGTTGTAGAGGTAGGATTTTAGGTCGAGTTTGTTGAGGTTGAGGGGGACGAGGAAGGAGGCGAAGTGGGGGGGTTTGAGGGGAGTGCGGAGGAAGGTTATTACGAAGTTGGGCCTGTGGGGAGGAATTGAAGAAGTCAGTAGGCGAGATGTGGGGATTGAAGGCGAGATTGAGTTGGATTAGTGAGTAATGGGAGGGCGTACAGGAAGACTTGTTTTTGACCGCGGGGGGGGACGAAGCGGTTTGGTTGGAGAGGGCGCAGGGGGAGTTGTGCTGGCTTTTTTTTAATCGCTGGGTTTATATGGGGTGTTGTAGGACCGGCAGGCTTGATAGCAGTATTGACTGTATGGAACGTAGGCAAAGCCTTTTTGGTGAGCCTCATGGTCAGTGGCGACACGAATCGAAAGCCAGAGACGACATCTGGTGTCGGGGAGCTTCATGACTTTGATATTTAGTCTTGGCGCCAAGATATCACGGCATGATCCGCGGTCTAAAAGATCTATACCGGAGTGAGTTAGTGCACCCACAAATCATTTTGGTGTGGAGTACGACCTGCAACGGTACATGAATTCTTTGTTAGATCACAATTTGCTTCATACGACAAGGCGCAGTTAAAACCAGCAGTGTCACATCTAATACAGGCCAAGCAAACATGTCTCACGAATCAGTCTGGTTCTCGCGTCCTCGCACATACGGCAAGGGCAGCCGTCAATGGTACGTGACCATCCATTCCTCCCCATTGCTTCGTTCCGTGAAGCTTACAATCATAGCCGCACCTGCACGCACAAAGCTGGTCTCATCCGCAAATACGGGATCAACATGTGCCGTCAATGTTTCCGGGAGAAGGCACACGATGTTGGGTTCCAGAAGGTACGATTTCGACATGGTTGGTCTGAGAGGGTCCGACTAACGCAATGGTGTTTACAGCATCGGTGAACATTGGAAGAGCAGTATGGGGGACGGTTGTGGGGGATACAATGGTTTTATGAGATGATTGTGACTCTGAAATAGGCGGGATTCCAGCTGGGCTTCTGCGAGTGCTTGCGTCTACATTGCGTGGGAATCATGGTTCTAGGGAATGCGTTAGAGCAAATGGAGACGCTATTCGATCATTCCTTACACAAAAGTTCGACAATAGTTTGTTTACCATGACGCCCAGTCATAGGTCACCTTCTGGCTCCTCTAGGTGGCACGCTCATGATCTGTCGTGTTGTGCCAAGTACCCATTTCCGTACTTGTAGGTCGTGCCCTACGTTTGTGACAATTTCTGGGTTGTTACGTTCAATCCTGCAACGGTCTTCAAGTGCCGTCGATTCAAGTTTCGGTATTGTTGCTGGAGCCCTATATTCAGATCGAAGGGTCAGTATGGCTGCTACAGTTGGTTCCCCTAGCCTTGAAATTATCTAAATGAAGTCCGATCTAATGTATTCACACTGCTTCAGGAACCGGACACGATATATGCCAATGTCTAAGCCCTAGAGTCTTTTGTTGGTTGAGGACTGAAACCCTTAGCCCGTCTGGGCGAGTGTCACAAAGAGCATTCCAATAGTACTCTGCCAGATCTCTCTTCAGAAGGCTCCTACATCCGGCTGCTTATTCTTTTCAAGTGGCCTATCAAATCCATCCAAGCACCCCACCACCACGACCCTCGTCATCACTACTGCTATGCACGTCAATACCATTCTCATCTCCCTTGTTCTTGTCCACGTCCGAGTCACGCCCCAACTCCCACCATCCTCGCCATCGTTGCCATATTCACTGTTTTCACTGGTCTCACTCTTTTCAATATTCTGGTTGAACTCACTAATCTCGCTCTCCATACCATTCCCCTCCGCGGCCACCTCTACCCGGCTATCACTACTACCCTCACTCTCTCTATCATATTGATCTATCCAACCCTCAGAGCTGTTCTTCTCTCGCATTTTTTATAACATATGTAGCAAATCTCCGGCACTTTTGACACAAGACATAACCACCACGAACATGCGCCTCACCCCTCTTCTCCTCCTTCCCCTCCCCTTGACCACGCCCTCCCTTCCAACATCCACTATCGCTAAACCTCCTCCTCCACTAACACCGCTCCCGCCGCCCTAGCCCCCGCCCCCTCTACCTTATCCTCCTTCTCAATCTTCTCCTCTAAATAATTTGAAGGAGGTATCCCGACGTCTGGCCCAACGGGTGGTTGCAGCCATATCGATATAGATGCTGGTTTTGCTATAGCTAGCACTTATATAATGAAGGTTCTAATAGACTAGAGGCTGTTTGAACCAAAAAGATCATTTCTGACCCTCTTCACCAAGACAGAATGATCTCCACCTTGAAGTTTGGGACCTTTTGCGTCGATTTTGAACCAGAATCTCAGCAGTTTCTTCGATTTCTGCCTGTATAGATGGTTGCCGCAAGTAAAGAGTCGTGGCCGCTTCTATTTGCTCCAAAGTGATGTTGCGATTCTTTTTGGTTTCCCAGTCGTCCATCTTGATATTGCCGAGGCCCTCTTGAACATTGAACCTCTTGTAAGTGAAAGATTTGGACGCATAGAATTGCGTTACCTCGTGTGTGCGCTCTGAACTAAGAGTTTCATTCACGAAACGCTGCACCAAACGCTGCACTGAACGGATATATGTGGGACCAATGTTTGTGGAGGCTGGAAGTGGTAGACTCCCTGTACCAATGCTAAGCACGAGTCCGATTGCTTCCTTCGCTTCACCACTTAAAGACAAAAATTCCTTCACAATTTCCATAGTAGGATTGCTTGATCCCATGCCACCGTCAAGGAAAGTGTTTTCACCTATCCTCATTTTAGGGAAATATCTTCTCGGCCTATCAGCGGATACAGGCGGATGCTAGAAGGCATGCTTACAATGGCGCAGCAGAAGTTGCACGCGCAGCCTGCCAAATGGTTACATTGGCTGCGGGGCCTGGATTCCTCACTGATCCAGCGGATTGTTCACTACCTATTGAAAGATCGCAATGATGGTCATATGAGCGGAATAGGTAAGGTGCCCCAAAGTCTCCACTTTGCTGATATGCCATTACTATTCTAATTTGATCATCAGAATTGTCTTGTCGATCGAATAAGTTACTTACGTCCTGCACATCTGGGGATCAGAAGCATATGCTACCTCGCTTACCACCTGCTGTCCGCTGTTGGCCGGTGGATATTTTCTCTTGATGAGATCCTTTATTGCATTTTCCAAATCTTTATGGTTGTACTTCGGTGTTATGTACCGTGTGATAGCCAACGCGTGCATCCAATGGCTGTTACCAAAGATTTTCGTACTTAGACTCACTATTTCTCTGAAGCAGTCCGTGACTGACATCCGCAGTCGCCCAAGCATTATTGCAACAAGGCTAAGCAAGTGTTAGTGTTGTTCTAAATGCAACAAATGTGTGTTAATCAAGTACCCTCCACTGCTGGTTCCTGCAATATAGTCAAAATAGTGACACGGTAGATATTTTGATAGGTCTTCCTCCATAGGCTGCTTGGAGTCGTCGGGATTTGCAAGAGGACTGTAGCTTGACGTAGCCTTACTATCTATAGCAAGCTCTTGCACCATTACTGCCAAAAAGATTTCTTTCAAAATTAAAACACTTGAGATTACTCGAACGCCTCCTCCATCTGTGAATATGTCAAGGTCAGATTTGGCAAGGAAATATATGTACTTTACTGACCGAAAGTCAACGCGTAGCCTTTGGCCCAAGCATCGGGGCTCTCTTTGACCGGGTTCTTCGATTCAAGCTCTTCTCTGGCATTCTTCGGAAAAGTGTGGTCCTGAAACGAGTCTCCAGTCCGCTGAATTTCTTTTCGCATATCGTCATAAGGGCCCTCATTCTTTTGTAGACCTTGTTCCATTCGGAGAGAATTGCTTAGACCCACAAGGTCTTGGACAAGCCCGTAAACCACGTCTATCGACGCTCGAAGCTCTTGGAAAAGTTCATCGAATGTTTTTCTCTGCCTTTTCAAGAACGAGTTATCAGCTACTGATTCCTTTTGGTGGGAAATGTAATCAAATAACCACATGCATTGTCTTTCCCGAGTCACTCGAGAATTCCATCCAAACTCTTCCTATGGTTGAGAATTGATGTTGAAAAGATTCAAGGATGCGTTGAACAACTTCTGGAAGTACACTGTCTTTGAGCTTGAGGATATCATCGAATGTAAATTGTCTATGGGCATTAGCGCCCACTTCGGAGCCCCAGATCTGGAGCCTAAAGTGGATGTCATCGATGCGTCTGATAATGGTATTGAGCTCAGAAGCAGCTTCTTTGGGCAAGTTCTTTGCTACCTCGGTGGCATTGCTGATACATTGTTCGAACATAGCGTCTAGCGAAAGCCTAGCTTCGTCTCTTCTTCGATATTTGTCCTTTTCTTCTTGACGTCTCCTAGCTTCATCTCTTCTTCGAGATCTCTCTTCTTCCTCTTGACATCTCCTAGCTTCAATTCTCCTTCGAGACCTCTCTTGTTCGTCTTGACGTCTCCTAGCTTCTCTCCTTCGGTATCTCTTTTCTTCCTCCTGTTGTTGGCGTCTTCTTGCTCTCCCTACCGACTCAATCGACCTTCTTTCTCCAAATTCAGGACGTCTATTGCGACGCTCGTCTTCTGCTAGACGGACAGCTCGGTCACGAGCTTCCTGCTCTAGTCTAGCAAGTCTAGCGAGTCTATCCGCATGAGCCTGGCGTTCTCTCTCTCGCGTGGCTCTCTTCTCTTCCTCATACCTGCTCCTTGGCGAAATGCTGCGAGTCCTTCGTTGATGGCGACGCGATGCTGTTGGTGGAGAGGGTGACTCCTCTTCACTGCTTGATTGGTGGACCACTGTTCGTCTTCTCCTACGCCTTGGCTCGCGTTCCATTTCTCGTTCCTGTGGGGTAGGCCTCCGTCCACGAGGGTAATACTCTTGACTACGAGAACGAGGTTCCTGAGGAGGCTCAATTGGAACAATGGTTGGCGAAGTTGGCATAGGTGGTGGCGCTTGTGGACTTCTTCTGTCACCCTCCTCGTCCCTTAAGGTTTTTGGCATGGGTTCCACGATGGAATTCGCCATCATTTGCTTAAATGTTCCTAACGAGATACCTTGGATCGCTTGTAGGCAAGTTGCTACACAATATTTTGGTAGTGGCTGAAGCTGATTGAGTAATCTAATGTAAAGATTGTGTTTTGGGTGATAATTACACTCACTAGCCCTACCGTACACGCTAAACCTGATAAGGCTGTAGGTCCAGCCCTACCTTGGGGTGGGATTCCTGCGCAAGCCGGCTTCAAAGCTACCATCTAGTCCACCTCATCAACCAATCGGTGGCAACTAGGCCATTCCAAGATAAGGATTCACCACCAGGAGGCAGATTTCCCGATTTCGGCCTAGATCGCCCCCTTAGTCTGGGCTTACCACATAGGGGGCCGTTAGGGTCCGCGCAGCTAAGGTAGGCCTGAGCTTCTGAGGCTAGTTCCAACAAGATAGAGTCTACATTGTGGTCGAGCACACTTTAAAGGTTCCGTATACTAAGCAGCAGGTAAGTACTCAGCCCTTGTCAGCTAGGGTTAGTGAGCTTCGCATTTGTGCTAAGTGGCCAAGCTAACTTTTAGCCTTGTTTGGAACGCAGAATGAGCTCGCGGCCGGATACTCCTGTCAAACCAGAAAGAACTCTTTATAGCAAAGTCGTCTTGCAAAGTTATTAGTCTGGAAGTTAGCAATCAGGAGCACCAATGTTTCCAGAACCTCTGACGAGCACGGGTTTTGTTTTGAGCGTGATTGGCTTTGCCAATCTTGCGCGCCAAGGGGCTCAGGCGCTTTATGAGGATACAAGGGCCTACAATAGTGCTTCCAGAAAACTCTCGAAAACACGCAACTGGTCAAGTATACTAAAGCGGAGCATAGATCTGTGGAAAATGATGTGGGGCTTCCAAGAGGAAGTGCATGCACAATATCCAATTGCTCTATGGGGCGACGGCTGGCCAGATATTCTGAGCACGATTGAATTAATAGAAGATATCTCAGAAAAAATGAAACAGACACTGACACCCCTGACTCGCGAGTACGAGGCTCAAAAGTCTTCGCAGACTCCATCGGTGACAAACAACCCTCAAACGCTTCGAGCCGAAGCTGAGCAAAGGATATTACAGCGAGACGAGGATCAAGAGCTGATGAACTCCCAATTTTCGTGGGATGCAAAAATAAAGTTCATCCTCTCGAAATCGATGGAATTAGACAATTATATCGAAGAACTTAAAGACCTCATTGATGGGCCACTCGGGCTTTATAAATCTTCGGAACGCGAATTTCGTGCCCGACACCAATTGAGCACAAGCATTACTGACGAGGAAAGGCAAGATATTGGTATAATAGGAATGCTCTTGGACCAAGCACGGGAGTCCAGGCAGACTTCTTGTGCTCTCTACAAAACATGTTTTCCATATGAACAAGGTACAATAGGATTGGAGATGAGTCTCCTGGGGTGGAGGGATGAGCGAAGTAATCCACGGCCATTCAGAGCAGGCTTGCCAGAGTATCTGAGCTACTACCTAATCATACCGCGGACCACCTTATCTTCGCTAGGCCTGACGAGCGACATTCCTAAAGAACTTCAATTTGCTTCAGGGCGCAGTATCCCCTTGCAGCTTGAAGTAATAGCTGAACCTACCAGCATATTATCGGGCAAATATAAAGAAACTTTGGTAGATGCTTGTGCCGATCTTGACCAGAAGAGAACTTGTTATCTTCGATATACGACGCCTGGAGCCAGTGCGTTAATAAAGCCAGTAACCTTCAAGATCAGGAGATCATCTGACAAATTACTGGATTCAAGTTGGAAAGAGTCAAAGCTATCAGATCTCTTGACGGTAGTTGACTATCCATTGAATCATCCATTGAATCTTAAACACACATGTATCTCCTTGAAAGAGCGATTACAGGTTGCATATAGAATAGCCGAGTGCGCTCTTCTGCTCCTTGGAACGCCGTGGCTTTCGAACTTCGAGAGCTCTTGCATAACGGGAGCTTTTGCAGAGGGCAAAGAAATGCGTTATCGCGTTGCTGTCATCCCATCAAGAGGAGGATGGCAAGATTCTATAGACGCACAAATCCTCCGTGTAGGAGAAATCCTGCATGAAATTGCCCTAGGAGCAGAGCGAGAACCTTTCCAAGAGACGCACCTTGCGCAGGTCACCCAGATTCTCGGCGAAACCTATGGAGATGCTCTTAGATTCTGCTTCAATCCAGCCTCCACACTTCGCGCTCGGTCTTCATTACGCACCCCAGATCAAAGTCGAGTCATTCGTGATAACCCCTTGTCTGATTTCTATATAGAAGTCTTTGAACCGTAAATTGCCCCTTTTCAAGACATACATACTGGATGGCTTACATTGAACCAGACTCGCGAAGTTGTATGGGCAAAGAGTCTCCCATATAAAATCCGATCTAACCAGCTCGACTCTGTCCTTCCTACCAACCGCTTATTCGATTGAGAATCCTACGGATCTTAATTGGGACCCTGTTCCATATGTTCGCCTATCTCGTGAACGATCTGCAACATTGTTAGGTGCTGTACGGGATATATATAGGGCAAGCAAGAAAGCTTTGAGTACTCGTAGTTTGTCGATAATAAGTGGCAAACATAGAAAAGAGGTGGTCGTCTTTTTTATGTCCGACCAAAAATTTAAATTAATGAGTGAAGAAGAGGTGCCAGGTATTTCAGTTGCCTGAAATTGAGCGCATTCATATTGAGCTGATACACTTTAGATTATGCGGAGCCAGTGGATATCCCGCCAAAGGAATTGGTGCTTGATATTTTCTCTCCAAGTAAGGGTCTTTTGCGCGGTAAACCCCTTGGAAAGCTACGGTTTGAGGATCTGGGTCCAGGGGCTGTACTACGACGAAGTCTAGGGAAGATTAATGAGCTTTATGTTGCCAACGATCTTGATCAGTATTTTGGAAATGGAGGGTTTACCGGGTGAGAGCGATTTGTTGATTGTACGAAGTGCGAGACTTTGAGAATCCGTTCCGGGTGGCGAAAGAGAGCAGAGAACCATTAAGAGGGAGTAAAAGGAACCTAAAAAAGGAGTATAAGGGAGGCGAAAGCGAGCAGTAATCCGGAATAGGCTTTGGCAAGAGGGCAAAGCGGCGGCCCTTTAGTCAAGCGATATATATATTGTTGTATTGAGTTTGGGAATATAATATATACACGTATAGGTTTGCTCTCTGTTTCCCCCTGAATCGCTCGGGTAATCCAATAATGTTTGCATAAATGCAGAAACGCAATGGAACTCAGAACATGAACATGCTCATACGCCCTGTGCACCACCAATGGAACGAAACAGGGAGAGAATGTACGTGTGTGTCTCTGTAAGAAATACTTCCATTCACCATCTGGCTCCGCAGCCTCTAGCACCTTTCCTCGACAGCCATCTCCGGCCTATCACTTTTGCCTGTTGCAGCGGAGACGTTCGGATCTTGTCGATAAGGCTCAAGACAAACTCTCCTATCAGAGTCAGGTGTGTCTGAGAGCCTTCTTGCTTGATGCTGCTGATACTGTTATCGAGACTATATCTGCCAGTCTACAGCTCTCTAGGCTCAGGTGTAGTCCCTAAGCATCCACGCTACCCATGATACCTTACGGCGGCTCCACACCATCTTCATATTTAGGCTTCATCTCGAAGTCCGCACAGATATGGAAAGCAGGACCTTGATCACTTGTGACGCGCACGTCGACGGTATAATTGGCCTGAAGAAATGAGATTCCATTTTCTTCCCATCTTTAAAAATGGCGCATGGCGACTTACCTCAGGAACCCACCCACCGAGAAGCAGGGCTGTTGAAGACAGAGTCGCTTTTCCTTCCTTCGGTGGACATTGCGAGATATCATTCTGCACCACATCCATCCATTTACAGAAGTCGTCTTCGCCCGGCATTTGACCGATTCGGCCATCGTTGAAGTGAGTAGTTATCATGAAGGATATATGCGGGTTTGTGAGATTGGACATAAAAGTGCCCCACAACTTGACGCCGCAATAGGATTCGCTTTAAGTTTATTGGTTAGCTTTTGACAACGGCCTATTGAATGTAAGAGCAGAGTCGAAAGATGGCCTTACATTACGCAAGGGTTAGGATACATATCTGCAGACTCTATCTTGAAGGTGTCGTTTGTCGGATTGCTGCAATATCTGATCGGCGAGTCGCCGGGGATAAGGCTTCCATTACGGGTTTCATAAGTAGTGATGGGGATTTGGTCATTCGTACTGGCTGAAGTGACCGCTGTTGCGAGGAGGAAAGTGAGAAGCATTCGATGCATGGCTTCTGGAGTGGACATATTTTTGATAGCTATGGAGAAGTCCTTTGCAGTCGCATTTAGGTAGGGCCAGCGGAATAGCATGAGAGTGATAGAGCTATGATCCTTTGGATATCGAGATTCGAGCTGTTCACACCACATGAAACCAATTGTGTCATAGAACTGTAGCTTACCCGTCCCCTAGGGGGCGTGGGGAATTTATAGGGAAATACGTGCCCCCTAGACCGCCGATAGCCATGATATCTATTCCCCTTATCTATTTAGTACTACTGTACCGCATGCGATGAAACCATGTTGCTTTAAAAGGGTCCGAAGTACCTAACCTTAACTATATGACCTTTGGGCGGCTGGGGCCACCAAAAATATTAAAGCGAGGACACCAATCGGGTCCATGATATACACACCACCCACGCTATTCAACCTACATCCTTTATCACAATGCCGTACACCTGCATGAGTTAATTGCAGGAACCTTAGGGGCAAAAGGACAGACTTCGGTGGTACTTCGAAAACAGCATTCGGCTCCTCTGGGTCACTTCAAAAGTGCTCCCCACCTCCTTGAGACCTTTCCTCCAAACAGGCCCCCGTCCTACAGAATAACACCCGGACAAGATCTATCAAACTTACACTGTATGCTTCTGCTGCCTTTTTGGGCTAGTAAGAAGGTATGGTACTCGTTGAACCGCGATGTAGAACTAGTCGTGCATCATTGTATGTGCTTCATATTTGAGAGCATTCTGATTTCTCGCAATGCACCACACTCAAAGCTCAATGTGTTACACTCCCTGGCCAATCGCATCTTGCTTATCTTGGGTCTCTCATTCAATCAATGTTGTGGGAGACCCTGAAGATTTCAAACGAATAGACGCTTCGAATTCATGAATAGCTTAAAATTCTACGAGTAGGGAAGCTCCTAGCAAATGGATGGCCCCGATGCACAGTTTCGTTATTGTTATCAATCTCTAGTTCTGCACGTAAGGTATGGGAATCATGCAGGGTCCAATGTTGCGTTTTACGTGCCGGACCCTTCCTACAGAATACGAGCAGGTGTAGCCTCGCTCAGCACAGATTTTTCCAATGCTTCGGAATCCTTTAGCACCAGCATTGTTATTTCAATTTTCACGAACCTTGATCGCAATCTCTTCTGGCTCTTTTGCCGCTCTAGGTCAACCTAGCAATGCCTCACCACACGCAAATAGTTAGTGCTACCCCAGTATTCCGGTCCGTAACTCACACAGCCATAATATGTTGGATACCCGGAATGTTCAAACTCTTCACCTTTAATCTTTGGCTGTTATTTCGGACATACATATTCCTCAGGCCTCTTTCCTATCCGTCTCTTGCTCGGACAGGACCTTCACAACCAGACTTCCGCTGTGATTCCGACATCTGTAACCGCCACCTATTCAGAAATTTTCCGCGAGGAACTTTCCGTCAATATGCTCCTCCAGAGCCTATTCACTGTTGTATGCCTATTGCCTCTATATGTGCAAGCCGCCGATCGCGCCATCAAAGAGTGGACGGCCATGGGAGATTCCTACGCCTCCGGTGTGGGAGCTGGAGAGCAGCCGGCAGATGACACTAATAGATGCTTCCGCTTCCCAAATGCTTATCCAGCCGTCATGCAGTCCGGCCCTGGATCACTGCAACCCAACCCTCTCAAATGGAACAATGTCGCCTGCAGTGGAAATACCGCCTCTCAGATCCTTGATAAAGAGTTTCTCGACAAGCCAGAAAATGACGGTAATAATGGTATTCGCCCAGCGTGGGGCGACAAGCCTGAATTTGTGACTCTCACTATGGGTGGCAACGATATTGGCATCCTAAATCTGATCACCACGTGTATTCTTTCGTTCAAATTGTGGGGACTGAACTGCGAGCAAGTTATTCAAGAAGGCATGAAAATCGCCCAATCAGATGAGCTAAAGGCGAACTTCACCGCCGTAATTGAAAAAGCCTATACAAAAGGTCGATCTACACCTGTGGGTGTGCAGTTCCAAGTCTTCGTGACGGGTACGTGTTCCTGAACTCCATCCGTTCTGAACCTTTCATCCTCCGAGCCTTCGCTCCTAAGGGGCAAGATTTGAACTCGCGTTCCTCGTGAGGCCTCAACCGACGAGAGGAAATTTTGAATCCCAAGGGGACATATACCACGAAATGTTTGACTAATGTTCCGCAGGATATGCCCAGTTCTTCAACCAAACCTCCACGCAATGCAACAAAGTCACTTTCAAACCATCCTGGAATCCACTATCAGCACAATACCTGACAATAGAACGCCGCACTGCAATGAACACCCTCGCTCTCGCCCTCAATGCCGCCATCAAATCCGCCGTCGACGACATCGAACCTCTCTACAACGTCCGCTACGTAGACTATGACTCCCAGTTCGCAGGCCACCGCTTCTGCGACGTTGACGAACCCGACCCAAACAATCCAGACACCTGGTTCTTCAACTGGAAGACCAGCGAAGATCCAACCACTCAAGCAGCCTTCCAGAGCCTGCCCGCTTACAAGAGCAGCATAGCCAACGAGACTACCGGCCTATTCCAGACCGACGACGATTTCATCAATGCCCTTGGTGACGCGCTAGGCGACGACGCAGATGCCCTCAGTCTCCTCTCAGATAGTGTGAGGATCTTCCATCCTACCTCACTGGGTCATCAGACGATCAGAACTGTGGTGGAGGCGGCGTTGAAAGCGGCTGGCGTCCCGGAGCCCGAGGCTATCAGTTCTACTAGTACCCCAGCGTCGAGCAAGACCGCGACATCGGCCAAGGCTTCGGCTACGTGTAATTGTAACGAGGATAGCTGCTCCCCTGATTCTCCGGCCTGTTGTGCCAATGGGACCTGCTAGACTTAGTTCTCCGTCCGCTTAGCGTCTGGTTGAAGTTATCCGACTCTATCCTGATTTGTTGCTCTTGCATGTAGGTCGTATGGATGACGAATGATGATGGTATCTGCCAATGTTGTTCCTGGGTTGGGCGTTGGGCGTTATTTTGTGTATTAGATAGAATCATTCCAACCACTTGCATACGATCTGTCTCGCGAATGGCTGAAGTTTCTCAGGGTTGAAGATGGGGGAGTCGTAGGTGTGGGGTATCAATAAGTATCTAGGGGCAGCGATGATAGGGCAATGTCATCATTGTTTGAATTGATATTCGGACGTCAGATCGTGGGCTTTACACTGCCTCGAATGTTGATCCTGTCAAATGAAGCGACGTCTTCAGTATGTGTGCATATAGTGGCGCGGATACAAGCCTGATAGAGTATCATCGTACATGCCAATGTCTACAGATGAAGCGCCAGCCTTTCTCAAGGGTATTGTCAACATTTGCCAGCTTTCATGCTCGCTTTTGAGATCATCCCACATTGTCCGGAGTGTATGTGAGCGTGGACATGGACTGTAGCTCAAGCACATCTTGCCTAAGGCTGCCAGATACACGTTAAAATTCCAGCAGCGCCCAAGTATTATCATCCACAGTCGTGAAAATCATGCTATGACTCAGTAGCTCGTCCCCCGCTTTCAGCACCTCATTCACATTCATTGAAGCCAACGCCGCAATATTCTGCACGTGCAAACCCTCATTATTTTGCGGACTCTCTTTAAGTACCTGGTACACTCTCTTTGCATTCATGCTAACATTCGGTATCCTGAGGCCATTCATCGATGTATCACCTCCACCGCCGCCGTATCCGACTTCTTGATTCCCGTTCGCGGTGCCGTTTTCCTGCTTTATAGTGTCGAGGGAGCCTTTAGTGAAGTATAGGTGCACGTAAGTGGCTTCTAGAAGATGGTATGTGATGTCCATTTTGTCTGTTATTGGCCTTATGACGTGTACACCAACGTGCCGCTTGTTGTTGAAAGCTTTTAGCCGGCCCCAGACACGAGCCCATTCGTTTTCTATGAGTTTTGGTTTTGAGACAGAGCCATCTGAGGTTGTATCCATGGATGTTCCCGCATCTGCGTCAATCCATTGTTTGGCTTCAACTGTTCCTGTGCCGTCATCGAGCTTGTAGGTTATGTTTGTGGTCTGAGTGGAGATGTTGCGGATTTGGCCTACGAAAGTGATCTGTCCAAGAATGGGTCAGCAGGTATAATCGCAAGGGAGGTAAACAGCTGGTGCATACCTGTGTTATCTCGATATCATCAATCTTGAACTCTGCGTCCGGATGTGGTTGCTGGGCATCGAGAATCTGCTTGATCGTTACAGGTCTCAGCGTGTCTTTGCCGTATGTGCCCTACAAACGCCAGTAAGACTTTGGGAGCATCCACATCGCAATTTGAAGTAAAGACCTTCCCCGCTCCTCCTTGGCTACCTCCTTGTGATCCCCCCATGAAACCTCCACCGCCTGCCCCGCCTTGAGCGCCATATGAAGTAGTTGAATACCCTCCACCATAATCTGGACCATGTTAGCCGCCGACAACTAAGAATTTGAAGACGACTTACCCATTTCGAAGAGATCAAAGCAGTCTGCTTACAAGGAAGTGCGTAATGATGTCTGCGATTTCTCGGGGATTTTGGGATAGTATTGAGTCCAGTAATGCCTCCTGCTGTTTGTATGCACCTAGCGGTACTAGCACAGTGGGATCCCTGTTTACAGAACGCGTCAGGCTGCAGACGTGTAGAGTGGTTGAAAAGCGCGCCATCGGGCCGAAGTTTAGCCATTGCCCGAAGCCCATAGGGCTCTCATCGCCTGTTCCCCTTCTTCATTCCTTTACTTCTCCTACCACCTCTGTATGAAGGCATTCTTTTACATATAGACTCTGCCATAGATTTACAATGCGTTCTCGAAGATGCGAAACGTATTTTGAGAATCCCACGGTGACCGCCTCGGCTTCGAAGAATTGACGTTGGGTTGCGAGTCCCCCGCCGCATACGATCTGTCGCGTTCAACCCTTCCTGGATTATCCCCGTGTATTTCGACGCCCCTCCTTTCAACTCTTTCAGCTACCGAAGATGGATTCTGGCGTAAGCCTGGCTGGACCTTTCCAACGCCCACCACTGGACTCACATACTGCCGCTGCATATGGAGCAACGGATTATTGTCAAAATAATCTCCGAAAGATACTAGAACGTTAAAGAATGTATGATATTGACTACAAGGTAGATGTTTCCAAGTCGGTAACCCATATATGGGTGGAACTCCAACTACCTGAAAACGTGATTTGATCGAATCGCTAAATTTTGGCCACCGGAATCTCCTGCATCTGCTGAATCGCCTCTTGACTAGGCTCGAGAGTAGAATGTAGAGGAATAATAATCTCGAGGTATTCGCATGCAAAGATCTGTCTAAAGGTACAATTTTTGTAACACCCTTGTCAAGACCCTTTCATGCACGTTCAATTCTAGGGTTCCAGGATATTCTCCCTTTGCATGACTCCTCGGAGATCACAAAACGTGTTCAAGATTCCACCGTCACCCTAGAAGTAATGTGAGCAGCAGATATAGAGTGAAGAGCTAGTGCACAAAGGGACTAAATGAGAGTCCGGGCCATTCTCCTACTATCGCCTCTTCCACTCCAACACCGCCTTTTCCGGATGCAGCATCTGCAAAAGCAGCCTCATTCCCGTATCCATCCTGATCTGCTCCAAGAGTCTCGCCCTTGCCATCTCATCGTCCTCTCCCTTCAAAGGCACCGGTCTCACTTTAAAGTCGCGAAATAGACCTACCAGCACGCCGACGAATTCGACCTGCGCGAATTTGCGCCCAGGACAGCTGCGCGCGCCGCCGGACCAGCCGACGAATGGACTGTTGCGAGTGGGTGGCTCCTTTAAGTGCTCCGCTGGATGTGATGATGATATGTGAGAGTCGTTGGTCCTAGGGGTTTGTGGATCCGTGGTGATCCATCGCAAAGGCTCGAACTCGAGTGAATCGTTGCCCCAATAGCGGGGATGCGTGTGCAGTGCGGAATAGTTGGGTATGATCGTTGTATTCTTTGGGATAACCACCGTCTCGGCACCAAATTTCAGGGGTTGCGGACTCGAGCCGGTGGACTTGGCAATTGCAACGGCGGTGTAGAGACGTACTGTTTCGAACTGGCGAGATTTTGTTAAATTGCTTCTGTGTCTGATGGAGGAGATTCACTTACTACAACTGCTAAGCAGCGCGGGAGACGCGGAAACACAGCCTCATAAGATGACTCCTTGGATTCAACACCAGCGAGAACAGCGTTGATCTCCTCCGCTATCCAGTCTTGGACGTCGGGCCGAGTTGCCAATAGACAAATGCCTATTGCGAGGGAGTTGGCGGTTGCATCGTGTCCCGCAAAGTTGAATACAAAAACGTTGCCGTATACTTCTTCTTCTGTTAGACCTTCTTGATGCGATCCCGTGGTGCTTCCTTTCTGGTCGACGATGGCCTGCGAAGCACGGACGAGGGAGGTCATCAGATTATTTTCCAGCTTATCGTTGCGCATCATGGCCCGCTTTTCGCCCTCATAGGCCTTGGTCATATGCTCTTGAAACACGAGCGTAGCTTGATAGAGCTCTCGAAAACTTTTCGGCAGCCATGGTTTACTCAGATTCTTCCGCCCGAGCACGACCAACGGTATACAACGATCAAGGATTATCCTCAGAGCTTCTCCATAACTTGAAGAGTCCTCTTTGGTGGATGAAGTGTCTTCGTCAGCTCCTCGAAACGGGTAAGATTTCCCAAAGACGGCGCCCGACATGACATGAAGCGATACAGTTCGAGTATCTTTAGCCACGCTATTTATTGAGGGTTTCAGAGACCAGTAATGGATCAAATCAGTAGATTGAAGTATGCTCTCTGCCCAAACACGTTGATTGACGTGTTCATTGAAAGATGAAGCTGTGATTCTTCGATGTCTTTGCCACTGAGCTCCGTCCGTCTATTGAATGAGCAATCAATTTACAGAAAGCGAGACTATTACTTACTGTGCCGACATTAGGTCCAAAGATATTGAGCATTTCTATTACTCCATCATGAATACCCCGAGCTTAATATGTGCGAGGAGCATACCTGTTGTTTCTGGTGGCCGACAAAAGTCTGCCCTCCGTTGGAAGATCTCTGAAACAGCCTCTGCATCACATATCTGGAGGTAGTTCTTCCCAGGCGTCACAAAGAGGATTGCATCCCCAAGCTGCTGATGGGCTCTGTAGCGGTCCCAAATCTCCCATCCTCGCCAATTGAACCTGGTGAAGGTGGTCTCCGAGCAGAAAGGTATGCGACGAACCAATTGCACTATCTTCTTGTCGATGATCAACCATAACGGGTTTCCAGAATCAAATGGTAGAACGATAAAAGGGAGGCCAGTTTTGCGGGCTGCATTGTAGTTTACTAGAAGCCCGTACGAAAAATAGAGTACAGTGCCTAGCGAAAGAGTGAGTGGTACAAGCACGAAGAGCGGGTAAGACATTAAGACTTTTGTTGATGAGAGCGAGGGCGAGGGAAAGATCAGAGGGTAGTACGGAGACAAGTGAAGGAGCTGTACAGAGAGGAATGGGGTTGGGTAGGATAAAGTACGAGGAGGGAGCGCCCCAACAACTACCCCTAATACTTACCTAAGCGTACATAAATTACTTCACGCTTTCTTGGCATTCGGTTTCGTACGCGATTCGTGGGGATCCTGATCCCAATTTGAACCCCACTATCGTCTACCCCGATTTCCAAGCTGAAGGAAGGCTTATTTCCTGGCATTGTTCTGTATATACAAATTCTTGCTATTTTAGATATCTCACACTCCAACATGCCTACCCACGTTACTGATACGGCTACGAAGTCCATCGTTGTTGCTCTCCACTAAAAACCTAGGAAATTATCTTACAGCTCGTGGCTGAATTGATACAAGGTAGACGCTGAAAAGGAAGTGTCCATGTTTTGCGCCTCCTCCTGCATAAGCTGATTCCATAACTTACCCCATCGTCGAACCCTGGCCGTACTCCAATACCCCCCGGAAAGTCAAGAGTGTTGAACGAGTGGGCGTTGATACTGAATTCTCTTATAGTTTAGAGAGATTACTTTCCTGACTACACGACGGACCTCGTCATCTCATCTAGATCGTGCGCACCTTGATTGTGACGGTCGATGATCGACTGAGCATCGCTTGTAGTCTCACTCTGCTGCCGGTATCCTGAGTTGGAGTGCTCCGGCTTTGATGCCAGCGTATCCAGAATGTCCGTCAACTTGTTTCGTCGTCCGCTTCCACGGAGAAACAAGTTTGAGGACGACGGCCCGGTAGGCTTTTCAGCTTTATAACGGCTGTTATTCTCGCGCGAGAATAGGTTGCGGAAAGTAGCAAGGCATGCCACGATGATAGCTGAAGTCAGAGGAGTTAGCCCCAAGAGTGACTTCGGCTTGGGGGTTACGTACCAATGGAAGCCTCTATCGCGGTCCACATGTACAGCCAAGAACTGTCAGGCTGATGTGTGTTGCTTGAACCGACAAGAGCTACTCGGACAATTGCGAATACCATGGTGATGATGACGAGAGAGAAAATACCGCTCAGCGCGGCTTTCCTGCGCCATTTCATCTGCACGCCTTTGAGCATACTGAATGGTATGGCCATGACTGCCAGAAATTAGCATCATACATAGAGTGACTGACTCATCAACCTACTCAAACAGTCCGTGATCACATCCCAAGCACAGTTTAACTTCAACGTGATTTGCTGAAACGATGTTGCTGCAGGAGTTTTACAGTTGAGAGCAAGATACTCAAACGAAGAGACGAGACAATGATATTGTATGGTCCCGATGCAAGCGAAATATGTTGCGAGAGTAATTCCAAATATAGGCCACCAAATGAGCTTCTGCCCTTGTACGTTCGTGCCGAGGCGCCTGAAGAACAAAAGGAATGAGATCTTAACCGACCAGAGCGCTGAATAGAATAGAATAATGACAGCACACGTGGCTTTGAAATATTTCTCGGCGATGTGTGCAAAGTCCTCTCCCGGCATTTCTAGGCCAGCCGACACTGTCATGATATAGTACATATGCGGGGCGAAGATCTGCCATGTGATGGCACTGGCGAGAACCATGGAAAGGGCCAAAAGAACGAAATAGTCGTCAATGAGTAGCGTCTTGAAGGTTCGAATCCGAGCCAGGAATCGAAGGCAGCAGCAGACGATGGCAAGTCCACAGCCGGCCCATATCAAGCCCTATACTTTTATTAGAGTGTATTCGGATGATCTTGTTGTAAGAACTGACCAGAAATACGGGCTGTTGCACTTTCATGACATGGAAACCGGGAGGAGTTGGTGGAGCGCTCATGGTGTAAGTAGTATATCAACGAAGTGCGCTTTAGCAGTCAAGACCAATGTTGAGTTCCAACTATCAAGTCCCAAACATTGAGTGTCTGAATAATGAGAGTGCTGAGATAGAAGGAAAAGAGCAATCCGGAGGAGCAAAAGAAGTCTTACATTGGTAAATCACCTTGATCGTCGCGAAAATTGGGCCATTCCGTCTCTTCAGACCGGTCAAGAACCCTACCCATACTTGGTTGCTGTTGGCATACCATTTCTGGTAGTCTCTGACAAACCTCGCTGGTGCATGCACAGTGCCTCAAAAAGGCGTTCAATTGCATCACAACCCATCCTTCGTGTGCCGTAGGATTCGTGGCGTAGGATTTCTTTTATGCACGTCAGCCCATTGAATCCTTTTGAATTGCATGATAACCGAAGGATTGTTGGAGGATGCGAAGCCAAAGCACAAGTGCTGACATTGCTGCTTACTTTGCATAGTCCTAACAACGTGGTTTTCTTTAGTAAGCGGAGTCATTGGATCAACGCTTATACTACGCGCTATGCAAACTTGACGTCGACAATGCGACGCCTAACATCTGGCGCCGACACTACCTAGTTAAGCTAAATGATCGGTAAGCGAGGTGTGGCGGCGCGACTGGAGCTAACTTTTGAAACGGGGTAATTTACATAAAATTACAGTCTATCTGGAAAAGGCAGGAAACCCGAGCTGATAACACTTGGGGATCAGTTGCTCCCTTCGACTTGGCTCAAATCCACAAAGAGGTCCATTCCTTTCGCTGGACCCATCACACCCAGCGCTGGCGTGCTAACGTTGAGCCTTGGAAACTCTTGGGGCTTGTCTCGGTTCAATTTAATGTCCAAACGATGAATAAGAATGGCAACAAAGGCAAAGACCTGCTCTTTAGCAATTTTGCGTCCAGGGCAAAGGCTTACACCGCCGCCAAAGGGGCGGTAGGATGAGTGTTTGAGTAGACCTTCATCCTTGCCGAATCGCGCCTCGGCAAAATGCTGATGGTCTGCCCCCCAGACATTCGCGTTAGAATGCAGCTGCCGACTAGGAATCAGAACCGTTCCGCCTCGCTTCAGCATTTTATTGCCGATGCGGGTTGGTGTAAGTACTTTGCGTCCCATCATGGCGCCCGTTTTAAGGCGGAGACATTCATGGAAGGTTCTATTGAGGACTGTTGAGTTAGCACTAAGAGACTTGACGTCCAGGTCTCCTGATTGCCAGGCTGAATTAACCTCCTCTTTGACGGCTTTGTGAAGCTCTTCATCAAAGAGGATATACGAGAGCAGCCAGAAAGCTGCGTTGTTGACATTCGAGTTGGCCCTGATGTTGTCAGCTTCAGTGGATACGGTAGAAGCTGAGCATAACTTACGCCCACAGAACCATAAGAAGCATGCATGCTTTACTCCTCAAATCAATCCCAAGGCATTCCTGGGCAACAAGTATTTGCTGTACGCTCCATGATTGGTCCATCCGAAGGCTTTCTGGGAGATTTGCAAATCGTTGAAATGTCGCAAGCACCGCGCTCTGTGGCGTCAACACCGCCGAAGCAAAAAGAGAAGGTAGTCCGTAAAAAAGCATCCAAGCATTCTCTGTAAATGCCAGCAGATTTGGAATAATGTTTCTATCGCTCTCCATAATAGTTTTTCCGAAGAAAGAGTGTATCCCAGCTTCCAGGAGTGTGTATTGGCACAAGGACCAAAGAGAAACTGTTCTAGACTGTGTGTCTGCTCTCACGCTGCAAACTTTGACATTAGGCAAGCTCAAAGATGCTTGAAGCGCTCCAACAAAGTTTTCGACCATTACATCCATATGAGGTCCTGGAAGAAGCTGTTTGGCGTATATGCTCTCTATCAGGCGGATAAGTGGCAGCTGGTGGGGATTAACGCCTTTGTAGCGAGAATCAATATAAATTGGCTTCACCCATGCCCGCTTGAGTGACTCCGCATTGAATCCGAAATTCAGAAATATTTGATTTAGATGGCCATCCCATGCGAGAACATTCGGCTTTTTGTACACTTCTGCAACGTCTTTCGGTTCAGTAATGATATAGATCATCTCGGGCCCAACTTGGAGCGCGAAGGGCTCGTATGTTCGTCCAAAGTAGTCACTGTTTTGCATTCAGTACATGGAATTTTAGAGACAGTCGCTGCCGAGACTAAGCAACGAAATAGTCATTAGGCACGTACAGTCCCTTTTCAACAAGGTTATGAGAGCTGCCAAAGAAACTGAGGCCATGTCCTGAGAGTTATATATATTAGCCTTCTATTTCAGTGGACATTTTCGGGATGGCTAATACCAATAACTAGTGAACAGAGTTAGCACAGAACCAAGGTAATACATCAACCGGCACACATACATGGGGTCCAGTACGGTAACTCCTTCGGACTATCTGGATAGAAGTGGGGACAGATTTTGAACTTCCACAAATACCAAAGACAAAACACTAAGACGAGTCCCAATGGAACCAGTAGTGTCGGACTAATTAAAAGACTATGGTCCGCCAACAGTGCTGCCACCGTCGTAGAGCTCTTGTTCCAAGTCGTAATAAGCATTGTTAGGAGCGTTAAGACGCTGTAACGGTGACTGTTCGGGCAAGACAGAGAAGCATTCAGCGGCAGATAGGATACTCTTCTATGCTGAGCAGCCAGCACCGCCTAGCTGAATTGGGCAGATGCATAAGCTGCTTCACCACTGAAGGCTTTTAAAGTTTTGAAACAATACCAGGTAATTCTCAACTCAGCTCCGAAAGGCCCTATACTAGCTCAGACTTTGTAATATAATGTGACATCATCTAATCCACGCATTCTATTCCTGGTAAACAAGGACGGTTCGCTTGAATTCCCATCCCGTTCTTGCTCCTGCCGATGTCCAAAAGACGTCATATTTGAAGCTTTCGTAACTACCCAAGTTCCAATGCGTGCGGGACTCCCCGAGTTATACTACGACATAACTGACTGTTTGTTGATAGCACAATAATATCGCCTATTATAGCGAATGTTAGCCTCAAGCTTCGGCTTCCTAAAGTATCCAGAGAAATACAAGAGACGAGACGAGTGCATCTATAATTAATCAGCTGGGTCCTTGACAAAAGCCACCTGTAAGGCACGTACAATCCTCCAATTGCAACCCATTCACGATGGAGTGGCTAGAAGTAGCCTTTGTCCAGATAGCTAAAGACACGATGCCCAAGCAAAGGAGACTGATCAGAGGCTTGACCCATGAAGGACGCTTGCCATAGATTTCAAGAGACTTTGCAGGCTGGAGAGGAAGCATCATGCCTCGTAAGCGATGTGACTATGCTCGAAATCAAAGGGTTGGTAAGACTGCTAGAACAGCCTCCAATATTGCATTGACTTATGAAATTTGGAAGAGATCATGAATTTTACCGTAGAGGGATATCAAATTGGTTCTCTTTGCATCCTCGAGACCGAACTAGGACAGCAGATGACTGCCAGCTCACCGCCTCAGCCTCAAATAGTTGACTGTTTGGTTGCAGACAGGCTGATCAGCTTGTCTGAGAACAGAAGCATAGCCAATCCTTCTGCACAGCTGAAGTTGGGTTGAAACGCGAGAGCAGCGTGCACATGATTGGCCAAAAGGATGGAATTGATGTTTGGACGTCGAATGCGGTGAGGCGGAAAGGTGGCGAAGGGTAAGCTAAGGTAAGGTTACGAGGCGTTGGGTCCGGTCCCGACAAGCTTTTCCTTGCGAAACATTGCGAAACATCCACTACTACATGTAGTCTCCCGGCACGTTCCGCCTGTTGATTACCTAGCACGTGGGGGATGGGATCAAGCGATCAAGCGATCAAACGAAGACAATAGCATTAGCAACCACTTACAAAGCCACTACTGGTGGCTGAGGCGGAGATACCTTCTCGCCGAACCACACAGCCCCAGTAGATATTCAATCATATTGGTATTCTCACTGACTTCCGGTGCAATTGTGGTTTGTGCTTTCAAAAGCACCACATACACTAGTATTCTGCGCTGCTCAGCGATCAATCTTACGTGTGAATTTCGAAGATTGGAGGCTTCATTCCTTCGATGCCGCTGGCTCCGCCATATGCAAGGAGATACCTGCTACGCTTTAGCGATCAGCCAGCCTGCTCAGGCACAATTTCATAAGCACTACTCTATCCAAAGGATGCGCTACCACTTATCGGAGCATGCCGCAGCGAACCTAATCATCCTTCTGCAGCGCACTGACATGCTGATCTGCTGCAATATGCCGGCATGTCTGTTCGGAGACGGACTGGATCCAGGCCGATGAGATTCTGCAATGAGACTCCATCGAATTGTTTTCTTCTATTGGATCCACCAACACTTCCGTATCGGTCAACACATCCATTGGATGATCAATGTAATACTGGTCAATGTAAAGGCTGCATTGGTGGATATGATGTTGACCCAATAAGACTACTGGTGAGTACAATGATGGAGTTCTCGCCGCTTGTTCTGATATGTACGTAAAAAATTTGCGCCAAGCTTTTCACATGCTGTACAAACCCTCTTACTGTGCAGCCCTGTGGGGCTGCACCTGTAGCTGCCCAAAAAGGCCCTGAAAGACCCCCTAAAGTGATCAACTCTGGGGCTTGATTCTTTTGCTTAAGCGACCAGTTTTAGGGCGTTTTTCCAGCTTTCTTCGCCAGCTTTACCAGCCCCATTGGGCTGTACAGTAAGAGGGTGAACCCTTCTACGCTAGATTTAGCGCTTACGGCAAAACACGCCAGCGCATGCGTCATCCGTATGATGTCTCAGTTGCACACACGTACTATAGTAGGAGTGATTTTCGAAGGATCTAGCATTACCATGAAGGGCAATGATCTCTTAGATGCATCACTGTATACAGCAGCTAGGAGAGCACACTTTCCTGCCTCATTGTGCCTACTCGTCCTGCCTATCAAACTCAGCTGAAAATAGATTCCATGACTGACGTTATCACTGATTCCAGAGCGCTAATTTCTGTCTCCCACGCTCCGCCAATTCAGCTCGATGCAGTCAGCGATCGGAAACATGCTAGTGCACGCTATAGATGCTGGATTTCGGCTCAGTCCAGTAAACTACTGTTTGCGTTGAATATCTTGTTCTTATCCAGTCAGATGACAGCATTGACCGAGTTTCCTGCTGGAAGCTCGCTCAACTCGAATTCTCGAACCGCTATGCCGAAATCAGTGTGGCTGGTTCATTTTCCTCCACGAGAACGCTTTCAAGAACAAGTCACAACGCATGTGCGAGGACTGGTTTACAGAGTTGCTCTTCTCTGTCTACAGACATACAGCATCCAATCTACTGCTTTGATAGTGAATTCATTCAAATCCTTACTATGCTAGCCAGTACGCTTTGGCACATCGGTTCTTTGGCCGTGGAATCATGGTGGTATATGCTCGAGGCGTTCGTTGCAATGGCGATATGCCAAGACGCATTCCTTGCGATTTTGATGTTTTTGAAGAGACCAGTAAGCACTGGTCATGTATTCACTGATCTTGGCATTGAAACAATTCTAGCGTCAAATTACGATCCATGGCCCGTGGTTGATGTTTGGCAAGTGGTGGAGCAGTTTGTGGTTCATACTCAAAGCACCTCAACTTATCGTGGAAGGCTATAAGCAGGTTGGTCTTCAAGTCCCTGGGTGGGTAATATTGCTAACCAGCGATAGTCAAAGTCAGATCTTTTTGCCATACCAGGTCGAGAGGGCTATCTAGTTTTTGTTACATCAGAAGAACAGATCAGAGAAGTCGAAAACAGTTCAATCGATCAGCTGTCCTTTCATCAAGCTATGGAAGATGTTCGTCTCAACTGAACTCTTAAGCGTAGTTGGATTCTTACTAATCTTTGCGTGGCTTAGAGATTGAAGGTGAAATACATCTTTGCAGGATTTGAAATGGGGAGTATTGATCCTCACGACGCCGTCCCAATACGAGTGTTGAAAACCTTGCTTCGGGCGAACATACCTGAGTTACGATCAAGGATACAAGAAGCAATTGAGGGGAGCTTCAAAATGAGTCTCAGTCATTCAGATTCATCATTCAATGGTACTTTCAACTAAAATGTTCTTGAGCCATAATAACAGTATTCAGGGTGGAAAAATATCAACACCTTTCATTTCGCGGAGGAAATCAGCCTGCGTGTCAACTGCAGGGTCGTTTTCGGAGAACGCCTTAGTAAGTTTTGGATATCTTGTAGCCTATTGTTTGCCAAGCTCTGATTATCGCAGCGGAAAATCAAGACTTCTTTCAGGCTACTCGAAAATATCACAGGCAGGCACTATGTGCTATGCTCACGTCTCACTATTTTCCTCGCTGGACAGACAAGTAAGTGATTATATCATGTTCTGTGGCCTCACTTACCCCTATAGATTTGTAGTTCCGGGAATTCTGGCGTTAGGTGGCGCAATGAAGAAGCTTGAAAGGTATCTTACCTTGGAGGTCGAGCAGCGGCTGCGCGACATGCAAGAAGACAAAAAGGGCATTCCGGTCAGTCACATCTAGAAGATGGAAACGACTGTCTTCAACTTGCTAACATCTTTCCAGAGGGATGGAATCACTTGGGTCATAGAAGCATCGACGACTAAAGATCAACGAGCTGTCAAAAGAATAGTGCAACAGGTGATTTCGGTTTTCTTTGCGTCCGCGCATCAGCTACCGGCGGTAAGACAACCACCCCAATATGAAATGGAAATCAAAATTAACATGCAATTGCGCAAGCTTCTTATGTTCTCGATATATAGGCTCTGTGAGCACCCGGAATACACCAAGCCTCTAATCGACGAGACCGAAGCTATGTTGAAACTCCCAGCGATAGATCACTACAAACACCTACCATTGATGGAGAGTTTTCTGCGTGAAACAGCCCGCCACGATCCTTTAGACTCTTGTACGTTGCTCTAAATCTGTATCATTACATTCGATGCAAACCCCTAACCACCAAATAGTATCCGTCCAGCGCAAAGTCCTGAAAGACTTCAAGTTCTCTGATGGAAGCGTTGTCCCAGCCGGCAACGTGATCTGCGTGCCCCAACAAGCCGTCATGAGGGATCCCATGCTCTACGACCGTCCAGACGAGTTCCTTCCTAACCGCTTCGTGAAGGAGTACGGCGACGGCCAGGAAGACGGCGCAATCCAGAAGTTCACGGACTTGAAACCGCATTTCTATCTGTGGGGCGCGACGGCGAAGCCTTGGTAAGTCTGATCATACCTTCCTATCCTCTAGAACATAATGTCCCTAACAGTAACTGCATCAAGTCCTGGGCGGTGGTATGCATCTGCTGTCATGCAGCAATTCTTCGTGCATCTGCTCACCAAATACAACTTCAAGCTGGCCACCCCGGGTGCTGGTCTGACCTTCACCTATACAACGATCGTCTTCCCAAGACCGGGCCTTGAGATCTTGCTCCAGGAGAGGTAGGGGACTAGAGCTGGCATGGACGCTTGCGGTGGAAGGGGCACAAGGTATGATGTTTACTACGAAATTGAGGGACTTTTCTCTAAGCTGGCATAGAGAAGTTTTCCGTATCGCGAGCGTTTTGTAGATTATGTTCGTTCATACTACCCTAACACTGTAAACCTGCTAGATTGCTCGACACTCTCGCTTCCATATTTAAGAACGCTTGACCCATCATTTCGTCAAAATGTTGGAGCTGAGAGGCATGTATGACTGTTTCTCTAGCATTAACAATCAAGTACGATCTTCAGTCCCCTTCAGTCTACACACCACTTAAGGCTTGCTCAGCTATTAAGAACACAGATGCTCTGGCTAAACACCGCTTGAGACCTGCATACTAAATACCCCAAGCTGAAAATACGCTTATTCTCTTCTGCCCTTGCCCAAGGAGAGGTAGTAATGTGACTGAACTGAACAGGGAGCAAAAGTCGCCTTTGGTTCGTTCAAGCTTGCGCGGCTCAGGTAACGGCTTGATATTTCTCATAGATAACTAATTTGCTTTTGCTCATATGAAGCTGCTTCAGTTCCATGCCTAGTTTAAACCAAGGATTTGATAACGAAGTTAGCTAGGAATGATTGTTTATTTGCATGAATTAGACACACTGTAAGCGGTTGAAGCCCTTTTTCTCGAAATTATGGCTTGAATGTGGAGCTGATAAGGACAGTGTGTTTTGAGAACAGCAAAATCTTTCTATTCTGTGAGGGGGTTGAGTGTGAAGTATTTACAGGGGGAAATCAGCCTAAATAGAAAATTCCCGTTGCTCTGTAGCACTCCTACCTGCACAGGGTATGCAGATGAAAGACTCTGGATTGCTATGGGCCCACCGAGCCGTGCGTGTTGCTTGGATGTTATCCCGAAGCTTTGTTACTAGCCTCAGCATCTGATCTCGTGAGCTGGGTTTCGAAAATATTCTTACGGAATGCGGAAATAAAAGCTAAGCCCGTTGCAGCGATACATGAATTCCAAAACCGTCCGTCAGGTCCATTTAGATTCAATATCATGACCAGACGGTGGGTCCTGCTCGCTGGGCGACGGAATGCTCATCGAGTTCCAACTACCCTAGCTCAACTATTGACGACACTGCTGTTGACATTGCTACCGTTCATGAATAGACTATCGGCCCCTACTTCTGACCCAGTACTATCTAACTCTAACACCCACCCTCGCCCAGGGATCGTGAGCTCGCCTCCGTGCCACTCCTCAACGAAGAACATTAATGGCTTCCTATAGACCAACACCAGCGGTGTGTCTGTCTTCGCATGTATGCCCTCGAGGCCCAAAAAGATTTTCTTCAACATGATAAAGTTTACTAGTCTGTTCTCCACCCCATTATTTCTTTCCCAACCCATCTGGAAGTGCCATCTATCACTCCTGAACCTCTGAGGAATGAGTTGCCCGTCGCCGCGATCGATGTGCTTGTTGATGCGTGTGAAAGTCCTGTCATACAACCTCTGAAGTTCGACGAGTGAGAAAAGGGAGCTCCGCGAGCCAATAGTCCGTATGTTCATTGTGTAGGGCGTTCCAGGGATGTAGTATAAGTAATTGCCGTTGCTAGTGGTGATGCTGGATCAGTGATATGAGGGTTAGCGTGTTTGGGATTGGCATGGTAAAAGGTGGAGAATAGGTGGGAAATCCACAGACTTAGAGCCTGAGGAGGAATTAAGCGCGGTGACGGTGGCGACTGGGGGTGGGAGGTAGCATTGACAGAAGTAGACAAGGGTAGGGAGAATTAAGAATGATAACATCTTGACAAGACACTTTGAACGTGATGCGAATAAAAACTTCACAGAGAAGCTAGGCGTTGGCTTGTCCCAATTTAAGACAGACTCTCAACATGCTGAAACACTTGGTCTGAAGGTGCAGAAGGTTTGCATCAGACCGAGACCTGTTGGTGCTTTTCCACGCGCATGGCGGCTCTCTCGAAGACCACTCCGTGGCGCTTAATTCGGTAGGGAATAACGGCCCCCACACACACACACACACCGGCTCTGCTCCTTGTGATTTCTAGATACTATGCATTGCTTGGAATCGCATTTGTGGTATAACAAGTCCATCAACCATGGAAGCGTTCAAAGCTGCCCTATCTCGAACTCCCAATACGTTATTACGAACAGACTTCTCTTCAACAAAAGTTGAAAGCATCCGTAGAACAATCTTGAGGTCCACTGAAGTATATATAGAAGATAATTGGTGCTGCCATGCGCTAAATGCAGCCAAGATACAGATAATCAGAGCCTTTGTGTGGGCAGCGCACTTGCGAGGTTGATATTTTCTTCAGCTATTTTGCAGAATGCACCGCTCATAGTCAAAGAAAAGAAACATTAGATTGGACGCAAGTGAACCAAGTAGGCTTGCGGGCGGATGTTGCGTGAAGATTATGCCCTCACATTGAATGGATTGATCGATCAATCAACTTCTTAGACAATGGATCATGCATAATAAGTCCAATGGATACAAGCACGTGATCCCTAAGCGGACAAGATAGAGATAATGTGCAAGCACTACAATGTGGATGCATGTGTAAATCTAGCGACATGTGTAGTTATTTGAGCCCTTATCAGCCACCTTCTAGGGCAAAGGCGTTGCCAAGTCTCGGCCCGAGGTTTAGCCAATTGCCGATATGCCTCTAGAAAATATGCCTGTTGGGTCTCTTGTACATTTGTCGTGGGAGTACATGGTGGTAGGCGCTCGAAATGCCTCATCGAGCTCCTTCGCCGGTGGCCTCCGAAAATGAGATCGATATTTCTCGTGTGCTCTTCAACGATGGTAGCAGTGCCGGCTCTGACGATGAAGCGGGATTGCAACATCCAGACCGCAAAGCTCGCATGCTGCACCCGGGAGAAATTCCAGATCTCGAAGGTGGCTACAGCTCGGATGATGCTGGGTTTATCGCGGAGACGCAGGCTGCTTCGAATCGAAAAGCAGCAAATGTCAAGGGTAGGAGTGTGAAGAAGGGCGGTGGATTCCAAGCAATGGGTCTCAATGCCAACCTACTGAAGGCAATTACTCGTAAGGGGTTCTCGGTGCCGACACCAATACAAAGAAAGACTATACCGTTAGTGCTCGATGGCCAGGATGTTGTGGGGATGGCAAGGACTGGATCGGGCAAGACAGCAGCGTTCGTGATACCAATGATAGAAAGGTTGAAAAGCCATAGCGCAAAGGTCGGCTCTAGGGCATTAATACTCTCGCCATCACGGGAATTGGCTCTACAGACGCTCAAAGTAGTTAAGGAGCTTGGAAGAGGAACCGATCTGAAATGTGTGCTCCTTGTAGGCGGGGACTCCTTGGAAGAGCAATTCAGCTTTATGTCTGCAAATCCCGATATCGTGATTGCTACGCCTGGAAGATATCTTCACCTAAAGGTCGAGATGGGATTGGACTTGTCTTCTGTACGTTACGTGGTTTTCGACGAAGCCGATCGCTTGTTTGAGATGGGATTTGCAGCTCAACTAACAGAAATTCTGCATGCACTACCACAAGCCAGGCAAACTCTTCTGTTTTCAGCTACTTTGCCTAAGTCTCTCGTCGAATTTGCAAGGGCAGGCTTACAAGAACCTGTCCTCGTACGGTTAGATGCAGAAAGCAAAATCTCACCGGACCTTCAAAGTGCTTTCTTTACCATGAAGAGTGCTGAAAAAGATGGAGCTTTATTACATATCTTGAATGACATAATTAAGATACCGACTGGCCAGACCGAAGCTGCGATCCGCGCCAAACAGGAAGCCAACAATAAGGGTAAGAAGAGGAAACGTGGGGAGGTGGACGGTGTGAAGCCGTATGAATCACCCACAGACCATTCGACGATCGTGTTTGCTGCGACCAAACATCATGTTGATTATCTCGCAGCTCTACTACGCCACTCAGGCTTTGCAGTGTCGCACGCCTATGGTTCCCTTGATCAGACAGCGAGGAAAATTCAGGTGCAAGACTTTCGCACTGGCATGACTAATATTCTTGTTGTCACTGATGTTGCTGCAAGAGGAATAGACATTCCTGTGCTAGCAAATGTAATCAATTATGATTTCCCAGCTCAACCAAAGATCTTTGTACATCGAGTCGGAAGAACTGCAAGAGCAGGACAAAAGGGCTGGAGTTATAGTCTCGTACGAGAGTCAGATGCTCCTTATCTGCTCGATCTTCAACTTTTCCTTGGGAAACGGCTGATAATCGGGCGAGAGGGAGTAGAGCCGCCGAATTATACAGAAGATGTCGTAATTGGTGGTCTGGCAAGAGATCGGCTTGCAACCAATTGTGAATGGGTCAGCAAGCTACTAGATGAAGACCGCGACTTACTGGCGCTTCGGTCGGTTGCTGACAAGGGCGAGAAACTTTATTTGAAGACGCGAAACGCGGCTTCAAGTGAAAGTGCTAGACGGTCAAAGCAAGTTACTGGGTCAAAAAGCTGGTTGGCGTTACATCCCTTATTCAACGACAACATCAACCACGACGAGATCGAGCGCGAGCAAATGCTGGCACGTATCAGTGGCTTTAGACCGCAAGAGACTGTGTTTGAAATTGGAAAGCGTGGCGCTGGTGGTGAAGCTGCCGATATCATGAAAAAGCGGAGAATGACTGTTGATATCCAGCGACGGAAGAAACAGGCTCTACAAAATACAGAGGAACTCAAAATCAGTCCTGACCCCGAAAAGGACACCTCCACAATCAAGTCAACCAACTTGTCAAACGGGAACGCCCTATCAGACGATGAAGTTGACATGGACTCAGCCTCCTCAAACGAACTCGAAGTAACCTTCTCCCATGGCCCCCAAACTAAGAGCAAGAACCAGGCCAACTACCAAGACTCCGATTTTTTTATGTCCTACAAGCCATCGACTCTCAACCCAGCCGAAGACCGCGGTTACGGGGTCCACTCAGGCGGTAACTCAAATTTCCTCACCGCCGCACGCTCCGTAACCATGGACCTCGCCAACGACGACGGCGCCAAACCCCTCGCCGAGTCCAGTCGTCCCAAGGGAATGCGCTGGGATAAGAAAAGCAAGAAGTATGTCGCGAGAGCTAACGACGAGGATGGCAGTAAAGGAGCGAAGATGATCCGCGGCGAAAGCGGACAGAAAATCGCAGCGAGTTTCAAGAGTGGGAGATACGATGCGTGGAGGAAGTCAAATAAAGTCGATCGGCTGCCAAGGACGGGGGAGAATGAGGGTGCGAGTTCGGCTAAGGGAGGTTCAGGCGGAAAGAGGTTCAAGCATAAGCGGGAAACAGCGCCGAAGGAGGCAGATAAGTATCGGGATGATTATTACAAGCGTAAGAAGATGGTAGAAAAGGCAAAGGAGGAGAGGAGGGGCAGGTTTAGGGATGGGAGTGGTAAGAGCGAGGTTAGGGGTGTCGAGGAGGTGAGAAAGGAGAGGGGAAAGAAAGAGAAGAGGAGAGAAAAGAATGCGAGACCCACGAAGAAGAGGTAGTCAGTAGGGGACGGAGAACGCTGGGTTCGGTGAAACGAGATACCTTGATCACTACAATTTATCCGTCATAACAGGCAAGTTCACCAAACAAGATCTTTCGCAATATTAAGTGCTTGGAGTTGTCAAAAATCGAGTCTCATGAAAGCGAGCAATGTCTCCAGTTGCTGTAGTGCGTCATGTTTCAGCAAACCATCGAGAGCTCACTGTTCTTGCGGGGGGTAACAGCCCGCAAACTCCTCGTCGTTCCTTCCGAAAATAGAGAAACATGCTCGTCGCAATAGCCTGCGCGTTGTTCCTCAGCCTCCAACTTGGCTTTGAAAAATCCTTATGCATATCAATCTAACATCATTTTGCTAGTATGGATTCCAACTATCGTTTCACTGCTGCTGAGGACCAATTGCTCTTGGCGCTCCGGGACCAAGGCCAATATAACGCGGACTTTATTGCGCAGATCCTAGGCCGTGGAGAATGGGCTTTGAAACATAGATACCAGATGTTACACAACGGGTTGAAAAGTATGAATCCCCGTGGGAAAGGAAAGACGGAGGTCCATATTCTCCGAAAAGTGAAGAAGTCAGAGGCTCGGTATGGTTGGACGCCGCGAAAGGATTATATCCTGGAGAATCTTTATTTTGAGGGTCATGACTGGCTGTACATCTCTGAAAGGCTCGCACCTTACAATGCCCCGGAGTGTATTGATCGTTGGCTGAGACGCAATCCTCAAGCCAGATACCCATTCAAAACGGAGATTGATTTCCAGTGGACAGCCAGAGAGAGCAATAAGCTTATCTCGATGAAGAAAGAAGGCAGAACCTGGGGTGAAATGGCTAAAGCGTTCCCTTGGGATGACACGCAATGTCGCAAGCATTGGTACACCAATCACTGGTTCGTGTTCATCGACTGGTTTCCCAACGGTAGGAACTTTCGAGATCGGCCTCAGTTTTGGCAGCAGAAGGTCGGACGGCACCCACCTGATTATAAACCGCAAGGGCAAATCGTACAGAACACTGCCGGATCCAGATACAATGATCGAAACTCGGGACGGTTTTCCGACAGGGAGATGGAAAAGCTGTACGTAAAGGACTGGAATGAGAGAAAAGTCAAGCCCAAAGCGGATCCTAATCAAAATCGAAATCTGGGCGACACTGCCGGACTCAACCCTAAAGACGCCAAAGGGAAAACGGCCGATGAGGACGTGATGGAGATCTCCGAAGAGCAATACAAGAGGGGGATAGCCGCAGACGCACTCCTTAGCCTTAGCCAGCAAAAACCCAACGCCAACGCCATAAAGCCAAAGGACAAACCCGCACCTCAAAAAGCTAAAACCAGCAACCGAGATGCTCAGAGGGAAAGTGAAATGAATGATGGCGGTGAAGCCAGGTATATGTTGGAGCAAGCCGAAGACGAGAGATACCGCTTGATACATCCAAGACACGCTGCTGAACGGCAGTCTTATCGCTTCAAATAGGTTGTCTGGGTCCTTGCGTATGGGTGTCAGTGTGGCGGTAGTTGGTGTTGGATATTCTAGAATAGGTATCACTACGTTATTGTTAGGAAAGAGTTTTATATCTCAACCTCTCGTTGCATGCATCTCGTTCTCGCAGGACATATACGTTACCTAACCTGAATGGCATTTGTGGGTGCATAGCGCCAGGGGCCAGGAAGGGCAAAGCAGGATAACTTTGAACAGTGGAGTACGATGGCTGGAATAGGCTCCGAGGAAAGAAACCATTTTCGAAGAAGTGCGAAGAAGGCGGAGTAACTAGTAAGATCTTTCAATTCTATTTTTCTCCCATCTCATCTTTTATACATATCTTAACACTGTCAGAACATGGACGAGCCTCATACTGCACGCTGGCAGCGATCAACGCCAGTGAAATGCGACAATCTATAGTTCATCATGCCCATCCTCATCCTCGTCATCCATTGGCGGCATCTCACCGCCGGCACCACTGTACAGCTTGCTGGTGATAGGGTAGGCCACATTGCTCAGCTTCTCCTTTTGTTCCTCGAAGTCTTCGGTTGTGGCCTCGCTGGCGTTCTCTTCTAGCCAGTCAGCGGCCTCTTTGATGGCTTCCAAAAGCTAATTCATGTTAGTATGTCTCTATAAATCGAAACCGAGTGGGAATGCTCACAGTCTCCTTGTCGTCTTCGTCAATCTTGCCACCAAGGCCCTCCTCATCGTTGGCCTGATTCTTCAAGCTGAAGACATAGTTCTCTAGACCGTTGCGAGCGCCGATACGCTCTGATGTAGCTTTGTCCTCCTCTGCGAATTCCTGCGCTTCGGCAATCATGCGATCAATTTCTTCTTGGGTGAGACGGCCCTTGTCGTTCGTGATCGTTATGCTTTCCGACTTTCCGGTGCCTTTGTCCCCAGCGCTAACTTTCAGGATTCCATTGGCGTCAAGCTCGAAAGAGACCTCGATCTGAGGGACGCCCCTAGGCGCAGGCGGAATACCAGTCAAATCGAATTTGCCGAGAAGGTTGTTGTCCTTAGTCATAGATCGTTCACCCTCGACTACAGTGTGTTAGATCCTGGTTCATCATCTCGTGGAATACGACTTGCAACTTACAAACTTGGATGAGGACAACTGGCTGGTTATCAGCTGCGGTTGAGAAGATTTGGCTCTTGCGGGTAGGTATGCTGGTTCCTCGAGGAATCAACTTGGTCATAACGCCACCAGTAGTTTCGATACCGAGAGTCAATGGGTTGACGTCCATCAAGATAATTTCCTTAGTTCCTTCGGCGCCCGAAAGCACACCACCCTGAACAGCTGCACCAAAAGCCACAGCCTCATCAGGATTGATGTTCTTGCTGACCTTCTTGCCATTGAAGAATTCCTCTAACATTGCTTGGACCTTGGGGATACGGGTAGAGCCACCAACCAGGACAATGTCGTTGATTTCGTTCTTCTTTACCTTTGCGTCCTTGAGCACCTGCTCAACAGGCTTTAGGGTACGCTTGAACAGGTCCATGTTCAGTTCTTCGAACTTAGCCCTTGTAAGTGTCTCGGAGAAGTCTTCGCCCTTGAAGAAGCTCTCAATTTCTAGACGAGTTGACATCTGGCTCGAAAGGGTTCTCTTCGCTTTCTCAACCTCACGCTATGCAGAAATTAGCAATGCATTGCCCCGTCGTGCGATAGTGAACATACCTTGAGCTTGCCCATAGTCTTCAGGTCCTTAGTGATGTCGACATTCTTCTCCTTGTTATACCTCTTAGCGAAGTAGTTGATGATTCTCTGATCGAAATCTTCGCCACCAAGATGAGTGTCTCCCGCTGTTGCTTGGACCTCAAAAACGCCATTATCAATGGTCAACAGGGACACATCAAAGGTTCCTCCACCGAGATCGTAGACAATGATTTGGCGTTCCTCCCCAGTGCGGTCAAGACCATAAGCGATAGCGGCTGCGGTGGGTTCGTTGACAACACGTAGGACGTTCAAACCAGCGATAGTCCCAGCGTCCTTTGTAGCTTGTCTTTGATTGTCGTTGAAATAGGCTGGAACTGTGATAACGGCGCTGGTCACCGTTTTCCCTAAGTAACTCTCCGCGATCTCCTTCATCTTCCCAAGAACCATGGCGGATATTTCTTCCGGAGAGAAAGAGCGGTCTTTGCCATTCACCTCCACAGTAATTGCCGGTTTGTCATCCTTATTCGTGACTCGGAAGGGGAAATGCTTCATATCAGCCTGGACATCTTTGTCAGAGAACTTGCGGCCGATCAATCGCCTTTTTCCCTGTCAGTACATTGGCAAAGCAACCGGGGTATAACGATTACTTACTTTGAGTCAAATATTGTCCTTCGAGGGTTTGAGGAATATTGATTCTTTGCGGCGTCTCCCACCAACCGTTCTTCGTCATTAAAAGCCACGTAGGAAGGTGTGATTCGGTGCCCTTGATCGTTGACTAGTATCTCTACCTTCCCATTCTGCATCACACCGACGCAGGAGTAAGTTGTCCCAAGGTCTATACCAATGACTGCAGCAAGAGTTAGCGGGGTTCTCTAGACATTTCCAATAATTTGAAAGGGAATTTACCATCGCCAAGATCTTCCCGGATGGGAACCTGCTCATCTGACTGTGCGCTGGCGTGGTTGAGGAATGCTAAGGGGGCGATGAATATGAGTAGAAAGTAGAAAACAATGGACCATGTAAAGGGCGTCGAGGCCCCCCGTGATGGTCGAGCCATCGTGGATGGACTGTGTAAAGAATAGAAAATGGAAACCTCAAGAAGATTGATGAGAGCGTCCTCTTTAGGTTGAGACTTTGTATACAAAGATGTAAGAACGACAGAGTGTGGGAGAAGTTGGGGATCTTTAAAAGAGCGCAGTTTGAATTCCTTTGATTTAACGTGTCCTCATGGAAAAAGAATATGCGGCCGGCAAAACTGCGGGAAGACTTTTATGATACTTCAAGTAGTCTCATTGGTCACTAGCAAAAGCTGTCTACTGACTAATCAGATCCTCGGCCAAGGTGCTTGCTTGCCTTCCCGGAGCTGTGCAGAGTACTTTGATACTTACTCCTATTTTAACGTGAGACCGCTAATATCAAGCGCCACAACTTCAGTGTTTCACGACGCGGTTGTAGTCGGGGCCCGCCAGCTGAGCCGGATGAGATATGGCCCGAAACAGAACCTCCTGAGAATTCAGGTCAATACGTGCGGTTTACGATCATATCGAACAATAACCCCTGAAATACCAATCGTATACAGCTCGAATTAGAAGATGACCTTACAATTAGAGAATTGTGAATCGATCAAGTTATAGGTGGTCAGCGTCTTGGATAAGCATTCTTCGATCTCAAAACATATCTCATCCATATCACTTCGTAGATATTGGATAGGTTCCAAATGTTATATAGAACAATTCCCAAGGCTCTGATAATATCATCCCCGCTCTAACGCCTCATAAGCTTTATAGAATACAGCGCTACAAATCCAAATGCCATGACTACCCTCAATACGTCGTCACTCCGTGCCATCACTTTGCTTAACCTGTGCCAAACTACTGCTTCAGCTTTGCACTTTATGGTCGCCCTTGATCGCCTGCTCGTAGGAAGGTGGCACGCCCCCTTCTGCTGAACTTTCTCCTTCCTGTTGCTGCTGCTGCGGTGGTACCCTCATCCCCTCGGTAGTCCCGTAGCCTCTTTGCTGTAGCGGACCACTGACGTGACTGTTGGGTTGTCCTTGTGGCAAACCTTGCTGCCTCAAGGCTTCACCACTCGGCCGGTGGTTGACATAATAGTATGTGACCCTTCCATTTTCGCCTTGGTCATGGGGAATGGTCTCATACTCGTAGTCGCTAGGTTCAGGGTACAAGGAGATGATGTACCAGGCATGGATGAGCCCAGGAAGGTAGCCAAGCATGCAAAGGAGGATGTTGATGAGAGAGTCCGCGCTGCAGATTCCTGATTTGATCCAAACTACAGAACTGTTAGTGTAAACTGTTGAGTGAGATATGGCAGGTAGCGATAGGTACCGGCAATTGGGGGAAAAAGGATGGCTAGAAGCCCTAGGAAGATATCGCTTGAACACATCGTCTCGCTGTATACCGAATCGCTCAAGAGTTCATTTATAGGAATAAAAGATTTTGTCTACACCGGGTAGAAAGGAGAGGTGGTGGTTGAAAGAAGGTTGATGGTTACCTGTTGGGGATTACTCGAGTGTCTGCCTGCCCTGAGAATAGAACATGACGGAAGCCTCCGCCGCCGCTTTAGCTTGGCTTGGCACATGACGCAGGGTCCATCGCGTGGAGAGAACATCTGAATCCGTCAACAAAGCTTCACTTCGGAGCTGTGAATCAAAACGAATGCGGATGAAAGTACCATTCCACGCACCCACTCTTCAAAAAATCCAGCTCTATTACCTCAAGCGCATTCCCAGGTAACCAGATAGCTTCTAAATGCCTAGAAGCGCAGGATCGATCGTTGTTGTCGCCGCGCAGAGGAGGCACCTCAACTCATTAGTGAATCCTCATCTTCACCACACAAGAGGGAACAGCTCATCGCGTCGAAGTAATAGGTCTAGGTCGTGGTGGCGATAGGATCATTGGCGATCAGGGGTTGAAATTCACATCAGGGCCATCCATAACCATTGTCCCATGTGAAGTGAAGCGGTCGACACGATCTGGTATGACAAATAATAGCGAAAGAAGTGAATATCAAGAAGTGAATAGCATCACCCACACACGGCCAGGGAGACTCAGCCCCCCAGCCCCCCATTTTTAGTAGCGTCTTGCAAGCTACAAAGTGAGCTCGTTCCCATTTCTTTCCTTCCATCCTTAACATCTACACTCTCACCACCACAGTCTACTCTTCTCATACATTCTGACCACATCTTGCTGGCAAGCTTTAATTACACATACATACATACTAATATACACTTCCGTTCGACAGCTTCTGGCAAGCTATCATTCGCTACTCCTCACTCCTCTTTGCGGGCTGGCTTCGCTTCCCATATCTCGGCAATACATCAATACCCACCCATCCTTTCGATAGCTTCTGGCAAGCTATCGTTCGCTGCTCCTCACTCGTCTTTCCGGGCTTGCTTCCCCTCCCATATCTCGTCACTTCATCCATATCCACGCATTCCTAGTACCTATCGTCCCCTCCGACAACACATTTGACAATGTCTGAAACTGCACCGATTCCTCGTGTTACCCGCGCCGCCTCTCGCGCACGCTCAGTGGAATCAGACAACGCATCCGTGGCCGGTCCACGTGCTGCAGCCTCGACCCGTACTGGGAACCGTAGCTCTCGTCGTGGTGTCTCGCCCGCTGTGTCGGAACCCGGTGTACCAAAAGTTGCCTCGAAAAACAACCGCGCCTATGGCACCCAAGGCCTCGCAAGCCCCTCGGACCAGTTGGTGGCCGACGTGGCTCCTGTCTCGGCCCTCACTTCCATCGCTGATGCTGTGACTGGTGCAGAGACAATTCAAGAGCATGGCGGTCCCGGTGGACTGTCAATCGTTAATGAGGAGGAGGAGCAAGGCCCTCCAGCAGGGGATGAAGAAAACCAGAACTTGGAGTTCCAAGAACAGCGAGCTTCCTTTTTTTCATTCCAATTTTGGGCCCCTCGTAGCGAGAGAACCCATGCTGCTGGATATATCCTTGACGGCGAAGGCCGCCGTACTACCGTGCGTGTACCGTATGCACCGGTCACGGACCCTAGGGTGTTGAAGTGGACTTTGGTCCTGATGATGTTCTCGATGTTCCTTCTTGTCCCCGCGTTCCAAGCCCTCTTCTATCACGTCGCCCCACGCTACTTTCCAGGTTTTGGAGCGACTTCGATTCAGAACGGCTCGTCTCCTGTTATGGCTTATGAGTACGACAACCTACTTAGTCGCATCGGCAGCGTTGAGTACCACCTCAAGCATTCTTCCAAGCCGTTCATTGCTAAGCCCAAGCGACAAATCAATTGGTTCCTGCCGGGATGGGGTGCAGTGATTGATCCTCATCTCTCTTCGCCTATTGCAACAACTGAATGCGACACGACATGGAGCTTTTGGCCGTGGAAATCCTCCAACTCTTGCGTCAAGATGGCACTGTCACAGCCTCACATAAGCGCCTTGACAGCTTGGGACGACCCTGGAGCAGATAGATGGTGTGCTCCTCAATCTGGCGGCAAACTGCAGCTCACCGTTGAACTTGCACGAGACGTCGCACCAACTGAGCTCATTGTCGAGTATGGCGCAAAGGATGAAACCCCAGAGGGAGGCATGGGAGCCGCGCCGCAAGAGATTGAGCTGTGGATCCAGGTCGAGGACGAGGACATGCGCAACACTATCGGCGATGTAATCACTCGCGTGCATCCCCGACTGTTGAAGGAATCATCACCGCAACACAAGACGCTGTCTCCAGAGCAGGCTTTGGGTACCGATTGGGTACCGATTGGCCGTTGGACATACGATATACGCCAACACCAGAACATTCAGTCTTTCAAGGTTCCGATCTCATTGCACGAATACGGGGTTCATACCGCCAAGGTGGCCTTTCGGGTCAACTCGAACTGGGGCAATGTCATGTTCACCTGCATCAATCGCTTACGCTTGCATGGACATGATACATCAGGCTTCATTGAGGAACTTGAGGAGGGTGTGAGGGCTTAGGGGTGTGGGTGGGTTGGAAAGTCGATGTGGGAGGGTTAGAAAGTTCATGTCGCTGATCAATCGATGGAAAAGGATCATGGAGTAATACGGAGTACTGTTTGGAAGTCATCTTTTTTTTCCCAATCTAACGCGACCAGTGTTTTCATAGATAGCATGGCATGGCATGGCATGGTGCAGCATAGCGGCGGTGTAAGGGTCGTGTTTAGGTCTCTTCGTCAGAAGGGTCAATGGTCAGAACGAGCATTGACCGCATCCAATAGAACGAATCGAATTATCTTCATTTGTCAATTCAATGCTCCCGCTGTCACATCTGACTTGTCTGTGCACGTGCACCGTAGCATCAGCATATATGCAACAAGATGACCGCATATTCGGCCGAGAGACGGATACTAAATATTGACAAGGAAACAGCTCCGGTATAAGGCACAGTCCCTCAGCGTTTTCCCTTTCCCTCAAACCACACCACAGTTCACGCGGCAGTCACAATTCCCTATCTCCCACGCCAACACTGTCAGGGTCCAGCACCGTCCAGCACCCCATGCAACCAAACCACCTACCTTATCGCACCCTCGTCCCAATCCGGCCCTCCTCTCTCCTATCATAATATGTAGCCTGATGATGAATCAACCCTCACCTCCATCGGACACGTCTACGTAAGGTAGCGTGCCTCCTCCACACATACGCCCGTGCACGAATATTCTCCGTAAACATGCAACGCGGGTAGCTCTGCCGCGCCGCCGTCTCGCAGATCTGAGGCACAGTGCATAAGTAGAATATGGTGTATGTACTCCACGAACGAAACGACCGGAGAAGAATCCGTAGGAGCAAATTACGCACGCACGGATGGACGCTCATGACCGGTGCGTTTGAGCAACCCCACGGTCTCCAAGTCAAAGGCCAGGTAGGCCCTGCAGGTACAACCGACAAATCCTCAGGGGTATGCTTCAATTTAGTAACAGAAGTGTGGGGGTCTCCCTTAGTCTCTAATGGGGGGAGAGGATGTCAATCTGCACGAATGCGGCGAAATCGCACGCGGCGCAGAAGGGTGGATTAAGTAGGTTGTATGTTTGGTTACTTTTGGGAGAATTCTTGATTGGATCATTAGCTTGGGTCTTCGCAGGTCTTCCCCCCCACGGCGTAAAACTAGAAAAGATAAGGATGGACTATGTACAACCTTGTTTCTATTATTCGAGGGAGGGATGTGCGACGAGGTTGTATCCCTTGATAGTGTGGGCACCATGAGGCAGACTACTTTAGTATCGTGTGGTACCTAATACACCAGTAGGACATTTAAACTCCGGCAGGAAGGTTTTTGGGGAGAAGGTTCAGGGGGCTAGTCTATTTGGCACTGTTGGTTAGGACTACCTTATTTCTATCACATGTCCATGTCCCCATTGAGATGAAGATGAATGGAAGATGGCTGGCTGGCACCGAGCGTACAGTTAGTGATGGCAGCCTCGATCATGATTCCTGAGAAGTAAGGGTGTATCATCAACAAGCTGAATAGGGGCGATGGAAGATTCTGTGGAGGTAGCGGATTGAGTGCGTCATGTAGTAGTAATGCACGTGGCTTTGGCGTGGGAAGGTGGCCTGTGTTTCACGCCATATTCGGAGCAGGAAACCGAGCTGGTGGAGACGACGATCATTCATTGGCCGGTCGTGACTGCTTGCCCTGCATTCAAACGGTCGAGATCGTCGATACTCCCTTTTTCAATCTTCACACTCACACCATCTTATTCCTTGAGAATCCAATCCATAACCACTCACTCAATTAATCAATCATCCAATCAATGTTACTCTACCCTAACATCCATCATTATCCTTACTTGGCTGTTAGAAATACCAAGGTACAATTTCACTTGCAGAATCAAGGAAGATCAAGGAACACAACCGACTCCCCGACTTCCCCAACCTTTCGCGGTTGTCGCTCACTCTTGGCCATGCCACATGTCCCCTCCCATTGGCTGCTATTACACCATGCTGATGTTTTGTACTGGCTAATAGTGGAGATGGTGTGTTTCGGGAGCGGCGTGGCTTCCCATGGCGTCCTTCTGTGCTTGCATCTGCAAGGGCATATCCACGCCCCTGGCTGAGGCCTAGCAAAGGCTACAGGAAACCACCAGTCCCACCAGTCCCAAAGAGAGGGGTCATTGTCGTGATACACATAGCTCACTACCTTATTGTTTCTACCACGCACGCAGTCTTCTTTTTAGCGCATAGGGGAGTACGTCCTAGTATGCAAGTTATTCTTCTCCGGTCAATTGGTCCTCAAAAGCCTTCTCCTGTCAGAAGAACTTCGTAATCTGGTCACACCACTCTTGTCACCACTGTTTGGGTGACCATGCCAAATATAATGTGTTGGCGTAGCTGCAATTGTGAATAGCAAAACACTTTGACGCCTAACATAGACGATATAGACGCCGTGCACAACAACAAACTAGAAGTCGTTGCGACCCGTCGCTACATTGACGCATACAAGCGATCCAATTGCCAGAGTAATCGAGCGACATGTCGACAACAGCATTGACCCAGGGTCAGCTCAATTCCTTCGCCATCACAGAACGAATCACCTCCATCTTTTCCTTACTCGGCATATTTTTCATCTTGTCGACATTCTTACTCGCGAGGGGCTTCAACAAACCCATTAATCGACTGGTCTTCGCTGCATCATGGAGCAATCTGGGTATGAATATCGCATCCTTAATAGCACAAGATGGAGTTCAAGCCGGCAGAGACTCGTCTTTGTGCCAGTTTCAGGCCTTTGCAATCCAGATGTGAGTCACGGTAGACGAAGAGGTAACACCAATTCTGATGGCAGACAGGTTTCTGGGCGTTGACGCTCTATGGGCTCTTGCCATGGCTCTTAATGTCTACCTAGCTCTGTTTCGCGGCTGGACCGCTCAACGCATGCAAGCTCAAGAATGGAAGTACTTTGTTGCAGCTTACGGCCTCTCCTTCATACCCGCATTGACATATCTCTTCCTCAAAAATCAGAGCCGGGGAAGGGTTTATGGTCCAGCTGTTGTGAGTACGCCATGCAGCACTTCTGTGACTCTGCTGATACACCCAACAGCTCTGGTGCTGGATCCAGTCAGAATGGGACTTCCTCCGCATGGCAACCTTATACGGTATTGTCTGGTTTGTACAAACACTGCACTTAAAACCTCCCTCAAACTTAAAATCTACAGGGTCGCCCTCATCTCCGCCCTTGCAATCTACTGCCTTGCCTTCCGCAAAGTCTGGCGCAACCGCAACACACTCCGCCCACTCTTCAATCCCTTCAACGAAAACCCCTTCGGCACCATAACCACCGAAATAACCGTCCACTCCGAATCCCGACAGCCCCGCTCCTCCTCTCCCGCCTCCCAACACCCCTTGAACGAAGACGAAGAAATGCGCATCCCCGGCCTTGAAGGCTACCACAACCAAAACAACACCGGTTTCGACCCCTATACCGTCAACGTCGAAGTCGGCCCCAAAGACAAATCCCATAACGACCAGCAACGCAGACCCTCCCGCACCGCCCCCGAACTCTTCCGCGTCCGCACCCTAACCCGCGACCACGCTCTCGCCGAAGCCAACGCCGACGCCTGGCTCTACGCCCGCGTCGCCTTCCTCTTCTTCTGCGCCCTCCTCGTCTCCTGGGTCCCCTCCTCCATCAACCGCGTCTACTCCCTCGCTCACCCCACTAAAATCCTCTACGGCCTAAACTACACTGAAACCCTCGTCCTACCCTTACAAGGCTTCTTCAACGCCTGCGTCTACATCATAACCTCCCAAACCGCGTGCCGTAATCTCTGGCGTGGGATGTTGGGAAAGGGGGAATTGCCGATTAAAAATGCTAGTGTAAGCATGAGCGGAGGCAGGGGTCCGCCGGAATATGGCATAGGGAAGGGGGATATGAAGATGGAGCGGTTTGCGGCGAGGAGGGCAAGTCAGAGGTTGGAGAGCGATGTCACTAGTATTAGTAGTTTGAGGCCTCACTAACGGGTGAGGTAGGCTGCATAGTAACGAGAGGTGATGATGATGGGAGTTAGCGGAGCGGTCGGTTCCCCCGGAAGGATGTGTGAGACGCGTGTTTGGCCTCTTCCTTTTTGTTTCTCCAACGCTTTCGTTGGATTATCGTATGAGCTATATACCCCCTGTGTCCTCTTTTTTTTGTACTTGATGTGGGTGGGACACTGTCTTTTTGATGTCTTTCTGTACACATGCGCCTACCTACCCTGAAACGAGGGGTTAGAAGAAAAAGCGAAGCAAGAATAGGAAACAAAGAGAGGAGGACTTTCTTCTCCTGTTGGATACCGACCTTTACGTAGAATCCATAGAGCAGCAAAAGCAAAAGCAAACACAAAGCCATACAGACGCTCGAATCTCTGCTCTCTATTTAGCTAGCATTGCTTCCTATTCCTCAGCTATTCATATAGAGCAAAAGCGAAACAAAGCCAGACGCTCGAATCTCTGTTCTCTTCACAACCACCACTCCAATTCCTTCCCTCTCACGTATCCGCATGGTTTTATATCCTACTACATACTATATACTGCTGTTGTTACATTAACCATCAACAATAAGGAACGTCCACGCCGCATGCCCGTACGTATATACGTAGGGATGCCGATCCATTCCCTCCCCTTGCCTACTGCGAAAGTACGTTTCACGTGTGTGCGTGGGAGAAAGATGCAGGTACGTAGGTACATATATAATGTTATTATTACCATGAGCATTCATAAAGAAGAAAGAAGCTTATGATAAAGCTTATCGAAGTTAACACCGTAGGGATGCAGGTACATTCGTAAGGCAGGGGAGGGGTGCAGATCGAGTTGTTGTGTTTCAGGTGTGTGCAGAGTGACGATCAATCAACAGCTACGTTTCAGACGCAAAATAGTCCCAAAGCTACCAGAGGCGTGGGATGATCGACTACCTTATGTATCTATTTGAGAGCGTTTGTTGTGTGAGGATTTGGTGGGTTGAAGGGGGGGGGTTTCCTTGAGGATATGTTATATACTAGGTATGATCCATCGCTATACGATTTGGTGGGTTGAAGGGGGGGGCGTTGGTGTTCCATTGAAGATATGTTATATACTAGGTATGATCCATCGCTATACGATTTGCTTTGCTGAACCGCTATGCTGGAATAATATGTACATAACCAAGCACTGCTATCAATTATAGAGAGGTGTGTCTGTGGGTATGTGTCTCTGTCATATTTACAATCTACTCTCGATCCCCGCAAGATGCTGTTCACCAGGCCAATGGGTATCTGGCCATACGTGTCTCATCGCTTGCCAGATATGCCTACCATGACACAAATAATGATTAGCGTTGATGCTCACCTCATGAATTCAGGACACAAGTTATGTATGATATGGTAGAGTAGGGTAAGGTAGTGGACATACCCAACATGCACAATTTCTAATCCTTCTTTAACTTCCGTTGGTAGATCTTTGACGTCCTTTCTGTTTCCCTGTGGTAGTAAGACAGTCTTCACACCCGCTCTCAACGCCCCGATTAATTTCTCCTTAATCCCTCCCACAGGCATGACTCGGCCCCTCAGACTCACTTCCCCCGTCATTGCAATCTCAGGCGGAACCGCTTTCCCACTAAAAAGCGAGATCAGCGCAATTGTATGCGCCAAGCCTGCCGAAGGGCCGTCCTTGGGTATAGCGCCCGACGGACAGTGAACGTGCACGCTTCGGTTTTTCATTATATCCTCATTAGCGTCGCGGGTGAGGCCGAGTTCCATGGAGTGGGCTTTCACCCACGTGAGGGCGACTTCGACGCTTTCTTTTAAGACGTCGCCGAGTTTGCCGGTGAGTTGGACGCGGCCGGTGCCGGGCATGTCGGCGACTTCGATGAAGAGGATGCTGCCTTGGCCGCCGGAGGAGTAGGCTACGAGACCGGTGACGATGCCGGGGACGGATTTCTTTTCTGCGATTTCTTCGTCGAAGCGCTCGATACCGAGGATTTCTTCGAGTTCGGCGACGGAGACGCGGGGATTGTATTTATCGAGGGTGGAGGCATCTTTGGCGTCGGCGTATTGAACGGCTTTGTAGCGGCATACGGAGCCAATTTCGCGCTCGAGATTGCGGACGCCAGATTCACGCGTATAAGATGTGATGACAGTGTCGATAACATCGTCTGATAATTCGATGTCTGAGGGAGTGAGAGCATTGGTGAGAATCTGTTTAGGGATGAGGTGTTGTTTGGCAATATGGCGTTTCTCGACCGTGGTGTAGCCTGAGAGCTGGATGGTCTCCATTCTATCGAGTAACGGAGGAGGGATAGTGTCAAGGGTATTTGCCGTGGCGATAAACAGCACTTTGCTCAAGTCTATGGGTACCCCAATATAGTGATCGCTGAAGCTGTGATTCTGTTCAGGATCAAGAACCTCCAACATGGCGGCAGACGGATCTCCATGGAAATTCGAGCCACCCACTTTGTCGATCTCGTCCAGTAAGAAGACGGGGTTGTTTACGCCAACCTTTTTCAGGCCATTGGCAATGAGCCCTGGCATTGCCGCAACATATGTCCTTCTGTGACCCCTGATTTCAGCTTCATCTCTGACACCTCCCAGTGAGATTCGTTGAAATTTACGACCAAGGGCTGTAGCCACTGATTTTGCAAGACTGGTCTTCCCTGTTCCCGGAGGGCCAACGAGGAGTAAGATAGGCGACTTATCAACTCGTCGTTTACTGCGGAGAATTTGTAATTTGGTAGAATCGACCTCAGCCTCTTCTCTTACAGTATCCGATGCCGTTCCCTTTTCTTCAGACGGAGCAGCTTCAGCCTTGGCCTTCGCAATCTGATCTTCAACATCGGCGTTGATTGCTTGCTTAAGCCTTAGGACCGCGAGATATTCTAGGAGACGCTTCTTGATTTTCTGCAATCCGTAATGATCGTCATCAAGCTGCTTTCGCGCCCGTTTAAGCGTATCAATGCCGAGCTGATCTTCTGTAGAAGCGGTCCAAGGAATCTCCGTAAGCGTCTCAATGTACGTTCTGCAGACGCCATATTCGGCTTGCGCAGGGTTCATCTTTTGCAGCCTCTTCAGCTCTCTGTCTGCTACTTTCTGCGCCTCGGGGGTCATCTTGGCATCATCGATTTTCTTCTTGAGCTCTGCCAGCTCGTTGGGCTCTTCCTCGCCTCCATTACCTCCACCTGGGGCGGAGAAACCGGAAGGGTTGAACCCAACAGCACCCATCGCTCGTCGCATCAGTGCTTCTCGGTCCTTTCGACTTATATTACTAATATCCAGGCCCTTGTTTGGTGTGCTAGTTGTAATAGCAGTAATCTTAACAGTCCCTTTGACCCCGTCTATTTGACGTGACAACAGCTCTATGACCTGATTCAGTCTGTCTTTGATGTCCAGAGCAGCCAAAACTCGTAGTCTTTCTTCCAGAGATGCTTCAACAACATTGCTCATGAAGTCAGCAAGTATACCAGCATCCCCCAGCTCCTTGCTCGCTATATAGAGCTCTAGGCGGCGCGCAAGTAGAGGAGATATATTCATAGAAGACCGGGGTAAGAATGAGGCAACTCGGACGAGGGCGAGAAGCTCACGCGACAACTGTTTGAGGTGCTCGAACAGCGTTTCGATTTCTGTATCCGATACTTCGACTACAGTATACATACATTAGTATCTAAAACTATGTAGAGACCTTGTATTTGCTCACCTTCTTCCTCCAGATAAGAGACCTCTGCCTCGAAGAAGGGTCTCATCTGAGTAAATCTGTCTATGCGGAATCGTCTGATGCCTTCCACTATCAAGGACAGATCATCCGCCCTTCGCCCTTGAACCCCCGAGATCTTGGCCACGGTGCCATACATGAAAAGATCCCGATGATCAGCATCACCGGGGTTCGTATCTTCGTCATCAATGCGTCTTCGAGATTTGGGCTCTGCATTGTCGAGTAAATGCTGGCCGTCTGACCTAAGCAAGGGGGAGTTGATGGGCACGCATCCTATTGAGATAGCGCTGGCGTCAGGCCTGGGCCTTCTGTCTCTACTGAAGACGGTGGATAGTAGAGCAGGGATATCGGAGCGATTGGCAACAGGAACCCGGAGTGTGACGCCTGGCAGCAGAACCGATCCCTTAGGTAAGGGAAGTATTGGAAGAGTTTGGGATCTGCTCTGGCCCATATCTCCCAAGGCAACAAACAAAGATGTTCTAGCAGACAAAGATATGTGAAAATGTATAGAATCTTCACGTGGAATATGAGGATGTGGAGGTGTCAAGCATGGTCTTCTGGTGAAAGAAGGTCATGATTGAAATCAGGAGTCACATACACCAAGGTGTACTCTGATCATGATCATCATTGATTCGCCCTTAATGTGATTGGGCCGAGGCTCAGAAAACATTGACGCTAATTCGGCTAGACCTACCCGCTAACCGGAATTCAAGAATTTTGTACATCGCTGCTGGTCGACCTTCAGCTTCAAAACTAGTAGCTGACTCTGTTAATATCCTATTATGTGATAGAGGCTAACACATACGGTGTATGGGATGGGATATTATTTATTCTCACTTGTCAGGAATCTGAAGTATTAGCGAACATGGACTCGGCAATCCTCTAGAGAAATACAATCTCATATCATGTGGTTGGCCTTTTATCGAAAAAGGCTTGTAGGCGCTCATCATCGAGTTCTCCCTCACTCCATTCCCAGTCATCGTCTTCGTCTCCAATCATCCCCTTTTTTCCGTCCCCATCTTGTTGCTTCTCCTCTCCTGGTTCTGGTTTATGCTCCGCGCCCTGCTTCGGCTGCTTGCCACCTAGCTCATCCTTTCCACTCCTTCCAATCTGATCTTTCTTCTTCGTGTTGATACCCTTCTTAGGCATGGCTGTGGAAACGTCACTTGAAAGCAAAAGGTGATTGGGCAACGAGTAACAGAATGTATTACGGAGCGGGAAAAGTGACGCTTGACTTGGTGTCACGAGAAGCTGTGTTTAGACAATTCAACGAAGATTTGTATATTCACAACTTCCTTTGTCACATCTGTTTGTTCGTTTCCGGAGGGTTTGTCCTTGACAATAAAGAGCTCTTCAGCAACCGCGATGCCTTTTGTTTCGATTAAACGGCTTGAATAATTTTGACTTCAGCTATCAGATTTCTTTGTAGTGCACGCAAAAGCGCATGACAGACACCATAAGATCATTGATATATATGTGATCAAGAATTTCATCTTCTCCATTCTAATGTTACACCAGGGACAGAGAGTCAGAGCCTCGGAGCTCCATATCCAGCGAATCGCCTATCCTCCTTGCACTCGGTCTCGTGTTACTCATATACCACCATGTCCACCTCACAAAGCTTTCTCGACAACCTAGAGGAGTGGGAGCATTCCTCAACAAATTGTACCTCTCAAGAGTGTCCCATCCAGTTCGAGCATAAAACAGGCCGCTATCTCCATTGTGGCAAGCGCAATCAGCGGGAGCCAGCCTTTGGCTCTTGCAATCCACCTCCAGAGGTTTGGGCTGCTCTTGATCGAAAGAGAGCTGGCAACGATGAAGATGCTGACGACCAGTTGATTGGTGGATTCCGTAAGGCTCATGTTTTCCAAGGGCATGGTTTTCTGAGGCATGGTAGACTCAGTCAGCGCCAGTGGCGACCTTAGACTGACAAATCGATGCCTTGATAAGATATTGATCAATATTTGACTGTCCTATATGATTCCAAGCTCCTCACTTACATTCTGTGAACTTCGATCACTTGACCAACACCAGTCTGAGCTTTGTTAAATATCAGTAGCATGTTACCGTAGAGTTGATGTTGGATTTCATCCCCAGATATCTGACGAGGTTTTACCGTAGTATCCAAGATCGATCTATGGAGCACCTTCCTCGCTGCTCAATCTCACGAATTTGCACCATCTCGCTAGAATGCAGCCGACCTCGATGGTCTTTCCAGCCCATACTCTGTCTTCCCCACCGAACCTGATGGTGCCACTTAGGACCGGAACTCGCTCCTTCCATGGATTTTCAAATGTGGCGTCAAAAGCCTCAGTATCCCCGTGTTGCTCTCCAACATCCAGTATCTTTGCCTCTGCGAGTACTAGTCTTTGTTCTGCCAGGCTCGCTGATTCTACTGCTGCAGCCAGCGTGCGTGATAAACCTTGTGCAGAGTGTTCGGCGGTGGAGCGATGGGCGTCCACCAGACCCCAAACAGCCAAAATAGGGACTCGAGAACCTGATTTTGTAGAAGTCAAAGAAGATGATTCACAGTTGGAAGGAAGAGTATAGGTAGATAGATAAGCACGAAGATGGGGCAATGTTGGCGCAAAGACGAGATGAATCGATCGAGATCTTGAAATGAGATGAATTGTTGGATTTAAGAGAGGATGTGCTAAGCCTTGATTCCCATCATTCGGGGTCGTTGCAGGATCCCTAAAAGGAATTTTGTGAAGATTGTTTTGAAGATCAGCCAAGAAAGCCTCTCGGGAGCAGCATATCAGCAGGGTGGTTGGTTCTTTGTGATGTTCCAGGAGCCAGGTCAAGAATTCAATCCCAAACAGAGGAGGCAGAGCTACAGGCGTCCTCCGATGAAACATGTCAAGGAGGAAATGGGCATTATATCAAGAGTTACAACTCCTGAATACTGATGAAAGGTACAAGATCAATCCACTGTTTGCCGCCGCCCCTGCACGCATCTCGACTCTATTGTAATAAAGATCAACGAAGCCCTTAGCACGGTAATGGGAAAGAAGTTGAGAAAAACATATTGATAGGCAAACCACTTCGGTTAATCATCGGCTAAAGTTGCCCCCAAAGGTCAGCGCCTTGAACCTGATCAGTGAACGTCGACAACCAGTTGCCAGCGCAGGTCGCCAAATGGAGTCCATTTCTCGCATAACGTCCATGCTGGACACAGGTTTGATGTCTCCTATCTGCAGGACGGAATGCGGTTGCTGATCAGAGGTTCAGCACGCGAATTGACTCTAGAAGCAGCACAAGCTGCTGGATCTGCAAGAACCATCAATAGTCGTCCTTCGACCAAAGACTTGCCTTTCACTCAAGTTAAGAAACTGCTAGATAGCCGAAATGATAGAGAGGTCCTAGAAGGTTTACGGAAAGTTATCGGCGTAGGATATCTGATTTTTCTCCTTCCCGGATTTTCTTTTTAATAACCGAATACACAGATGATGTACCGTTCTAAGCCATGTCTCGCCTTCTTCTCTTCTGTAGTGAAAAACGTTGCAAGCCCGAACATAGAGATCAAGAAGCTCGTCTATATCTATCTGTTACATTATGCGGAATCGGAGCCCGACCTCGCGCTGCTGTCAATTAATACGATACAGAAATCTCTCACTGATCAAAGTCCTCAAGTCAGGGCGATGGCTTTACGAGTCATGTCAGGCATCAGAGTCCCTGTTATCAGCCAAATTGTCTCGTTGGCTATTAAGAGAGGTTGCGCAGATATGAGTCCGTATGTCCGCAAAGCAGCCGCTTCAGCAATACCGAAATGCTATAAGCTAGACCCCAACACACTACCTCAACTCTTGGAATACTTGTCATTGTTACTTGGGGATAAGCAGTACTTCGTGGTCGGACCAGCCGTAACTGCATTTCTCGAAGTCTGCCCAAACCGCATTGATCTAATACATAAACATTACAAAGCCCTGGTCAGGAAGCTAGTAGACATGGACGAATGGGGCCAACTGGCTACGTTAAAACTCTTGACTGTGTATGCGCGGAAGTGCTTCCCTATTCGGATGAAGTTCATAAAGAAAAACAAAAACAAAGGCTTCTACGATGATGAAGTAAGCGATGAAGGGCAAGACAACTCAAAGGAGGAAGTCCAAGTGCTGGACCCCGACCTTGAACTGTTCTTGAAAGCCTGCAAGCCCCTGTTCTCGAGCCGCAACTCCGCCGTAATCGTCGCAGCCGCTCGCTGCTATCTCCATCTCGGAACCTCTGAGTTTATCGATGCTGCAATTGGACCCTTGATTGCACTATTACGAAGTCCACAAGATATACAGCATGTGGTAATGTATAACATCGTTGCCGTCTGCTTGATCCGACCTCAGTCTTTCGTCAGATACGCGACCCATTTTCTTGTACGTTCTACAGAGGCTCCCGAGGTGTCACGCCTGAAATTTGAAGTCTTAACTTTGATATTCTCCTATTGCGAAGCCCACATCAAAGAACTGATATTGAGTGAACTAGAGCACTTTACTAGGGCTTCAGACGTAGCCTTGGTTCAGGAGAGCGTTCGGGCCATAGGTCGATGTGCCCAACATGAGACTACAGCATCAACTCGATGCCTCCGCCTTCTTCTTAGTCAGCTTTCAAGTCAAGATGGGAATCTAGTCGCCGAATCCTTGACCGTAATTCGTCATCTCATCCAGCAAAACCCCCTAGCGCACGTCAAGACTGTCATCAGACTAGCCAAGAACCTCGACACCACCACCAATCCGCAAGCAAGAGCAAGCATCATCTGGCTCGTTGGCGAGTTCTCCAGTCTACCAGATCAAGAAAACATTGCCCCTGACGTCCTCCGTATCCTCGCTAAGAACTTCTGTGATGAATCGGAAGCAGCGAAACTTCAGATAGTCCTCCTAGCAGCGAAGGTATACCTACACTACCTCAACCACACCACGCCGCCCCTAGATCATTCAATAACAACAGCGGAAGCCACAACTTCCCCCAACCAACAATCTCCAACACCTCTAGCTATTCCCAGCGATGAGAACGGCTGGCAGGATCCCCCTAAAGCCCCATCAAACGATACCCTAGAAAGCCAAACACCTTTAGAACCAGCCCACCCCATCCCTCTCCTCTGGACCTACATCCTCCACCTAACGCGCTACGACACATCCTACGACCTCCGTGACCGTGCCCGCCTCTACCGTGCCCTTCTTTCTAACCCCTCCTCCACGCAGCTCGCCTCCCTGCTCCTCTTAGCCCCAAAGCCAGTCCCTCATGCTCCCTCACCATCTGAGAACAGAAAAGGACTACTAATTGGCTCTTCAAGTTTGGTTATCGGACTCCCTGGCGGCATTATAGGGTATGAAGAGCTACCGGATTGGGTGAAGGAGGGCGAGGAGCCTGATGCTAAGTTACGGGACGAGATTGGGGGAGGTGGAGAGAAGGTGACGGCGGCGGCGGCGGCGGCCGCCTCCTTAGATAGGGCTGTTGAGAAGAAAGCGGCTGGGAAGGGTGTAGTTGAGAAGAGCACTGTGAGTGGGAAGGAGAGGACGTTGGATGATTGGTTGGATGAGGAAGAGGAGAGCGAGGAGGAGACTGAGACTGAAAGCGGAGAGGAAGAGACGGATGAAGAGGAAGAGGAAGAGGAGGAGAGTGAGAGCGAGGAGAGCCAGGAGGGTGATAGATTGGTTAGGCGGTAGAGCTTGAGAGCTGAAAGACGTTACGTCTCGCAATTCTCTGATTCGTGCATCGGTGCTTCGAGGCTGTTGATATTTATCTATGCCCATGGACACTCTAAGTTAATTTAACTATGACACATGCCGCGCTCCAGCGCTACGAAGCGCAAAAAGAAGAGAAGGTATATCTAGCATCTTATCAACTCATATTCTCGTGCTCTGGATACATCCCAGACGAGAATAAACCTCGTGGATTAGATTGACTGGTTAGGTACATGAGTGAGCGCCATGCATACATATTAGATAAACAATAACTTATTCAGACAGCGAAGTTCTTAGACAGCCTTAGCTATCGTAGCCTTCACATAGTGCTTTGGTACCTTATAACTATAATATTACCAATCACAATCCGCTTGAACAATTCAAATCCATCTTTGTCCGAAAGCACGAGGCTTTAATCATGGAACCTAGGTAGTGAATTCATACGCTTGGTGAGGAAGATTCTGCAGGCAGATGCTCGTATCCACACTCAATTTTCGAGATGACTAGCTAAACTCCTTAGGGGTTATAGGTGCATAAACTTGCTATTTCTGTAAACTGGGGCCTAGGTTGGTCCGTTTGACATAATATCCTGAGAGCACGAGGTTAAGATTTTTGATACATTGCTTCGGGCCGTTGGACGATTCATATAGATCTGCCAAAGCCATTTCAGAAAGAGAGCCCCTTGGGTAGGGTAATGATGCCTCCCTGAATCTTCAAAGCCTTAGATCCACTCGGATGTGTAGGCATGACGGTGCATTATTAGTCGTCTTACTGAAGAGGCTTCAGCCGTATTTACGTAGGGGTACTGTAAGCTGAGTAGAAGATGGGGGCGTGTGATATTTTGTTTGTCAATAATGAGTCGTTTCATCTCTACTGACCAATTTACCGACGTAAAGCCACAGCTGAAATGTTTAAGAAATACGGGGTGGTCATCAGGCAGCTCGAACTCCTGCTTTCATGCTTTCCTGGAAGGTGATATCAACAGCTTGTATTGTGTTTGCACCGAAGTAAATCGTGCGATTGGCCACACTGATTAATTAAACGAATTTTAGCCCGTGAAGAGGGTATAAAACTGAAGACATGGGCATGCATAGATTCATGAAGACCGCTCAGCATGCGTAATGACCAGCCGTCGAGGCCGGTAATGCCAATTACCCCACCAGCAATGTCCAAGGGAAGAAAGAAGCAAAGCGTAAGAAAGTCCTATCTACCGTGTCGCATATGCAATTCATCGTCCTCCGAGCCAACGATAGACAACACTGAAGTCCTTCCCCTTCTCCGCCGCTTCGACTTCTGCGTACACATCCCCTGCCTTTGCGCCCAGCTCTATCTTTGCTCCTAATCTCTGCGCTTCATCCATCGCAAGTCTCAGATCCTTCTTCATCAATTCGACCCCGAAGCCGCCCTCGTAATCTTTCTCTGCTGGAGCACCGGGGCTGATTCCTGGCACAGGATTATTGACCTCACTGCTCCAACAACGCCCACTACTACCGTTGATCAGCTCTCCTAATCCATGAGGGTTAAGACCCAATCGGACGCCGAGGTTCATTGCTTCAGCAGTAGCGATGTTGCTGATCGCTAGCAAGTAGTTGTTGGCCAGCTTGCCTGAGAGCCCCGTGCCTTGTTCACCGAGGTGTACAACCCTCTTTCCCATCAACTCCAGGATAGGAGTCACCCTCTTAACTAGACCACCGCTCCTGCTACTCGCCCCTAACATAAAAGTCAATGTAGCAGCGCGAGCCCCTACTACACCGCCGGACATGGGAGCATCGACGAAGCGACCTTGGAGTGTGGAGTGGACAGCATTGGCAACCTCACGGGAGGAGGTGGGGTCGATCGTGGAGCAATCTATGAAGAGGCGTTCGGGGGCGTCAGAGGACGAGGAGAGAGGCAGTAAGGGTGGGTTGAGGATGTTATGAAAGACGTTTTTAACGTGAGAGGGTTCTGGTAGGGTTGTGATTGTGACTTCCTGTCAATTGTGTGAGTAAGGTAGTCGGAGAAGGGGGGGCGAACGGTTCAGAAGATATCGAGAAAAGCGATCAGAGGATTGGCTGTTAGTGTTATAGATAGAATCATGAAAAGAGCGGCATAACGCGAGCTCCCAACTTAGATCATTTGGGATTGAACATGCTCATCACAAAAACATCGTTGATAGAGGTTATGGAAGAGGTACTAACGGATTTTTCTGCTACTTGTCTAGGGGAGCTGACAACCTCTATCCGCATCTCCTCGTTCGAAGTACCGCTAGCCTCTTGCATGAACTTAGTGGTAGCCTCGGTGTTTCGATCGTGTATGACTAGTGTATCGCTCGATGGAATTTTCGCACGTAGGTTTTGTGCCATAGGGTACCCTAATGAGGGTGAATCCCAATATGTAAGCAGATTTCATTGTCGAAATGGGGCACATCGTCCAAGACAGCGGATCCAGTATTCCACGCGTGATAGGGAAGCGTAAAGCTCACCCATTCGTCCGAGACCTATAAATCCCCATGTTGCTAGATTAGAAGGTGTTGACGAGAAGGACCGTCGTGTGACTGTCGATAACGAGGCAGGGGCGATGGTATTGAGAGGTGTGCAAAGGCGAGAGGGGTAGAAGCGGATGGAGAAAGAGGGTCTCATTTTGCCTAGGTATTTCGAGTGTTGACGAAGACTAAGATAGTGATCTCTATGCAGTACTATGGAGGAAAGAAGGATGAGTGATATGGAGGGAATGCGGAGTGAAAGCTGGGGAAGCTCTGTGGCGGCATGGGAGGCTATGAGAGGCTTCGAGTTGGACAGGGTCCCCGCCCTTTAATCCCTCGGCGGGTCGGAGTGTGTGTGGTGTTGGAGTCTGATTAGCCAATGGGCCGGGCGATGAGGGCCCGATAAGTCCCGAGAGTATGTGCCTGCGCAGTAGTAAGGGACAGCGGTGGATTGCTGGAGCGAAGGAGACAGGCGTGTGGTCCGCAACGGCGGGAGCGGTGATAGTGTGCTTGAGAATCTGAGATGGTGGAGCGAACGAGAGTGGGGGCCCACCAGCCAAGGATCTGACAAGTAACCCATGCACATGTCACGTGGTCTCTCTTAAGCAATGCCGGGGCAAAGAGTACCACAATGCAGACTGTGCGCAGAAAATAAGATATTTACAGTCTTTTAAGTGTATTATATGGTATTTGCTTCTGGTCCTACGATAGGATGAGATCTTCCCCTGCCGTCAAGAACCCATCGACGCCAACCAGCTCAGTAGTTTTCACACGCGACATTGAACGACAACAATGGGGTATGAGGAAGTGGAAAGGAAATATTCGTAATGCTCTCCAGCCTCTCGATCCAAGAAAGCTATCACTAGCAGTCGTCTCGGCTATGGGCATGCAATCTTAGTTATAAAGAACGAATCCTCAGGCAGGCAACACAAAGGGAATGATGGCCCTATACTGCGCATTAGATCGATTCAATATCCAGGATGCATGCATGTACGTACCCAATTGCCAACGTTGCTGCGACACCAATCATCGCTCTGGTCCTTACTTTCTCTCTCTTTAACTTCTCTTCCAGGAGGCGGGCCTTCTTCGCGGGCTGAAGCTCTTTGTCTCCAGCCTCGTCGGACTCATCGTCCAATTCCTCTGCTTTGCGCTTCGATGCCGAAGAACTGCTCTCGCCATCGATCTTCTTTGCCTCTTCTACCATCTCCTTTGCCTTGGCAATCATCTCCTCGGGACTTTCTGGCAATGGAAGTTCTGGAGCGCCCTTGGGCATCTCAATTTTGACATTCGTAGTCGTGGTCTCGGTGTTGCCCTTCACTTCAACATTCGATTCCACCTCAATCCTGACCTTCTCACCGTCCACAGACTCAGACGCAGCAGTAGACGTCACATCATCCAAGGTAGCCTGTAGAGACGCGCTCGCCTCACGAGCTGTGGCTAGGTCTGCCTCCTTTGCGGCCTTAGTGGGACGAGCTTTCCTGGACGACTTTGCTGGACTAGCATTCTTCGTTGGAGAACCTGCCCTCGGCCGGCCTCTGGATTTTGGTGTTGAAGCTCGGGGAGTACCATTCGGAGGTGGCAAATGAGTTCTGTCGTTGGCAGTAAACTTGAATTTAGGCGGCGGAGAGATTGATTTGTCAGGATCTTCATTGACTTGGGGAATAGAGGTGTCATCAAGAAGTGCCGCAATCCATCTCGCTATTCCATATTCCTCTGCGAGTTCAATTGCTTGTAATATATTAGCTCTTCGTCTTCTGTTTCCATTTGACAAACCCACCATAATGCTCATTGATCCACACATTGCCAGCTACTTCATCGTGCGCGGTAGATGGGAGAGTTTTAATGTAGTCCCGCTCGGCACTTTCTTCTGCATGCTTCGCCCATGGAAAAGCAGCTTTGAACATTCCTGTCGCGCTCACAAAGCCATCGCTACTCCGCCTCTGCGCCAGAATTAGAATCGTCAGCCATCAACACCACCATGGTTCCAAACGCGGCGCTTCACATACCATGAGAAAATAGACCTCTGGCACAGGCTGGTTCGCATGAGGCGCGAAGATCTCAGAGCCTTTAATGTTCTTCGGGAGCGGCGCTCTGAGGTGTGCATAATCGAAGGGACCCAGATTCTCGGGCTTTGTCGAATTGTGCGTTCCGACTAACCCAGGTTTCACACTAAGAGTCGTCTGTCCTAATCGCCTTTTCTTGATGAGTTCTGCGTCTATATGAAGATGTATTAGCAATGCGCGCCGCATAGAATTGGATGCCGTAGGTAGCTCGTACGATCTGGTGTACTTTCGGGCGCGAGCATAGGATTGCGCTTCTTCGGGAGCGTTCTTTCCACACCATTCGTCTGTACCCCAGCCATCGCGAGACTGTCTCTCTTTTCCTATACTACTAAGATGCTGTTACTATGCTGACGTCGATGGCAAGCTTTCAAACGGGCGGTGCCAAGCGCGACGATTGGCAGTATCGCTAGAGCGGCATGGGCGCGTACCTGATGGTCGGCGATAGAGCAGTACGCTGGCTATGATAATGCTGGTATGAATGGAGTGTACTGGATGAGTTGAAAAAGGCTGAGAGCGGCAGGGGCAGATGTTCTTCCGGGGCGAGCTCAGGTCGGGGGAGGGGAACTAAACCCAATCCAGGCTCGCCGCAATAAATGATCTGGAGGGAGGCTGGTGGCCAGGCCGGGAATTTGGTGGCTGGAAGGAAATTACCCGCAATCGTTAAGTGCTCTATGAATATTATGATGAAATCATGCCGTCACGGTTTTAATCCGCGGTATGCTTCTTATTGTTGCAGATTCGTAACTTCGTGTGAAAACAATGCTGTGGAATTTATCAATATGCCAGAACATTTGGAATGCGCGGCAGCGCTTTGGGTGGTAAGATACCAGAGCGGAGAGCCAAGCGAACCCCACCATCTAGTACTATCTACCATCAATCCAGGCTGAAATATCTAGCAACCACCCTGGGTTACTCATGTTATCTTCCGCTGTCAGTTGTTGAGCTAGTCCAGTATCAGTATCCTACGTTTTTATCATTCCGTGCACAATGGCCAGCCATGCCGAAGACGATCTACAAGCCTCCGAGACCGAAGGCTTCAAGGTGGGCGAGAAAAAGACCATAGAGGAATACGCAAAGTTAGGTAAGTAAGGTAGACTAGCGATCGGGTTGTTATTGTTGCCATGTGATCCAAGCACAGCCTTTGTATTCTGCGGACCCTGCAACCAATGGGTCTTGCAACAGTCTTCATGAGTCTCGAATCTACCCTGGAATTTGCCTCCTGCGATTTGAAGCTCCTTAGTCTTCATTCACCTAACATAGTAATATATAGATCAAGAAGATGAGTCTCTCAATCGCTGGAAGGCCTCCCTCGGCCTCTCTTCTGCCCCACCCATAGCAGTGGATCCCAAAGACGTGCGCAAATGCGTCATCAAGGCCCTCGCCCTCGAAGTCGAAGGCCGTCCTGACATCATTGTCGACCTGACTGCCCCTGGCTCCGTCGAGGCTCTCAAGCGGAAGCCGTTTACTATTAAGGAAGGGGCTCGTTTCCGCATGAAGGCGAACTTTGTGGTTCAGCATGAGGTACTTAGCGGGCTGAAGTACATTCAGGTGGTTAAGAGAAAAGGAATCAGAGTTTCGAGGGACGAGGAGATGATTGTAGGTTCCTCCGATTCATTACTGCCAGTCAAGCATGGTCACTAAGTCGAAGGCTGCAGGGTTCATTCGCACCAAACACACAGCAAACCCCACAATATGAGAAGAAATGTAGGTCCAACGCATTGAGTCCACAACCCCCTTGATCTAACAGAATTCCCACAGTTGAGCCAGAGGAGGCCCCTTCAGGCATGATAGCGAGGGGCCACTATGACGCCGTCGTAAAGTTCGTGGATGACGATAAACAGGAACACTTGAATTTCGAATGGTCGTTTGATATCGCGAAGGAATGGTCAAAATGAGATTTTTCACAGCGAGCAAACTTCTGAGCCATATCAACTCAGACTAGCATGTAGACATTCAAGAGCTACTACGATACTTTGTTTCTACTGTACTCGATGGCTGGCCCTGAAAGCCGCCTAGAAAATGCATGTAGCTTTCCAATACCAAAACAACTCCAATGAGCATGCAATGGTATCTCAAAGGAAATATTCCACCACAACGCCCTGTCCATCCTGGCCCTGATTCGGCTGGTTTTGCTGCTCGCCTCTGTGTAAGTCGTTTTCAGGCGCAGCATCAAAGATGTTGAAATTCCGTGCCCCAGTGTCACTGACCTCCAGCACACTCGCCATATTCCCACATCTGTAGCAATAATTCGGTGCACTCCACACAGTTGTCAGCATATTATCGTACAATACTTGATATCCCTCCTGGCACAACTGATGTGCACGTAGTATGTGGATCATCTTATTAACCTCCAGGAATTTCTTCACCACCTGGGCTCCGAAGGTGTAGCCGGCGCCTCTCGGAGAAAGCGAAAACTCGTCCCGTTCTGGATCTGGATCGCTCCATACCAAATCCGCCATAGGCCCCTCATGTGGTATCTCCCTGAATCGATCGATAATCTTGATTTGATCGATGCTGTGTATGCTCGGACTTAGTCCTCCATGTACACAGAAAATCTCATTGTTTATAACCACGGACAGAGTAAGGAAGTCGAACATGTCTGTGAAATAGTGCCAGACATTAGCGTTGCCGTATTTGCGGTTGCATTCCGTGTAGAAACCGTAAGACTGTGTGACCCCACGTGACTCATGATTGCCGCGGATGAGGTGGACTCGATGTGGGTAGCGAAGCTTGAGGCAGACGAGGAGGGAAATCGTTTCGACAGAGAAGAGGCCTCGGTCGACATAATCACCTGAAGAGGTGTGAGCTGGGTGCACTGTTTATGCAGAATCGTCTCCCTCAGAGGGCGGTTATGCAATGGTCTCAATGTGGAGTACTCACCTAGAAACAGGTAGTTGGTATCCGGACAGAATCCTCCGATCTTAAAGATCTCTATCATATCAAAGAATTGGCCGTGTATATCTCCAACAACTGTGACTGGCGCCGCAATATGTACAACGTTGCTCTCCTTCATAAGCAGTTCTTTTGTTTTGGCGCATATTGCCTCTATGACGGAGTCGGCAAGCAGCTCCTTTTTGTAGAGTCTTTCTATACATTCGTCCAAGTCAACACTTGCTATGACGGAATGTCAGTGCTGTACACTTATATCCGTGCCAGATATTGATACATACAAGGAAGACCGGGCATCTTTTGCCTTCTGAGACCACCACTGGACTCTCAGACTATAATTCCTAGTAAATGAACTCTCCTTTGGGGTTGCAGTGCTGAAGCCTGCTGAGACTGATGTCTCACAATCATCCTGGACCTTGCTATCCTACAGTAAGTGTCGTCTGCTGGCTCGGAAGGGCATATTGATGGAGCATCAGCCCAATTCTGCGATTTTATGCGCGAAATCTCAAAGCAGTTAGCGATGCGTCGCAATAGCGTTTTATTCTTGCCCTGCAAGTTCTTCTAATATAAAATTGACCCTGTACTCCTATGCAACACCCACCAGACCTTATCCACTACTCACTCTGTCATAAGAGATTACTTCAGGAAGGTGTGGCCTTCCCTTCTGGCTGCCCGGATTTAGCAACCTCGGTCTTCTTGCGTAAGGGTCTGTAGGGTAATCTCAACCCTGTAAAAGCTCCAGTTTCCCTTAGCTTCCTATGCATCCTAGCCCACACTCTCTTCCATCGACGAAGTCGTACATTTACCATTTTTACCTTAATTTTTCTTTCAAAGTGGAAAACCCTCTTCTTTTTTCAACGTTAATAGGCGTATTCTGCAACACTCAGCACCCTTAGTCTACCCTTTTTTCTATGCTTTGTATGGAGGGTTCGTGACCCAAGCCATCCACAAATCCGATTTCATTTTGAAATCCAAAGGAACGGAGATCCAGTGTGATGGCCACTCGGTGGCAGCAGCCACCACAACCTCCTACGCAGGCCCCCCACTACCAAATCCCTTCACAACTCCATCACCAATCCTCGCGTTATCAGCAATCTTCCAATTATCACCAGCCTGGACCTTACAACCAATCGGGGCAATATCAGCAGCCCGTTCAGTATGCTCAGTCTCAGCAGCATTCACCGAATCAACAACAAGGGCATTATGGCTATCAACATCAGTATGCACCACAGCCATACCCCTCTCAACATACCTCCCCAGCGCAGAGTAGCCCTCCTCAATATGGAGGGTATCAGCAACCTTATCAGCAGCGATCCAACTCGGCTTATGGCCAACCTTCGTCGCAAACAGCAGCACGTCAAGCCTGTTATAATTGCGCCTCCCCTGATCATTTTGCCCAAAACTGTCCCGAGCCCAAACGGGAAAAACCAGCGTGAGTTTTCCCTAGGACGAGCCCCTCGTTTCTTTTTCTAATGAGTATCAAAGTGGTGCTCTGGACCCGGTTAGATTCGCGAATCCTTTGAAGCGTCCAAGGCCTGGTAATACGGTTGTGACACGGTATCAAAGCGCACTTCAAAACCAGGTCCATGCATCCCCCCAAAGCTACGGGTCGGTGCGGTCTCCTCAGGGCCAGGCTGGCTATTCTCAGTATCAAACAGGGCAGAGTCCTGCCACTCCGACCTCGGCCCAATCACCGTCGCAGCAGCAATACATCCAACAGCAATGGCAGCAATATTACCAGTACCAACAAGCTTATCAGCAGGGCAATCATAATCAGCAAGGGGTTCATTACCAGCAGCATCAGTACCAGACTCCTTCTATCCCGCCTGGGGAATTCGCCAACGGCTTGCAGCCGCCGAATCAGGCATCTCCTCAAACTCCTCAGAATGGATCCACTTCCCAGATGTACCAAGCCCAGTACCCACAGACTCCGCTCCCTCAAGCAGCTATGACACCTTCAGGCCCCTATCAACATACCCAGCAGCATCCTCAAAATTCAATAGATCCAGCATCATTCGTCCACAAACAGCGAAATGGGTCATTCATTGAGCCCGATTCCATTCCAAGGGGAACGCGACAAGATGAAAATGCCGATGCTGAAGCCGATGAGGACGATCTGAACTTGCTTGACGTACCTTCCGTCCCCCCCAGCCCACGTGAAGCTGGCACTTACACCTGTTTACCAAATACGCTGGTTTCCCCTCCGGTCAATCTTCTCTGTATGCCTCTGCCAGCCAATTTTGTAGTTGCAGACACCTTGTATCCTATTGCGCCCCCGGCTCCAGAGATGGAAGGCCGCTGCCAATCAAAATACTTCCGAGACAACAATCTAGGGTTACTCAAAGAAAACATCAGAGAGTCAAAGTACTGGAAGGATCACAAGGATGACCCCATTTTCTCGGATTCTTCTACGAAGGACGGTGTTGTCTCGCTTGACGAGTTATTTTCCAAGATCAAGGAGCGGCATGTGAATGGTGATTTGAATGAGGATCCAGTGAGGAAATCTAGAAGCCTGTCTCGCAGCGTCTCCGTAAGACAGAACTCAAGCGACTTTAGAGGCGACCTTGAGACTCTGGAACGCGATCTTGCCAAGCTCAAAGCCGAAATGGGAAGAAAGGAAAGGCTGGCTAGAAGCAAGTACTCGTCTCCGCCCCAATCGGCTACATCAGAGAGACCTATGGTTGAGAAGATCGTAGTCAAAGAAGAGGAGGTGCCGCCGCAGTCAACATTTTCCGAGAAAGCGCCCCTGTCTGCGCAAGAGACTGAAGATGTCCTGGCTTCTCTTGGGGTTACGGGCCCACCAAAGCCCATAATGAGACCATTGCGAAATTCAGTTCATGGTTCGCCAGATGATAATATCCGCTCTCTTAGTAGAAGCTCGTCAAAGGCTGAAATTTCACATCTGCCCAAGGACCATCCCACAAATGGGTCACCCCGGTACCCCCAGGGCTACGCGCCTCCGCCTCCACCACCACCACCATATCGTCAGCAATCTTTCGTCGAAGGCGCAACTGGAAGCCCACTCTCCGCTCCACCCCTCTACACGAACTCTTACACTTACAATGCTAAACCTGGGGAATATGGCAACGGCTCATCTGAATATGGACCAGATGCACAATTTACATCTCCCACAGAGTTTCGCTCTGAGCGATCAGGTAGTCGAAAGCGTAGCTACACACGCCGTGACTCTATTTCTGACGAAGAGACTCCATCAAGACGCCAAGAAGACGACAGCGCTCCCAAGCACAAAAGACGCGCCCCGAAAGTTCAAGAAGCGTATGGGTGAGTGGGTCCAACTTCATGTCTGAGCTGATTTTCTAATGGCTTTCTAGCCGCCGCTGGTAGGTGTCTCCCGGGCTAGGGCCCTTTAGACCTTTTTTTCAGCATTTCATTCCTTCATAAAAAGTCCATATGCATAGCGTGGGCGCTTATATGCGGAGTACATCCTGTCAACAAAGTTCAGATCCGTGTTGGAAATATTTACAATGCACCTTGTAATTCTTCAGCAGTCTTCATGGCTTGTGGGGATCTCCTGATTTGTAAAGGCGTCATTTTAGTGTCGTGCATGCTGCATTTCAAAAATGGCGCGATTGCCGTGCCAGAAGAAATTCTTTCAACTATTATGCCTTTCTGCTGCGCTTACATTCGAAGTTGATTGTTCTCTCGTGACACATTTTCCTACATATTTTAAATAAAACAACCAGGAACATTCGTAGAAGAACGGTAGAAGAAGGCGGAAATCGGAAGAAAAAGGAAGACTTATGAGAGGCGGTCATGTAAGCTGTAAATGAGTAAGTAGAGATAGCCCTTCGGCATCTGTCCCTTCCCTACATAGCGCAACCTGTCTTTCCCCGCCTTCAAAGTCGTCAAGCAGGTTTCCCGTTAAGATTGATCTGCAATAGAGTAGATCACCGTCTTGCTTGTGGTTGGAGGAGACTTGCATGGCGGATTACTTTACACTGTTGCTTCTCGCAGTCAACGCATGTCATGCATCCTAGAACGATGCGAAAGCCCGTAATATCCACTGTAGACCGGTCATATGCATCAAGTCGCGTCATGAAGCACGTCGGTCGGGGTCTAAGGAGCCCCGCGGATGCTGCACATGTGCGACCCCTTGCTCCGCGTCTACGCCAACCATCAACAAACGTCGCGGAAGATCGCTTGCCGGCCTTTCGGCACAGCACAGTCTGCTGCCTGCCAATTCGAAGGTAGCATGAGTCCATTGAGCTGTCCACTATATGTGGCGGGTTGGAGGGCGCGCTTTGGTGAGGTGGATATGCTGTTTGAGGATATAAGAGAAAAAGGATCTTGAAGCATGCAATTCACATTATGTGAATTACTTGCTCTTGGAGCGGTATGGGAGTACCTTAGGCATGGCTAAGGTAGACGGTTTAGTGGTTCGAGAAGGCAGCTGGGGGTAAAGACTCTAATCTTCTTATCTTTGATAGTTGGAATGGTCCGCTGATTTTTGGGGTCGATGGAAAGAATGTGAAGGACCTCTTGTATCTTCTCATAACAAGGTGGCTATGATGATGGGTATATGCAGAACACAGTGTTGGCGACGCTTGAAATGCAAAGACTTCGTCCAATGGGGGATCTCTGGGTTTTACTTCCGGTTCAACTCTCGCAATGTCAACCAGGTGGATAGCTGCTCTATGTGCAGTCACCGGCAAGTTAGTTCCATACCATGAACGTGGGCTCGACCAAGATGTTTGGATTGAATGACTGATATAATTCACTACCGCACTATTCATTTGTATATGCCAAGCAAACCCTTTAACGCCTCTCCACCCGTCGCAACGATGTCCCTGTTGTGCACCGGTGACCAAACATAACTACATCAATAAATTGTCCCATTTCCATCTAGCCCAGCATATATCGCGTGACGAACCCACCCCTCTCCAACCACGAAATCGTTAACCTCAATAATAAAAGACGACTCCCAGAATCGATGATGCACCATCCATAGTGGGATTTGCTTAGCCGCTTCGATAACCCATTGGTACTCAAAGGAAGGCGGGCCTGTAAGTCCAGTGCTTGATTCCTTACCGAATGCGATGGTGACATCGCTAACAGGGACGCTTATCTCGAAGTCGGTCACGATATCAGTGCTCGGATAACTCGCGATATCTTTGAGAACTCCTAGGACAGTCACGAAGACACAAATTTCTTTCAGCGGTGTGCCCCAAGGGTAGAAGGACATTATAAGTTCGACGTCTGTGTTTGTGGCATTGGTACTGTTGACGGCATTTACGTTGTTGAAAGTCGCCAAGAGGGTTATCGGTGTCGTGTCATTCAGTTGTAGCGTGGTTCCTGACGGTAGTGCGGTCAAGTTTTGTGCCTGAGTTTGATTTCCAGGGTCAGACAGCTGCAAGAATATGTACGCAACAGTTACGTCTTCCCAGAGAACAATCCATGATGTAACCTGGAATTTTCCTTGAAACATTGGATGCGTTGTCATGGTTAGAACCGCAAGATATAGACCTAGTACGGCAGGTTTGAGCGGGATGGTCAGCTCCCCGTCAGGTGGCCTGATTACAATCTGAACGTCAGTGTAACCGGGTACTGAAGTTGACGTCATTGGTGTCGTCCCATGATAGTCTTTACCAGCCAGAAACGCAAGAGCTTCTACCGCATTCATGAGACATGATCGAGAAGGAAGATATTCATCGTAAGATTTGGTAAACAATTTTAATCGAGGATCAATGGCAAGGACTGAACTCAGATTCTCAAGTGCTGGGCTGGAAGAATTGTCAAGCTGAGAAATGATCGATGTGGCAGCAATGGCACAGCGTATGTAATTCAAGCACACCCTTAGGACGACGAGTACTAGTTTGGACCTACTCCGAGACCTCATGTCGATATTGCCCAATCTTGAACTCCTGCAAGAACGACGAGATTAAGCGATCGTCAGTGTCGAATCCGAACAGATATCTATTTGCAAGTGGGACTACATGGTTGCTAACCCACAGTCGCCGATTGACAACGCGATATGCGCATGGCAAATTGGCTTCAGAAAATGCGGCTTTCACGTATAGGCGACCTGCGATTTTTGTTCCCGCGATTTTGTCTGTCACTTAGTGGTAGCTTCGGCTAACTTTGCCTCTAAGCCGGCAGTAGTCTCCAGCAAATCATCAAATTTCTCATACAAAGCATCAGCTTCGTCATTCTTTCCTTGATCCTCCAAGTGCTTTGCGAGGAAATTCAGTGACTTCATCGAAAGCTCATGCGTAGGCCCTAAAACCCTTGATCTAATCTCATAGACATGACGTTGTAGGGTTGTGCTCTCCTCGCAGCGCTTATCTTGATATTTGAGAACAGACGACAAATTGTTCATGATTATTAACGTGAGGGGATCCTCTGGTCCCAGCCCTTTTAACCGAGCATTCAGAACCCTGCGATAGTTCTTCTCGGATGCTGCGTAGTTCTTCTGTTGTTGTAATACCCACGAAAGCTGCCCGAGGCTCTCCAACGCCGCATCGCTTTCGGGTCCATGAACTTCGGACTGAATGTCCACAAGCTCCTGAAATTTCGTCTCAGCAAGCTCGAATCGCTCGAGATCGCGGTAACTTAGCGCCAAGTTCCAAAGAGTACTCAATGTCTCTGTGTGCTCCCGGCCATGAACGGTAGACCTATAGGCTAAGACGTCGTTATATATAAGTGCTGCTTCTTCCTTTTTATTCTGATTTGCGAGCACGAAGGCTAAATGATTGCGACAGAGCACGGTATTCGGATGGCTTTCCCCATAGACCCCCAAACGAAGTTCTAGTTCTTTGCGACGAAGGTGCTCGGCTTCCTCAGATCTTTTCTGGTCTGCAATGATCCCTGCAAGGCGATCAAATGCCTCAATTCGCTCAGCTTCTCGGGTTTCCTGCATAGTATCACACAAATAAAGCGTCTCGCGAGCCAACCATTCCGCTTCTTCGAGCTTCTGTAGCTCCCTTAAGGTAGCACTCAGATTATGGCGAGTACGCATCGTAATTAGATGACTGGGACCTATCGTGGCTTTCTGAGACTCCAAACATCGTCTAAAGCCATTCTCAGCTTCTTGATGATCTCCTCTATCAGAGGAACAGCAGGCTAGGTTATGAAGGGTGTTGACTGTTGAAGGGTGATGCTCCCCCAGGGTCTCTAGTTGGATTTTCAATGCTTCTTTGTACAGCTTCTCTGATTCTTCCCTCTTTCCTAGCCGAGCTTTTACTGTCGCCATATTGCTCAACGTAATAAGCGTATCGTGATGTCGCTGTCCCAGTGTCTTCCGGCGATCCTCCAGGAGTTGTTCGTACATCGTCTCTGCCTCAGCAAATCTCTCCTGATCCCTCACCGTACCTGCTAATTCTCCTCGGCCAATAAAAGTGTAAGGATGGTAATATCCATTGACATTTATAGACTTTTCCAGCGCTTGGCGTTGCAAGACTTCAGCCTCTGCATGGCGACCTTGAGACGAGAGCACGCGCGCGACATTCTCTAGAGCAATGATGGCATCTGCTTTAAGACCTAGATCCCCTGGATTCCGCTCAAGCAGTTTTTGCTTTTCGTTAAGCTCCTTGCGATGAATCTCTTCGGCTTCTTTGTACAACCCTAGGATTTGCAAGTCAGAACCCAGAGCGTTCAAGCTCTCAAGTGTTGCCCTATGACCGTACCCGAGTAGTTTTTCTCTTGCAAGCAAGACCTCTCTTTGCAGATCAGCCCCGCGCTGGTAATGGCCGCATCTATGGATGCTGTAGGCATAGTTTGCAATGCTCGACAACGTGTCTTCATGATCTTTACCGTAAAGACGTTCGAAAAGCCGCATTGACTCTTCTGCACCTCGCTGCGAAGCCTCATATTGACCCTGCATCCTAAGATAGCTCGACGTATTCAGTAACAGAGTTGCTCTTGCATGCAGTACTGAACCATTGCTTTCGGTAAATGTGGGGCGAAGAACAGCCTCAGCGTGTGGTAGGTAGAGTCTACAGGTTGACCATCTTTCGAAAAATCCGTAAGGAAAGTTGTCTGCGACTGTCTTTAATGCTTGCCCAGCCAAATCATCGCGCTTGCCTTCATACTCCGTGAGCCAACCTTGGACAGCAATGGTGACTAGTCGATGAACGTTACATGCAGAGCGTTCCGTGTCTAGTTGGACAAGCGAGAATGCCTCCAGCAATCCTATTGCTTCCTCGAAGTCAAAGGTTTCCTCATCATCTCGAATCAATAGAGCAAAGGGAACATTTTGGTTGTCCATGAAACTCATCATAGAGAGTAGTTCCGCAGCTCGAGGGTTTTCGGACTTGATGTCGTTGAATGAGATCCACCAGGTAGTCACGACTGATTCCAAAGGCCTAGTCTCTCTACCATGAGAGCTAAACCTTTGGCCAAGAAGCTTTATACGTCCTGACTCACCTTGACGATAAAGCTTCATGTATTCTGTCACACTTCTGTTTCTTTTGGCCATGAAAGCTACAGCTTGTGAGATAGCTAGGGGAAGATGTACTAGAGCATCGAGTAGCTCTAATTGCTCTTCCTCCGTGCTCTCAGCTCTGATCCGCTTACCAAGTAATTCCCTGGCTTCTTCTAGTTCCATTGAAGGGACAAATATTGGATCTCTGTCCAGAGACAAGTCTATACCAATGTCTCGATTTCTTGTCGTATAGATGATGGTACCGTTCTTGGATTGGGGCACATACTCACGTAATGTCTTGCCAGCTGGGGTTAGTCTGACAAAGAAACCGTGATCATCCACGTTGTCAATGATCATGAGCCACTTGCACATGTACTTAATCTCCAGCCAGTCTCGGACGAGTTGCAGCACATCCAGCGTGGGATCATCTTTACCAGAAATATTACATTGAGATGCGATGCGTTTGTAAGACTCGACAAATCGTGCAGCATTGCTGGCGTGAATCCAGAAAACAGAGATTGCAGGAGATCTGTCTTTCAGCCGGTAGGCGTATTCCAGAGCAATTTGTGATTTGCTTTATGAGCTCGTCAGCCCTCAGAAATTTCATCATTATTGATGGATAGTAATTTCATGCACAATCCATCTTAAACCTTAGAAGGGTTCACCCCCTTACTGTACAAACCCTCTTACTGTACAACCTTGTGGGCAGGACTTAAAGCTGGTAAAAAAGGCCCTGGAAGACTCCCTAGAGTGATCAACTCCAGGGCTCAATTCTGTTGCTTAGGCGACCAGTTTTAGAGCGTTTTCCGGCCCTTTTCGCCAGCTTTAGGTCCGGCTCCACAGGGCTGTATAGTAGGAGGGTTTGTACAGTAAGGGGGTGAACCCTTCTAGTCCTTTGAGATTATTGCAACAAGCTAGTACAGGTATCACTTACCCAACGCCGCCCAAGCCACACAGAACAGCTGTTGACACAGCGTCTGACACAGGTAAAAGCTTTGACTCCAGGGCAGACATCACTGCATTGCGGCCCACGAAAGCAGGGTTGCGTCCAATGGGTACCATCCAGAGCAATTTTGACAGATACTCCCTTTCCTCGCTGACCTGGCTCTGCAAGGTGGCAGCGTGATGCAAGGTGGCAGTGTGGTGAAGGTCGTTCAATATCGAAGTCTGCTCCATCTGCCGCTCCAACATTGAGATGGTATTTGCTTGAGTGTGCTTCGTCATTGACCTTAGGATTCTAGTTAGGATCTGACACTTAAGAGATAAGGCTAGGCAACAGCCCAATCTAGTGCAACCAGGACTTTGGCACTAACCTCGATTCCGCCTGCAATTGTAGGCTCAGCGTATTGACAAGGCTATCAAGAACATCTTGGAACTCTTCGATCTGGTCGGACCGGTTGAGCGATTTCAGAGCCTTCCTGGCATTCTTGAGGTGGCCTTGACTTTGGCCCTTCAAGCCATCGAGGAGGTCTGACAGTGATCGCGCTTGCGCCAGGCATCGCGTTAAAACCAAATCACCCAGTGGATCGTGCGCTGATGAAGTTGCTAGAGAATGAAGAATAGCCAGCAAGTCTGAAAGGCGGTCCGCTTGGGCAGCCAGCCTTTGGGGCAGGGAACCACCCGCGGCATACTCTTTGATTCGACTACATAATGAAGCTGTGAAACTGATAAGTTGAACGAAACTACTAGCAATTCCGACAGCGACAAGAGCTTCGGCGCCAGACATAGAGCATACCTTGCATGTGAACTGTCCACTGAAGAAATTCCGTGGCCAATCAGCAGTAATCAAAATCAGTGTCGGAATGCTTGGCATTACAAACTTTGGGCTAAAATAGCGCTTAGGTAGCACGCCATGCTCAACAGTATCTATGCATGTGCTGTGATAACAAGTAATGAGGTCTACTGCAACAATCTTCCTACTAGTTTACCGAGACGCCTCGCTATATGAAGGAATAAACGCCGACATCAGCCGCTACAAATCACCCAACAAGATCTGTGACCCCCTCAGGCCACGAACCCCAGATCATGGCCTTATTTGGCAATCTTCCGCTCAAAGGTGCCAAAACTTTCAGCTTCTTCCTCTTCTCGTCCACCTCGGCAACGTAGACGAAGCCAATGACGCTAGCATCGCGAATGCTCTCTTGAGGGTCGTTTATTTCTGCGTGTACAATAGCTAGCATTGCATTTTGCATCTGTGCTGAAGGCTCAATCTTGTTGAAGATAGGAGGGATCATGCTGTCTTCATATGCATCGCCCGGCATCAGGGAAGTCAGAAGAGTAGAGGCTAAATGAGTGAATAAGCTTAATGCAGTGAAGGACCAAAAGCTAGACTTACATTCAGCTAACTTGTAAATCCCAACTGAACTAAAGTCAATTTGCTGCGTATGGGGACTTAGTGTGCATTTAGAATCGCCAAAGAAGTATTCTCGGATTTGGGCCTGTCGAAGCTGATGTAGGAATGCGTCATCTCGATCGACGCATCCTCCAGACTTGTCTAATTTAATGACGGCTATGGTCTCTCCCGCGCTGGTCTTCTGCCCATTGAATCTCCGGAGCATATCACTATATAGTCGCTCTGAACCAAGGACCACAACAAGGCTGACTTTGGGGGGGATCAGCGAGAGGTCTAGAACCACGAAGTTTGCATGACTGACCTGAGAACTCTGACGCTGCATGATGAATAACCTCATACCCTCCTTTGCCTTGACTGATGACTCCTGGCGTGTCAATGACGCATCCTGTTGTCTTCGCCTCGCTGTCATCCTGCAGCCTGTTCATCACTGAAAGTGCGAGTCGAGTCATGATAGGCTTATAGACTGAAGTCCTATCTTCTGGGTTCGCCAAGCCCAGATAATAGACCAATGGTAATTTAACAGGTACTGGACTGGGCCCATTGGTTGGGCTGCTACCCCAGCCTTCCTCCACATCAATGATCGAGGAGAATGTAGCAGCAGAAAGACTTCCCGGTATACTCAGCATACTTTCTCTAGTGTCAAGATTAACCGTAACGGGGAGGCGCCCACATCTCGTGGCATAGGCCGTGAGCAGTTTTACAAGGCTTGTTTTGCCGGCGTTCTCGGGGCCAACGACTAACACCCTCGGACCATCTCTTCCTGCACTAGCAGCACCGTCTCGTAATTTTTCGAGCGCAAAGTGTAGATTGGCATAGTTGATCATGGGGGTCTCTTCGGCAATGTATTCGACTTGGCAATCACCAACAATCTCGAGGCGGCAGCCATGCCAAGTGTAAATGGCCGATTTCGTGCCTGAGAAGGTGTAGGGTTGTTTTGGGGCAAGCTCGGTGCCAAAAAGCTCGGCGCTACCTGAGAGGAGCTGCAAGGAAAGTCGTTAACATATCTGGCGAAGAAATGGAGCACACGGAGAAGTCTCATACCCTGACCTCGACTTTGGTCCCGAACGCGACTTCGAATCTCCATTCTGTGCCTTCCTTTAGCTCTTGAATAGTCGGTACTAGTGTTGTCTCAACAGGAGCAGATAACTCAAGGCCTGGCAGTGACATATTGAGAAGTCTTGATCGGGAGCTAAGGCAAGTTTAGCATGGTGATGATTAGCGTTTCTCCGGGTCGCTTGCGCTTAGATAAAGAGAGCCTCCGCTAGAGAAAGACTCCACCTCAGCTCTTCTTGTTCGAAGCCGGTAACAATCGATGACCACTTCCGTGCTCCGTCGTATCCTTGCTATTGTATCTCTACTGTGGCATAGTCGGAACACCTATAGTATTTGGCATGTGCAAAACTTTTGCGAAAGCTTGGCATTTTCCCTTGTGCGCGCGCGCGTGTATTCCTCATAGAAATCGGCACCACCTATCAACATCACCTTTTTTTTGATCTACTTTGAAGCCATAAAATTCTATATATACGAATACGGCGGTGTTGCTATTCATCGTCCTCTGCCCATGTTGCAAGCTCTCGATAATACGCTTCAATATCCCCCTCAAATTGATAGCCACCAGCGCAATGTCGAAAGTGCTGCATCGCTGCCCGATCACATCCACTATTCTCAATTGCATGCCAAAGAAATCCTCCAAAATCCCCTTCAAATTGCGGTTGTAGTCGTCTAAAATGGCGTCTCATCCAAGCTTTTAACATACTGAATGTAAGCTCAATAGGGTTGTAGTCGGGAGAGTAGGGAGGAAGAAACTTCAGAAGAATGCCTTTGTCTTCAACAGCTTGCTTCACACCGCGGCTTAAATGGATATTGACATTATCCAGGACAATAACACTGCGATGGCCGGGAAAGGCATTACAGTGGGGTAAGAGATCATCAATGATCCACTCCCTAAATGCCTCCCCGTTGTAGTAGCCATGTTTAATCCCAGTACAGCCGGGAAGATAGCCGTTAACGGTATACGCAGGCAAGATGCTCCAAGTATCACCTCGTCTCATGTCATCTTGCCAGCGAACGGCTTGACCAATAGGACCGTAAGCTAGACACCGCCACCCAGTCTGAGCTTTGAATAAGGACTCGTCAATAAACACGAGCTGTTCAGCGGTGACATCATGCATAAAGGCTTGCCAGGCTGTACGTAAGAACTGGCTCTGAGGACCAACCCGCTCTCCCTTTTTATGACTCAGTCGGCTTTCTTTAAGGAGTCGACCAACAGTTGATCTATGTATATATATATCCCACTCTTCTGCTAGGAATCTCGCTAGCTCGTCCTGATAGATCCAGGGATGTTGATGTACATACTCAAGGACGCTATTCTTCGCTGCGGTGTGGATTAATCGTGGGCGGCCGCGACGTAGAGGATGACGTGGATTCGGGTGGCCATGCTTTTGTATATTGCCTTCCCACCTATATACAGTCGCTGGATGGCAATGGATCTTATTGGCAATGGCAGGTGGTCTCCAATGGGCATGTAGTAGAGCAACAGCTTTGGACTTAGAGGCAGAGTCGATGGTGTGTACAGGCATTAGGTAGGTAGAGGACGCGTCGCGGTTCCTAAAACACCAGGAATCAGCATAAATAGGATTTTTGCAGCTTCAAAATTACCTAGACGGTCAAAAGTGGATCGAAAAAAAGGTGATGTTGATAGGTGGTGCCGATTTCTATGAGGAATACACGCGCGCGCGCACAAGGGAAAATGCCAAGCTTTCGCAAAAGTTTTGCACATGCCAAATGTGCAGAAGCTGATGGAGGAAAGGTGGCCGCACCATCAGAGGCTCAGAACCTAGTACCTCGCTCCCCGAGCCTCATATCTCGATCCCAAGATATAAGATCCTCGGGCCAGGCACTCTGTCAATATTGTGTTTATTCAATTCATGATGCTAATGTTCGCAAATTAAGGCTTTGTGAGCAGGGTTCCTAACTGTCTTTCTTCTCCATTTTGGCAAACTTGCTCGATAACCCAGTCCAATGGATCTGTTTGATTCACAGTCTGCGCGGTATTGGTAGAATGGAAAATATTGGCCAAGATTCCGGCCAAAATGATCAGCGCTGTACCCGCTGCGATCGACGAGGTTCTCTAGCGTTGAACGATCATATATATTGCTTGCAATGTTCTATGATCTCAATGGTTCGAATTGAAGCTGACATATCATGCATGGGTTATGACCGATATGATTCAAAATTATAGATCAAACAAGGTCAAGATTTTTATATTACGGGTATTGTCATGGTCTAGCAGGAGCGATCGACGAAGAATTAGTGGGACCGCGGTGTACCAGGATTCAATCCCTTGTACGCACTAACGGGCACGCCTTTCAAAATGAGATAATTTCCAGAGATCTGACCCGCCAAAACCCGCCTTTTTCTCTCTCATTTCTGGCACTTATCCAGAGGGTTTACTGGGATTCTAGTGTCAAGACTCAACCTGGGTGATCGTTTGGAATGTTATAGGATTTGAGTATAAGCGAGGCTCTCGCAGACATACTTGCGAAGTCTCCTTCAGCCCGCCATTTTTAATTTGCCTTGCTTTCCTCCTCGAATTTTGGCAGTATCTCTCGCTCGTGTCATTTATTATCGATCTCACACGGAGACTCAAACATTACAGCCTCGGACTAAGACCAGACGGTAATCTCAGCGGGTTTTGGATGTAGCAAGATGGTTTGATATGTGAAGAATATGGTCCGGTTAGAAATAATGGGAGTGCAGAAACCACCTCTAGTTGAATAGGCTTTACACTATCAATGGATCTGGCAAAGTTGCGACGTATCTCTGGTACACTGATCTCAATTGATCGCTCAGTGCTATATTGGGTATCTACCAAAAGATGCTTTGCCCTTACACCTCGCTATGCTCGCATCACCGACCTTCCTTAGCAATACTTGTTTACTCCGGTGAGGTCAAAACGCGGATCAACACCTCTATTAGCCCTGTTCTCTGCAATACGCCACTTGTAGTAGGGGTTGTAAGGATCATCAGGAAAGAGAAACTTAAACTCCGGATTGTTCTTAAACAACTTCTGCATCCTGCCCTCCATCTGGCGTATGGCAAGATTTTTCTGCGCGTGTTTTAAATTCATGTTTGCAATGATAAGCCGTCTGGCGATCGCTTCCACACGTGCTTGCGCCCTGCGTGTGGTTGGGCGAATGATGCCTGGAGCTAAGTTCGCATCATCCAGCAAATCCGGCTCTTCCCCATCGTCCTCAGAGGTCTCATCTTCAACTCCGCTGGAGCTTTGTTCCACATCCGTACAGGTGGCCCCTGTCGTCATTGAAGCATCATCGTTACCCATGATCTTTGCCCCTTGCTTGACAGGATCAATACGAGGACAGCTCAAGGCATCGAGATACTGCTCATTCGTCATCTCGGAAATGAGACGCGAGGCGTTTTCGGGATCTTGATATACCAGATTTTCGTCAAACACGTCGAATGACTCTGGGTCCTAAGTAGAAGTCAGTAATATCATGTGCTTGAATGGAATTCTAATCTTACATCTTGGTCGGTCCACTTTAGCTTTTGCCATGGTTCATCGCGAATTGCTTTTAGAAGCTTGTTAGTCGCACTCATCCCGCCATACAGGTCCGACTCCTCCAGGTTCTCCGCAGACTTCACGGCGACGTTGACAGCTTTGGCCTCTCCCTCATCAGCATCATCTGCGAGGGCGTCTTCGGCTGTTCGATCACCATGGGCAGCAGACAGCTTCTCCAAGTCACGAAGCGCATCAACATGATCAAATTGGGGGCGCAGTTGGACTATTGCATCGATTCTGGTGAAAGTGCAGATGTCTAGATGGATCTCAGCCTGCGACCACGAGCTTTTGGGGAACATGGGTATTGCTTACCGCCCTTGAACGTCACATACATGTAGATTGGACTACCGTCTTTGAAAGGAACAATTCGACCGCCAAGGGTTATCTTGTTCATTACATGTCCCTTGTTGTTCGCATCATCAAAATTTTCTAAGAGCTTTTCCTTCGACGGCCCTTCGGGCATGGGTGCACGACGAATGTCCTTCATTGAGAGTTTCGGTCCAACTCCTAGTCCGCCTGCAAGGCCGTACGAGCCACCCTGTTGCAGATGTCGACTGGTGCGCATGGCTTCTCCATATTCAACGCCTTTCGCTTTGTCGAAGTTGATGTGGATGTTCAACGGGATGTCTACCTCCACAACGCCACATTTTGGTTTGATACGCAACTCAAGGGGCTTTTGTCCATTGGCTTCACGATACTCCTGGCCCAGTTCACGGTTAGGATACTGAACAAGCATGGTACGCATTTTGGTAGGGTTTATGAACAGCCTATATTGTTTCAAGATTGGACCCAGTTTGGCATCCTCCTGCACCTTTTTTACAAGGGCATCAGATTTAGCAAATGCATGATCGTCCGGACTCCAGCCGGCCTTTTCCCATTTTCGAAGGTATTCAACCTGCATATCTGCTATGAATTGCTGCCCCAAGCTAATGCTATGTTTGCTATGCCCAGGCGAGAAATCTTGCGGCGAAAGATCGTCGTCGGCCTCAACAACAGGGATCTCATTTTCATTATCAGGTAGCGACTGAGAGAGCCCACCAATTACGCCAGCACGTCGACGACGCTCACTTTTGAGCGGGTTTTTGTTTTCATTGAATGAGTTACTGGTAAATGGAGACTTTTCAGGCTGTGACTTGGATGTAATAGGTTCAGGAGTACTCTGCGCCGCTGGCGTACTCTCACGAAATGCAATACTTGCGGCTCGATCATCTGTGATGGTCGCCGAATTTCCCTTATTCTTCTTTCGCACCATGATACTTGACCACTGGATTATCTATTTAAAGGCTTAGAGTGGTGTGTTGATGGTGGTTATAGGAGTTTAGAATGTTGTGGTGAAACTTCACAGAATTCGACATCTAGTAAATGATAATTCGCGTCTAAACAAGGTATTAAGAAAGCGTCATCCCGCGCGCCTATGCAGCTTTATCGGTTAGCCCCCATTCTTATCGACAAAACGCGTGCTCTTGGCTTTACTAAAGTAGTGGCAGAAGGGCAGGCAGTAAGTATCTTTTGCTGCGCACTCGTCCGAAAGATGGCATACGTTGTCCCTATACATCGACCTACTAGTGTGAGGCATGCATTGAAGCTGAGGCTACTAAGCTCCGAGGAGGAATGCCTGGTGCTGGCGTGCGTTCTCCATAGCTACCAAATGTAAGCAACAGATGCTAATGATGAGTTAGTAAAGCAAACAGACTCGAAATCTACAATCAGACAGAAGATGGATTGGTCTTATCCCATTCACGAGCACTTTATGGCAAAGTCACCATGTTGGACAAAATACGGCCCTCCAGCTCTGCAACGGAACACCTCTTTGTTGGGACAGATCGCTATATGTACTTCACAGTCTCTTGGGACGCTCAGAGCCGCCGATTACGCACAGAAACAAGCCACCAAGATCAAGCCGACAAGACGTTACGGGACTCTCAGACTGAAGACCAATGTCTGATTGACCCTACCAGACGCTTTATGGCCCTGCTACTATTCGATGGTATTGTAACCATCGTACCTATCGCACACAAAGGTAAAAGGAAGGGATCGGGTGAAATCGGGACACTTGGGGAACCTGTGCCAGCAAGAATATCGGATTTATTCGTACGGTCAGCGGCTTTTCTATTTCCGCAACCCGGTGAGGGCGAGCAGGCGCAACTTGCTTTTCTATATGAGGACAACCATCAGAAGGTGTGTATGAGTGTACGGAAACTGGACTATGCTGCTGGAGTCGCTGGAGAATCTGGCAGTGCAGATTTGGAGCACGTGGTTGGCGCACGTGAAGATTTAGAACTGGGTGCTAGCCATCTCATACCTGTACCAGCACCAGCATGTAGGTCACTAGAGCTCGTACTATTGACGAGGCGTTGATGGAGTATAGATGGTTTGATTGTGCTTGCGGAGACCTCAATCAGCTACCTAGGCCATATAAGCGGCGACTTCATCCATATGTCTCTGGAAGATGCTACCCAGTTTGTAGCCTGGACACCCATAGATGACCAGCGATGGCTTCTGGCAGACGAATTCGGGGAATTATACCTCTTAATGCTTATGTTAGAGAGTCAGAACGAGGTCACAGGCTGCAAGCTTGACAAGATTGGGAACGCTTCACGAGCTTCAGTACTCGTGTATCTAGGCAACGGTTACTTATTTGTAGGCTCACATCAAGGGGACTCCCAGATGGTCAAGATACAAACAGGTTACATTGACCTGGTGCAAACGTTGTCGAATATTGCCCCTGTGTTAGACTTTAGTATTATGGATATGGGCAACAGAGCAGGCGAAGGACAAACGAACGAATATTCCTCAGGTCAGGCGCGAATTGTCACGGGTTCAGGTGCCTTTCAAGATGGTAGCCTCCGAAGCGTCCGAAGTGGAGTTGGTCTAGAGGAGCAGGGCATACTCGACCAGATTACTTATGCGACTGATCTGTTTGGTGTACGATCAAACCTTACAATCGATAAGGTCGACGTCCTCATTGTGTCCTTTGTCAACCAGACCAGAATATTTCAATTTCAGGTGAACGGAGAGGTAGAGGAACTTGCTGACTTCCAGGGCTTCTCCCTGTCGGAATGCACCCTATTCGCTGCTGACCTGTCGAGCGGCCGCCTCCTTCAGGTGACTGAATCAGCAGTTCGGCTCATAGATTTAGAGAATGGAATGATCCACTCTGAATGGTCTCCTCCCAGTAGGCAGGTCATCACTGCAGCATCAGCAAATGACCAAAACCTTGGCTTGTCAGTAGGAGGGAGGGAAGCTGTGATTCTAGAGCTGGCGGACAGTCTAAAAGTTCTAGCGAGACGACGATTTGCTGAAGAGGAGGAAATCTCTTGCATCCATGTTTCGAACGTCTCATCAGAAGTGTGCATTGCCGGTTTCTGGCACAGCGCATCCGTTCTTGTCATGAAGACCAACACTCTCGAAACTGTCTTGCAGATTCCAGAGCGAGGGGAGTCGCATGATGAAGCTGTATCGGTGCCACGTTCGATTTTGCTTGCCCAAGTTCTCCACGATCAATTGCCCACGCTTTTCATAGCCATGACTGACGGCGAGGTAGTCACATACTCCATCAATATAGCCAACTTCGCTCTATCATCCAAGAATTGTATAATTCTTGGCACTCAGCAAGCAAGCTTTAAAGCTCTCCCAAGGGATGACGGGGTTTCTAATGTATTTGCGACATGTGAACACTCGAGTCTGATTTATGGATCAGAAGGTCGCATCGTTTACTCTGCGGTCACTGCTGAAAAAGCATCATGCATTTGCTCATTCGATTCCGATGCTTACCCAGGTGCTATTGCTATTGCTACGCCAGAAGACATCAGGATTGCACTCATTGATACTGAACGCGCGACACATGTCAATACGCTGCATGTGGGCGAGACTGTGCGAAGGATAGCCTATTCTACCAAGCTTAAAGCATTCGGTATCGGCACAATTCGTCGGTCGATAAGGCAGTCACAAGAGATTGTACAAAGCCACTTTAAGCTCGCAGACGAAGTGCTATTGGAGGTAAAGGACACGTACGACCTGAATGAAGATGAGCTTGTAGAGAGTGTTATCAGAGCTGATATTCGAGAGGACTCTGGAGAGCTAATGGAACGATTTGTCATTGGTACATCATATCTATGTGACGACCGTGACGAGGCAATCCGAGGCAGAATCATTGTTTTTGCAGTCACCACTGAAAGAAAGCTAAAAGTCATCACCGACCTCCCTGTCAAAGGTGCCTGCCGAGCTCTAGGCGTGATCGACGGCAAGGTCGTTGCTGCACTCGTCAAGACCGTAAGTATCCAACGTTCTACGCCTACATCAGATCTGCCACAGAGTTAATGTATATCAGGTCGTGATCTACAGTCTCGAAAACTCCCACCTCAACAAACGCGCCACCTATCGCTGCTCCACCGCCCCCATCGACCTCTCAATCCATGGCTCTCAAATCGCAATCGCAGACCTCATGAAATCCGTCTCCATCCTCACCTACACCCGCGGCACAGCCGGTTCCGACGACAAACTCAGAGAAACAGCTCGCCACTACCAAACCGCATGGAGCACAGCCGTTGCCCACGTTGGCGGCGACACCTCCTTCGAAAACGTCACCGGCGTCAGCGAAGACACATGGCTTGAAGCCGACGCAGAAGGCAACCTCGTAATCCTAGCCCGCAACAACAAAGGCGTTACAGCCGACGACAGACGAAGATTAGGCGTCACCAACGAATTCCGCCTCGGCGAAATGGTCAACCGCATCCGCTCCGTCTCAATCGACTCCTTCAGTCCCACAGCCCCCGTCATACCAAAAGCGTTCCTCAGCACCGTAGATGGCAGCATCTATCTCTTCGGCTTCATGACGAATCACCACAGCGCGACTCTATTACAGCTCCAAGAAGCGCTCGTGCCGCATGTGCAGAGTCTAGGCCACGTTCCTTGGAAGACTTATCGAGCTTTCAAGAACCAGGTAAGAGAGGCGGAGGAGCCGTTCAGGTTTGTGGATGGGGAGCTGATTGAAGCGTTTTTGGATTTGGCGCCGGAGTTGCAGGGGGAGGTTATGGGGAAGGTTGTTGGGGGGATTAAGGCTGTTCATAAGGATGTTAAGGGGGTGGATGATGATGTTGGGTGGGTGAAGAATCTGGTGGAGCAGCTGAGGAGGTTGCATTGAGGGGGTTTATGAGTGGAGAATCAGAGGTGGAGATTTATGCATAAGGAAGAGGAGCAGCATCGAGGCGTTGGGACAGGAAGTGATGTGTACGTGAGACGAATAGCATAGGAAACGTAGCTAGTGTTATGTACAATGGACGACTCCAGATTACAGCATCTTTTTCTTGCAGTCTTTGGCGTGGCCATTCCACGGGCAAGAGGCTGGATTGAATTTACACGTGAGCGTGATTACAGAATTGACGTCCCGCCTTCTACCGCCCAAGGCGCATGAAGGCGTTTATTATTTCGAAGATTTTGAGGGCTATATTCCAGGTGGGGTTGGTGAGAGAATTTGAGGTTGAATCGGCGGCGATGCGGAATGGGTAAGAGCTGAGAGGAGCTTGGACAGATGATAGTCGAAGGGCAATGTTCGGATGAGCAGGCCGGGCTTGAGGTTTGGTCTGGGAAGCACGAAAAGGGCTAGTTGGGCGAATCGCAAGTAAAGGAAGGGCACTACGATACTATAGGATGGATTATGATGCAAAGCATTGAATTTGTAAGCGGACACATCATGAGAGATACATTCTCAATTGTATGACTTGATCTGCATGCATGTCCAAATCTCTCACTTCCATTCGGTATCTTAACAGATTATCAGGGTAGCTTTTGCTACCTGCGTCTCCCAACTTGCAAGGCAAGGGTGGTATTGTAATATGACTAGGACTTCTTTTGAAGAATTGATCATTCAAGGCGTTTTTCATGGGACTAGGCCACAAAGAATTTTGATGACATTCCTAATACCATGCAAGATATTTTCGTCTGGGCCTTGACCCGGCGTCCATTGAGCATGTGCGAAGTCGATGAGCTTGAGGCTCTGTAGAGGTGGGAATTTTGGTCGGTCTTCTTCCTCGCTTTCTCTACTTTCAGGGTCCTCATGATTATCCAGTTGCATTGGGCGTCCTTCATGGAGGGCTTCAATGAGCTCTTTCTCTACCGAGAAGGCTTCCTTGAGGGCTTGAGGGTCGCCTTCGTACACGAAAAGGAGACTCGCAGAGTACATCCTACTTTCCTCGTTCTCGATTACTCTTGCCATTTCTTCTAGGTCGTCGATGAATCTTCTGATAACCTTCCTTATGGGCGCCTTAGGTCTCTCTTCTTTGTTGAAGCGAAAGTAATCCCGAAAGCCCTCGGGCACGGTTTCGGTATTGAAGCTGCGCCCGTACATTTTGTCGTAGAGTTTGTAGCCGTCGGCTGTGATGCCTTCTGGTAAGGTATTATCTGGGCCTTGAAAAGTTTTCATACCAGCAATGCGAAGACCGAGAGGCTTGCTTGTACTTTCTTCAGCAATCTTGTCTAGCTTCACTCTCTTCGCCAAAGGAGCATCGTCCGCCCAGAGCCTTGCACCGAGTTTGACATCGAGGATGTTAGGCTTCTTGTAACCCGCCGCGACATTTGCCAAGACCACAGCCATATCTGTTTGTATTTTCTCTCCGTTTGAAGGTGCCCATTCCTTCTCAATGAGTGGTGCGTCGGCGATTCTAGATCCAGCCGACGAATTAGGCTTGGTCTGCCCTGGCAGTATCAGAGTCCCAGCTGCCTGCGCTGCTGTTGCTTCTTGGTTCAGTTGGATCCAGCCCATGTATGTGGGAACCTGTGGTAGAAATTGGGGATGTGCCAAAGTTGAGTTGTAGAAATCGATTTCAGATTGCTTGCAAGGCTTGATTACTATCGTGCCCGATGGATCTGAAAGGACACCATCGCTGTACAACATTCAGCGACTTGGACGCTGTAGTATGGGGAGGTGGCAACACTTACTGGCCGGCAGCGATGTTGTCGTACGGGAGAAGCTGGGACATGCGGAATGATTTCTTGTCGGCCATCTTGTGAGGGCGCGGTGTGGATGAATTTACATGATGGGAAGGAGAGATGGAGTCTTAAAGCATCAAGCAAGACTCAAGGCCCCGGGGGAGGCCATGTGAAAGCCACGTATTATCTAGCCTCGCGGCGGTCCGCGCCTGTGAAAGCTCAAGAAGTGAGAGAAACAAGTCCGAGGTAGGAAGGAGTTACTAGTATTAAGGTAATGCCGGCTAATTACTTTTCTTGGCAGGGCTGTCGAGGGTACGAAACGGCCCCCGAGGAGTGTCCCGATAGCGTACCCTTATTCTTCCGGACAACCTACCTAGGTGCCTAATCACTGATAATCTCTAGGCGTACTTAGCGTTGTACTCTTTGATCTACGCGTGAGGCTACCTCACAATATCTAATCTGCTTTGCTTCATTCCCACTCGGAGAATGACCCCGCAGATGACGCCTCATCTCACCTAGCAAAGGAATCGATTGAGACTTTGTCGCTCTACCTGACACATCGGCACGTAATGTTGGTGGACAGTTCCAGCAGCGCCCAACACTACATTGAAGCAGTAGATGTTCACTGCTATCGAGAGCTTCACTAAAGCGTGAACACACTTCACTTACACTTCCCAAGTGTTTCAGCTTCTGTCACAATATGACATGATTTATGTCTATTTAAGAGATATCTTCTAATGAACCTTTCCTTGCTCCAAATCTATAATTTTATCGCACATCGGACTTTCAACACCTCTCATTCCCGCGTGATTTTTTTAATGACCTATGCAATATGGCAGAGCAGGACAGACGCAGTCACACAAACGAGGCTAACGATTGTGAAGACCTGACTGGCTATGACAAAGGATCTATCACTGTGGCCAACAGCCTCGTCTCTACGGATATCGCTACAGCTGATTCGCCGTCTGTGCTCGAGTCGAGCCCCGATACTAATGAACAGCATGATAGAGTAGATGGTACCTCGAAGCCCCAGGTGCTGGGCGAGATCGATCCAAATTCAGTGGCTTTGACTAGTGGCGCCTCATTAAAGCAAACACCGCCTTCACAGGCCAAGCCCAACGCTAACGCAGATCCAAAGCGAGTTGTCATAGACGATTCAGTAAATGAGCCAGTCCTAGCCGAGAACGAAGAAAATGATGATGTGGGTGATGCTGGTCAGACAAACGAAGGACCGGGAATTGGGATTGGGACTAAAAAGAAGAAGAAGAGAAAGCCCAAGAGCCAGAGAGGACTGGTACTTGTCTCAGTCCGTTCCGATGTTGTCATGCTGACTTGGATGTCTTCGACCTAGAACGCCCCTAGTGGTTTTGAGGAGTACTATGTAGATGCACCACTTACGCCAGCAGAGTTTGAGGAAGAGAAAGCCATCTATGATGCGTGAGTAAGATTCAAGCCGTCCAAGATACACCATGCTAACCTTCTCAAAGCTACTATCCTTTCGCACAGTATGTACCCTTGCTCAACTAGGTATGAGAACACCAACTGATCCACCTCCAGGCGTGTTGAGACAGCGATCCAACGCTTCGCTGCAAAGCGCAAGATGGACTCAGGACGCAAGAATCTGTTCGACAAATATCTCGTTCATGGTGGTGTCGAAGGAGGGCCGAAGATGTTCTCCGGAGGACTTGACGCTAATGCGCTTTCAACCATGAATGCCGCAGAAATTGCAGAGCTCAACGCGACACACTACGTGGGGGGCGACAAAGGTGGCCCGGGTGACACCGTGTGGGTAGTGGACTTCGAGGGCTGCTTAAAATCTTTCTTGTAAGACACATTAGGGCTTCAATGGAGAGATACAGCTTAACAAAACCACAGATCATCCGATTATCCAAGCCGGTGGGAATTAACAAGCGACGAGATGATCAAATCCCACGTCAATATCATCCGCAACTTCCTGAATTACCTGCTCCACCACGACGTCTGCCCCGAATACCAATCTCAAATCAATGCCGCCCGTAGCCTGTGCGATCAAGGACAAAAGGAACTATGCCAGATTGGACGACTGCTCCCGCTTCTCCCAGGCGACTTCAATATGGCCTGCTCCATACTTTTCGGCGGTATGTACCAAGGCGTGTATGAGTCTAATTGCGAATGGATGGACGACGACGAAAAGAAGGCCAATGCGGGCATGGACACAGAACAGGCTCGCAGGGTCTTCAAATTCGCTCTCGCAGCTAATGCAGACGATGAAACCTTCCAAACATATAAGAAGCATCTCGCAGAGAACACATGCCGTATCACGAGTTCCGAGGATGTGGGGCTTGAAGTAATTGACATCATCTTGCCTAATGACGAAGCCCGATCCTTATATGCGCAGCGCCAATGTACTGGGCTCAAAACCATCGGCAAGTTGAAGGCAAAGTCGTGGTTCGATGGCAATGCTGCCGTGGATGAAGACCTAACGGAGGAAGAGGAAGCCGCGCTGGCAGCCAAAGTCCCAGAAGCCAAGCATTACGAATTCTGGATCGAAGAAGATGTACTACAGCACATGTCCATTGGCATGAAAATCGGAACCAAAGTCACGCATCTTAACTTTAGGGTATCTTACTTCGACGCCATTGAAGGGGTGCATTGCTCCTTTTTCAACCGTTCGCCCAACCAGATGATGAGTGGGTGGAGGGAGCCGGAGAAGGAGTGGTTGCCTATGAGACCTAAGAATACCAGTGGGAACAATATGGATGAAGGTTTTGAGGGTTATGAGAACCAAGCTCATGAACCAAATCTAAGTGAGGTGGAGGTAGTGGGGGAGAAGGAGCTTGGTCAAGGAACAGACGGAGTTTCTGGAGCAATGCAGTTAGGGCCTAAAGACGATAACGACTTCGAGAATTACTTTCTTACAAGCAAAAACAGCAAGCATGACGCCAAGGAAGCTGAGGCGGATGATGGTGAGCCAGATTGTGGCTCTGGAAGGCGGTGATCCTGGCAATCCTGGCGTTGAGGTGCGGAAGGTGAAGACTGAAGAGAAGTAGGTGTCTGGAAACGTCAACAAAATCTTGGAGGAGATATTTGATGTGGCAGTCAAGGATTGAAGCTGACAACTCCACGAGTCTAATCATCGTCACAAAATGGTTGACTTAAAAGTCCGAACAGTCAGAGAACATCGCGTTCTTGCGTTCTAATTTACGGCGTCATGAGTAGCTTGCCCATACTCTTTCGGCCTTCCAGATCCTATTAGGTCTATTAGCTAGTCTCTCCGCAGTGAAGATTATGGCCAAGCTTACATTATGTGCTGTCGCTACATCCTTGAGATGATAGGCCTCATGGATCCTAACCGTCATCTTATCCTCCTCCATTATTTTCCACAGCCGACTCGTGTAATGCTCCCATTCCTCCCTGGTGTAGATATAATTAAACAGACTCGGTCTTACAATCTTGATGTTCTTCGCGCTCAGTTTCCTGCACCATCACTCATTAGCGATCCCATCAACCTCCTCTCTTTCCCGAACTGAACCTAAGGAAGGTTAACCAAGATCAAACTCACGAAATAGCAAACGGCTCCACAGCCCCACTTGCATTCCCAAAACTAACCACCGTTCCCTTCCTCGCACACACCGCTAGACTCCTCTCCCACGTCGTCTTTCCCACCCCATCAAAAACAGCTTTCACCCCCTCCCCCCCCGTCTTCTCCTTCACCATTTCCTCCACCACCCCCTCCCCCTCCACAACCACAACCTCCGCCCCATTCTCTTTCGCAACCGCAACTTTCCCCTCCGAACCCACAACAGCAATGGTATGCGCGCCAATAGCATGGAGAATTTGGCACAGCCAGCCGCCTACGCCGCCAGAGGCAGCAAGGACGAGGATCCAATCGCCAGCTTGGACGGGGTGGGATTCAGTGGTCAGGGTCAGCGCGGTGAGGCCTTGGAGAATCGACGCGCATGCGTCTGCAGAACCAATTGCAGGGGGTATCTTGACGGTTTTGGCGGCGGGGGCGGCGCTGTATTCAGCGTAAGCGGCAATGCCCATCCAGACGACGCGGTCGCCGATGGAGAAGTCGGATACGGAGGGGCCGAGAGAGATGATGGTGCCGGAGGCTTCTCTGCCGAGGATTTCGGGTTTGGGGGAGGGGTAGAGACCGGTGCGGAAGTAGGTGTCTATGTAGTTGATTCCGATGTATTCGTTTTGAACGAGGATTTCGCCTTCTTTGGGGGTGGGGACGGGGAGGTCGGTTTTATATTGGAGGACTTCGGGGCCTCCGGTCTTTTCGACTAGGATGCCTTTCATTGTTTTTGGGATGGAGTGGGATGCCATTGTTCTGGGGGAGAGGTGGGTGCGGAGGAGGGATAGTCGTGGGGTTGTTTTGGTCAATTGAGTGGGTAATTTCGTGAGGATAGAGCGGGATCGTAGAGACATAAGAGGGTGTCTGCTACGCAATTGAGAGATTCAAAGGGAGAGTCTACTTTGTGAGAACGCTGCGTATTATAGTTCTACCCGTTGGGCCCTTGTAATGGTGAATAATCCAACATTGGTAAACCCAATGCATGAACTGCATGCAGTATGTCAGCGGGGCTCAAGCTCCAGACTTCGGCAGTATGGGGCATGTGTCCTGCCGAGCTCCCTTAACAGATCGAACTGTTGGGGTAGAAGCGTTCACCCCTCAATTGTGCAAGCCTATCGACTGCATAGCCTTGTAGGGCTACACCTAAAGCTGGTGAAGCGGGCCCTGAACACACCCTAAACCAGCGACGCTCCAGGGACCTTTCTTGGGGTACGACTAAATTTAGGACTACCTTGGCGGCCAATCATCGTTCTCTGTGCCTGAAAGCTTTTTTCAGCTCTTCAGAACTCTCAATTTCCCAATTGAACATTATCCAAAAGTCCCAGCAGAAACGAATCATGATTGTCGGCTCAGTGCTCGTTACTGGGTAGGTTCCACTGTCTCGGTACAGAATGTGTACTAACTCTTCTTAGAGGTTGCGGCTACATTGGGTCCTTCACAGCGCTTGCCCTCCTCGAGGCTGGCTACAAGGTCGTGATTGCGGACAATTTGCTCAACTCTTCCGAAGAGACAATCAATCGAATTGAGCTTATCTCCGGCAAGAGACCCGAGTTCTACAATGTTGACATCAGGAAAGAGGAGGACTTTGACAAGGTCTTCAAGGCACATCCTGATATCGACAGCGTGATTCACTTTGCTGCTTTGAAGGTATGCCTTCGAAGTTTCTTCCAGAAGATCTCACTTGTCATTCAACATGCTTGGGACGTACATTGACCAATGGTAGGCAGTAGGCGAATCTGGCGAGATACCTCTGGAGTACTATCGCACGAACGTCTACGGTACCATCTGCCTTCTCAGTTCCATGACACGTCACAATGTCTCCAATATCGTCTTTTCTTCTTCTGCCACCGTCTACGGCGATGCCACCCGCTTCGAGGACATGATTCCCATCCCCGAACACTGTCCCATTGGGCCGACCAACCCTTATGGTCGTACCAAGGCCACGAACGAGGCTATTATTACCGATCACGTGGAAGCTCAACGCAACAATCTCAAGAAACAAGGAAAGAAAGGCGAGCACTGGAATGCCGCTTTACTGCGTTATTTCAACCCAGCTGGCGCCCACCCAAGCGGAGTCATGGGCGAAGATCCCCAGGGAGTACCGTACAATCTACTTCCCTTACTTGCCCAAGTTGCAATTGGAAAGCGAGAGAAATTGCTTGTCTTTGGAGACGGTAGGGACGCTGTTTCATATTCCGCTGGCCCCTATGGAAATCGTTTACTCACAGCATGCTGCGTAGACTATGCCTCGAAAGACGGCACCGCCATCCGTGACTATATTCACATCCTTGACCTCGCAAAGGGTCATCTCGTTGCCCTCAACTACCTCCGGGATCACCACCCAGGTGTAAAAGCATGGAATCTGGGTACTGGGAAAGGCAGTACAGTTTTTGAGATGATCAAGGCTTTTAGCGATGCTGTTGGTAGAAGCCTCCCATATGAGGTCGTGGGACGCAGAGCGGGCGATGTTCTGGACTTGACTGCCAACCCAACAAGAGCTAACAAGGAGCTTGGCTGGAAAGCTGAGCGCACGTTGTATGATGCGTGCGAAGACCTGTGGAGGTGGACCGAAAATAATCCACAGGGATATAGGCAGAGCCCACCGCAGGAGCTGCTTGATAAGCTAAAGGAAGATCAGAAGGCGGGAAATGCTATGGCTTAATCAGTGGTACGGCAGTGGCATGTTGATCGTACATTTCTTATTTGTTCCCGTTGTCTCATAGATTACTAATAACTTCCAGCTGATAGAGCCACAGCTGATAGAGCCACAGCATATAGACAGAGCTTTCACCAAGCTAGAGATTTAATTGACAAGGCTGCAAGCATTGCGCATTTGAAAGATAGGGCTACTCGGCGGAATGTAGACTACTGAAGACAGAAGAACAGGCATCTATAGGTTTGAGGCACATATTTCGTCTACGAGTGCCTCTTGTACAAGAAGATTGCCTTTCCTCGGAGCGGGGAGGGAGCTGATTGGGTAGGCGAAACCTACTAGTGCTGCAAGGACAATTGCTGCCTGTTCTTACTGATCCATCTAAACCCCCCGTAGTATGGTCGGTGCGCCATCCTTTCATCGCATCTCACTATTCTCAAGATGGCACGAGCGATCTATAAACATCGGCGTGGAGCCAGGCGCGATCTGTGGGACGAAATCAATCGCGTTGCAGAAGACGATGGAAATACGAACTACAATCCATTTTCCACAAGGGCTATTAGGGCTAATAGAAGGCTGGTCGCGACGTCTAATGATACTGACGGCCCACTGTCTAAACCTAATGCGCCTCCTGGCCTCAGGCAAGATGAGGCAGATCTCGACCCGCCTTCAACACAACCAGTCCATGTGGCATTGACGCACAAGCTCCAATTGAGGCGCAAATGTCGTATTCGTGAAGGAGATACAGTTCGGAAGTTCGCCGAGATTGGACTGGCTATAGTAGAACATGGCCCTATAGGGACAAGTGGTCCGTTTTTACTAAATCCTCTTGCTCATCAAAGGAGTATTGTTTTTGTGGAGTATGGCAGTCGCAATCCAATGGTCTTAGGTAAATAAGGTAGCCTCTATGTTACGTGGCAATGGTAATCATGTGCCAGAACCGGGACAAACATTGCCTGATGAATTGGCTCATACTCAATCCGGATCCTTGGAGTCGTCGAAAACCCGAGAGGACACCGAGACCATGTCAAAGGTTGCGGAGTATCCAATGCCTGAATCAGGAGACACAAATGAGCCCACAATATATCATTCACTAACAACAACAGACTTAAGGACCTACGAGGTTGTGGATAATGAATATGCTCTGGAACAGAAGGTGTCTGATGTTAGTACTAAACTTCAGCTTCTAATTGTATTTCAATGCTCAACCCCTCCCAGACGGGAAATAAGAAACCTACAGGGGATGTGAGAATAGTGTAAGGCACGAGAGTATCTCATTAGATCAAGCTTGCTGAGATGCTGGCAGGCACATCCAAGATGATTGGAGGGCATTCCGAAGACTTTTCCGGAATTATTTCTCCCTCGACTTCAATCGTAACCGAGTCAACTTTCTTGATTGGTGTATTGGTAATCTTGAAAAGAGCAATCGCCATTTGCCGATTCGACAAACCGAATTCTGGCGACCAGTGATTGACAAGTCTCGCAACGTTATCAGGACAGCCTTTGGTATAGAATATCTCGTCGCATACCAGCCAACTGGTGAACCATCCAGGCCTTCTGTTGCTATACCAGCGGTACACAACATGAAAGATAGAAACTCGCTTTCCGAAACCCTGCCTAGTAGCTGTTTACAGAAGATCGCGGTGTTTATCCAGTTCAACAACAGGCAAGGGAAAGAACTTCATTTCGTTGAGTCGTACAGGAAAAGTCTCGAAAATTACCTGATGATTTTTGATAAAACCCACGAGAGAATTGTAACTAAGGACTTGATACCTGGCCCAGACACCTGGCAGAACTTGCTGGAAGACTTCGATCTTGTCGATCAACCTTCGGGCAATGCCATTGCATTTGCAATAGTCCAGATAATCTTTGAAGCTGTCGCTAGAAAATGGAGCGACTTCATTCTTTGCATCGACAACTACATTGCTGCCCTTGAGGAGAGAACCTACAGTCAGCCGGCCAACGACCAATGGTCATCTGCACTGTGGAGCATAACAAAGCAAATCTCAGAAGCTGAAAGGCTTATTAAATTTCACTTGCTTCTCATGGAAGATATCCAGAATAGTCTAGTATTCCTTGTGGAGAAACCCTTCGGCCCAGATTGGCTAAGCCAAAACATATTAGAGTTCAAGCGGCTGAGCAACGAGATTGATGAGTCTCTCAAGAAACCAGTGGCCAATATGGTAGATTTGGTAAGTCCTTGACCGGAGTACTTTAGTCAAATGGTAGGTGACAATCCATATAGGTTTATAAATCCATCAGCATTCGTGACGCACGTCAATCTCTAGAGATCAATACCAGCTTATGGCGACTGAGTTGGATCACAATTATCTTCCTACCCCTAACTTTTCTGGCCGGTGTATTTGGCATGAACGTGTCTGAAGTCCGGAGTTACCCATCTATGAAGTGGTAGGATGAAGGCACCAACACGGTTTCGTTATACTTACAACTATGTTAGGTATTTCATAGCCGCTGTGCCCTTGGTAAGAGAATACTTATGAGACTCAGCGAGTCCACAGGGATACTAATTATCGCAGATGCTCTTAGTAATGATGTCATGGTTGATTGTCAGAAATTTCATGCAGCGAAACATCGCTACGCAAGCCTAACGCCGCCTTATACTCTGGATCTATGATTATCTTGTGTTACGATAGACGTCCGGTAATATGCCAAAACGCAGCCCATCACCTTAGCAAAAATACAACGAACACCTCCCCCCGAATACAACAACCCGGCCCACAAGACCCAAGAGGATGATTATCCACCTAATACACTCCCAAAGAACTCAAAACATTCGCCGATTTTTCCTTTCTCGGAGTATAAGACAATCGCAATTTCGATCCACAAATAACGACCTAAAATGACCGGGCTGGCCTACATATAAACAACGATGTCGTTCGCTGAACCGCATCAACATGGAGAGTAAAAGTGCACCAGCGTATGTTCGGCAGGAAGGACAACAGATAAACCATTCTCTTTTGCATACTGAATACTCCATAGTCTCTCCCCATAAATGTACTAATATGTATCTCCAAATTTTCGATTCTCCTCCCTTTCATCTCCATCTAATCCCAGCATCTCCTCACAAAAAAAATAATCCCTTTCTCTTCCCCATAGAAGTATCAATCCCATTGCCGTCAATCCCTACTATCCCTTATCCCCTCTCCCCTCTCCCCTCTCCCCTCTCCCTTCTCCCCTCTCCCTTCTCCCCTCTCCCCTCTCCCCTCTCCCCTCTCCCCTCCCCCCTCCCCCCACTCCTACAACCCCCCCTCCTCCTCACCTCCTACCCACCGCTCCCTCCCCCACCCCACCCCCTCCACACCCAAACCCCCCCTTCCCATTTCCCTCTTCCAAACCCTTTCAACAGCCCATATACTCACAAGACACACTCATCCCCCCATTCCCCAAGGATATACACATACCCCTCTCCTCCTCCTCCGTTTTCTTTTCTTTGAATTTGAACTTTCCTTTTCCTTTTCCTTAGTTTTGCTGTGGGGTTTAGAATGATGAGGGGAGATGGATTGGAGGATGGGTAGGAGGGTAAAGGGGAGAGGAGAGTGGAGAGTAAGATGGGAGGGGAAGGGGGGGGAGGTGCGGACTCTGGGCTGGGTGGTGGTGGTGGGGGGGGGGGGGGGGGGGTTGTGATGGTGGGCAGTGGGGAAGGGGGATGGTGAATAACAAGGCTAGTGTTTTAGGCATTGGAAGGAAGGAAGGATGTGGAGTGGTATGGCACAGACGATTGATGTGAAGGGATAAGAGAGGATATTTTGGGCGTTGTTGGGAAGGGTCATTGGGGATTTTGGAGAGATGGGTAGGATAAGGATATTGAAGAGGGCTGAGAGAAAGGAGGGGGGAAGGGTTGGTGTTAGGAGTGGATATTGATTTGGTTTTTTTTTTTGGGGAGTGAGAGAGGGGAATTGGAAATGGCTAATTGCTGTGAGGGTGTTGGGGGAGGGATGTTTGAGCGAGGCCATTAAGGTAGGAAGCGTATTGGGGGTTTTGAGAACTGGGTAGACTAGAGGATTCACACGGACTTTTGCTTCCTTGAGACCAAGTCAATGGGCGAATGAATCACTTGGGCTGCTAGGTGATTGTTATCAGCAGTGGACCTTGTGTCTTTCTGGTACCTTTTTTTTTTCTTTTTTGGCCTGCTCATTTGGAAAGAAGCTTAAGTCACACACAGCGAATAAAGCGATTAGCCAAGTACACGCATTCTTTCAGAAATTTCATTTGCATGCCACTCATCTTCTACCACCCTCTAATTCCCTCATGCCACCCGTTTGAAATCCCAGGCTCGCAATTCTATCCACTCCCTCCTCCACCCACTCAACACCCCCGCCCCCCCTTCTTCTCCCCCTCACAATCTCACGCCCCAATCTCCTTCACCACCAAACTTTCCAGCGCCGCCGGATTCGCTCCCACCACATTCCCCACCTTCTCGCCATCCTTGAACGCATAGAACGTAGGCATAGCCCTCACGCCCAATTCCTGCGCCACCTCGGGTAGCTCGTCGACGTCGATTTTGTAGAAACGTGCGGCGGTGTGGGAGTTGGAGAGGGCGACGACTTTGGGGGCGATGGCTTTGCAGGGGCCGCACCAGGTGGCGAAACAGTCGATTATCATGACGCCGGGTTGGGAGAGGGCGTCTTTGTATTCTTGCATGCTGGGATGGGGGGTTAGTAGCTGTTTGGTTGGGGGAGGGTGGAAAGGGAGGTGGTAAGAATGCTGGGGATGGGGCTGGTGCTAGGTGGTGGGGGGGTGGGGGGGGTGAAGATGGATTGATGGTGTGACGTAGTGGATGCACGGCTGGAGAAGAAGATGAAGGTGGCTTACCTTTGGAGGTTGTGGACACCACCCTGTGTTGACGTCATCTTGACAGTTGTTGTGGTAAAGAAGTTGATTTGTTTATGGGTCAAAAGTGTGTGAGATGTTGGTGGTGATTGAGCGTGTCTGATGTGGGTGAAGGCTGTTGTAGCAAGTGTGGTAGATCTCTTGTAGAATGCCAGAATGAAGAGCAAAGGGAGTGGATTTTATATGTGGGGTGTATGTTGGCGTTCAAGAGATGATTCTGGATTGATTTGGAATGTAGCGAGTGATGTGGAATTATCCGGTAGGATGGTGGGGGTGTTGAGTGTTGGTGTAAATTGGGAGTGGGTAAGATTGATAATGCACCGCCATACAAGCGGGGGGGCAAAGGCTTAGGGACGGGGCGATGCAGGCAATTTGGAATTGTGAGCGAAGCGACTGATCACCTCATCACCTTATCACCTCATCACAGCTCATCGAATGATTAGTCACCACTCCCTCTATTCTCTATTCAAATCCCGCTTTAAACCGATCATGTTAAATATAGGAAGGACAGACCAATCATAAAGGAATGTAAAGGACTGAGGGAGGGTAATTGTCATCCGCTACGGGTGGGTTGTTCTTCAATATCTTAGAATACCAAGAACCCTTACCCTGGGTTCACGATAGAAGATATACGATATACGATACATCTACAAATGTGCGTTCGGCCGACGCGAGACGCAGACGCACAAAGATGCAGATGAGATATGAGATGCAACAAGACCAGATCTTGGGATGGAGATCGCTTGGCTAACAAGTACCCGGGTCCATCACAATCTGCCAGGCTGCATATGCCGTGCAAAATGCCCTACCTATCTATGCATACCATGCATCCTGCCGCTATACGCGCTCAGTAGCCTTCCAACCCCCGCATGCCTCTAACTCTACACACTACTGACTGGCCATGAAGCCATCTCACATCAACTCACTGCTTGCTTACCTTACCCGCTGCAGTATTTGTGATTTACATTGCACTGCACACTGCACACTGCACACTGAAATGAACCATCTACCACTTCCACACATCAATTTATTACATACAAGAATCGGATGCCTGTAGAATCCGCTCTCGGTCTCTCTCGCATTTACAATATAAGAGAGGACTTGAGCGTTCAAGGAGGGGGGCGAAGCGAGTGATGGGGTTCATCGCTCGGTGCTGAATCTACTTTCAGCCACCGCGTGGATGCGTTGCCTGCAAAATTTCGGTTTTTTCTGTGCGTAAACATCCCAAGAAGAATACGGTAGTTCCCTCACCTTCCTTCCAATAACTCTTCACCGCCTTTCAATCATGCACCAAGGGTCCTTTCCACCAAAAACCACCGACTGCTTTTGCTGGTACCGACCCCTGCCGAGCCGTTGATACGAGCGGCGAGAGGAGATTAAAATTGAGGCAAGGCCCTGTGATTGGCCGCAGAACGGATAAACAACATGGGGTATAGTAACGAGCGAAGCCATTTGTCATGTAGACTCCGATGGACAGCGTGGAAAACATAGGAAATCTTTTGTAACGTGAACAGTAGTAAGTACTTCGACCCTTAATCCACATCGTCTTCATGGGTCTCTGGCATTCTCGGTGATGGCATACTAGGAGGCGATGGTATAGATGGCGATAGTGGACTCCGCTCTCCCGAAGCTCCTGAAGACGCACTGAACCTTTTCAGTTCTCCCGACGACCTGGGTGGAAGATTCAATAGCCGGGCGCTACCCGCACTGATATGTCTTGCATGACCTTTACCAACGTCCACACTCGTCGCTCGTTGGATGGTTGGGAAGTGCTCGTGGCTGACTGGCGAATCTCCTGCCGGCGATGATTCCTCAGACTCTTCTGCATTCTGGAAATCGTTGAGAAGTCCCTCTCTCGACTTGGCCCTAGGCCCGGGTCCCTGACGCACAATAGTCGGATGTTTACCGACTGCCCCATGCCAAGTGCCTTCTTCTTGAGCAGCGGTCGACGCTATGGGAGCAGGTTGAAAGGAAGATTCATCATCACTATCGCTACCTATGTTGGCAGCAGCACCCATGTAAGGACGCTTCCGTTCTGGAATCGTTGGAGGCTCATCTGGAGCTGGCGTGAGTGTGCCCATATATTTCTCCTCTTCCGGTGTGCCTGGTATCTCCTCCGCCGCCTCTCCCATTCGCTGCTGCTCTTCCAAACGTTTCGATAATGAACTTGCGCTTTCACGGGCATGTGGCTGAGATAATCGCTTGACTGGTCGTCCAGTAAGCCAAGATCCTTCCGAGTCGACGGATGCTAGTGACTGGGACATGAGAGCGCTTGCAGGACCCTCTGGAGAATATGCTCGTAAAGACGCATTTCGGCTCAATGCTACTTCTTCTCGGAACGCAGGGTGAATATCAGACAATGGGGCTGTAGAAGTGATCATGTCTGTGCCACGAGACCCTGGTATGTCTGAAAGAGGAGACTGGCCACCAGCTTCTGGCGACTGCATTCGAGAATCGGGTGGAGAGATTGGCAGCTCAGGGAGATCCTCCTTGAACCTTGATTGAGTGCGTATGGGAGTCCCCGACCTTGCACGTGGTACCCTGTTGTAAGCCGATGGGGGCATCTGCCTTCCTTCCATTTGTCGTGCAATAGACTCTCGAGAGGTGTTCGAGAACTCAGACGGGGTGCCTCGTCCTCGGTCTGCCGAGTTCCTCTTTGCTCTCGTATCACTACGTCTGAAAATAGACCGCCAATTGGTAGAGAAGCGAGTACTGGAGTCCGAGTCTCTCCTCTGATCTATGTCCACCAGTTCCGGGATATCTGGGGTGCTCGGTGAAGCTAGCTGCTGGTACATTGACAAATTCGGATGTTCCTGAACATTGCGGGCTGGGGATTTCGGTGGTGAAATGCTGGCTGCCGATAATCGCACTTCTTTTGCAGTACCATAAACCGGCTCTTCGCGTTCCTCAGGTATTGAAGGTGCTTCAAGATGTGACGTAGCACTTCCAATAACCGGATCATGAAATGGATCCTCAACAGCCAAGCGCTCTTTCGATGGATCCTTGAGCCACGACTCAGGAGTCTTGACAGCTTCCTCTCTCGTAGGCTCTTGCGATGACTCAGGAAGGTCTGGTACTGCAGAAGTCCCCGCAATCCCAAGTCCAACATCCTCTTTTCCTGGGGGTTCCCGCTCACCGGTTGCTTCTCCAGAATTCCCTGCTTTTTCTTCTTTTTCCTTTTGTTTCTCGGCCTTCCTTTGTAGTCTTCGGTCAAGTTTCTCACGATCATGCATCTTCTTCTTTTCTATCCGTCGTCGATCCCGCTCCATCAATTCTTTGATAGTCCCAGCATCCATTTCATCAACTAGATCGTCTATCCTTTTCCGAGACCTCTTCCCAGTATCTTCTTCTGGTATCATGGGCTGCTTATCTTTTCGTGTCGAAGTCCTTGAAGGGCCGATGCTGCCAGATGCAGAGTGGGGTTTCTCTGAGTATCGTATTGTAGGTCTTGGGGATAAGGCATCAAAAGCACTGACCTTATATGCGTGCTTATCTGAGGAGATCGACATTGCTGAGTGCAAGGAATCACCTCTAGGAAGCGAAATGTCTGATAATGGTCTTTTGAGGTTCCGATCGAGCCCCCCTGGAATCTTCTTGCTGTCACGAGCCATGATTCCAGGATTATGGGACATAGGACGCTTGGGTGTCGATATTGGCGAGCTCATTGCCTTAATCTCTTGCTCGCGAGCACGGTCGTCTGCCTTCCTCTTACTAGACTTTCGCCTCATGATTCCTTCGTTCTTGCCTTGTAGCGTTGGCACCGGCTGTAGTACAGAGAAGTTTTGGTCAGCTTGTATACTCGATGTCGAAAGAGGATTTTGGAAGTAGTATGACGGTACATCGCCGCGGTCGTTGGGAGGGCTGGTGATCTGACGATTCGCTTTGTCGGCGCCCGTCTTCTCGTTGAGCTCGTTCTGCCGGTGCGCTTGAGGTATGGCAGGAACTGCAGGTGTTGCCTCGGTCTTTTCAGGCTCCCGAGTCCTCGAATGATTTGGCTTAGTCAATTTGCCGGTCGAACTGCGTCGTCTTCGTTGGCTATCCTTGCGGCTCGGGTTCCTACCAAGTGTTGGAGCGCTTCGGTCGCTCTCTGCTCGAAGATGCTCCCTCCTGGTGGTTTCTGGCTGCAGGTTCCTTGAAGTGGCCATATTTTGGTCCTCTGCTTGTTTTGTCTTCTTAGATTTGCGGCCAAAAGGCCAAATAGCCATTTCGTCTTCAGGCCTCTTCAGCAACTCTTCGCCACCGCTGCGTCGCCTCTTGCGACGCCAACATATGAGGGCCGACAGCTTGAAGGATTTGTGTGGTACTTGGCGAATCAAGTCGCCTTGATGGGGGCGGGGAGTTGGTATGATGGCATTCCATGCGCGTAATTGAGCTTTGAGGCCCTGTTGTGTCAATGGCTGAAAAAGTAATGTTAGAATCGGCTAGAGTGCGACCGCTGCCGTGTCCGGGTATTGGATGTGCTAAGCGGCTTTTTGTAGCTTGTTCTAGCAAAGATTGTGACGAAGCGGATAAAAATGTGTATGAAAGGAGCGACAACAGCAGTGAATGGTGGGTATATTACAACGGTTCGAAGGGTTCAGGGTGGAGAAAATCCGGAAGTGCGATCATAGGCCTGGGTGAGCGAGCCTGGGTCTGATGACACCGGGCGGAGGATCAAGTTGTGGAAAAAGGACGGGGGAGGGACGAGATGGGCAATTGGGCGGCGCTGGACTAGCATAGCGCCACAATTTCGACCCTAAAAAGGGCACCTTTAGGGTACATAGTATGGCAGGGGTCAAGACGCAGACGTAGGGAGAGCGCAGGTCGCAAGGCCAACGCTCATCTCCGCCGTGCTGGCACGGCTCATGGACTCATGGGCTCATGGGCTCATGCTCGACTCACTGTCATTCCACGACTGCTGGGTACACTCGCATCTCCGAGCTACTTTGGTCCAATCTGTCCGCATTGTTCCTGACTGCTGAACATCCATCATCTGATTGGCCACACACCTGACATTGAAATCCGGGGTACAGAAAATGATAATCCCCTTGCTCTCGTGCCTGCGTGCCCAATCAGGCTTTCAGGAACAGTTGTTCCTTGGCCGCCCTACCGCGCATGATCCGTCATAGCTGCTGTGGCTCGAATCTGGGCTCTATCTACACCGTACGTGGCTATCCATTGGTAGCCCTTGGAAATATACATAATGTCGGCTATAAAATGTACATGATGCCCGGAGCACTCGAAGAATCAGCTGAATTTGACAGAGAGGCACAATGAAATCTAGCAATCGCCCGATCTCACTGTGTAGAGCATCCAGGATCCCCAAGATGGTACATGTATTTATAGCATCAGCTGAAAGTAACCATGACGTACGTTGGTTTGGGAAACAACATTGATTATCTATATAGTATTTAAAGGTATCTCTCTCAATGTGCATTGTGCACCTACATAATCGCAACTCCCATCAATCAGTGATGGAACTTTTTCATGCCAAGCACACCGTGCATCTCTGATGACGCAATATGATGTGTAAGTCAAGTTTGATCTTCTCAATTTCCAAAGGCGAATACTGCCCAACCTAAACCAAGACGCCTTCGCTAAATTCGGTTGTTGCTGGAATCGGAGCTCTTCCTAGACCAGCAAAGTCTTCCGTATGCAATTCCTATAATTTCCCGCTTCGTGATGCTTTCGTGAATGATAATAAATAGATATAACACCGTGATAATGCAGATAACAATGCCTGTAAAACTCCTCGCTGATATACTCCGGTCGCTATGATCCCCATTGGGCCAGATTGAGACGCCGCGATGCTTGTAGTGCGATGTAGTGTAGATTGCCGAACGCTAGAGTGGATGTGCGTGCTGTGTGTGTTGTGTTGTTGGAAGGTGAGGGCTCAGATGCTGAGCACTTTGATGCCCATGCTGAGGGCTCGATTGTTCTGGTTTTGTTTCTGAGTAGCAGTATGCAACGCAACAGTGGGTTGTGTGCTGACGAGGCAAGCAGCCTTTTCTGCCGCTAGACGGTCACGCTCATTGCGAGTTATGAGACGCCTCCTAGGCTTGTTGATAGGTCGCGGCTGCTGAACCTTCTCGGCATCGGCGTCATAGTCTCCAATGTTTGACTGCTCACTAGATGTAGTGGAGCTAGGTCGGATGTTACACAGTTGCTTCTTGGGCTGCGAGAGCTTCAGTCGGATTGGACCTGAATCCCCTTTGCTTGTGGTGGAGTAGTCGGAAGCTGAGGTGGAGACCGAAGCAGACTCGGAGTCTCTATAGACCGAATCATTTTGCCAATTCTCTTCTTCAGTCTCGTCTGGATCATATGCATTCTTATCCGTGAGTTTGCTCAGGGCTGCAGAAAGTTGATTTGGGTCTGGAGAGGCCATATTGGCGTCTTTGGTTCGGACAGTAAGGTTGTGTTTTGAAGGTGGTTGCGGTCGACTTTGACGCCGATTTTGCTTCTTCTTAGGCTTTTGCTCCATCTCAAAATCGCTGTCTGGGTCACGCTCGACGCTGGAGCTAGTGCCACTAGTCTTGTTACTGCTTTGTGAGGATGATGGCAACAAATTGGAGACTGCCTCGTTGACATCGCCTTTAGCTTGCTCAAGAGCTTGCTCGATGCTTGCCGGGTCTGTGATATGTGGTAAAGATCGAGCAACCGCTTCAATCTTCCATTGCTGTACATGGGTGATGTTGGAGAGCTCCGCCTGCAATGTGGCTTCGGCTTCGGCGGATGGTTCGGCGAAGTGGACGTGGGGAAGCCCAGTGTGGGGGCCTGCAATGTTTCTGATAGACGAGAAATGTTCATATGGCTGTTATGTACGTCAGCTAAAGTTCCTCTTTCATGTGGAGAAGGAGTATGTTCACATGAAGGATGATGTAGGCAGTGCGGGTGGCTTCAGGTTGACCATGGCGTGGCTTGACTGAAATAAAATGTGTAGATCCCTCATGAAAGACCAATACTTCGACCTGGAACCTAGAGGCAAACGCACTGATTTCCATGTTATCACCGTAAGCACCTCCCTGGGACATTGTCTTCAGGTGACGCTGAAATGAAGCCTCGATCTCAGTTGTGGTGGGTCTAGCTAGGTCCGAACGATTATTGAGTGATCCAGGATTCTTGCGTTTTGGATTTCGACGGGTGCCCCCACCAGGGAAGACGGTGATGAACTGTTTGAAATAGTCGGGCTCGGAACGCATGTAATCGACGGTTGCTCCACGTAATTCAACATGATGGGATTGGTCTCCGAACAATTGATCGGAGAGTGCGTTGAAGAGACAGTTCCCTATAATGCACTGTTAGAACGTGATGTTCCAGAGGGGGTGGGGAGGGGTTCTATAGCAGGGGCATGTATACCGTTCCCAGCAGTGTCAGCAGCGTACAGGCCCAAAGCCTTGAGCTTTGGAATCTCAATCTTGGGTGCCATGATGAGCGTAGCAAATATGGATGTAGTTGAGGAGGGTATGCTGAAGGAGTCGGGGTAAGCAGGCGGTATAATCGAGGTATTAAATAGGCTTGTGGGCCAAGTACGTGGTGTCTTTGTGTGGGTACGGAAGGCTGTCACCTTGCATGTAAAAGAGCGAAGTGCAAATATTAATTAGGTCGAGATATTAAGAATGAGGAGGCTGGTACGTCTTTCAAAAATGGGCTCGATTTTCTGTGAACGGAGGGGTTGGTGTTTCACCCTCGTTCATTCACTGCACCCCGTTTGTAGGCATGATGGGATGGGCAGCTCAGCGTGATGAGGTCGGATTTTAGGGGCTCTCGCTAACATTTATCCCCTGGGACGTAGGGCTGAACTCCGTTCACATGCCGCACGAGGATAGCATGTGAAAATACTGCCCCGTACTTATTATCCGGTGCTTCGAGGGAATTCGAGAGAATAGGAAGGCTTCCGTGGCTCTTATGTCATTTGCATAGTCCTGCTCTTTTTCGAAGGCAAAACGAAAGCTGAGTGTGCGCAAGTTTGAGCAGGCACCCGTTTGAGGCCCCTCCCCCTGTAAAGGCTCCAAACTTGGCTCCAACCCTTTTTGTCATAAGCCACTCTTCACTTTCGTGGTACACTTCACTTGGCGATTGAGTCATCCGACTCTTCCGGAACGCGAACAAGTCGACTTCACTCAATCAATACCGAATATGGCTGAAACACGTATTGTTATTATCGGGTGAGCCGCCAGGTGGCATGACTTCTTCCACTGCCACTGCCACTGACATCCTGTGACATCTCAGTGCTGGGGTTGCAGGTCTTACGACAGCTCTACTGCTATCTAGAAATACAAATTACAAGATCACAGTGGCTGCAAAGCACATGCCTGGCGATTATGACATAGAATACGCGTCTCCCTGGGCTGGTGCAAATTACATGCCGTCAGTGACTCATTACAATTACTCGAGAATCGCTCGTCCACAGAACCCAGAACCGGAAGAACCCTAACACTCCCTTAGAGTTGCTGTTCCTGGGACTGATCTTGAAAAATGGGAAGCAGATACTGTAAGCAGCCATCCAGTGCCACTCCTACCACATCGGATTTGAGGGTTATTTTGAAGACATCTTCTAGAGTGGCTAGTTGCTCCAGCTTTATCTGGGCTTCAAGAATTTACCAAAGAATTTCTCGATAACGCAGAGGAATGCTGCTGACCCTCAAATAATCCAGTGGCCCGAATTGGAGAAGTTAGCCACACTACATCCCGAAGCAGGCATTCATTTCCAAGGTCTTAATTCATCCTACTTGGCTCAGCAGATGCTGAAACGGTACAGCAGCTACTACCCTCTATAATCGTAACACGGACTTTGAGGACGGGAAGGCCACAGCGTTAGCAGCCTCAACCGTGTCCGATCCGTGGTATAAAGCAATTGTACCCAATGTGAGTCATCCATGGTTCCTCTTCAGCGAGTATTTTCCTGAGCCGTGCCTAGTTCAGGAAGGTACCCAAGGATCGACTACCTACCGGCTATGACAATGGTAGTACTTATACGTCGGTCTGTATAAACACGGCAATCTACCTTCCCTGGTTGGTATCCCGGTGTCTTGAATTTGGTGTCATCTTCAAACGCGCAGTATTTAATCACATATCTGAGGCGTCTCATGTTCATCATTCTGGCGAAAAGGCAGGCGTAATCATTAATTGCACAGGACTTTCGGCCGGTAAGCTTGGTGGTGTCGAGGATAGAAACATGGTCCCTGCTCGCGGACAAATTGTATTGGTCAGGAATGAAGGCGATGGCGTGATGTACGGTACATCTGGAACAGATTTTGGTAATGGGGACGTCTGCTATACTATGACACGGGCTGCTGGTAAGCCACAGCTAAAGCTCTCCAGGAATATATATTTGACGTGCACACACAGGTGGGGGTACTATTCTGGGTGGCTGCTACCAGGTAGGCAGTTGGGATTCTCAACCGGATCCGAATCTTGCAATTAGGATCATGAAACGGGCGGTAGATGTTTGTCCGGCCCTGACAGACGGAAAAGGAATTGAGCACCTCAGCATCATTCGACATGGAGTTGGTCTACGACCATTGCGCATTGGGGGTACTAGAGTGGAGAAAGAGAAAATTGACACCATTTGGGTGATACATAACTACGGCCACGGTGGCTACGGGTATCAGTCGTCTTACGGATGCTCGCAAACCGTAGTAAAGCTTCTCGAAGAAGTCTTGTCTATTCGAGCCAAGCTTTAAGATTTGGAAAACTCAGGCACCCTGCTAATTATTGACGAGAGCTCTGGGGCTTACGGATTTTCTCGATGTGTTAGATTCAGCAACTCATTGAAACACCGTGGTACTGCCATCGCTATCGTAAACACGGCTCAATCAGACCCACTAACTTATTTAAGCTACTACAACACAGAGTTAACAATATCATCATTAAACAATATAAATGATAAGTAGTAAAACCGAACATTTCAATTTCAGATTTTGGAATTGAATTTTTGATTCTATGTCATTATCGTGGCCCGAATTTCCCATTGCATTTATTCGCACACTTATCCAAGCTAGCATTATGTTTGACAACAGTCGGGTATGAGTAGCCAGTTCAGGCTACCCTATGCTGTGCCTGTGTGCTGCACCGTTGATCTTCGGTTTTAGAACTACGAACTCGCTTCGCAATTGCTTACTAGAGCTAGGAAAAGTGTTATTGAGGATCTAAGGATGAGCGGTATAAGTATGGTGAGGCTTGTAAGTAGGAATATCAAGGAGATTAATGAGGGGTATGGAGGAGGAAAGAGTTCAGGACTGCAAGAGAGCTGAAGTATATGGATGGAAAATCGTTAGCTGTAGCATGAGCATTGACTGGAAGGAGTAACCTTAGACTTATCCGCGACTTATCATCTGCGAACGTCCATCTTCGACCTGCTTAAATTCTGTTGCCATGCGATAAGAGGGCGTGTTAGGTCCACATACTTGCCAACTGATGATGCTCTTTGGTTGGGTTGGATGAGGGCTGCAAGTGGAATATGATGAGAACTCTTCATTGGATGCCCTGAGAAGAGCATATACATCTACTTGACACGCAAAAGACACGCAAGATAGACACGAGCGAAACTGCCAGCATCGCGACTTATCTTACAAGATCCCGCAGTAGCGACCTACTTCTCCGTTTTCATCGACATTACGGCAGCCCCCACCGGATGAGTGGCTTCATCCTATCGTTCCCTGGCCATATATCCTCTGATCCAGGTCAGAGATGGAGTATCCAGTAAGGAAATACCGTCTTTCGTCGTCTAGAAGCACTTTCAGTCCCCTGAAGGTCTGCTGTAGGATCTCATAAGTGAGCCGCGGGGTACCATCGAGTCTACGGTAAGTATCCGTCGTTGAGTTGCAGCCGTTCCAGATAACGTGATATGGGATGTCTCGGGGCCAGAGGGGGCTGTCTCCATGGAGTTCGATATGACGATGTAGTTGAAATAGAACGGTTGCGATGACCCTGTGAAATGAGGTGGGGTCAAGTGCCTCACTTTTATCGATAATGATAGACACATATCTTGAGGTGTTCGGTATGTAGTAGTCGAATTCTTCTAGATCATTGTCGCCGGTCTCATTTTGAGCCAGGTTCGCTACCAGAGATTTGTCGGTCTGGGGATTGATGAATGTTGCAAGTGAACCACTGACAGTAGAACGACGCTCAAGAGAAGCCAAGTCGAAGAAGGCTGTCCGGCAGAGCGTGGGAAAAGGCAGAAGAAGAGCAAACCACGGCGCCAGAAGACCCATTTTAGGCTACTTTTCTATCTTGACGGCGTGTCTCAATGTTTGTGGAGGCATTATATTCAAATAACAGGTCATTCAGCCGGCTGCTGAATGGAGCTGTAGAAAGAAGCTGCAAAGTCAATGTTCACAACTCTGAGACTGCTATTCGCGATCAAACCATCGGCCCCGCATGAGATCGAGAGCTGCACACCTGATTGGAGCGTCCATAGGGAATATGAGAGTACAGAGGATGCAATTTCCCATACTCGACTTAGAAGTGATGAAGGATTATAAAGGGTAAGGCCCAGGGTGTTGAAATCGATAAATCTTTATCCTAATGATTAACGCAGCATCGGCATATAACCTTCACCATCATAGGACAGAAATTCCTAGCCATGAAAGCTTTGTTGTGGTAGTTTCAAGATTAGCCATCGCAGACACAACCTTCCTCAATGTCGGTCTCAGACGCGTGTGCTCGACCACGTCACCTTGAGATTTGTCGGCTGCCGTAGGGAACGCCTTGGCCCAACCTCCTCGACCGTGCAGGCTCCTAAGTTGAGATAGTTTTTCCCTCGTCTGCATCTCACGACAAATATCTTGATTCTCTTCAAAACTCAGCTTGGACTGGCGGTGAGAAGTCGACAGCTTAATTGACCGACATATCCAATCAAGCCTGTCGCACGAGCTTCAATAATGGATTTCTCAAACATATTGTGAGAACCCAGCCTTCCTCAACATGCGATTTGGGCGCGCAAACGCTTGCGCAATGCTATCGCCTCTGCGCATCAGTTGCTGACGTTTGGATCTCTTTACACAGCCGGCTTGTCAATCTTTTGGTTGGAGGTGTGATGATACTCGGAGGCATTGGGCAGTTTTTTCCTATAGGCTTGTAAGGCAACCATAGGAAACACCCTTTTGCCGAAGGATTTATTGACACTTGCGATAGCCAGAGTGTTATTGTTGGGTGCTATGTCATCATCTTCGGTGCCGGTAAGCCTGATACGGTTCTACTAGGTGGACATTTAGGGGCTGATACTTGCGTTCCAGCGACTGTGTTGCTAGAATTCCAGATCCCGCCTTACGTATCTCGATGGGCACCATTCCTCTTCAGCTTCCTCGGACGCGGCATTTGTAAGTGTTCTAGCTGTTGTCGGCATTAAATCAAGTTCTGACACAAAACAACAGTCTACATCTTCGTCGGCACAATCCTTCTTCACGAACCAGTCATTCGGATCGTTGCTGGGGCCATTATCGCAATCATCGGACTCGGCTACTGTGTACTCGAGTTTATACCCTCAATCGAGCCGCCTCAGAATATGCGAGACGCTGGTGGAGAATGGGGAGCCGAGCAAATATGAGAAAGTGGGCTACGTATGGGAAGAAGGTAGCTGGGATCCTACCCAAGGGTGTGGAAAGATCATGCGCGTTGACCCATGAAGAGACTTTCTTCCCACAACTTTATTATATCAAGATTCAGATCTAGGATGAGGTGAGGAAGGATTCAGAGGAGATTGGTGCCATAGGCCGGGAATGCGGACTGGCTTTTCAGCAACAATCTGGCCTAATATCTGTAAGCGAAGCACGTTTATGTTTGACATACCATACGTTTTCCTACCAAGTAGCAACAGTGAGCAACGCTAGTTCCAAAATGCCATTTGCTATTTAGATAGCAAATGTGCCATGTGAGTGAGGCTCAAATGCCAGTGTTCCGCCATGTCCAGGGAGATCATAGAGCTATTCCCATGACGGAAATGCCAACAGTTGTTGTGACACATGGTTAATCTTATCATCTGGGTATTAAACCTCATCAGCCTTAATCAGGCCACTCCCTGGCCAATCATATTGATAGATAATCAGATTTGTAAGAATCCGGGGATTTAGTTGGAGCATCTGTCCCTGCCGCCAAAGAATGCTAATGCGTCCGATCCATAACCGATCAGGCGGCTTTTTCCCCATGCCTCTAATGCGCCCTTTCACCGTTCGTGCCTTGAGAATCCCTTTTGACCAGCGCTCATTCCTTCAGTACCTGCATCTGCGGTAGGAAACCCGACGTAGCGGTCAGCGAGGCAGTGCGACGCTCATCTCCTCAGAATACAGCAACTGTATTGATCCTCCGCTACGGCAAGGTAGCCATCCGTAAAATCTCCTCCCTGGTGAGATCTGTCATACCAAGCTAATCTTATCCAGTCTGCCTCACCCAACATACGACACTCGCGACGCGCTGCCTTGTATTAGTTACTACGAGGGATTTTTGGGCCTGGCCACTATATCATCCTTTCAAAAGCTCTGGTAGCCTCATGACAGCATCTTATCAGCCCCGATCACCTTCACACAATCACATCGGTCTTGCGCCACATCATACCCTACATGTCAAGATGAGTGTAGTAATGTCAGCAAAGAAGTAAGAGATGTCTTCACAGGACCCTCCACTCTCCCAGATGTCAGAGACCCAAACCACAAGGCGTTCAGCGGACTTTGAATATGAGGCCGCCGAGCAACTCCTGCAACACTCGCGAAGGCGGCGCGAAGATAATGGGGACACCGTGACATTAGTCGCAGAACACACATCTTTGCCAGACTTTGCTACGAATTTTGGTAGCACAAGCGAGGAGCACAAAGACGATGGCGGACCGCAGGAACAGAGCCAGGAGGAACAAAACAATTCCCAGGATCGCCAGGCGGATGCAAACTATGCTGTAATACCACCAGCCCTCGGGCAAGTTTGCAGGTGAGGATGACATACTTTTTAATAATAAGTATGGCGTTGGGTAGAGTACTGACGGATTATATTCAGCAATTGCGGCACTACGCACACGCCTCTTTGGCGTCGATCTCCCAATGGCTCGACTATTTGCAACGCTTGCGGACTATATCTAAAGAACCGGAACATTTCTCGACCCACTAACCTCAAGAGGCCGCCTTCGCAGCCTATCTCAGCCCACGACTCCGAGATGGATCCCCAAGAGCATCAACGGAGTCTATCGCCTCTGGCTAATGATAGTGCAACACACCAAAGTAGATCCACATATGTGTCTGCAGGGCAGATACCCACAGGCTCCTGTCCGGGTGGTGGGCATTGCAATGGCACCGGAGGTGCTGACGGCTGCAATGGCTGTCCAGCCTACAACAATCGTGTTTCGAAAACCACGCAAGTTGCTATAATGCAGACAACTACGAATGTAACACAACCGGATGTTCGAAATGACGATATTTATGGCACCCATACCCCACAGGATGAGAATAGTCCAAGACCTTCTATATCTAATATTCATGAAGGCGTCAACTCAAATACCACCAGTCTTGTCCTCTCTTGCCAGAATTGCGGAACGACTATTACTCCCTTGTGGCGGCGAGATGAGAGTGGCCGCACGATCTGCAATGCTTGTGGTTAGTCCTGTATGCTGTATCACCTCCGTTCAATTCTGACAAAGGTTAGGGTTGTATCATAAGCTTCATGGTGTGCATCGACCGGTCGCTATGAAGAAATCTGTCATAAAACGTAGAAAGAGAGTAGTGCCAGCCACGAACGAACAAGAACATAACGCACCTCAGCTATCGACTTTTCCAGTCTCCCCAACGCCTGCGCCACAGCGCATTACCAGCCCTGAGGGTCAGGGTAGACAGCGGTTTTCTGGAAGCATAGATGCTCCAAGCCCTCTTGATCTCCGTCCCAATCCCGGTCATCTCGACAGCCCTGAAGTGCGTAACAGACAGCGGATTGATGCGAGTATGGATCCCAACAGTCCTTCGAACCTTGCTCTTCGTCAGCATGAGCAACAGATCGAGCAACATCACATTGATCAACACCACTACGAGCCTCCTCCAATTGAAGTTGATTTCACAGGCTACCGATTAGACCAACGGCAGGACAATAAGCGGAGACCTTCAATCCATCCACAGCATCTCCCTTCTTTATCTAGCATCCACGACCCGTCCTTACAACCCACCGATCCCATCTCGTTGACTTCACGGCTCAGTCCGCTTCCAAACTCCTCATCTCGAAAACGAAGTTACGATAATGCAGAGCGTGACAATCCCTCACCATCTACACCACAAAGTACTACCAAACGTCTGAGCTCCATCTCATCTCTTCTGAACCACCCACAGCAGTCTACTACTGATGAGATGCCCATTGACCCAAACCTCTCCAGCATTGGCCAGCAACAGCCACGATTACATCGACACTCACATCCAGACTCTCAACCACATCGATATCAATTGCCTCCGCCGGATAGTCGGCCAAGGCAAAGCACGAGTAGTGACCCGGGGGGGTGGGAACTGAGGGAGAGAAAGGCGAGATTGAGGAGGGAAGCAGATCAGATGCGGGAAATGTTGAGAGCGAAGGAGAGAGAGCTTGAGGAATTGGATGGCGAAGGCTAAAATTTTTGTTCTTGGACATTTGGAACCATATACACAGAGATACCATACCAGTAGAATGCAATATTGTACAATTTCAGTCGCGTATGGTCTAAGCCGGCAAGAGTAGAACCCTAATATCGTACCATATAACTCTCCATCTTCCAGATCTACCTCCTACGAAGCCGACTTAGGCCTCTTAGTCCCGTACTTCGACCTCGCAGTAATCCTATTTCCCACACCACCCTATCAAATCACATATTAGCCATCTTCCACGCACTTCTCCCCAGTCCCTAAACCCTCCCTCCCCTTCACCTTCTATAATATAACAAAACAAAACTCACCAAATCCATCGCCCCCCTAACCAAATGATACCTCACCCCGGGACAATCCTGGCTCCTCCCCCCCCTCACCAGCACCACACTATGCTGCTGCACATTATGTCCCTCCCCACTGATATAACACGTCACCACCCTCCCACTACTCAGTCTCACTTTCGCGACTTTCCGCTCCGCGGAGTTGGGTTTTTTCGGGTTCATGGTTGAGACTTTGAGGCAGACGGCTTTCATGTGCGGGCGGTTGACGAGGGCGGGGGAGACAGGGTGGCGAGCGCGTTGGGGTTTGCGCGGGCGCCGGAGGACTTGCATTAGGGTTGCGGAGTGGGGGGGGGTGGTGGTGAAGGGTCGAGGTTGGAGGGGGTGGGATGGTGGGAGGGTTGTGGTTGGGGTTGTTTTGGGGAGGTAGGGGCGGAGGGTGGGGCGGAAGAGGGAGGGGAGGAGGAAGGGTAGGCGGATTATGGAGGTGAAAGTAGGGGGTGGCATTGTTGTGATTGTGGTTGTGGTTGTGATATTGGAGATGTACAGAGTAAGGACTCTGTATTTTGATAGACGCTAGAACTAGTTCTAGTCAGAGAGCGCCAAGGCATAGAAGAGTTCACCCCCCTACTGTACACAACCCCCTACTCTACAGCCCTGCAGGGCCGGACCTAGAGCCAGCGAAAATGGCCCTGAAAGACTCCCTAAAGTGATCAACTCCCGGGCTTGATTGTGTTGCTTAGGCGACCAATCTTAGGGGGCTCTTCCAGGCCTTTTAGTCAGCTTTAGGTCCAGCCCTACAGGGCTGTACAGTAGGGGGGTGAACTTAGACTGAAACGCGAACTTGGAATTACTTGGATCCTCTTAGATACAACATATGCACTCCTTTTGAACTTCAAACGTCCTCCCATTCGTAAATGCAATACTTTTCTATGTCTATCTGATTTTACTCGTCTAGCGCTCTAGTCAATGCAGGTCCAGATCTATCCTACTAGCAATTGCATGCTCTCCAAATGTGAATCAGGACTTCTATACGACCAAAATGTAGGCGCTCGGGACTCAGAAATTCTTCATCTTTGCTTGCTCAGCACTCTCGTCGGCCACCGCCTTGACGGTGGTTTTTCCTTCCCTAAGAGTATTATAATTCAGTGTCTTGTGTTGCTTACATATAATGGTGAGGAGCTTACAAGATGGCTTTTGTGGTCGCAAGGATAGAACTCCAGTCTTCAAAGACCGTGAATGGCACCCCTTCGCGCTCACAGTACGTGATGAGATCTGAGAAGCGTCAGGAACAGTATCACCCCTAGTGGGAAAGCGCTGGCTTACCATGACCCTTTTTAGCGAACAGCAGGTCAGTCTCGCGGGCTGCTGACAGATCTGAGACACCGTCTCCAGCATAGAGCATTACGGGTCGTGGATCGCTTGGCTTTTCTTCAAAATGCTCACGATACGGTCGAATCGCCAAAGACTTGTCATGTCCATGATGGCTATCATCGTGGAACTTCAATTGCCAACCTCCTTCTTCATCCTTCCTTTTCGGAGGCCGGTCCACCGCCTCGTTGCATATGATCTCAATATCATTGGCCTCTGGGCCCACGAGGTGTACGAGAAGAGCTCGGATGATGGGCAGCATGCCTGAAGAGAGGACTATAACCGGGACATGGTTTTCCCTAGACCACTTATAGAAGTCGTTGAAATACGGATCCAGCTTGATGTTCTCACACAGGAGTTTGATGCACTCAGGGAACGGGGTCTTGACGCTGTCCATCATGGCAGTAAACGCATCTCTGCAGGACTAATTAGACCGGCAGAGATCATCGTCCAGTTCCACATTCGACTCTCCATACCGAAACGTTATCCTGTTGTGAAGGACATCTTGATTGAGGTCGTATCGTCCCTGTGCGCCAAAGCCGAGCTGGTCAGTCTGGACGGGTTCTATTAGTGCAAGGTCATTCATCAATGTGGAAGAAGCACTAGCCAACCAGTCATTGCCTAACCATTTCTGATTAGCCAATCCAAATCCTAACCGTGGTATGGTCACTCACTGTCTTTGAGCGTTATCGTCCCATCGAAGTCGGTGAAGAATATAATTTTGGGCTTCTCATTCAACGTCTCTGGGTAAGGCATCTTTGCTAATTAAGACAGGAGAAGAATAGTAGAAGTTTGCAGATCCCGCAAGGGATTCCGACTGCTTTATATGCGATTATGAGCTATTGACCCTCTCAGACTCTGCGGAGATGCTCGATTCTGAGTGCCTTGTTGACTTTGAAAAGCTTTCTAACTTTTTGCGATCGCGGGGCTCGCGGGGCTACTTTTCGCCAAGCACGTGAACCCGTGTTTACCCCTCGCCGTTGATATCTTATATAAGCATCACATCCAAGAAACACGTCAAGCTTTCTCCCTTCTCCTTATGCTCATGTCAGTCTCCTTGACCTTTGGCATGATAGCCATTTGTTAGATGATGTCATTCAACAGTTTGCCCAATGAAATCATCTACCAGATTTCCTCAAGGGTACAACCAGCAGACCTTGAGGATTATAGTCGCACGAACCACCGTATCCAAAACATCGCAGCACCATTCGTGCAAGAGCACAGACAGCTCAAGAAAAAGTACACAAAAACATCCCTAAATCATATCGATGCCGCCAAGCTATTCTACGAAATATGTTCACGGCCGTGGGTGGCACTATACCCTCAGCATCTCGAGGTCAAGTCGAACAGAGAATGGAGGACCTTCGAAAACTCCCGGCATCGAGTGCGAGCTGCACAGGTGGAGGAGGTCATGTTGAAAAAGAGCACTACTGACGTGGATGACATATTGTGTACCATACGAAGGACTGGTCTTATCCCAGAGTCCGAAATAGGGGTCTGGGTCAACGGGATAGACCGAGGAGACGAAGACTATCTGTTCGCTATTATGCTTGCCTGTCTACCGAATCTGGAACGAGTTATAGTCCGGCTAGATCGAATTATGCTTGAGCAGGTTAAAGAGATGGTTCGCACGATAAAGAGGCAGCCTTCCAGCCCATATCGTCCGAAGGCTCTCTCAAAGTTGCGGGACACTAGGGTCATAGAAAGGGAAGGGTCGAACACCTGTGATCTGGAGCTTTTCCCACTGCTCGCATCACTTCCGGGAATACAGATTCTCCACGGACGCAATCTGGTTGGGATGTACCGAGAGTGCTATCGAGATGGATGGCTCTCCTATCCTGGTGCTAGCTCGACGATCACCCACCTTTCCCTTGAGACCTGCGGCATGTCAGTAGAAGGTCTCGAGAAGCTTTGCGAGAGCCTCAATACATTGAGAAGCTTCAAATATGTGGCACATCGAGCTGGTTGGGGTCTACGCTGCATTGCAGACGTGCTCAAAAATGCCAAGGGAACCCTTGAAGAGCTTGTGCTGTCTACCGGTGCAGGAAATTATCGATTCATCGGCACCTTACGAGCTTTTACCTCGCTAAGGCATCTGACGGTTGACTCTGGCATGCTGATGCAACGCGGGAAAATGTCAAGAGCCGTCGACATACTGCCTGCTTCTATTGAGACTGCCACCCTAGCGGGTAATAGCCTTACTCGGCCTCACGAGGAGCAATTCCTGGCCGACCTTTACAGACCTAGTTTTTCATTTCCCAAACTACGCAATTTGCGGGTGGACGATAGCTGGGGACTCAGAGATATTGGGCAAGACCGTCTGAAGTTTCAGCAAGAGTTCCATAAGCAAGCCACGCCGGCATGGATGATTCGGTATCGCTAGCTTCCTCTCTTTCTGAGTATCTATACTATATATACACCACTTTACCATCGCCGTGGGCGCCCCTCCCGTGCTATCACACCTAAGGATGATTTTCCCCGTTATTGGTCGCTGATCAGATCCAACCGGAGCCGAGGTATTCCCCCGTCATCCAGAGCTTGAACGCCTTTGTCGTCTTCCACCTTGTTTGGGATGTTGGCTATCATGGTGTCCACGAGCCGGTCTAGCGATCTTCTTTGCGCTTCTAAAAGAATCCGCCGTCTCCAAAAGGCAATCACAGGCTCAGGCATCCTCTGGCCACCCGCTAGAAATGTGTAGTCAGTGCTCTCTCTGCAGCCTTGGCGAGGCATGTCAACGTCCTGCAAATCCAGGAGTGGCCTCTAATCGCTTGCGCAACGTGATACTTTTTAGTGGCGTTATCACGGAGTACAGCCCCAATACGATCCAAGAACACCGCGGCAGGCTACGGGCCTTTCGTGAATTGGACCGCACATTTGCGACAATGGCTCCAGATAGTTCTCGGCTAAGTTCGGTATTAATAGTACCATTGGAAGGACATCATATTCGTGGATTGAGTATATGAGGGCTTCTGTCGAATTTGGGGTCTCAAGTTAGTCATTTTTCAAATCATTTAAACGAAACTCCCAAGGAGTTCGTCTAGTAGGGCACTTCATCTGCATATTGCCTAGCGCAGGCTTGAGGGCACCCATTGTCGTTAGTCGAGTTTTATGTACATTAAGAAACAAACCTCATCACTCTAGTCGTTTCATCCCCAGAGGAGTAGCTTTTTCTTCACGGGGCCTTCCCATCTATGTAAAATTAAAGCCCTTCACTTGAAAAGATCAACTGGCCATCTTGTCTCCCCTTACCGTTTGAGGAGTCCTGTGTTGTGTGAAGCACGCCATTCTTCACAGAAGCTAGACTCCCCAAAATCTTCACTGATCTGAAACCCCCTTTGGTCTCCCTCAAAAAATCACCCAGAAGCCTTAAATAGCTCGTAAGATCATCAAGAAAACTCCTCAGATTCCTGCCGCAATTCCTTTACCGACTCTCCTTCCCTCTCATCCCCCCCCTCCTCCTCTTCAATCCTCCTTCTATGCTCCTCAACCCTCTCCCTCTCCCTCTCCCGCAATTTCCGCTCTCAGCGACACCACCGACACGCATAATTAACGTCGCGCGTGGCGTAAGCTAACGTGTGGCCTTTTAGGAATTCCAACGGACAGCGCGAGAGTTGCGGTCTGTGGTGCCCGCAGGTGAAAATTTGGAGGATGGAGTGACACATGATGGTGATGTGGGGGGGCGGGGGAGTGAAGTGAGGCGTTTTGAAAGGTGTGCTGGAAGGAGGGGATGGAGTGGTGGATTGGAGCCTGGTGAATTTGAAATTAATTAAGGTGTTGGTGTGAATATTTCTCTAGATAGATTAAATTATGTCTTCGCGTTCCCGCGGCTTGCTTCCTGATGGCTGCTGCGCTCCTTGAGTCGTTCTCTTCTCTCGCATTCGGTGCACATTAGTGGGTGTGTTAGTGTGAAGTCTTTCTCGATTTTGTGAGCAGGCTCGAATTCTCGCGGACAACGTTCGAATACGGTTCGGCCTAGGTGGCCGCAGGAGTAGTATGTCTTTATCGAACGGCACATCAAGAGTGTGTCGAGGTCTGTAGAGGGTAGGTTACGGAATCTGAGGACGCCTAGATGAGTCGTGAGTGACTAGGATTATGACATTTTTGATTGATAAGGCTGTTGTTGTTGTTGTTCGCTTTGTATCTATTGCCCGTGGAGTATCTACTTCTTCGGACTTGTGCTCCTAAGCGTTCTCTTCTCTCGCAAGCACTGCATATGTGGTGCCGGCTTTGTGAGCTACTCAATAATGCTTGGGCACGACCATGGAGTTGATACCCGCATGTTGTATTCCGCTAATGGCGGTATCAATAACAAAGTCTTATTGAAAGACACAAAAAGAGTATTTTGCAAGGAGATTGTGGTTTAGGAGGTTGGTAGAAAGAAATGAGCTTGGAAACTAGATTCTAAACTTTCAAGGTGCAGCATTTTTGATGATACGACATGGAAGTGGTACAAAAGTCTGCATCCTCGTTCTATTGGTCGATGACACCCAGAACGTAGCCGTGCCGTAGAACATGACCATCATTATCCGACGTGACATGGAGATTTGCGTACTGAAGACCAGAAGTGACATCAAAGACTCGGTGAAGGTAAAGATAGTGTTTTCATGTAGCATGATAACTGGAGATCAAGGTCGATGGCCAAAAGTGATACAGGCCGCCCGAAATGCAACATTGGAGTGAGAGTACTTATCCGCTTTCTCACTGGGTACATCATCCGATAGCCACAGCCAATAGTGGCTTGTATAACATTCGGTTGCAGTTCCAAGCATTCTTCCCTCTGGTGAAGATGAAATGAAGGATCGGCAACAACGCCCCGGCCATGCTTGTAAGTAAGATACCGGCCGTAAGTCTTGATGGATGGCAGGCATCCCTCTGTGGCTTGCGCGAAAGGGGAGAAGATCTTCATGACTACGCCCGAGACATCAAATGCTGAGGCTACACAATTGCCATGGACGTCAACGAAACACGCACAACTTTATTCATAGTGCAAAGAGATACTATACAAAAGAGGGATCAAGGCTGCAGTTGCCGGTAAGCGACCCGCGATGCGCAACGCGCAGGCTATTTGAGATGCGATTTTTCGCTTCGCCCTCTGTGACGGCGTCTGTGCTCTCTGGGTCTCTTTGGTGGGTTACAGTTGCTTCGACTGGTTTAAGAAGCATTCTAACCCTGCAGTGGAGCATAATCAATCCGCAAGTCTTGATACCTTAACGCTCTCCAATCACTCACCCAGATCCTGAGTATCAATAACTGCAGTAATGCAAGTCATGCATCGTTCAACTTGCTTGACGCTGATCTTTTCGCTCATTAACCCCTTCATCGCCGCCTTACCAACATTAACATTGCCTCTTACCTTCGAACTCTCACAAAATACCAGCTTACCATCCCTCATCCAAAACATATCCAAGGATGACCGCAATTCCAGCAACCAGAGCATCGATACGTGGCCAGTACATCTACCCATTAGGTTTCCAATCCCCAATAATCCGTCGTCTTATTTAATCATTCCCTCCTATGTCCGTCCAGAGCCACCTTCTTCAATAGATGATATTCTCAATGCCCTAGCAAGTATGGCACACTACCTATCAATGGTAGACCCGGATCAGATCACGAACTCGATATCGCTCCAAGTGGGGCAAATAAAATGGTCACTGAAAAACCAGCGTACATTCGACATTACGCGCGACGCAGCTTTAATCATATTGGGAGCAGTAGCTGACATTGAGACGGATTACGGAGTTGCAAGTCTGACCAATGTGCTTTTTCAGCAGAATGGATTTTTCCTGGGAAGCTTCAATTTCACTATTGAGACAGATCAGCCTCCTGTCAAACCCACCCAGGAAGCATAGCCTCTCTCCTTTCGCTTCGGAGATGTCGTTACATTCAGGATCTGTTCCTGGAACCGAGTGGGGTGGACCTTGATGGTATGAGTATAGAATAGTGCAGACATGCTGTCGGAGACAATGTTCGGCTGCATCTCAAGGACCAAGGATCATCGGATGACAATACCCAGGCTTACGCTCTGGTAGCTCCGGTAACGGAATGAACAGTCGCTTGAGATATGGTCTGTCAGGAAATCAAGGCATCAATGACCGTGGGCCAGTTACCTCAGATCTTGTGATTCAGACAAAGATCATTGATAGATTAAATTCTGGCAGTTCTGGACTTGGACAAATTGGTTTAGGACCAGGTGACCGGTGTTTAGAATAGATATTGTTTTAGTGAACAGCTCAGGGATATATGGCAGACATGGGAGCATTGACCGACGATGCTGACTCATCCTGCCAAGTCTCTTGGCAGTGCATTAACTGCTCCATGACTCCCTGCCAGCCTGACCATCAAAACCGTCCTCACCAACTAGACATCTTAATACTATTACGATAGGTCCGACCGAGCCGAGGAATTGTCGATTCACCCCGAACTGAATGGCCTGATACACTTTGAAACACTCCTGTTTGCGCATAATTCTCATGCGCGGCACTGAATGACGAAGAATAGCCGTAAAAATAGAATCGCCAAGGCTAGATGGTCAATCGATGCAGCATGCATAGGCTCATAGGCTCTTCCTATCAATGGACTTGCCGAGTGGCCCGCGCGCCAGCTGTGTATATGAGTGGTGGCAATTCCCGCTATCGCCACTGCTACCCCTATTCTATGCGCGAAGGTTGGGCTTTGACTATTCTTCAGATCCTCATACAAGACAACAAGAGAGGTGAGCAACACGTCAGAGTCCCAGAATTGGTCGTGGTGTTCTGGCATACTATGCTGCCCATCGGATACAATTAGACGCTTCAAATGGTCTCAAGCTGGAAAGACCCAAAATCACATCTCGAGCCGAGCTGTCAGTGCATCTTCATCTGTGAAAAGTAGAAGGTCTGCGTTATTTGTAAGGGATTCAATATCGCCTACTAGTATTCACATCAAGTGTTTATAAATAGCGTGTGGTCATTTGTCTCTTTTTGCAGCACCAGCACAAACGAGGAACAACAGCGTAGGAAATATACATGACCACCTACCTCACACGGCATTGAATCTCTCCGCAATGCTTCTATTCCAAACCATTATAGAAACACAGGGTGTCCCACTAATGATTCCTCAACCATCTGCTTATCAAGCCACTCCCTACTCAACTCATCCAAATCCCCCTTCCTATCTGCCTCGATCTTCTCTCGCATCCTACGCTGTCGATCAGACAACACTTTCGCTCCTGCCTCGGCCAATAAAGCATCGATTGCTTTCTGATAGTGGTTCTCGATTCGCCTGAGAGATTTGTGATAGCAGAAGATACAGTACTCGCCTTTGTGGAATTTTATGGCGCGGACGGAGACACTGCCGCTGCATTGGACTGGCATCATCCATTGCGAGTCGGTGCAGCGGACGCGGACGGAGAAGTGCTGCGTGTGGCCGCAGCTAGTGCAGACGTGGGTATCGACGTAGCACATGGTCCTAGTGGAGAGTGTATGTGGGTGATGGGAGTAGTTGTTAGATGGGAGGAGTACCTGGGCGAGACTGATGGGGATAGCAGCAGATTGAGGACGTATTTATGGACCTATATGTTGGTGATGCCATGTTGAAGTATTCAAGTAAACAAGGAGATTAATAAGAAACAATGGAGCTTGATTATGGAAGGCTTTCATATCATTGTGCCGATTAAAGGCTATTCTCTCTGGCCATTCTCCCGAGTCAAAGATGCCCAGTGTCCCTTTGGCAGAATCCTTCACGCAGACTCGGTCAAATGCATGAGTAGGGAAAAGTGAAATGATCAATCAAATCAGCTGGGAAAAACATGTCCTTTGGGCTATTTTTGGAACAACAATCATAAAAGCCATGTCAATGAATTTAGATAAAGGCAGGTAAATGTTGCAAAAGAAGCAGAATTTGGGCAAAGACTTGACCCTGAAGAGAGAATCCGATGACGGAGACAATCTCAAAGGTTTAAGCATGATTAACATTTGACCAGGGGAGCAGTGTCGCTGGCCTAACTTATCGCTCCGAACTATAAGTCTTGCACGGTTCTTCGCGAAGATGAGGTGCTTGATGCCCTCCGAAGATAACAATACCAGCTGTCGAGGACAATATCAACCATGAAGAACAATACTACACATGGCGACTGGTCGGGGGCAACGGGGAGTAGGAAGCTTGGAATAGCGTTCTCTTTCATCTGCAATTTCCGACTTCTTTGAGGATAATCCGGAGAGACAATCATGTGGCTCCATGTCCTTTGTTCTCGCAAATTTCACATCATCTCACTTTCCATAAATGTATTCCTATTGACACCCACTTCGGGAACACAGAAAATTTTACACCTATTGACCACCATTTCGAGACCACATCATCCCATACCTCCCTATTGATACCTCTTTCAGGAAACAAAAAAAAAATGCAAATCCTCCACCACCTCTCCCTCCTCCCTCTCCTCCTCTTCCCCACCCTAACCCTCACCCAAGGCATCAAACCCACAAAAATCTACCCCGCCAGCGCCACCGGCCTCTCCCACCTAACCCCCGCCCCCGGCCTCAAAATCTCCGCCTACTACGAAGAAATGTGCCGAGGCGGTCCCGGCGGCCCCGAGCTCTGGACCGTAGGTTACGGCCAAGCATGGGCCGTGCAATTCAAATCTTATTATTTAACGCGCGATTTGCGGGATGATGAGCAGTTGGATTTTTTTGATGCGCTGCCGCAGGGGGGGAAGCTGAATACGGCGTATAATGGTGACTGGCAGGCGACTTGTAATAGTTATATGGGGAGTGCGTTTGGGAAGATTAATGCCACGATTGGGTGCCATGATACGGCGCAGGCGTATGGGTGTATGAAGGTTTGGTTGCCGCCGAAGTAGGGGGGTGGGTAGGTGGGTGTGGCTTGGAAAGGCTGTGACGCTGGAAAAGGTACAATTTCTAAGACGTCGGGTGTTGGTGGTGATGCGCTCTGTGTTTGGGGTCGTTTCGTATAAGTTTTTTATTGAATACATTAGCGCGCCATGCGGGTCATGTAACGATTAAGGATCTTTTTCATTCTTGGAAAATCATATGTTTTACTGGAAGCAATGCTCATATTTAGACTCGACCATTCCCGTCTTGCAAGCTCTTTTGATGCTCCAAATATTTCGCAGCTGGTATAGCAGGCGCTGTAGGTCCGAGTTCCGGGTCAGGATTCGCGGACTCGTATTCTAGCGATTTGACCAACGCGTAAATCAGGACCGCGAGGAGTGAACCGCACAAAGGGCCAACCCAATATATCCATTGTGTAGAGTGGAATTGATGGATCGCCACTGCAGGGCCGAATGAGCGTGCAGGATTAAGGGACCCGCCGGTCCAGAAGACGCCTGCTAATCGTTAGCCTTGGGTGCTCTTCGAGCCTTAACACAGCCAAGGTCCGGAATACGATTGTAGACTGACCAACGAGCTCGGCAATGAATAGACTGAGTCCTATCCCAACCGGTGCAATGAAATTGCCCGGGTGTTTCTCTGCCGCGAGCATGAAGATTGTGAATACAAGCTGTGCTGTAAGAATGAACTCTATGAGGACACCTTGCGCTATCGTAGTGCCTCCTCCGAGCGTTGTGCTGACTGCTAGACTACCTTGGAACAATGCTTGCACCAATTCTGCCGCCACTATGCCCCCAACGATCTGTATGATGAACAAGAGCACACCGCGGACCCATGTGATGGCACCTATAAGCACCATGCCGACTGTTACCTAAAGCGCCATCTCTGATTAGTGCTTGCTTCACCAGGCTTGCGTATAGCATAAATGGGAGAACATGCGCAAAAAGCAGGCCGTGGAATGAGGTCTGTTCAGTCCTTGACATGGAACCCAGAGAATCAATCAGTCCCGACTGATTGATCACCTGATTTTCATTCATCTGCATTACCGAATGGCAGCCTAATATCTCCTGTGCCAGATCTTGTACTATCCGGGCACCATATAGTGTACAAAATTGATCACTCACAGCTGGATTGAATAAGCCTCCACTAATACGGAAAAACACCCAAGCATTCACGGCCAGCGAGAAACCGAACGAAAGGCTTATGTAGAGAAGCTCTGCCGGATTCTTCTGCTGGACAGTGGTAACAACCATAGTCCCTGTATTTGTATTTGAGGAGATGTTGGCAACTTGAGTGCCAGCAAATGCGAAGAATAGGAAAGATATGGTGCCAACAAGCTCGCCAAGCACAGCAACGACATGGCCACGGACTGAAGTTGGTAGGCGACGTAGGAGTCCGCGTATTGTGCCGGTGGTCGAACGGGGGCTTTCAGTATTCATTGTGTGAACAGACGAGGCAATTTAAGCTTTGGATTCTGATGACAGAAAAAGAGAGGACAAGAAATAAAAAGCTTCAACTTGGCAACGGCGGCGTAGGCAGTGGCGTCATTAATGGAATAAGAGAGGTATGCTTTCTCAGAATCGGATCGAAAACGGTCCGCCTGAGAGCATTGGAGGTGGAAGATGTTAGCGCGTTTGGCGTGGGACTTAAAGTAGCAGATCGGAGTTTCCATCATCCATGTCGTAGTGCTCAGCTGCTTGTTAAATAGTTCAATGGTCCGTTAGCACTATTAGCTCCAGAAATTATCCACTGTCAAATAGAAGCTCTGAGATGCGCCTTTGCTCACGCTTGCATGAATGGGTAGTAAGAACGACATAGGGACAAACGACTCAGAAGACTAGTTTCAGAGGATGCTGGTACAGCAACGAACAATTGTAAAGGTAGATCGAATGTGGTGCAGGATGTAACAGCTGGCCATCTCCAAGGTCGGAACTTTAACGTGGATCTTACCGCGTGGCGTCTAAGCTTTACCAGAAGTGGTCAGTAAGGGATTTCTGGATGTGGTTAGTACAATTGGAGCAGTCGTGGCGTCCATTAGTCCGTCATCCCTTGCCACTATGATTGCTGATCAGGTCTAGATGAACGACAGGCAAACGCAGCAGTAAAATCACACCAGATGATAGCATTGGCGGCCAAGTTCATCAGAGACATCGATTGTGTTTTATCTTGCTGAAGATCCTTTCAAAACATCACTTCGTAACCGCCACAGATACAAATTTTGGACCGCAGATGAGGGTAGATGTTAAATTCTCAACCCAGGTAAACATCCAAAGTCTCTGGCTTCCAGCTGATGATAAGGCCATGGATCTCTGCCAGTTCGGGATCGACTGAAGCTGAGCTGCCACGCAGCAACTTCTAATGTCTCGTCTCGCCGTTCTCTGTCCCCTGCAAAAAGTTGGACTGAGGCTGCTCAGCTGGACTCGATCTCTTCTCTTCAACAGGTCGTTGACTCCAAAGCAAGATCACGTTTTGACGGCTCCCTTGCAGCAGAAACGTTACTAAGCCTGTTGCATAGCCTCCAGTGAGTATTGCCCAAAGGAATCCATCATCCAAGTATCCTTAAGTCTTGACTCACCTCACGCACAGGGGCAATATCTAGGAAGATTTGCTCCTTGCGAGACAATCGGAGTTGAGGGTGGATTGGGGAAGACGTTGTTCATCAATCTAGGGCCTAGAGCAAGTAATGACATGTTCAAGCATCTCTCCGAATGTCGAAATTCTCCGCTTGAGGTACCCCTACCTAAACTTCCAATATTTCCTGCAGGCACACTGAAAAACTTGCATTAGCTTTGATTGCGCAATCCGTAGGATTGATCATGATGACTTTGCTCATGAACAAGCCGGCTCCATGGGACGGCTTTATCCGAGGAAAACTCGCACGAATGCAAATTTATTGCAGTCCCTGTTTGATTCTCTCATCATGTGCATGTACAGAGTACAATTTTTTGGGGCGATTTCGTAAATGCTTACGCCAGCAGACCTGGTTTGCCAAGAGAAATATCTTGGCCAATTTCCGCTCTTTCCGCCATCTGCCAATCAATCCGCATACTATTACCCCCATTTTATGTCATTCTTCCACCACTCCATCTTCTTGAATTGTTGGATGCGCCAAGTATTGGCTGGTAGTTGTCCTCATGATGCTGCAAAGCCTGCACAGTCCTCGTATCCGGATCAATGCCTCCGGGGATTCAGACTCGAGAACTGAAGATATATTACCAGATTGATTGCTAACTCACAGAGAATAATGGCCATAGCAATCTCTACACCAAAACATACTACATACTACAGACGCCCTCAGCACCATGACGGTGACTATCAATGACCTTCCTTACGAGCTTCTTTCACAAATACTCCAAGCAGCTGCCGAGTTCAATGTTTTGCAAGGTCCCCTTTACAGTTATGGGCTTAGCCAGGCTCCCGAGCCCCTACAACATGCACAATTACAACGTGTAATAAGAGGCCGATTGTCACCAGATACTTTGAGGTTCAATTCCACCGAGAGCCTTCGACAGGTTGCTAGGAGATGGCACGACTGGGCTGCTGAGTATACGCTGGAAACACTATATGTTAGCAGATGGCGAGGCAGTGAGAGGTATTCACTGACACCGAAACCTACAGTATGACCTTCGCTAATAGGTTATGCTAGGTGGATGCAATCGAGAATGCTTGACACCGTCCACTCGCAGCCCTCCAGCATTGCTGTGTACCGGGACCCATACCACTCTTTAAGAAAAACGATGGAGCTTTTCGAAGCCAGTTCACCACTAGCGTCCTGCGTGCGAAGAATTTGGTTTGATGGATACTACGGAGCAGAGACGAATACAATGATATTCAGCATACTCAACCGATGTAGCAACCTAGATTGTTTGACCCTACCCTGGACAGCGTTGAGGTATGGGGATGAGAACGATTGGTCTCGGCTCCTTGGACTGAACGATAAGAATCAAACCATATCATCATTAGAGCTTCTTGCGGTGGACCTGAAACATTCCCAGATCTCAAATACCACCAATAGGGTCGATAAGAAGCCATTGAACTCGCCACATGTCAATTTCAGCGGTCTCAAACGCTTGAAGATCTTCGGTCATTCTAACTTCATGCCACTCATGGATGAGGATCTAATCGCCATATCTCACACCGCCTACAACCTACGAGAAATACATCTTACTGGCGTTGCATCCGTGACAATTAAAGGTATTGAGGCACTTGCTGAATCCTCAGCCGAATCTTTGGAGGTCGTGGAATACTCGCCTCGAGCTACAGATGGCTTCGCGCATGAAGATATGACTATCGTGCCTAAAGAAAGAGATCACCTGTGCCAAAAGATTCTTCGGTGCCCTCGTCTACAAAGCCTCTCGTTAACGGTGCCTTCGCTATGTGAAGAACTCTTTACCAATACTTCGGTCAATTGGTATGGCGAAATGCAAATTCGCACTATGACTATCTGCGGGCGCCACCCATTGTGGCTAAAAACCTCGCCAAACGCTCAAACCGAGTTCTGGCGTATCCTCGACTCCGCACGCTTTCTCGTCACTATGCGTGAGAAGGCGGGGGTGGAATTGAACATTGAGATCTTCGTCAACAATTGGATCTTCGAACCACGGTGCTTCCTTGTGCATGGAAATTTTGATTCGGCAGTCATGGCTTCTCAAGGGATGTGGCTGCCTGAGAGGTCTCATTCAAGCAAAGGTCCGTACGGGCAGACCGGGCTTTATGGGAAAGATGATAGTCCATATGAGAGCGTCTCAGAGGAAATTTTTAAAGACGGGCTTGAGAAGCACTATGTCCACTTTTGAGATGATCTGTGTCTCGTGGAATACTCTTCTTCTTTTTACGCCTTGTACTTCACAAATGATCAGGGCTCAACTTATGACGGAACCGCAACAACAGATCCCTAGAAGCTCTGCCGGCAATAGTCAGCTAGACAGCCGCTACCCCAGTGCCTAGAGGCGGAGAGCCATGTCTCTTGTTCATATGATCTCTTATTGAGAACACCTTTTACATGTCAGCAACCTGTCCTGTTGTTTGGGCCGGTGTTTTGGCCCCACTTAGTGGAGCAAGTTAGGTGTTCATCTCGTCAGATAGGCCAATATGGGTTAGATCCAGTAGAATTGCAAATGGGACTGATGTCGAGGGAGCTGTACATTTTACACTGTCGTTTACTGTATTACCCTGCTCTGTTCAATTCTAACAATCCCTTTGCGTTGACGAGAAGTCGGCGGAGTCCGGAAGTAATATCATTAGTCCAACGCTTAGGTTCTGCTGACAAATCTAGCATCTCGATGTGCGCATCCTGTGGCGTTCGATAAGGATGACGCTTGATAAGGAAGGTGGTGACGGCAGGTCTTGAATGACAGAGTTGATGGGTTCGTTTCTGAACCTCATTAAGCGAAAACATCTCTTTGTGGGCCAGCATCAGTATCAAACCATAAGATCTAAATCCTAGGAAAATCCTCAGACATGGACGCAGAAGTCAAAGATTCAGAGCTGGTAAAGGAGCGGAATCCTCAGGTATCATCCACTACATCTGCAGAAGCTCCAATCAATGCATCAGGTCACCACCAAGAGCTCGATCGAAACTTCAACCTCCTTAGTATTTGCGCTCTCGCCATAACAACCGGAAACACCTGGGTGGCATTGGGTGGTACGTACACCTATATAGCGACGTTCTCACGCTTAGGTAGATGAATCTATATCTCATCCATTCAACAGGAAGCGTCACTGTAGCTATCTATGATGGCGGTCCGCCAGGCGTGCTCTACGAATTCATCGCTGTCTCCATGTTCTATTGGCTTATAGCAGCTTCAATTGCCGAGCTTGCTTCAGCGATGCCTTCTGCCGGTGGCGTCTATCATTGGGCTAGCATCACTGCTGGAAGACATGGACGTATGTGTGGCTTCTTTGCGGGATACTGGAATTATTTGGCTTGGATTTTTGGACTTGCTTCTACAGCGCAAATTGCTGCGGCACAAGTTGTTTCTATGTACGCCGCGTTCCACCCAGCGTTCGTAACACAGAGGTGGCACGTCTTTGTGGCTTATCTAATATGTACATGGATCTGCTGTTTTCTTGTGCTTTTTGCAAATAAATTGCTTCCGATGTTTGAATCCATAGGTGGTTTTCTAATCATCAGTGGAGTTTTCATTACAATTGTCGTATGTGCAAGCATGCCTTATGTACATGCCACAAACGACTTCGTGTGGCGGGACTGGCAGAATTCTACGGGGTATACGAGCAATGGCTTTGTCTTCTTGCTCGGCATGCTTAACGGAGCCTTTGCTGTCGGAACTCCTGACGTGGTCTCACATCTTGCGGAGGAGATACCAAGGTACAGTTCTAGCCTCTAAAAGTGACGGCAGGGCTTGTTCTCCATTGACACCTCACCAGGCCAACCAAAAATATTCCCAAAGCCGTCCTGGCACAATTCGTAGTCGGCTTCATCAGCTCTTTCGCCTATCTCATCTCCCTCTTCTATAGCATCTCCGATCTCAATAGCGTACTCGACAGCCGTTACCTCTTCCCCTTAGCCACCATCTACGACCAAGCCACGAACTCAGCAAGTGGGACCGTCGGGCTACTCGTGCTGGCCTTCTTACCAAACTTTATAGCGCTCATAGGCGTCTTTATCACCTCCAGCCGCATGTTCTGGACATTAGCCAGAGATAATGCTACGCCTTTCGCTTCGACCTTCGCTAAAGTTAGCACGACATATAAGAACCCGTTCAATTCCATATTGTCTTGTGCCATTATTTCCACCGTCTTGGGTTGCATCTACCTTGGTTCCTCGACAGCTTTTAATGCATTCGTGGGATCATTCGTTGTGCTGTCTAGTCTGTCATACTTAGCAGCTATCTTACCTCATCTCCTAAACAGGAGGTCGAGCATTAAGCCTGGATGGTTCTGGATGCCAGGGTTAATTGGGTTCGTTGTCAACACTGTGGCTTGTCTGTACATCATCACATTTGTTGTTATCTTCTGCTTCCCGTTCTCATTGCCTGTTTCGGCGTCTACGATGAATTACGCGAGCCTCATGATTGGAGGATTGTCTTTGTTTGTGGTAGGATTTTGGTTCTGGAAGAAGGGAACCTATGAGGGGCCTAAGTATATTCCGCTTGATGCTGAGATCTTGGCTGCGGATGCTATATAGTAAGAATATTGAACGCCATCTGTTAGGTGTATACTCATTACACTAAAGAGGGGCGCGAAGAATGGGGATGTGTACATAGAGTCTTTAATCAATCTGTTCAAGCAGAGTTGACTGTGTCTGGCGAGGAATAGTCTGCGCGATTCGTGGTATGTTTCTTTATCAATCATCTTGGGTCGAAATCACGGGGATCAATGACAAAGGAATAGAATCTTGTCTAGGATAGGGTATCGGGCCGTGGACAAGGAGCCTGTTTGTCATAGCCTCTCGATCTTCTATCAATCGATGATACAGTGCGGGCAAAGTGCTGTCTGCCTGCTTTTCTCTCAGGTTCGCAGTAAACCTTTTCAGTGCATGGTGGAAAGCTTTCATATTCTCCACTAAACACAAACAATCGTAGATCTCTAAGCTCCAGGTCAATTCATTCCGCAATATTAGACGATACCTAAGTCAATCCAAACGGCTAGCACCAACGTTACCGCAATAGAATTTCCAAGGACTCAGAGGCCCGAAACGACCCCACAAGCCGCCCCCACTGTCGGCCTCAAGGTTGCCGATCAAAGCCTTAGGGGCTCGCTTAGGCATTAGTTTAGGCGCCGCCCCGTTCCAACTAGCCTTCTGGCTTGACAAGCGACCTTGAAATTTTACACCCCTATGATGGATCATGAATGACGAAGACGCGAACCTGGAGAAAGCGCAATGAAATAGCCGATGGACCAGACTGCGCCAACTTCAGCGCGATTGTACCAGATCTAAGATCATCCTTCGAAGCAGAAGCAGTTGGGAGAGAATTTTCCATTGGGATCATCATGAAGTTGAGGATGCCCAAGGAAAGAATATTGAGCTGGAAATTTCTGGAGGGCATTATACATGATGCTCCCTTTACCATGCGAGCCAGGCAAACATTATCAGTCCTCTCGCGTCGTGAATTCTCACGAAGGTGACACTGACAATGAATGCCCTACGTTGACAGCAAGATGGGCTACTTGGGAAAGGTGGAGGTACTCTGTAAATACAGCACTCACGTCTAAGGTCAAATTCTCACTGCATTCCGCCAGTGGCCCTTGCCATTTGCTGAAAATGAGGACTTCAGTGATAATATCCTTTGCAAGACAATTCGTTCATTTCACGTGCGTCTCGGTGATGGGTCCGGTGAGGGAGTCAACCTGAACTGTGGGGTCATGTTTTCCATTCATGTTTTAAAGTGAAATAACCATGTTTAAACATGTATACTGTGCTATTTTTTTTTTCGAGGAAGGAGACGGGCTTGTCCGGGGTACTCCACAGACATCATGGCTTGGCAAGGCTATAGGCACTAGTCCTTTTGGCCCTGTTATATCTTCGAAACGTAACCGGCTCGAGAAGCTGCATGCTTACGGTACTAAGCATGCACATGTGCTGGGACACATTGTTGTCGAGTCTATCTCTCCGAAGGACCAGGCGAGCAGGTGGAGCTCGAGAGACACTGTTGATAACACGAAGGCCTTTGTATTTGTGACGAGCACTCCGGTGTTATTCTCCTGGCCAACCACCAAAGTGTTGCTTGAGTGTTGCTCCTCTTCCACATTATAAAATTCTTCTTCGGTACAGAGCCTCTCACCTTTCCAATCCTACTCTGCACATCATCCAGTCTAACACGTTGGTAGCAGCATTCTGAGTACTGTGATAACAGCTTTCTCCTTTCACGTATAAATCTTTCGCAACCCAATCCTCCATCTCCATACACGAGAAATCCAGCAAAGCACGCAATCTCAACAGATTATATGGACTGAACACCATACGGAGCAAGTAACACTTCACAAGGAAAGTCTTGTGTACCAGTGTCAAACATGTCCGATGCGTGGCTTCCTTTGATGAGGGCAGCTCTCTTCAACCAGGTAGCTCTTTCTTCATCAATGGGCTCTATACCACTAATAACATCTATGCAGCTCAAACTCAACAAACTTTATGCCTGCCTTGAAGCAAATTGTTCTATCATTTATGGACCTAAGGTAAGAAATATCTCTCCATGCATCATGTTGATAGATGCTAATTGGTATAGCCCGCACGTTTCCAGAATGGCGTGACATCTACAACAGAGTGGCAAGCCGATGCCAGCCTCTGGAAGGATGATACATTCTTCGATGCCGGAACGTTCTGTCTGCCCTCTTCTTTCCCACAAGCCAGCCTCGAGGCGTACACAGTGAAGTACGACCTGGAAACGGGAATACATGATGTCTCCCTCACTATGAAAGGGATATTGGGGCTGTCCACGTCATCGACGTCGACTCTATCCAGCCACGTCGCTGAGTTCTCCAACGGAGTAATGAAGGCTGTCCCTAGGCGTGGCAATGGTGGCGTGTCTTCGCACGTGGAATCTACCGAAGAGCCGATCGTTAACTCGGACAACCTTGGAGCTATCTACTCACCCAGAACGTGTCCGGAACAAACCAATTCGCTTACTGTCCTGACCGACCTAGTTTTGGAAGACGGCAATTCACGCTCAACGAGTAGCGCCTCGGAAACATCGTCCGATAATGGCGCTAATACAGGATCGAAGCCAGCCACAGCTGGTACCTCGCCCACTTTTTCACTGCCTCAAGACTTGCTTGAGCTTTATAAGCGCCAGGGAGAAGCTTCAAGAACAATTTCTGCCCTTAATATTGAGGAAAAGCTATCAAGCTCGAAACTCTGGCAATGTATCCCCTGCCAGTGGCTTGACATGGCGATCTCTGATAGGCAGTATTGCAGGTGGGAGGAGATCCAGGAAAAAGAAGAGCCGGAATCCGTCCAGGAGGATCAGACTGTGGATGTATTCCCTCACCTTTCTAGCCCTGAAGAAGTCGAGAGACGACTCCGGTTAGAGGACCTAAACCTGGACGCAATGTTCGGGCAGTCCGCCACTGATCTTGACAGTGAAGATTTGCCCCAGGAAGCTACTGTGCCTGATGATGAGGCCGTAGCAGAAAACGATATTGACCTGTTTAGCACACTGAACCATTATCAGCCTGATGGGCCTGAGTTCCACCATCGAAATCTCCTTAGGTATCCCGTATACCAAGCTTCTCGGACTCCGTCGGCCTTGTCTCTGTGGCTGACAATGACAAGTAAAAGAAGGGTGCAAATTAAAGACCATGTGAGTTTGAAGGCCGTTGTGTCTTCTCAAGCCACGAAATGGGTGGATCCCGTCCTGCTCCAAGAAGGCGTGTCAGTTCCGGAGGAAGTTAGGGAACCCGGTAATGCAACGGCGTATCGAAACTTTCTTACTGGGTTGACGACAATTCAGTATGAGCCTTGCGGCACCTGGCAGTGGGATATCTATGATCATGAGCAAGAAATCCCATACGTCATGGATTCAGACACCGAAGAAATCCTAGAAGAAGCGTACATCCAGTCACACGAGTTCCCAGGCCTCCAGCGACCCTGTTCCATGAAAGAACACGAGCCCCTTGGATACTCATTTTCTAACCCTCAGCTGAAGCTACGAAGAGGCTGGGAGAGTTTAGAAAGACTTGGGGATTCAAACCTTCGTTTTGTGCTAGACAAAGACGGCATTACGAGCTGGTATGCTCCAGCAGCAACCTCGACGTCTTACGAAATTGCTGAACCAACTGATCTTCAAGAAGACGAGAATGATTGCGTGGAGGATAGTTCGGTATTCTCAGGAGAGGGATCGGAGCTTGAAGACCGGGCCGGTGCGCCTGAGGCTGACGAGCGTTATCAAGAGGCATCGTCTCTTCGCTCGCTATTGGCATTCTCCTCTCTGGCTCGCGAAGCCATGTTGCACCCGAATGAGGGCCGATTCTTCACCCCAAGAATACGAGAAGATTCCGATGATTTCGATGACCACAGCGACAGTCCTGATGGTGAGTTCTGGGAGACCGACGAGAATGGTGCCTTTGTGTCCCCAAAGAAGGGCAAAGAAAGGCTCAGGGGGGAGATGTGCGAAGATCTTCTTAGCGGCACTGCGCCAGCGGATGAATATTCTCTCGGACTATCAGGGTTCTCCTTAGGTGAGAAGCCGTCTCCCGAAGCCCAAGGAGATGTAGCTCCAGCGTTCACGATTTGTCATTACGAGGTGGTGGACCTGCCACCTACGGGGACTTTTCGGCTTCCAGAACCGGATATCGGTACAATGATGCCTACGGATGGTGCTACCGAGGCTAAAAATGCTCTTCCTTTGCCAGTGGAGGAGTCATCGGTCCAAGAGGATATCTTGCAGGCGGAACCATCTTTGCCGTACTGCAAGTACAACAATTTGTCGGAGATACCTTTCCGCCTAGATTTTGCGGCTACTGTCGGACAGGCCGCACGAGAGTTTGGTAGATGGTTCACCGAGGACATGCTTTGGTGAGCATCTTCTTTGGTGAGCCGGATAAAACTATAAACAACATATATATAACGCCATGAAGAGGGAGCAGCAACAAGAAGTTTGTCGAGATCAGTGGATCCCATGACAGCCACTTCTAGGTCTTTGTTTTCAAAAGTTGCTATATATAAATATATATAGAGGATATGGGTCCTCCAGTCAGGCGTGCTCCAGGATCACAGACAGCTAGCGAGCATGGAGGTTCGATGGCCCAGTAGCGAAGGTCGACAAGAATTGTATCCACTGGAAGAAGATAATGGAAGACGGTGTGTGTCTTCCGAAGCAGCGAAATAGGTCTGCCTCCGATCTACGGCGTACCAGCATCTATTGCCTGGGAGTCTCTCTACCTGGCTTGTACAGCCCCAGTCGCCTTGTCTCTCTGGGTGACCAGAAATAACCAGAACATTGCCAACACCGTCCCACAAGCCAGGGCATCTGCTGACTCTAACACGATCACCTCCGCGCATGCAATAAAAGCCAACCAGAAAGCTGTCTCGACCAATGGCTCTACACGTTCCAACTCTCGTACCCGCACCTTTACCAGCTCCGGTGCCACCAATACCGCCGTTGGAGATAGCGCCAACCAAACTCTTTCTAGTTTCGTTGATGACAGCACTCTATCATCTCCCCTAGTCATGCATCATCGTCTGTTCGTTTCTCCAGGAGGGCCTAAATATATGGCCAACCCTATCGGTACAGGTTCAAGTAAGCCTCGTCCGCATTCTCGTTCAAAAAGGGGTGTGAATGCAAAGGGCAGAGGCTATGGAGCAAGCAAGGCTGGCCAGTCAGGCAAGGCTCAGGGTGCAAATCAAAGACAGTGTGAGTTCAAAGGCGGTAGTCTCTTCCCAAGCCTCAAAATGGGTCGATCCTCCTTGCATTCTCTCTGTTCGTTGTATATATATATACCGCTCCCTATATCCATCATCGTGCCCAAATCGACTCCCAATCATGGAAACGGGAGATACAGTCACGCTCTGCAGAAGGAAGTCAGCAACTTTTCGCAATGGCTTTCAATGCTTTGCCCCTTCCTCCATTTCGGTGCGACGGCATTCCTGGTGAAAGGTGGATACCTGAGGGTGGAATGTTGGTCGGCACCTTTGCAGAGTCACGCAGTCCCTAACCTGGACTGTCTCAACCTTATCGAGAACACTGACAGACCTGTCTTGGTACGCCAACTGAAGGAAGCCTATAGTATGAGACAGCGCATCGATGTAATAGTCGAAGATGCACAGTTGCTCGGAAATGTGTACCTTGACGCGGAGGAGACAGAAAAGATCAAGGAGATCCTTATGCGTCCGCGTACTCTATCAGGGCAAGACGTCGCCGCATCATTAATATCACCAACATCGCCACCACCATCACCACCATCGACCCTCAACTAGTAGCGCTTCTGAATCATCGTCTGATAATAGCGCTAACACACAATCGAAGCCAGCTACGGCTGGTACATCACCCACTTTCTCACTACCTTACGACTTGCGCGAGCTTCATACGCGCCAGGGAGAAGCTTCGACAACGATTCCTGCCCTAGATCTTGAGGAAAAGCTATTAAATTCAAAACCCTGGCAATGTATCCCCTTCCAGTGGCATAGTATCATGAAATGGAAGACAGTATCAAGCCGGGGTAGCCAAGTCCCAAGAACCCTCCCAGCCACCAATATCAACCAACGCGATGGAAGACAGTATCACGAGATAGAGGACAGTATCAAGAGCTCATAGCATTATCACGACTACCAGACCAACACTTCCTCCACCATCACAATTCTCCTCATCTGTCGTTCATAACACATTTCTCTACGCATGCGAGAGTACCCCATAATTTGTCAGTCATAGCATTATCACGACTACCAGACCACCAATGGAGAACATGCCTGGCGCCTGGCCAGTGGCCCCAAGGACGTCTGTCTCAACACACCCCAGCACATCAGTATCACGAGATGGAAGAGAGTATCACGAATTAGAAGACAGTATCACGAGATGGAAGACAGTATCATGAGATGGCATGCTCCAGCGTTTTTCTTAGTTTTAGAATTGCGAGAACAAGTGTATATTGAATAAAAAAGAAATTCAACTCTTCCTTGTGGTAAATAACAATACATTTCGTGACAAATCCGTGGGATAATCCATTTGATAAATTCCCTGTGGGAGATTGATTAGCTTTAGCAGAACGTGACTCGATGCAAGATGGGTTCGAATGCAAAAGGCTTGGCTTGTTAAAAGACTGTCAACAATTCTCATGAAGTGTCTAAACTCTGCAAATTCTAGACGCGTTGCAGGAAGCTAAATCATGCAAAATGTAAGTGGGTAGTGGCAGAGGCTGAAAAGACCAGAGGTATTGCATACTGACTGCTAGTTCTCGGGTCTTGAGGACAGATTCAGACTGATGAGCATACCGCCTCCACTGCTCAGATCTACATTTGCTAGTATAATCCTTAGCTTTCGTCCGTAGACTCAGAAGCCCATTGCAGAACCGAATAGCCAATCCTTCTAGTCGTCCCTTGGACCAGGATGTCCGCCGCTATCTGAGTATATCCATCCTGCATCGTCTTCGTTATGAATCCCAAAAGAGTCGCCAACACCTCAGAATATAGGAGCCTGCCATCAGCGGAGATCACGCCAAAATAGACACCATCCCATGTATTCTCAAAAGAGCCAGTAGGGAGAGGGCCATCGGGATGAGTGCGAAGGTAACCTAATATCCTGTTTTGGGCGAGTTGGAGGCAGGCTACGAGATTATAGGATGGCAGAAGTGGCTGCGGCTCGTTTTGAAAGTAGAGCGATATGGAGGAAGCTGGTACTGCGAAAGGGTTGGCAATTCGGTTGGTGGGAGAGAGTGAGACATTGAGTTGGCTGGCGCTAGAACTGGAGTCTGTGAGCTATTCGGAATGCTTTAGGTTTTTCTTATTGGAGGCGGTACTTGATTGAAGACAAATTCGCAAGCTGAGATCCTGATTCTGTAAAAGTAATAGGTAAAGTTGCACCCAAAGCCATAAGTGGGTTTAGAGATAAAGCAAGTAGAGCTGAGAGGTTCCAGAGAGACCACATTCTTGCTTTACCGCCGTTTTGCTGGGGTATCCGATGTCACCCTGTCCTGCACTGTAGTGTCTTCATTCTCGAGCCATGTGTCTGGGTTTATATTCCATCCTTCTGGCCATTGTGGCGGCAATGACATCCCGCCTGGGATATATATAGGTATCTAGAATGGAATCAAGGGTCTCTGGACTCTGTATCTGAGACAGTGTCCAGTGTCCAAGTACTAATAGGTTCCTGCGCTGTAAGGGTGTTGTATCTATATTACTCGTTTGACAAGTGCTTTGTTCTGAGACGCCTTAGATGGTCACGGACAATTAGGCGCGATCGACAAGGAATTGGCGAAACTGGCCCCATGAATCACCGTTCCGTCTCTCGCGCGACCAATCTCTATGCGAGGGAATTTGGATGTACGCGATATCCGTTGTAACATCCTAGGTTTCTGACGGCCTGCTAGCTCACGGATTGTTCCTCACGAAGTACATAGGTGTCCATTTCGGTTTCCGAAGGTTTAGGAGTGAAAAGAGAAGATGACGTCAGTTATATTAAGGCCTAGAGACGAATGCAGTCAATAAGGTCCTCAACATTGGCACTTGTATTATAGTATCTGCTCTATCAATTTCAAGATCCCGAAAAGATGGAGGTGTTGGCATTTTGTTACGGATTTGAGCATTCGCTATTTGAATTATTTGCATGCAAACCTCTCCAACATTGATGATTCGCATATGATCTTCGTGGGGGTTATCTATTTCAATCTGAGATAAGGTAGCCAGATTCTTCTGAATAGGTCAATACATGGTCTATCGAGATTGGTGCCACCAGATGAGTAGTGGTTTTGTCTTGAACACTGCATGGTCATTGGATTGTATGGTACTTGAACCACTGAGACTGATGAAGCCAGGCCTGGTCAGGTAGCGCTCCTATCGTTACCATAATCTCCATGATGTTATTTTCGAGGAAAACCGCGGTTTTTTCCAAGGGTATTCAATTATGTAGGCCGGTTTGATGACTAACAAATGACCAATCAGATTCTGAGTGACGTTGTGCAGGAAGTCTGATTACTAAAGTAGATCCTCGCTTTCATTGATGTCCCTTTTGATTCCTCTGTATTGTTCGTATGCTTCGCACACCGAATAAGCAACAGTTCTCGTGCTTTTCTAAGCTTCTGCAGCCTCCAGCGCTCAGGTGGGCCGTGGTGTTCCACTCTCCATTCTGTCGCCAAATTGCGAGGCGAACAATGGCCACCGCAATGGCAGAGCGCCTTGAGGGCAAGACGATTGTGATTACTGGAGCGTCCTCGGGCATTGGGAAAAGCACAGGTTTCAGCGCAATCTCTCAATTGCATGCACATCAGCGCTGATGTAGCCCAGCAATGGAATTCGCTCGGACCTCTCCGAAAAGCCTCAAATTAATTCTAACTGCTCGAAGACTTGATACTCTAAAAGAGGTTGCGCAGCAAATTAATAAAGATGTTGGCGATGGTGTGAAGGTCTTGCCGGTGAAATTGGATGTTAGCAAACCAAATGAGGTCAAGGGCTTCGTGGAGTCATTGCCAGCTGAATTTAGAGAGATCGATGTTTTAGTCAATAATGCGTAAGTCACAATAATCGTACCGTGCCTACTATAAAAGGCATATATAGATAAACATCTGCTTGCAGGGGTCTTGTTAAAGGTACTGCGAAGGCGCCAGATATTCTAGAAGAGGATATTGATACTATGATCTCGACAAATGTAACGGGCTTGATCAACATGACGCAAGCCATCATGCCTATCTTCAAAAAGCGTGAGGATGGCGGCCGTGGCGATATTATCAATATCGGTAGCATTGCTGGTAGAGAAGGCTATCCTGGGGGCTCAATCTACTGCGCAACAAAGGCGGCAGTACGAACGTTCACAGATGCTTTGCGGAGAGAACTAATCGCCACGAGGATAAGGGTCATGGAAGTGGATCCTGGACAAGTGGAAACCGTAGGTTTTCTGTATATCTTCAATTGGCTGAAGCTAACTGGAATTTCAGGAATTCTCTGTGGTGAGATTCTACGGAGATAAGGCGAAAGCAGATGCTGTCTATGCGTACGTTGTACTTTGCTGTGGCTGTACCAGGATAAAAGCTAATACGCCAGCAGCGGCTGTGAGCCTCTTACTCCAGATGACATTGCTGAAGTGATTGTATTCAATGCTGGCCGAAGAGAGAACGTTGTCATAGCTGACACTCTCATCTTTCCGAACCACCAGGTAAGCTTTGCAGAAATCTCGTAACCTCAGTATATAGCACAACGGCTTGCGCATCGATACACGCTATTGTTTACTGATTCGACGCTCAGGCTGCTGCTACTGTCATACACAAGAAATCCTGATGTGCGCCAATGTCGCTAATATCTCCACAGGCTGGAACCGGAGGAGCGATGTACAAAAGGCCGTCATGATTGTTATAGTCGTAAGAGCTTAGTGTATCCAATTTAAAGCAATTCCAACAACCACAATTGCTCGATCCATATGCTATTGCTCCCCACCAAGCTTCTCTTCGATTGTTTCCAGGTCCTCGGTGTCAGCCAACTCAATGACTCTCCCTACTTCGGCAGTATTTCTCATCAACTCTTTTGCTCCAGCATACAGCATCCTCAGCTCAGCGTTGCATGTCACAGGTAGATAGTACAGCAGCACGTACGGAACCGATTGGCGTCCCGAAGCCTAATCGTCACATTAGCCGAACACTCTATCACAGCCAGCACGTCGTCCGGACCAGGGTCAATGGATAGCTTAGTAGCACATAGCGGGGAGAATGAGGTGGAAGCTCATCCGCTAATTCCTGCATGTTCGTATAGACCGTGTCGTCAGCTTGAGCGATCTCCAGATTGGACTTATCGATCTGGTCTTACGTGCAGCAAACATCAGCTCAAAGATTACGGAGCTGTCGCAGTAGCTATGGCGTGCATACAATATCAAAGCAGTGCGAAACGTACAGATAACCGCTTGAGGGTCTTTGGCCCTCGAAGTCCCTAATCTGAACTTGCGCAGCTTCTCTTTTGTCTCCGGAGAGAAGGTGTATAGTCTTGCTTCAGAACTCTAGAACAATTAGCCTTTCCCAAGATATGGGCAACAACCATACATACCATGTTTATAGAGGTCTGAATTGTGAAATGACCCGATGGCGCTGGCTGGGAGCCTACGATCCGGATAAATATCGGCGAATGTCTCGGCGGATCCTCCCCGTCAGCTCGATGTTCGAGTACATCACTACTTGGCTTTGCCGTATTGTGTGCTGATTACCATCTGCCATCTCGCTCGCAAGATCCAGTGGGCAGTCCGAACAGACTCCCGTGTACTTTCCATGTATGCTAGGCTAAGACAATTGAGTCGACACCTCTCAAGGCCACTCCCGAATTACGCCCACTCCGCCTCCTCCGCTTCACGTTCAATAATCAGGAGAAATATCATGGCCTCGCCAGAAGAGAATAGCAAGCGTAATATACACACGGCAGGATGCATTATAATTGGAGACGAAGTGCTTGGCGGGAAGGTGTGTTTTCGCTATCGACTGATCGTGCTCAATTCTTTCGACTGAATGAATGCGAGTCAGACTGTTGATACGAACTCGGCATATCTGGCAAAGTTTTGTTTTAGCCTGGGTATGAATCTCAAGCGAATAGAAGTGATCGGCGATGACGAAGGCGAAATTGTGGAGGCTGCACGGCGGATGAGTGACAATTACGATTTTGTAGTTACTAGGCAAGACTTTCTGCAGGAGTGCGGCTGAGAATACGCTGACAAGCTCTCAGTGGGGGAATTGGCCCAACGTAAGAGTGGCAAAGCCTGCATGTCCGATGACGAATGCTTACTCAATGACACCCTCAGACACGACGACATTACCTACCAATCAATAGCAAAAGCATTTGATTTGAAACTGGTGGAACATGAAGACGCATTGAAGCGCATGATAAGGCTGGCGAAACCACATCCGTCACAGCCAAATTTCAAATGGGATGAACCTTCTCCGGCACTTGAAGCGAAGAAGCGCATGATTAAACTGCCGATAGATACTTCCAGAGACGAGAAAGATCAGGTACTATTCGTAGACGAAGATCTTTGGGTTCCCATAAGTGTTGTCAATGGTAATATCCATATTTTGCCAGGGGTTCCTAGGCTCTTTGAAAAGTTACTAGAGGGCCTCAAACCACGGTTGGTACCAAGGCTAACAGATCCTGAGGGAAAGGGCGTATACAGGTTACTGTTTTCAACGCCGATGGCTGAGAGCGCAGTGGCGCCTTATTTGACTGAGCTGGCAGCACGAGTTGAACCAAAGGGTATCAAGGTCGGGAGTTATCCGCGCTGGGGGAGGAAGAGAAATTCAGTCACGCTTGTGGGGAGGGATAAAGCTCTGCTGGATTCATTGGTACCAGAAGTCGAGAAGAACGTGCAAGGTATTAGGGTCGATAGAGAAGATCAAGCAGACGAGAGCGATGACCCAGAGGAAACCAGTCTAGGGTCTGGATGATGTACGGATGTATTGATCAGAAGAAGCTCTCGTAATAGTACCTGAGAATTTTAGGAGCTTTCAAAATGTCTGACTATTGGAAGCATGGAGTGAATAAGCTGGCTTAGGCTGTTCAACCAGCCGATTGATATCAGATATCGGAGCTTAATTTGACGTAAAAACATGGCCCCCTGCAGGGTTACATCTTCGCAGCAACTGATCAACGCCCACACAAGCTTCATCCGAAAAGACCTGAAGACGCAGAGGGTCAAAAGGCCGATGCATATGATGTAGACGTGCCTCAGGGGTCTCGGCTATGCCCTCCCTACCTACCTGATACCAACGATGTGGATGCTGACCCCTTGCCACATCCCCTTCTTCGCGCAATAGTCTATAATACTTGAGCTCCCAACCTCGCCCATCATCCGAGGTCTCATTCCAGATATGATCAAAATCTTATAATCTTTGTCTTATCCTGGCTTCGCATTGCCAAGCTAGACAGACACACGCAGGTGGCATAGAGTTAGTAACCAGGCCTCAACGCGTCGACCAACCGCCTATCAGATCCCCACGTTAGAGAGGCCCGCCGAGCCTAAAGGGAGCGGCAACAGCACCCAGAAACCTTTCCTTTGGGAGCCCAGCTATCTGAAGTTTCGCGGAGGTTGCTGGCTTTCGGGGTACAAGTGTGGCCTAAGGGAGCACTACTGTTGGCGCTAAGCTCCGGGCGACTTCACCTCCCCTGTCACTTTTCCCTCCCATTGCTGCAAGTGCCATGAGGACGGCTGGGTAGAAACTTTCACTAAAAAGGGACATCAGCGGAGTATCAAAGCCATTCACTGCTTCTCCAAGAATTTTCTCCCTTCACCACTGCCTGCTCCATCGCCTAGAGCATCATCACAGCATACTGCGTGACAGCTGAAAAGCCGATCCTACCTCCTGGCCCCTCAGCCCCTCGTTTGGAAGAGCAAGACTTCACAAAGACTTTGCTCGAACCGGTCAAAGCTCTTCCCAGCTTTGATTCCTCCCCAATTCGCGCAATAGCGACTGGCGATAAGCGGTCAATACTCACCATCCCTGTCTCGGGTTCTTCGTAGTTGTTCGTCAACTTCAGACACGAGCTCCGACACTTCGGGTCCATCATCACCCACTGACCACTTACCAAGCTTCTCACGTGCTGCACCAAACAGATTCCTACTGAAGTCGAAAAGTTACTGGCGCTATGTCTAATAAAGTGGGTGACATGTCCCCTTCCCCGGGAGTCCTTGCCCCTTCAAATTATCTGTACGTTCTAACAGTTCCTCCTTGCAGTTTCTTCGGGAGTACAAACTTGTGGTTGTCGGCGGAGGTGGCGTGGGAAAGTCATGCCTGACTATTCAATTGATACAAAGTCATTTCGTCGACGAGTACGACCCAACAATAGAGGGTGCGTCTCCCCTGAGTACGCTGCGACACAGCAGACTACTTACCACTATACTCTCTAGACTCCTATCGAAAGCAATGTGTCATAGATGATGAGGTCGCACTACTCGATGTGTTAGATACAGCTGGACAGGAAGAATACTCAGCAATGCGAGAGCAATATATGCGCACAGGCGAAGGGTTCCTACTGGTTTACTCGATTACATCAAGACAGAGCTTCGAAGAGATCCTTACTTTCCAGCAACAAATACTGCGCGTCAAGGACAAGGACTACTTCCCAATCATAATCGTTGGCAACAAGTGCGATCTGGATGCAGAGAGGGAGGTCTCAAGGCAAGGTACGTTGAATGATCGCCTCGAGATCTACTTTGCTTCGATCTAGTATATTTAAATCTACGCGAGCTCTGCCTTATCGGAGATCATAGCTAACGCTTGGTGTTTTACAGAAGGGGAAAATCTCGCACGCCAATTCGGCTGCGCATTCATAGAGACCTCTGCTAAATCCCGCATCAACGTTGACAACGCCTTTTATAACATCGTTCGGGAAATTCGAAGATATAACAAGGAAATGTCATCTTACAACCCAGGCGGCCAAGCTAGCAGCAACGGGCCCAGGCCGCAGACAGAGAAACCACAGGGCGGGGGCTGTTGTAAATGCGTCGTGATGTGAAAGAGTAATACTACAAATCGGAGGAGAGAAACAGAAGAGCAGACGGTCTTGAGAAGCTAGGAAAGTTCCGCATGGATATACCAGAGTAAAAGGAGTGGGATCATATCGGAAAGTAGCTGGTGTAGCTACAAGTTCATGGAGTTTGAGGAGAATAAGGCTCTATTCCTTTCTAATGGCTGACCGCCTGGAAAGTGGCTTCGACGGTGATATTTGGGTTCCTGTAGCATCTTTCGCCTTTACTTTTTCCCCCAATACAAGATCGCTCCAAAGCCGATCAAGCAAGCTCTCCCATTGCAAGCTTTTCTCTGCGTGAAAAACACATTAACCCCTGCCCACGACATATCGTCAGTGCCTTGCACGTGTCATAGCAGCTGCATTAATCTCGCCCAAAGCATGGCGAAGACAGGTCATCAATATACCACGTCAGTGCTCGCCTCCCAAGGTAAATTATACATTAAAATGTCCAGAACAGTGGCCTTGCTAACAATCAATTGCATTCCCGCAACGATCAGCCAATCGGCAGCTGCATGAACATCTAGCACTAGGTACATGGTGGGGTCAAATCCCTCAGGCATCCGTACCTCGCTTCCAAACCCGGCTTTCGACAACAAAACCCACCGACTGCTGCACCGTATCTCCTGCATGAGGTCGCAGATATGGCCAAGCAGCAGGTTTTATACCCAGCTTTTTCCCAAATGGTGATGAACGCGGTCACCCATGGCTCCAAGCAGCTAGCTTTATCTGGCGGCGACATAAACCCTATCGGCTGCTTGCCGATGGTTGGAGGGGATGATTCCGGCGTCCTGAGAGTTCCCGACATAAAGGGAATCGGCGCAGGCACGAACAGCAAACGGAACGTCGGTGGCTATATGAGTTGGTCGAGATTGGAGCACGGTGATTTTTCCTTTTGGGTCGGCTCCTGAAGAAACTTGCTGGGGAGAAAGTGCAGCTTTTGATAGCGTCGATCGTCCCGCATATGTGGGAGACGTGCATGATCAGTGGCCCTGGGCGGCTTTGTCCGAGGTCACAGGTGTCTCGATGCATCAAATGCTAAGTATAATCAATTCTTGAGCCTGAGAAATTGGCTTCTTGAAAAAAATTGGGTTTCAGGGGCGAACCTTGAAATAGCAAGCACTCCATGACCGATTGGTCACTACAGAAGGTCCCAAGCAGTAGCCACCAAATGATAGGGATGCGTACGATGCTGTGCCTTCCAAATGCGACATCCTAAAATATACGACGAGGTGGCTACACTGACGGATACTGCTGTCTTCATTCGCAAAGGTTTCCATGGCTCAAGATGGGTGGCGGCCTATCGCAGTCATATCCTAGGTCTTCCTGTGTGTGCTTTGCATAGTTCGGGCGTGCAAGTATCTATTAGTAACGATCACAGCGATGCCAAGATAGTTCTTGACCTATCGGCAGAAGTGACTCTTATGAGCTTCTCACTGTTGGTGGATTGAGCGAATTTATCTCGGTAAAGGGTCTCCACGGGCCATCGAGGCTCTGATCAAGCGTCAACTGCAACGAGGCCAAATTCTTCGCCAGGAACCATCCCAAGCTCAAGAATCTCTTTTGTTAGATGATGTGTCAGGTTTGATTGCTGTTATCGCTCTCAATTCAATGTCGAATATGGTGCGTTGTTCTATGAATGTAGAATTTTGTTGGGTTTGCGCCTTAGTTCTTCGATGTACCGCCGTAAGTGCAACCAAGATCATGGGAGTGACTATCCTTTATAAGGTCTAGGCCACGAGGTCGGGCTGACTTTCGATTTGGTACGTTTTTTTCTCAGGATGGAGCCCGGGAATTTCTCAAAATCGACGTAGAAAAAGTCCTCTCCCGAAATCAAGAATTCCTCTAGCATGAGAGTATTTCCTCCTTTACATTAAAGAAAAGAAAACCTGTGTGCTGAAAGTGTTGGACTTCGTTACAAGCGCTGTTTTGAGCTATTGACGAGTCTTTTGTGAGTTAGCATGTACAGATCCGCGTCATTTACAGACTGGAATTCGAGTCTGCACGCCATTTCGTCGCGTCTTTTCTATGGACGGCAAGAACGCCCAGGTAGATCTCACTTTTAATATTATCCGGGCTGTGAAACAGAGATATGGGATGAGCTAATACCAACGTCTATTGACGGTACTGACGCGATTGATGCGCACACCCCCAGGCGACGGCTTGACTCTTCTGGCTGACTCGCATTAAACCTCAATGACACAGTCGCACTTCGCAGTTTGGCCATTTGCCAATTTATTCCTAGGGCAGGTGGGATGTTACTATCTTTTTTGAGGTGTGCGCTGTCTTCGAAGGACGACAAACACATTGTCAGCATGGACTATGATGAAAGCGATTACACTTCCGCCGCCAGCGGTGACCTTCGGTCTTCCCTTTCCCTCCTGCTCATCTCCAGGGACTTTGCCCACATTTTAAAGATCCGCCTGCTAATCAGTTCTGACAGTGAAACCCTTTGGCATGTCACGAAATATCCAACAGTTGCGACTTCGTAAATGCAGCTAACCCTGTTGACGTATCCTACAGAATCTCGAGATTGTTGGTCATCAAACCTGAAGAGCATGCTTACAGCACGTCTTTCCAAGCTTCTGACTTCTACTTGTCGGTCAGTCCTGGGGAGAACGCTACGATATGTTCACATCGCTCGCCGCGAGAACATGGATAGAGAATCTAAACGTGCTCCGCAAAGTCTACAGACAGATTGACCCAACTGACTTAGGTCAGTGGGTTGCCTGTCAATGGAATTCACAATATTAGGGATAGTGTAGAGAACTCACGTATTACCTGTACAGTAACTGGGATGCCTTTGGAAGGGATTTATTGTTGCATCATGGCAGGCGGGGCCCATAAGATGGAAAAAATGCGCTCAGCAGCGTCAAAAAGTTACCATCGTGCCTTTTTCATTGAAACACATCGCTGGAAACATACATCTAAGATTACGAGAGGGGTTCTATGAGTTAGACATAATGCACCTTACCACTGTATTAAGCCTAACGATGCTTCAAACTTGCCGCCCCTGGAAGACGAGATAGCAACGCAGCAACGCAGTCTTATACTGAGGACTGTGAAAGCATTCGGACCCACATGCGAAGAATTTTCCCTCGCCTGCAGGGGCGTTTCAGGAGATGCTCTGGCCCTTGAGAGAAATCACGTCTAGTGGGCTCTGAAGCAGGGTTCTTCCAGATCTTCAGCCTCCCTGCATAATGCACGTCCCATGGGCCCGAGTGCCCGACATCATACGAGGTTGCGTCTTCATTGCGTCTTCAGTGGCGATACTGGCTTGTGGTACGAACACAAAATCACATTTGCCTTATCAGTTGCATCCAGGCCTTCTCAATGGTAGGCTTTCAATTCGACCGACAAATCTGTAAGTACTCAGCGTCGTGGACTATAAGTTGGACGATTATTAGTCAAGATCGTCGAATCAATACTATACTACCCTAGAAATCGTTTCCCATTCGTAGGGTCTTTAATGCATCTGAAGCGACTGCTTTAAACAAGGTTCCCGGAAAGTTGCCACTCACGGTCTATCCTTCCGCATTTGATATCAAAAAAAAAAACTTTCCTTAATTCCTTTGAGCTCGTTGAACTTCGTCAACTTCATATATGAGAACCTTACTACAGCCTCATACAAATGTTACGACATACAATCCATTGGAACGGTAATTCTCTTCTTCCAATACCTCTCAAAAGATCCAGTTTTTCCTGATCTCTACTCCATCATCTCTAGCCAGTCATCCACAGAACAGTCACTACAATCCATCAAGCTCCCAGGGACATCAAAACGCCAACGATCCTCGTGACTAAACTATTCAGGAGCTTCAGAAAAGGTGTTTTAAGCCACCAGTACATCATCCGCGCACACAATCCAACTGTCTTAATAAAGCCACAGTCTGGAGAACGCGACCAAAATCACAGAAGTCCATCGGCGGTACCTTTGAGGCTCAGACCCTCACGAACCAGAACCTTGCCGAAATGAGGATTCTGATGATAACAGTAGCCAACTCCGAGAATGCCTCAGCATCCGTAATCGATTAATACGCAATACACCAGAGCATCAAATCCCTCGCCTTTCAAACCACCCACTCTACTCTTCACAATGGCGAGAAATTGGATGCAAATAGAAGGGGATGAGGTACAATTAAACAAAGAGAAACGGATAAGAGGAAGGGGTATGGGGAGAAAGGTGATAACAAGAACAGCTAATCGGCAATAAGGAATGACGTGTTTATTTGACTCACTGGGTGTCAAGCTTGCCCGCAATAGAGTGCTACCTATCTCACAGCCGTCAGGGGGAATTGGTTTTTGAATGTTTTGGGACGGGACTCCTTTTTGAAATATTGTTAATTATAGAGTCTGTATGTGCGATTAGCGTTATTGCTGTTCATAGAGGGCTAATTACAATACTTTGATGAGAGAATGATCCTAGGATGACTGTGGTCGAAAAAGTTCTTCTTGTTTCTTTGTGTTGTGGCGAGGTACTGAAGATGATTGATAGTAGCGGATATGGATTTACTCAATAGAAGCTAATAAAGGCGCAAGGATACGCATTCTTCATGCAAGCTATCTCTTTCTTTCGTGAATTGTCCAATGGCTACGTATCTCCGTGATAATTAGTCAATAGATAGCTCATCCCTCAATCCCAAATATCACATTGCCTGTCCTAGCACCCTCGAACAACCCTAGCCCCTGCGTCACCATCCCCTACGGTCTCTCAACCTCCATAAACCCCTCCAACGCCCCCCTCTCCACCCCCTCCCTCTTCCCCAAAGCACCCATATACCCCTCAAACTCCCTTCCAATCCTCAACACAGTCTCAAACTCCCTCTCCCCCACCATCTCCCCCTTCTTCTCCGCCACCACCAACGCCGTACGAACCGTATTCCGGATCTGTCTCCCATTCAACCTCTCCTTGCTCCATTTCTCCTTCACAAGTTTCGTGAGTACGCCATGTTGCATATCAGAGATAGCGGATTTGGATTGCAAATCCTGCAAAAAGATTTCCCAGACGGCCATTCTTCTCTCTTGGTCGAGGCTTGGTAAACCAAGGGAAACATGGATACGGCTCTGGAAGGCCTGGTCGAACATGCCGACCCGATTAGTGGTAAGGAAGAGGACGCCATTGAAATATTCGAGAGTGCGGAGAAAAATGGAAACAAGGGCGTTTCGTTCGAGATCCTTGTAGTCGCGGTCTTGGAGGAAGATGTCGGCTTCGTCGAGCAGGAGTATGGCGGAGAAGGTTACGGCGTAGTCGAAGATTTCTTCGAGGCGCTCTTCGAGACCTAAGGAGTCGGTACCGATGTCGCCGCACGTTACTAGGTAGAGGGGCTTTTCGAAGGCATCGGCTACGCATTCTGATGGGCACATTAGTGGTTAGGCGGTTGCAATTAGGGGATAGGTAAGGAGCGCACCGGCTGTTAGAGTTTTGCCACTTCCTGGTGGACCGTGGAGGAGCGTGATGAGTCCTTTGCCTTTGCCGGCTACGAGGTCATCAAGTTTGGCTGTTTTGTCGACGTACGATGAGACCATTGCTTGGACAATGTCTTTGTATTCAGCATCGAGGACTAGACGGTCCCAAGCATTTTTGCGGAAGGAGACCGGTCTCAATTGGGTGACATTTAGATGCTCTAGTTGTAATCAATAACGGCACCTGAGATCGGGATGATGATGTACTTACTCCAGGCCTTGTCACGAAGGGAGTAGCCATGTACTTGTTGAGGACAAAGCAATAGGGTGAGCTCATCTGGCCTCGAATCAGGCTGCAGGCAATCGTATTTTTTAAATTCGGAGTCATCACGGATTGGGGCTCGCTGAATCTTGAAAACCCGGTGGGGTTCGACATTCCTGAGCTCATCTACGTCTTGAATATCCATAGGTCGATAGCCCCCATTATAGGGTGAGGAAGATGGTCGTCTTCTCCTATAATGGTCCCTTCGGGCGAACCTGTTGGATCTCCAATTTTTGCTCTGCGCGGCGGAGGGACCGCGCTTTCTGTCGATAGTAATAGGCCAATTGTTACGGCGCTGGTAGGATAGGTGATCTACCATAACACGGACTGCTTCGTCGTCGCTTGCCTGTTGAGTGTACATTTCCCCAGTGTATTCCAGATACTTTTGGCCTTGGAGTGACCAGAATTTTTCACCACGAGCTAGCAAAGCGGACTTTACAGACTCAGCTTCTGGCAGGTACTTCTCCGGGACGAGATCCAGGGCAGAGATGTTCTTGATTCCGTGGAAAGGTAGGATGCAGTGGGTAGACCACACACGTCCATAAATCTCGCCATCATAGTTAATTGACCAACAGGTAATGTCCAATCTAGTGTGGCTGGAACCGCCTACGAAGGTAGGTCGGCGTTTCTGAGCCCCACGAATAGAGTCGACAACGAAGGCTTCACGTTCGCCATTCTCGATCGAATACACAATAGTGCCTGGCGGATACAACATCCAGATGTTATGGAAAGTAATCGAACCGGAAGGGTTTGCAGATTCGAGGTCGTCCAGTTTTTGACCGATATCGGCGAAGTCGTGCTGCATGAAGTCCAAAATCAGTTTTGCGGGTTCCTTTGCTGGTGTAGAGTCGGATGTGTCTTCAGCTAAGCTTCTGAGCTGTTGACGGTTGTGGAATAGGACCATGAAAGGCTCATAGAGGTGAAGATCACCGTCGACCATCTCAACATCAGTTTCATAATTGGAAACATGCTTGAGGGAGTCAATCAAACTTGGAGAAACGATCTCTAACTTCTTTTTCCAGAATCGATTCCCCATGTCGAACACTCGCACGACGGTCAGAATGTGTTTCGTAGCTTCTATGACCGTATGGCCCGGCACTAAATCCTCGTCTGGCTCACGCAGAGGGTCATGATCTCCGTGATAGGAAGGAACAGCCCTTAATCTGATGATTTCAAGCTTTTTCTCGCCGTTAGTTTCGCCATTCGCCTCGCCTTCGCTCGCCCTTCGACCACCCCTGATCATGCCTGGTGGGGGACCCCTGATCATACCTGGTGGGGGAGGTGGAGGACCACCCCAAAGTTGCAAGTCAGTGATCATGTGTTCAAGCCGCTTTAGATAATCAAAGCCGACAGTGACAGTTCCATTATCCATCTCCGTCATTTCGCTCGTGTCGCTGGTGTCGCTCGTGCCGCTCGTGTCCTCTGTATGAATTTGTGTGGCTTGCTGAGACTGAGTCACCATGTCACGAATGGTATCATGGATGACAATCGACCCCTCGGCAGCCTCACCAGCGGGATAATCGAGGTTGTCCATTATGGTATGGAGAGCGGTATATCAAAGAGTTGCCCGGGGATCACTGGGGTAGTGGAAACTTGTTGCACGAATGATGCAGACAATAATATGCTTTTACGCAAGAGATCAACTGTGTAAAGAGAAGGGCAGTTCTTGCAACGCTTTATGACTGCGTTGTATCATCAGGCTCCGGTGAGCAAGAGCGGTGTAACAAGTCATCTTTGGATAAGTCGTTGACAGTCTATTGGACACAGATCCTGGAGCTGAACATTGGCGGGGTCTAGCGACATGGCTGCCTAGCGGTGGGCTGCCTACCTGAAGGCTTCCAGATCCCCCAAATTCGGGCGCCGTTGCTTCAATGCTTCCGAAGCAAGTGATCATTCGACTCATATTGCTGCTCATGGATTGGCGACAGAGTGAATGGTTCGAGAGTAGACAGAGAACCACTTGTGGGAACAGTGCCATCCCCGCGTCTGTTTCCTAGGGACAGGGTCTTATTCAACCCAACGTGTTTCCAGGCAACCACAGCGCAGTCCAACAAGGCGTTCCTCAGCCTTCTATATCGTCATCCTACCTACAATGTGAAGATAATAGTTATCTTCACCTGCACCTTTCCTTGCGCTCACTCATTGGTTAGCTGTTTCTCCCCTCCGGATGACGGTGTGTGGCTAATTGATGCCTTCCATCCCAACCCGCCCCTCTAAGCCCTCTAACCCAAGCCAGCTAGCCTTACGCAGCCAGCTGCAAAGCCAACGCATGAGCCCGCATGCAATTGATCACGCAAGAGAGCCAGCATTAGCAATTACCGCAGTACCGTTTAGCAATGATTAGGGCGGGTTACGGATGCATTACTGTTTTCTCCCCGAACAGACCGTTTACTCGTGTCGCGCGTACCGGAAATTCGGAGCTCCTCCGTGGGCGAGATGGTGCGCAATTTGGGAAACCGCGGACGAGATGAATTTCATTACATTACCAGGTGAGCCGGGGCGGTATCTTGACTTCCGGAAAGGGCAAGTACTTGCTGTGAACTCAATATTGCAAGAAGATCCGTTAGCTGATGCGCATGGGATCTGAACTGAACGTTGGAGTAGGCTTTGCGATACTTTGGCAAGGGAGTCTGACAATATTCGTCCATTTACATATCAGCACTCGGAAAAACGTAAGAACAAGATTGCAGGCCCCTTTTGAGATAATAGCATGTGGCTGTGGAGCTTGATGCAGCTGGAGGACTAGTATATTGTTCACCCTGTTGCTGGATCGGTCATGCACCTCGAATCCTAAATGAGCTTCACCATGGTCATCATTGCAGCGTACCGCTATCTTTACGGGCCGAATCCGAGCCGCAAGAGATAATGGGGAATTGTACACCTAGTTTCGATAGTCGCCTGGTCCAAGACTGCAAATGGACGTAGTTTGCTGATTCCAGGCCGAGTCTTCTCCCCATTTTGTGGGCTGCCGGTACTTACCGTGGCTGAGATGAAGAAGGGGGGAAGGCAATCTACTTTATCTATTTCAATCGCCGCGCGTTGTGTTCTTGCGTTGTCATAAAATTTGCTAAAGACCAGAAAATGTGAGGCAATCGATCCCGAAGGTTGACAAGCTCCTGGGCCCAGATCCGTGGTCACTAACACAATCAGGAGGCAGTTAGAGGCGGGAAGCAAAAGGGAGCGTTTCCTAAGCCCCAGTCTCCAGTTACTTGAATCAGAGCATGTAATCGTGCAAAATAGGCGTCAAGACACCTTTCATGATTGCATATATATAACATGACAAATTTAATGGGGCAACCAAGCTTCGCGCTGAACGAGACTGAAGTCCGCCGCCGGAGAAGAGAAAGTGAGGTTTTGCGTAGACATGGACAGCATGTTAGACGTTATTGTAGAAAATATCTCATGTTCCATCCTCTCGTTATACATCGTCAGAATTAGAAAAAGAAAAGGCTGAACGTCAGATACTAAAGGGAAGACATGCTCGTCGCGCATATGTAGATCGTACGTTTAAAAGGTTTTGGCTTCAGGCAGCCGGAGACACCTCCATATTCTTCATGCGCTCCTCCACGCTCTTGACCGCATCCTCATCTAGTGGACGCTTCACTTTTTTGGGCGGCTTGCGGGGACAATTATCGCATTTTTCATGTCCACAATTCCCGCAAGTAGCTTCTTTATCCTTGAAGGTTGTGTTGCATTTCTCGCATTGCCACCTGACGTGTGTACGAATAGGTTTCATCTCACGCACGCCTAGGGGAAACGTAGTTTGGGTATCTCCGGGGTAGCCTTCGGGATATTTGTTCGTTTTTGGCCTACAAAATTAGTGAATAATATCAGAGTGAGGGTGGAGGTGCCTTACGGTTCGCGGGGGCACTCTGAGCACCGGTCATGTCTGCAATTCTCACATTGAATTGCTCTCCCGACGAACAAAGTCCCACACTGATGACATGTCCTGCGAACCCTCTGGGTAGGTGTTTTACGCGTCAATTCTTTCCCTGTTGCACGGTTCGCCATTGTGAGCTTTCCCATGCCCTGTCCGAGGTCATCATCGACTGCAATGCCTTCGATCGCTTTGCCTTTGCCCTTGGAGAGTCTGGAAGTCTTGCTGGGGAACGCTGGACATTTCTTGCAACGAGTGTGCTGACAGTTACTGCAGATCCTATCTGCCCCAAAAGATGTCTGGCAACGGTGACATTTGCGATGGACCCTCATGCGGACCTTCTTCTCGACCCTTGGTGCACCATCGGTATATGGCACGGTCCATTCCCCAGGCTCCAAAGTCAATCCATATTTTGCGAACATCGCGCGTGCCTTTTGCTCCTGTAATGCGCTGTTTTCTTTGGCAGACATGGCCGAGAGAGGTTTGATGGGAGTTGGAGGAGGCTTGTTGTCTTTGATGACTTGAGTAATCTGAGCAGGCACAGATAAGGTCGGCGTTGTTTCGGCTTTACCTGCTACGGGAGCACTATTGAATGTCAATTGAGCTTGGGATGATCATTCGGCGAGTATGAAGTACATACCTGGCTCCAGTTGTTGGGCTCGATCCAGGTGGGGCATCTTTTATAGGCGCGAGGGCAGAGCTACCAGAGATTGATTGTCGCTTGGACTTGTCTCTCTTCAAGACCAGACTTGCTCTTCTCATGAACTTGATCAAGCCCTTGGGCTTATCTTCAGAGCCGCCAGCTCCACCTTGTCCTGAAGTACTCATGGTTCGATGTTATGTGGGCAACCAGAGTCCAATGTATGTATATATTTCGCAATAGTCGACAGTTGGCTAAGACGGTAGCAGTAGCGAAGGAAACTATGGCAATGGTCTGCTGTAACAGGTATCCAAGCTCGCTAGTCGGATCAAGGCGACGCGATGATGGCTGATAATGACCCAAGCGAATCGTGAACCCTACTAATTCTGTGCGGGTCCAGGATGGTGGAGTGCTGGTAGCGACCTTTGTCACTTAAGACAAGGTACTTCAGCAAAGGGAAGCTCCAGGGTGGGGAGGTTGAGGATTGCTAGAGGTTCATAACCGCAAGGTGGGAGGGGTGGGAAAGAAGGTTTGGGGAAAGTGGGCGTGGCGCTAATTCCGCCGTCTTCGAATTTTGGAGGTCTACTACTTTACCAACTACTGCGGGTTCCAGTGCTAAGGCCAAATACCAGCCAAATCAATTATCAGTCGTCGCCTCTAGCTCACATCACAGTTCTTACCGCGGCTTCGGTCGCTGTCTCGTCAACCCACATACCGAGATCGTATCTGACAAGATGCTCCAATGGAATGAGACCGAGCCCAAAGAGTGAAGGTCCATGCACGAATATTACCAATGATATGCGCGTACTATTGAGGCGTGACTTGTTTCCAGTGATCATGGAGGAAAGTGTGGAGACACGTTTACTTTGTACTGCCCGCTGCCGCCAAACCAGGTTCCCTCGACAACCTCTGCGGCCCTGAGCCGTGGCCCCGCGAAAAGGCCTGCCAAGCCATGTAACTTCGCGTTACCAAATCCATCATCACCTCCTTCCTAAAATTACTGCACGTTGGACAGTTGCCACTACTAATCGATACTACCGCTACCACTTTACCAAGGCTAGTCGTCACTACGCATTAGAGTGGACGGGATGGCTGACGGTTCCCTAGAGTCTCAGCACCCTGAAGCTGAGGATGCTCTGTTGCCCACCCAGAACAATAGATGCACAATTTGAATTTGCCCTTGTAGATCAAATTGCGTACGGCCGCGAGCATCAGCCCATGGAAGAAACGTGAAAGCGATTACCAATCACCTCGTGCCAAAATGAACGCATTACAGTGTCTACGGACATAACCTAGCACTGGAAGTTGTCCACTACCAATGCATGTAGCGATAATCAGCATCGCTCTACTTAGCATCGCTGTACTTAGCCAGGCCGTACTTAGCAGCGCCTAGCAGCGGGGTCCCGACGAATCCTTAGTGACTGACCACGACCCTGGATGGTCAAAGCTTGGGCAACGCCAGTCTTCCCTGCTGCCAGTGATTTCTTCATCTTTCCGCTAGTCAAATTAGACGTGACGAGTCCTCGGGTTGGAACTCCTTTCCACTATCGATAGTGGTTGGGTTTTCATTTCATCGCCGATTGGGTACCAGCAATGCATTAAACGTAAGATGACATTTCCGGGTTCTTATGCAGCCTCCCTCAACGGTGCTCGCGATCGTCGAAGCCAAGACTTCGGCTACTCCGCACCCCATGAGTACATCAGAACCGAGAACATCAGACACGTTGGGTTTCTCTTTGTAACTGATCCGACTGCCAGAATCCACACGTCAATTCTGTTGGGCCATTCACCCTACAGCCTATTCCAAATTTGAAACCTGGGCTCCTGCCTGGATTCAGAACACAATCGAAGTCTCTTGATATTCGACTGCCTAGATAATGGCATATAGCAAGATTGGACCTAGATCATGCACCCTTCTCAATCTTAGCCTTATTGAGCCACTACAATTGCGACGGTCGTGTCTCAATGATCCGCTCTCGCAGGAGTACACGCTAGCCTGCAGCAATCGAAATTGTGCATTACATGAGGATGAGTTTTAAGCCTTGTTACCGGATAGTACAACGCCTGTCATCATCAAGCAGCAAACAAGGACTAAGAGAAAGTCGTAGGACAGCTCTTTCTTCCCTTGGAGAATCCTTTTGCCTAGCTAGGTAGCACTTAATAATGGTGCTGTTAATGGAGACGACCCACACACAAAATAGCAAGCGCTGAAAAAGCAGAAAGAAGGCTTCAAGGGGTAAATTCAAGGCATGAAAAGGCAAAGATTATGAGATTTGTGAACATGTGGTGGTAAAAGTCTTGATTGATTGATTGATTGATTGATTGCTTAGTCAGCACTGATTAAGCAACCGACTTAGCAGTCTTGTTCAGGCTGCTTGCCAGCCTTCATCCGACAAGACTGTCGAAATGCGGAACAGTGGGGTTGTGCAGGAGGACACAATGGGGGCAGATCAAAAAGTCTGACGGTTGGAGGGATCTATAGGACCTAAAGCTACTCGATATCAATGCGTTATCAAGAACGAGATATTCCCTGCCGTAGATTTGATCCATGGAGGGGAACAGAGATACAACGTCACCGTTACTGACTTCTTATTCCGTCTTTCTGATACGGTTGGATAAGTTCTGCGAATTCCGTCTTTCTGATACGGTTGGATAAGTTCTGCGAGTTGCGTTTATGCAATAAATCAGATATAATGTAAAATATTTCAATTAATTCTCGGAGAAGAACAATTGCGGTGTAAGTTGACGCTTCCCTTGTGGTCGTTTGCCCGTTCTGATAAATTCTAGTTTGTAGTGTAGTGGTTATCACTCCGGATTTTGATTGGTCAAACGTTCCGGCAACCCCAGTTCGAATCTGGGCAAGACCTTAATTTTTTGCTCTTGGCCGTATAATCAGTATGTTTTGGCATATGCCAAATCCGAGAAGTGTTCCATTGAGACTCGATGACTGGATGCCTTATTCTAGCGTGGCAAGCCAAGCGAGCTCCTAACACCGACTTGAATGCGCTTCACCACCACCGCATCACTCCACCATGAGTGTTGAGAATTAGCTGTACATAAAAGGAACGCCAGGCACGTACCGCTATACCGCTCTATGTATAAGCGAACACTTCTTTATCTCTCCTTCATAACAGAATTATGAGCCTTAGTTTTCTTATAGGGCTGAAAGTGTCGCGTTTCCTGGAGGTATCGGCGATCAGTGTCCCCTACCATGCTAGTAACTAGCGCCAAATGTTTGTTTACCATAACAGACACTCACTTAACATATCACCACACATCTGCCACTTTTGCGCCTGTATACCACGCAACCCACAGAGCGTAACAGTCGCATAACCATTGTATCTTCCATCATGAGCTTCAATCCGCGAATGAGTCAGGTGGGATCTCAAGGCCAGGGTGGCCGGGGCAAACAGCAACAGAATGATAGTGATGCTTTCATGCGCCTGGTGAGTCGTAATTGCTCTACATATGCTTTATGACAAGACTAAATTCTCAAGCCCGACCGAGAAATTGCAGGATGTATTAGCGATATCGGTGTTCAATTCTCACCCGAAGACCTACAGAAGCCCAATCCTCAACAAATACAGAAGGTCTTCGAATGGTTTGCGGAACTATTGATGAATGCTACGCGCGAGACAGTCGAACCTGCGATGTGCGCTGCGGCTGAGGATGTATGTGGGGAACATATGGAGATTGTGCCTCCGGATACGAGGAATCTGATTGGGTTCTATGTCTCGCTGAGGAAGCTTCTCATTGAGGTAAACGGTGCTGTGTCCATGCATAAGCCCATTATGCTAATATTCTCAGTGTGGCATTACCGACTTTTCCTTCAATGACCTGATCAAGCCCACTCACGACCGACTTGTGAAAATCTTCTCCTACATCATAAATTTCGTCCGATTTAGAGAGTCGCAGACTGCTACGATAGATGAACACTTCAACAAGGCAGAGACTACAAAAGCCCGTATTGAGACACTCTACCTTGAGAATCAGGACATGGAATCGCGACTTGATGAGATGCGGAGGGAGCGCAAGTCAATGGATCAGCAAGTGAAAGAGAAGACAAAGCGCAATGATGAACTTAAGCAACGACTGTTAGAATTAAAGAAAGGTCAAGAGCGAGTAGCTGAACGGCTGGAGCGAGTCCGAGGCGAGAAGACCAGACTGACGGGGGCGTTGGAGGAAAAGACCGAAAGATGTCTTGGTATAAGACAAGAATCGGAGAAACTCCGACCCTACGTACTACAGTCTCCCCAGGCACTTCAGGCAAACTTGACGGAGCTCTCAGACAATTTTGGCAAAGATCGCTCCCAGATTGACGCACTGGAGAGGAGAACCCGAGCACTGCAGACTAGCACAGACACATTTGGGGTAGTAGCGAACGACGTTGTCTCCTGTAACAAGGTGCTTGAAGAAATTGCGAATGAGCTACATAAAGAAGACGAAGAAAACCTAAAAGCGGCTAAGCGAAGAGACGCTTTATCAGAACGAGGCAACAACGTTCGGGAGGTCGAGAGAACGGAAGCCCAATTGCAGAGACAGCTTAACAGGTGGTTAGAGCGGACAGAAGCTGTGAGAAACGGAAGTAGAGAGAAAGCCCAGGCGGCAAAAGAGAAAATGGAGGAGCTGAGAGCCGTGCATCGACGGCTTACGGAAGAGCGAACAGAGAAGGGAAGAGAGATGGAGAAGAGACGGGTCAGGATAGAGCAGACGGAGAAGAAGGTATGTTGGACAATACTGTGCAAGTCATCAACATTGTGCTATGAATTGCTGATGATGAGGCTAGATGGCGGATCTTAAGGAGAATATCGAGGATGAAATCCACTCGGCACACGACCAGTATATGAAGATGGATTCGCACGTTAAATTGTACATGAACGAGATTGAGCATCTGATCTAAGCTATCAAGGCTTATGCGAAGGCGTCTGAGGAGTTGGGAATGGGTGTCATGTATTGGTCTTGCGAAACCACCCCACGCGAGTTCCCACAGCGAAATCACTGGGTTCGACTCCTGTCTCGCATGGCGCGCGTAATTTGAATGGAAATTCTAGATACCCAATGCTGCACTCGATAACCATGAGAGATGAGTTGGCTTTGCAGGACACCTCTATTGCTGCTCCCTATCTGACATATAGTCTAAATGCAGGAGAAGGCACCTGATCCGAAACCTAATTCAAGTTTTCGCACTGCAAAACTTTTACTTCAAAAGATGCGTTTGGGGCACAGGACAACACCATGACCTGGACTTCAACATGATGTAGTGTGGAAATGCTAATTATCTAGGCACCAACTCTTGTGACTCTACAGTGCTCGTTACTTAGCCAACTTGGCTTTACCAACGTTCAAATTGAACGTATACAGAACAGCAATACCACACATTTACAGGCACAAAGGCCACGTCAGCACGAAACAAGTCGCCCATTTTTTTGACTACCGAGAACTAAGATTGATTCTGTTCTATGTATATCTCCATGCCGTGAGCATCGAAGCCCGACGCACATTGCCAATGGCTCCCGGTAAGGCTGTCTAAGTTTCATGGAAACGTACGGCCGCATACCCAGCTCACTTGGATGGAGAGTGCCACAGGCTTAAGCTACCACATGTTCAAGCAGCGAATACATCGCTGGTTCCGCTCCAAGCCATCAATCACTCCTTGAAAGTTCGCGGTTAGATGGCCCTGCGGGTCTCTTGTGGGCCTCGAGAAGACGGCTCCGAGCGCTCTCTCCAGGCTACCTAAGGTACTCCCCGGAGTGATACGAGGCAGAAGAGTATATCGCCTCACAATTACGATATTATCGATTGAAATACAAGAAGAGAAGTGTACAGAGCGATGACCAAACCCCTCGTGTGCTACCGACGTCCTCGAACTCTTGAGACACTTAGCCAGCCGAGGCGGAAGACAGGTTTCGCTCACAGTCCTTCACAAGTTGTTGAGGGTGTGAGTCCATTGCTCTAATTGCTGGACCGTAGGAAGAATACCGTTCCGGGGCTTCGGCACAGAGATGGCTTGCCTGGTTTCCGAATGATTACCGCCGGCAACTCAGGGGTAATGCTGCGGATCCCTTGTCAGTGGTTGATGGCTTGAAGACCGTAGGTGTTACCGAATTTCAAGGAGATAATCTACTGGTAGGTAAGGCACAGGCGCTGACATGGCACTTTCAACCAAGGTACTGCGCGCCACTTAAACTTATTCTTCGGGCCTATAAATATAAATATACATCACTGGATATTCCGAGACCTTCCTCCTCCTATCCGTCGACCGTGGTTGCTACCACTCGAGGGGTCCATTCTCCCCTTGATGGGGTCCTATAAGGGCCGCAACGAATACGTCCTGAAATTTCCCCCCAATCCTTTTCCTCTATCCTCTCGTTCAACCATCCCAGAGGCATTGAATGCTACAGTTTGTCACTTCAAATTCACTCGTTGAAAACTGCATTTTGACGCTCTCCGCTCTCTTCGTCCTTCTGAGACTCATTACAGAATTCTCTCGGTCAACTCGTAAATCTGTACAGTACTCTCGTTATGTACTCCTCGTTCATCATCACATTCGTTGCCGCTCTTGTGGCCTCCGCCTCTGCAGCAGACATCACGTCTGCATCCAACTTTCCAAGCCAGACTGCCTTTCCAGGTCACACCCATGTCACCCGTACAGCTACCGAAATCGTTACTGGCATAGCCTACAGCCACGCGGCTTCAGTCCACAACGTAGCGATCAAACCAACAAATGGACCGGCACCAGAATTTTCCGGTTACGTGACGGTCAGTATCACCAACAAACACACCGCAAGTGTCTCCATTGCCGTAACCTCGGATCCAAGCGCCCCTTCCGCCTCAGGCGACCCTCAACCTTCTCTCCTAGGCGACGCTACTCAGTTTCTCTTCGAAAAGGGCTTTTCAGGTCAGATTGGCGTAGCGCCTCAGCTCGATAGTGCCGCCACCAAAATCGAATTGAGCTACGACAAGTCTGTCTACGCGGACGTCAGCTACGTAGACGGCTACACCGTCCCTATCACCTGCTCCTGCGACAAAGAAACGGTGTATATGGGCTGCAATATTGAACTCTGGAACGCCACTCAAATCTGTCCGGACGAAGGCGATGGGCCGATCTGCTACAATCCCGCGGCCGCCAAGGTCGATGGTCCCGCTGACCCTTTTTTTGGACCATGCCAGGGCGCTGCGTACACCTTTCCTGCAGATGACTCGGCAACTCGTGCTTGCAAAGGTAGCTTGATCAGTTGCTGCGTTGGCTCTGATTGTCCTGCCAACCCGAACCAACTCGATCAAGGCCTTAAAAGATTTTCCAGACGCGTGACTGGCCAGCGCGATTAAAAGTGAGCTTAACGCTAGGCGTTGGCTATTCATTCAATTATCTCCATATTGACAGCTGGAGATGTCCGGTATTTGTTTACCAACGGCGGGCTGTTGACACCTTGCATTGGTTGGACTTTATGGCGCACCTTCTTCGGCTTAAGAGAGGATATGGGAGTGATCACTAAAAGTTGCCAGTGTTATGGGATTGAAGGATAGTTCAAGATGATACCCTGTTAGACCATCGCTGCGTTTCGAATGGGTATGATATGCCTCCTACACCAAAAGTTATTTAGAGACTGCATGGCCAGTCAGCATTTTAACAAACCATAATTAAATTAATCAATAATATAGACTTCTCTTTTACTGCTTCATCTTAAGACCCCCAAGACACCTTTGTTCATTTATGAAGCCAGTCGTGGAGTTTTTGCTCCAGGATGAATGAAAAGGAGACGCTCATCAGAAACAGCAGGATCTGATCACTTATATCGCAAATATCCCAAATACATGTCGTTGCTTTCGTGCTTGTTGCCTATCAGGGGCTGTACTAAGCTAGGCGGGCATGACTATTGTGAGCCACGTAGCAGGCTGTTCTCTACCTAAGCGGTAATGGACGCATTGACACGCTTTCACTCATGTACTTCCATTTGGATAACGTAGGTCATGGCAGTGTTCTGTATCCTCCATTCTATATGTCCTATTGCGTTGTCGGCGTCAGTGGTGAAGGGGTATTTAATCATTAGAAGATATGAAGTAACTGCAACCGAAATACGATATAATGTTGATAGCCCTTACAACAAGCTGACTTTCATGCTACCTCCCAGTCACCACAGTCTCTACTATTGCCGGGAGAGTACTCATATGATATCAAGATCATTTCACAGCTTCGCTCAAGGAGACAAAAAATTCATTGCGAGATAGTATTCAGGTCATGTTCTTCGTCAAAAGGCTCTGGCGAAGATGACAGTGAAAGAGGCATCTCGAGGGAAAACATTGTTGAACTGGAAATATCAACCAACATCTGCCGTGTCTACCAGCAGTGAAGCTAATTATGCATCCGAATCAAGAACAATAGACCGTACCCTCGCGGCTCGGACCAGAAGCTGAGAATCTCCTATGCTTGAAGTAATTAAAGTAAACAATCAATATTCTATCTCTCACCATTGTTGCGTTCGGAATGGTATGGATCTGGACATATTTGAAACCAGACTAGCTGGATTGTGGAAGTGCAGAGTTAAGGCAGGAGCGGTTCAATTGGCTATAGGTTCACAAAAGCCTCCCGAGTGAGAGTGTTTAGCAGTAACAAGGCTGAACTATGGGCATATAAGCCATATTTACTAGCAAGGTGGAGTGGCTTGTTCTGTCACATTTTTATTTGTGACCACCTCTCACCCTCCCTAAGCCCGCCAGTTGTATCCAAAAGGGTATGCTGAATGCTCAAGTCGTATTCGTGACGTATATGCAGGTGGGCTTATACTGTTAAAGCCCCCTCTTCATTGATTTGTTCTCAAATTGAATCTGGGAGGGCATTCCGGGAGACATAACGAGAACAAAAGCCTCTCCTATGCCGGGTGAAATACAGAGGATGCTAGGAGCATGTTGTTAGGTGGAGGATGATTCCATGAGGCCCGAAGGTTGCTGGCGTATCAAATGTACGGTGATGACTAAAGCCACTGCCCGCTTGCTCCTTTCACCAACGGGCACCGGGAGGCATCTATATAGGGACTAAGATGAAAGACAATAGAAACAACTACGCCGATCCTCTGTCGCTGGTCTAGGCGATGCCCATATACTCCAGGTACCAATTAAAACCCCACAATCGATCATCATTCCAGTCTCCAATTACACCTTAGTCTTGCGAAGATTCTCAGCATAGTCCGCTTTGACCTTGCCTAATTGTTTGCCGTGGTAATTAACCAGGAATTCGAGATCTGCACTACGAGGGATCATCGAGAATTGGAATTCTGGTTTGTAATACTTGTTCCCGGTGACCGGGTTTCTGAAGCTTTCTGCTTTAATGAGATCGGCATAATCGACCTCACAATGCAATGTGCAGAGACGTCTGACACCTATCCCGCAGTGAGCGCCTGTTGAGCGAGTAATGCGGGTCCTTACTAAGCGTTCTCCGCGTGGGCGGTGTAGGCTCATCATTGTAGTATAACTTTACTTCAATTCTTTCCTTTCTGCCGGGCCAGTAGGCATCACTCTTATCGACTTTGATGTTGCAACAAGCGTCCGTCTGTAGTATGCGACCTTCCTCAACGGTATCACCCTTTTCTGATCTCAGTTTGATGAGGTACAACCGAACTAGAACATCTCACCCGTTCCAAGAGCCATTCCATCTGATTGACGGCCCTCTCAATACCCTCGGCTTCGTCATGCCAAAGATCTTCAATGATATGCCTGCTTGAGTCGTAGGGTAGTGAGAAGATTAGCCCATAGCTATAACGAGACAACCTTGACGCAATAGTTTGATTGCTATTGACAGCCGCCGTAAGTTCAGAGTGTTCCAGACCCCATAGAGTTGCTCCCCGGCAGATTGAAGACCACCTGCCGTCGTGAGCGTTGCCTCTTTCAGAGGCGATATCTCAGCACATACGCTCCATTGACTTGCAACACTTGGATTCCGCTTTGTGCACGAGACTTCTCCAAGCGATCGTAGAGGTATCTGTTCTCACCAAAACCTCCCACTAACAGTATTGCCTATGTTTGATCAGTTGTCGGATCCTTGACTTCCTCGCTCGAGGTAATATTACCTTGACTGAAAGGCCCTTGTCTGACACATCCGCGATCTGATCGTCGACCAATTGCTCGATTTGACAATACACATGATCGAAGACGGTTCGCAAGGCCGAGCTATGAAAAGCATGTCTCAGCAGTAATAGAGCGTCTGTAGGTGCGCTCGCTCACATCGTAATCGGGATTGTGTCGTCAATGATATTATTGGCAGGATCATCCTTCACCCCTCGCAGGTCAACTGAGTATGGTTGATCATTTCTTCCAGTAAAGGTCCGCTTGATACCGTACTCGAATTCCCTCATCATCTTCTTTCGACTGGACGCTCTGATATTGTTGTATTCATTCGCACCAACCAGGATTTCGATGTATTTTTGGAAACCAAGGTCGAGAAACACGGAGCCGCAGAGTGCGCCTAGAGTACATGCTCTAGATTAGCCGGTGCTGATGGAGATAGACTATGGTTAGTAAGAGACCAACCGGATCCAATCGCGCATTCTCTTAGCTGAAGTGGATTCAAGTCTTCAACTTTGTAGCTGATCAGGTCCTAAGGGTGATCTATCAGAGGACAGCAAGTCTTGAAAGAGATCAGTTACTGACCACTGTACCACCACCTGCATCGCATACGACGAAAGCATCTCCAACCTACGTTCTGCAGGCTAAGCAAAGGTGAAAGTTGTCGAAATTGGTGACTATTCTTGGCGCACCTTCAATGTTTGCTCTTCGGCTTTGTCTTTTAAGGTGGCTAAAGCTGCCGCCTCTGGCTCTGTAACAAGTGTAATGTCTTCTGGCAGCCCAGCTTGCCTAGCGGCCTGGGACGTTTTATCTTTCGCCGCGTGACTCCATACGGCCGGTACTGTCAAGACGACCCGTAGAGCGAAGATCTCTTGGAAGCCTGGGTGAAATTTGCGGATGTCATCAAGGGTGTACCCCCAAAGAAGTCTTAAATAATCAGCGACAACTGCCTGCGCTGTCTTATCAACTTTTCTGAGCAGCGTGTTCGAGTCTCTGACGGGTTCGACAGTGGTGACGTATTCGTGGTGCTCTTCGAGAAGAATTTTGATCCACTTGAAGGACTCATCATTCAAACCCACTGTGTAGCCCCATTTTTGAGGTTCCCCGTTGACATAGCTGATCGCAGAAGGGACCTTGTCTTTTGAAGAATTCAAGGCCGAAGGATCAGGCCAGTTGTTGATCAGACGAACCGTTTTCTTGCCGCCGTTTACGGCCCACGAAACCCCCGAGTAGCTGACGAGCTCTCAGTATCGAAGCATGCTGCACAGGGTCTTCTTATACTTACGTCGTTCCGAAATCAATTCCAACGACAATCTCTGAGCTCTTGGCACCCATGTCGCTGATTCTCTGCTTCCTATGGGTAGAAAGAGCGGAGTATCAGATAGCATGTTGGCTGAGATCGCGATATGTGGCCTGGCCGGTGTCACGTTATCAGCATGTGGGGCTCGCAGACCCTAAGCTAGGACTTTGGAGCAGGGTGGAGACAAGGCTGCATAGACCTTAAGCTGCAGATCCGTTAAAAGCAGCGAGGGATTTAGGTCTTCTCAGCCAGTCTGAGCTTGTAATCGTGCAAATGCGACGCTCCCGTGGTCTTGTGGACGCCAAGAGCGAAAAAATCTGTTTCGTTAGGCATTGAGGTATGCATTCTGTGTGGATGGTCCCACTTAGCTCTATCCACGTGGGGCAACACCTGCAGAACGCTTGGGGTCTGGAACACTACACAAGCTTCGCCAGCGATAAGAAAACGTCCAATAGCAGGGAAGCCAACCTGTAACATGTGTCAACTGTTTATTAATGCCATCGCAATGGTGAAGGGCTGCAGTAGTCTCAATTTTTTGCAAAAGAATTTTGAATAAATCCCCAACAATTTGCTACAACATTCACAGGCGAATCATAATCTTACTAACTCGAGCAGCCATGACACTGGTACAGCGTACCGAGGATGTGCTCAGTATGGTACTCGTTATGGGCATCACGGGGGCCGGTAAGAGCTACTTCATCAACAAGCTCGCAGGTGGTGAAGTTGCTCCAACGGGGGCCGATCTAAGATCATGTACAGCTTTACCAATACTTCATTTCATCAAGAAAATATGGCACTGACTAGTAACTAGGCACAGCATCTTGTCAAGCAGTTCCAGTTAATATCGGTAGAACCAAAGCGATGCTCGTAGATACCCCAGGGTTCGATGATTCGGGCCGCACGGATTCTGAGATCTTGACAGATATCTCCCGCCTATTGGCTGCCCAGTACGAAGCGGGGGTCAGTCTAAAAGGTGTAATCTATTTGCATCGGATTACCGATGTAAGGTATCAGGGATCATCGTTAAAGGCATTGAACATTTTTAAGAAAATTTGCGGCGAGCTGGCTTTAAAGAATGTCTTGCTTGTCACAACGAGATGGAATGAAGTAGATGAAGCCATTGGTGCCAGTCGTGAAAAACAACTGAGAGAAGACTTTTGGGCTTACATGCTGAGCAACGGCTCAACCATGACAAGATTCCACGGCAGTAGAGACTCAGCAATGGTCATTGCCAGCGAACTCATGAGCAAGCAAACCATTATCCTAAAGCTTCAAGGGGAGCTTGTCGATGAAGGGAAAACACTACAGGAGACTGCTGCTGGTGGTTTTATCAATGAGAATATATCAGAATTGAAAGCGCAATATGAACAAGAACTCAGGGACCTGGACGAACTTCGAAAACAATTGCAGGAGAGTGACCGTACGATGAGAAGGAAAATTCAACAAGACTGGGCTCGCGAGCAGCAGAGGCTGCGAACAGTGCAGGAGGACCAAGAGAGACTGCGCAGAGACATAGCAACTGAGGTGCGCCAGGAAATTGCGGAAAAGACGAAGAAGAAAAGGAGTGGAGTTCGGAAAATACTTCCCTTGCTCCCCACATTGCTGTCGATCATTGAGATGTTTGTTGGAATTCCTCCGGGCTGCAGCAACTTGCTAAGCTCGTGGCTTTCCGAGTCAGACATTGGCGAATCAGCCTCTGATTTCTTTTCTGATCTTTAATAGCCTATAATGCTCCAAAAGGTTTCATCCTTCAGCTCCTATCAACAGCTGTGTTGCTTTCAGAAGGTCAGCTTATAATGAGGTCGACTATAGCAAGAATTCTCGCACAGTCATAGAAATCTCTCGTATGTTTAGGTGTATACCCTTTGACGCTCGAGGTCTATCCCGATTCGCCGGAGCCAGCGTCATAGTTGGAGCATCGACGGGCGTTATGGGGGGCCGTAAAGCTTGTCAACCTAGGTGAATTTACTTCCAGTCATCCTCAGCGGTCTGTTGCAGCCTACAGCAGCGCAAACAGAGCCTCATTATTGTCAGGGTGTGCCACGCTCCGCACACGTAGGGAAGTGGGGTATTCCAAGGTTGCGACAATTACTGGTTGGCGGCTGTGTGGTGGGGGAAATAGATAACGCCCGGATATTGGTGGCTGCTTACATGCATGATATTGGTTGGCCAAGGGATTTGGCGGCAGGCTGCTTTTACAGGCCAATGATATTGATAATAATGTGGGGGCTCTTGAGTTTGGCAGTATTCTCTCCACGGATCCATTCATACATTAATAACCCCGTAGTATGCCGCCACCGTTGATTGCATGAGCGTTGGTCGGCTTGAATACTATCGATCTGTATGTTCGGGATCCACGTTGAGATGTGGAACAACTCAGCTCCGGGAAAGGCTGTTCCTGCAAGTCACCACGAACAATTGTCGGATTACGGTGGACCTGAAGTACGAAGGGCCTATGGAGTGTCATCGCAGAGGACGCACGGAAATCGATCCCGACACGACGGCCATGTGTTTCCAGAAGATAGAAGCACAACAAGCGGCAGCTCAATATTCGGGAGATTTTGGGGAGGAGGCGGCTGGAATGAGCAAGGCGACGGTACGCACTACTAGTGTGAATATTGTAGGGAGCTAGTGTTCAACCCTCAACAGTTGGCCATCTTCAGCCAGGAGAAGAAAGGAGGGACAAGGTAATACCGACATATCTCATTCTGCCATTGCAACCTTGCTTGGTTCTGGGAGTTCCGGCGCATGCTCACGGCTCGGCAGGTGTCTAGACTGAAAGAATGGACGTGGCTCAGCGGATCCGAGAACGAAGACAGATTTAACCCGTCATCTGAATACCAAGGCGGAGGAGAGGAGCCACTACGAGAGCTTACTTACCAACTTCAAGAGCAAATTGACCAACAAGCTAGATTGATCTCGAAATTGAGGTCAGACGTCGAAAAAGAGGTTGAGAAATGCAAAGAAATCAAGCGATCAGCCAACAAGATGGCATATGCATTGGAAAAAAAAGAGCTTCCTATAGGCCGACAGGATAGCGATTTAGATATCTATACTCGCTTTCGATCTCTTGTTGGGCAAATCAAGACCTGGTCCATTCCTTTTGCCCGGATCCATCAGGATGCCCGACCTTATTCTGTGGAGACGATCGAAGAATTCCGGAAAGTTTCTCCTGGTGTTTTAGATTTCCAGCGCTTCCTCCAGACACCCAGGAATCTGCGACTCTTAGTGCGTGGGTACGTAGGGCTTGCCATCGCCGAAAATCTCTTTCGTACTACTCCCTATGCTCCCGATCCAGGGTCCCAGGGGGAGGATGTTTGGATGGACAGAGAGCTGGCTCATAGCTTCGCTTCGATTGAGCACAGTCTTTTCCATTCAAGTAAGGAGTCTCGCGTCTTTGAATACGTGGCTGTTATTTCTAATCCATCTAGACCGAAATCTTATTTCTGATCGGGATTTGCACGATTGGAGAGCTCTTACAGCGACGCTGATATCGAGGCTTAACACATTTAATAAGCCAGATGAGGATAATGAAACGGGGATAACAGCTTGTAGCAGGCGTATAATGTCAATGGTAGCCAACTGGGTTGCGTCAGAGGATCAAGGAATGCTTGAAGATGGGCTCCAAAAGATACTGTCAGATGCAGTAAAGCTCTCACAAACGCTTCGTTGCCAGAGAGCGTTCTGGTCGATCCGACAACCTGGATCGGTTGTCAATAGAACCTTGAATGCTGGACGTACCGGTAGCTGGCTTTACTTCGATGAAGGAACCATGGACGATGGACAAGGCGACGAGGACAGCGAGGGACGCAGCATTCCGACATGGTCTCGAAAGATAGTGGAAATCATCATCTCTCCCAGCCTGTGGAAATGTGGGAACACCGATGGTGAGAGATACGACATTGAATCCTGTGTCGAACGATCCGAGGTCAAGTGCAAGAGACACCCTTCTTCACGACGACGCTACCAGCAAGAACCAGCTGAGTCGATGAACATCGAATAGCTTCTTATGACGAAAAGCCCATGTAAGTTCTAAGCTTTTGTTATCCGGCCTCTACGAAGGTCTTGATGATGCTGGGAGGCTAAGAGTCTTCGAAGGTCGCTTTGCTATCTCGAGATATGCTAAGCGCATAGATCTTACTTCCTGAAGGACTATCCGAGAAAGTAGTAGAATATAGCACGGTTTATGCATGCTAAAAGCATACTGGCCATTGTGCTGCTTAAAGATCCGGCAAATTTCGCTTTGGAGGGTTAGAATGCTATAAGAGTGACTTGGTGCTTGTTAAATCCTTTGAATGAAAGAGTCGTACTTGGTATTCAACCGTACAGTAGCCATATATGCTCTCCAGGAACCATGCCAGGTCCAGATTTCCCTGTACTACGATCCTTCTACTTTCATCACTCGCCCACGTCTCCTAGATGAATCGTATCGAGAGCTTAGAAAGCCGGAAAGATCTCGCAGAACTTCGTAGGCGAGAGCTCGCGGCGTAAGACCCAGAAGTCGGTATCCGACGAGTGTCAGAACTCAAGAGGCATCCGTAAGCCCTGCCATGATTATATAAGATATCCTATTGCCACCCGGACGGAGTCAGAGACTTAGATTTCATGGTCGTGAAGATATATTTTCTCTAGAATTAACTGTAATTGTGCTAGCTCCGGAGTCTGTAATCGCCGAAGGGGTACTGTAGGGCAATTCAATCGAGTGGCAGACACTCTGGTCCCATCGAACAGGATATTCTAAGAGTATTTTGAATTTTACCCTTAATCTGAAGTTAGCGAAGATGGCAGAAGGCAAGAAGCTCCCCAAACCCGGCCCAGCAAAGCTCTCGAAGAACGCTGGTGTTGACGAGTGGCTAAAATGTGCTTTCAACAATCAATACTTGCCAGAACCGGTCATGAAGAAACTATGTGAGATTTGCAAGGAATTTCTAATGGAAGGTGGGTGCCCAAAGCAGTGCCGGATATATCTTCCTACGCGAATGGCGCTCATACCCAGCTAGAGTCGAACATACAGCCTGTCTCCACACCAGTCACAGTCTGCGGCGACCTCCACGGTCAATTCTACGACGTCCTCGAACTCTTCCGCGTGGCAGGAGGTGCACCAAGTGATGTACAAGCGGAACCTTCACCTCCACCTGCAGGAGTCATCACCTCTGACGATATTGAACCGCCTACGGAAATCACCGACCCGAAGCTCAAGAAAAAGCTGCGCTCGAACGACAAAGAGGGGGGGAATGGTGTCAATCCGAGCGGTGTTAGTGATGAAGATGATGCTGATGAGGAGGAAGAGCGAGGACGGAAGCGAGAGAGTAGCTACGAAGCAACCTTGGGTGTCGAGAAAGAGGGCAACTCTCCTATCCCAGGCAATCAGAACTACATATTCCTTGGCGACTTTGTCGATCGGGGCTACTTCAGTCTGGAGACGTTGACATTGCTCCTCTGTCTGAAAGCTCGGTAAGTCAAGACCAATCCAATGCATCTCCCAAGAACTGGCTAATTTGCTCGATATCAGCTACCCCGATCGAGTCACCCTCGTCCGCGGCAACCACGAATCCCGTCAAATAACCCAAGTCTACGGCTTCTACGAAGAATGCCAAACCAAATACGGCAACGCCTCCGTCTGGAAAGCCTGCTGTCAAGTCTTCGACTTCCTCGTCCTCGGCGCCGTCATCGACGGCAAAGTCCTCTGCGTGCACGGCGGCTTGAGCCCCGAAATCCGCACCCTGGATCAAATCCGCGTCATAGCTCGCGCACAGGAGATCCCCCACGAAGGCGCTTTCTGCGACTTGGTATGGAGCGACCCGGAAGACGTAGGCACCTGGGCAGTCTCCCCTCGCGGTGCAGGATGGTTATTTGGGAACAAAGTAGCCACGGAATTCAACCACGTGAATGGCTTCCAGCTCATCGCTCGAGCCCATCAGCTCGTCAATGAGGGTTACAAAGTACCTTCCCCCTCCCCTCCCTCTCCTTTCCCCTACTATAATATAAATCCACCCACCACTAACCCCCCCACAGTGGCATTTCGAAGACAAATCCGTCGTCACTGTCTGGAGCGCCCCCAACTACTGCTACCGCTGCGGCAACGTCGCCTCCATCATGAACCTCAACGAAGATCTCGAGCCCAAATTCACGATTTTCTCAGCCGTATCAGAGCGCGATCGGCACGTGCCCCCAACCACAAACCGGCGCACTGAGTACTTCTTATAAAAGATTTTCCATTATAAAGCGTGGAATTGATTGAGTTGAGGTGTGATTTGATACCCACTAACTGCATAGCGGGCGCGTTTCATTTTTGTCTTTGCGGGCGTTTGAGGATTTGAGGAATTGATTGCATAGAGAGAGAGAGTCCGGTTGGACAGTGTGTTTGTCTGACTGATGTGTGGGGGGGGTGAGATGTATTATAGTATTGGGCATATATGCATTGATCGATGAGGTTGGGATTATGGTATGGATGGATGTAGATGGATATCTATGTTATTGCTGCCACACACCCGTATCCGTATTAGCAGGCATGATATCTTACTTGCATAGCTCATGCTTTAGAAATGGTGGGTATTATGATATCGCCTGGGTCACTCCTACCAGAGTGCCTACCATGTTTCCCAAATACGTCGGATGATGAGATATGGTGCATCCGTCAATCGCACATCCCATCATGAAAGCCTCGATGGAATTATTCCAATACAGAGTAACAGCATTCATATTATTCCAGGGATATCTATCTCTTATTGCGCTCTCGCTAGATGACACACTTAGAATACCACCTCACATAGCACCATTCCTAGCGAGCGCCATGCCGCCAACGCCTTTTCGCTCATGATAGATATCGAATTACATATAAATAAATCCATGGCCTTTCCTCTCCTCCCCATCCTTCTCCGCTCTCCATCCCCCCATCACGACTCCCCACCCTTCTCCACCAAAATCCCTCTCCTCACCTCTCCCCTCTCCCTCCTCCCCTCCCTCCTAGCCTCCGCCTCAACATCCCACTCGCCCAAAAAGCTCCCTACGTCCTCAAGCACAGCATTAAGATCCAAACTATTAGTCTGTTTATTTCCAGTCGTGCCATTCCCAGGGCTGGATTTGGGACCCTCATCGGCGGTGGAGGTGAGGCCGAAAGGGTCGAGTGGGAGACTGGTATCCCAATCGACGTCGTGCGGGGGTAGTTGTTGGCCGTCTTGGTAGATAGTTGTTTCGGTGAGGGTGCCGTTAGGGAGGATGGAGAAGGATGTTAGGGTTGAAGAGGGGGGTTTGGAGGGGGTGTGGGGGTTGGAATTGGAACGTGCGGGTGGTGGTGGGGACTTGGGAGAGGGGGAGTGTTGGGAGGGGGATGTGGAGGTGGACATTGAAAGGGAGGTTCGGCGGAAGAGGTTTGTTGTGGGAGAGAGGCCGGAGGCTGGGACGCGTGTTGGTGAGTTCTGTTTTGTGGGTGATGGAGCGAAGCTGGTTCGTTTTTGAAGAGGTGGAAGACGTTTCTTGATGGTGGTGATGGCAAAGGGGGACATTGCGTCTACCATGGCTTGGGTGCTCAACGCTTCTTCGTCATCATTCTCTTCGGCTTTGGAGACTTGCCGACGAGTGGCGCCCTTCGTACGATGGCCCGTGGCTAGTGGTGTTATATCTGGAGCATTGTACCTAGAAGCTGCTGGACTTGGCTTTCCTGCCTTCGCTTGAAGAGGAGAGCTTTTGAGCGAGGAGAGATCATCCTTGAAAGAGCGTTGTGCTTTCAAGAACGCAGCTTGCGTCGAGAGATTCAAATAAGAATCTCCTTCGTCGTCATAAATAGGCAGCTTTATCGATTGATTATTTGTCTCCAAGAGATTGGTCGAGGGGTCGGAGCGTGATTGAGCTAATTGGACGGGAGCATTCGGGACGACCTGGGCTTCAGGCAACATGAACGAGTCTCGGGAGCGGGTTCCATCACTGATACCTAAGTCGGACAATTTGGTGGATTCCTTTCGTACTAAACCATTTCCTTCGGGAACAACTGTCTTGCTCTTGGCTTGGCCAGTTGCGGATGAGTTCGAGCCTGGTCTAGAAGGGGTACGCGATTTAGCCAATTTGGCGCCTCCCGAAGGAGTAAAAGTGAGTTGTCTCAGCGCCTGCGTGTTCCTTTTAATACTATTCGTCTCGTGGCCTTCAACGGCGGGACTTGATGACGAGTGAGAGGAGCCAAATGGTTTGGCGGCAGCGGCTTTTGTTTGAGCAGCTTGAAGTTCTTGGGCAAAAGCTTCGCTGTCTGATGATGACGAAGAACTGGTCCTCGCCCTCTTCTGGATCGATTCAGCGCCACTAACAAAAGGAATTCCGTCCCTTGAAGAGCCAGATGAAGAAAAGTTCCGGGTATAGCGATACCGAAATTCAGGCAAGTTCGTAGATGGCGGCGCCGCATGTGGTGAAGGCTTCGGCACTCTTGACGCAGCTTTGAAACCAGCGGTACTTGTGGCTTGATCTGTAACAACAAACTCGGAGACGTATGGCTCTAGCTTACTGTGATATGCTCGCGAGGCAGCTTCCTGAGACAACTTCTTTGCCTGCAGATACCCGTCTTCCTTTACTGCTCGCTCCACTGCCTCCTGTGATAGACGTTGTACCTCTTCATGGGCATGTCTAGTTCTCTCATCTGCCGCGCGAAGATGCTTTTCGTCAACCCATAACTTTGGACCACTAGTCGTTGACTCCTCAATACGTTTTGGGTTCTGCCTTGGAGGCTCTGCTATTATTTCTGGTTGCATGTTCTCGTTTTTCGGCTCCGAGCGCTGGTTGATAGGAGTAAATCCACCGTTGTATACGTGAATCCTTTGCGCATCAGGAGTCGTGCGTGAAGATGCTTTTCTATGCTGTGCTTTCTCCAGCGGAGGTAGACTAACGGGCGTTGAGCGGCTTTTGGTGGCAGCTGTTGGCGTTGGGGACCTGCGGGTGCTTCTAGAACCGGCTTGCAAGTAAGCATGATCTGTTTTCAGCCAGCCATTCTTGCTATTTTTGGGTTCAGCAGATCCAGCCTTCACAGGCCTCACAATCTCATCATCATGTTTTGACTCGTCAACTGAGTTCCGCCTCCTTCGCTTAGCCGAATGACTTGTTCTTCCAGGCGACCGTTTGACCACTGACGGTGCCTTCTCAGAATTGCCGTTGAGTGTTTTATTCGTAGTATCCCCAGGACGCCTCCTCTTCACTGTAAAACCGACTTTCTCTATCTCCAAACCCACAGTTTGACTTTCTTCTTCATCGTAGGCAGTTTCCGAACGCCGTTTGGAATCACCTGTACCACGCTTCCTCTTCTCACGTGCCCACGGATTGACCCAGCCGTCCTCAAAAGGCCCTCTTAGCCCGGCACTCTGAATAAACAACGGTCGTCCTTCCAAGTACTGCCTGCCTAAAATCTCAACCCTCAATTTCTTCTTCGCGCGTTTGTCGTCATCGTAGTCATATTCCTGATCTGATCCTGGGCAGAGGATGTCTTCAGGCGGTGTCTCAAGGGGTTCAAAGTCTAAAGGTGAGGTTTGACGCTTAGCGAAATTTATAATCATGGCGACCTCGAGCTACGCCCCGTCGTGAGGCAAGTCGAGCAAAGAGTGAGCTTCGACCTTGATGTTAGTTTCGAGATGGTATATCCAGGTATGATCGTTGACTATACCATGAGTTGTATCCGTTCACCCATCTTCAGCTCGCCACCATGAGTCAGTTCCTGGTTACCGCCTGGAGGCTGTTGCCGTCGTTACGGAGTCCACGGCGGAACGCCCATCGCGTCAATGAATTAGCGTCATGCAGGCACTCAGACCTCAGCCCTGTGGCGCTGCCCTGCGCTACGCCTCGCTAGCGAGATCTCCACACAAGATTAAGGTAAGGTACCTTAACATCCATATCTTATCAATTAGTGGAGTTGCCTGCTTTTGCTATTTATTGGTTACCCAGAGACGAGATGTCTACAATCCCGATGGAACTTCTAGTAATTCTTCTTTCAAGAAGTGTTAGACCATCCAGATACACCGTGATGGAGTATAATGTAAGTATTAAGTGTCTTGGAACAAATGCTCAGTGTCTTCCGAGTAATGTCAGAGCCAATCCACCAGCGCATTCTTATCTCACGTATACGTGTACCACATTAAGTGTCCTTGTTCGCTCTCTAGTGGATTGATAAAACTCGGGATTCCATCACTTATTTTTACCTTTGAGACTTGCCGCTCACTTCCCTATCAGAAAAGCCATTATCCCGCCAATGTCCTTCTATTCCACGCTTTCAGTGGGCGGTCCTAACCCACACAATCTTCAGTAATGACGACGAATCTCTTCGGTATCTCGTCCGCGGGATACATTTTTGATAGGCATAGCAGGCTTGTTTTCCTCATTTAAACAAACAACTTTGTCCCTTTACTCGTGCACAGCCTGTCTTGGGAGAAACGGAGATGCCATTATGCTTAGGTGGAAGATAAAGCACCACACGCACAAACACATTCAAATCTCTAATTGATGGATTTCTTCTCTTGATGAACGTTCTCTAAATTCAACTCAAAGCTTAGGATCCTGGCGATTCGAGTCGCTCAAGCGCCGAACAGGCAACTCAACATTGCCACTTGGTCCAGCAATACTACTACCAGACGTAGACCCAAGACTCTGCCCAGAGCTCTGCGTTCCCACCATTGCCCCTCGTTGCTGGTTTTGCAACCTGGCACTTATAAGCCAATGCAGCTGCATGCGCATGCCTGCTATCGCCGCATTAGTATGAGATAGATCTTCTTTCATAGTAAGACTCGTGTTCATGGCCATCATGCTTGCTCTTGCATCTAGCTGCTCGACGGCAGCAGAGACGCGGTTGACTTCCTCGCGAAGCGACTCGTGGAGACTGAGGAGGTGATGGGCTGTGGAGTCGAAGGGACCGGTATCGGATCCTGTAGTTGAGGAAGATGGAAGATCGATTAGATTGTTGTTGGATGGATTGAGAGTTTCTTGGATTGTTGAAAAAGAAGTTTCCAGCATAGAGTTTTTGTGGCGTAGGTGCTTCAGTGCGGCTTCATGAGCTTCGAGCCGTTCATTCTGCATCTTCAGGAAGGGAACAAGCTTGACCAATGGGCAAGTGTTTACATGCTCAAGGAGGCTTTCAGGTTTCGCGCTGAAATCGCACCCGTACTGTTCTGCACCGCACGGGAAAACAGCTTCCGGGCAAATCTCGGGATGACCCGCCAGATCTCGCCGAAGGATTTGGGCCTTGCAGTCAGGACATGGGACTAGGCCCGCCTCGCAGTGGTGTTGTCGATGAGACTCCAATTCCTTTTCCAAGAAAGACATTCGACAGTCCCCACACCTCGCCAGGCCATGGAGGCACCGTTGCTCTCGTGTATCTTTCCGTTGCACAGTCAAGAAGCAATTCTCTAACGGACATTCCACCTCCACATAGTCACAATATTTATCCACATGATCCTGAATCTGCCCTCTGTGCTTTATCTCTTGGCAGCCAGCGCTTCTGTAAGGACAATTCACTCGTAACTCATCGAGAATATGGTTGAGGATCTTAGTAACAGGCGTAGTTGCTGGATGATGTAACTTTCTTCGGCAGGATGGGCAGGTAGCTGAATCGGTTCTTTGATCTTGCCCTTGATGGAACATGGTTTCGCTGATACAGCGCTGGCAGAATACATGTTCGCACTCTAGCGTGACGGGACGTACGAATGGCGAGTGGCAGATGGCACACATGAGATTGTGGTCGTAGGAGTCGACATATTCCAAGGCTCTTAGATCGACTGGGTGGTGTGATCTCCGTCGGGAGGGCCCAGCATCTGCTTCGTCGAGGAGAGAGGCTAGAACTTCTGCTGGCGTTGACGCCATGAGATACGAAAATAAGTTGTCCGCTAAGCCGGAGGAATTGATGCTTCCTCGTTGAAGAGGTGATCTGTTGCTCATGCTGAGTTGAGGATGATCGAGAAGGCATGTACTACCGCGATAAATAGTGTCCCTTGCTTGGCAGCCTTAAGCCCGGCAAAGCCCGGAGGACCAACCCTTGGGTTTCTTAGGGCTAATGCCCTAACTTCGTGCGGAGAAAGGACGAGACCCAAGGCGATGGATCGGCTTTTGCAGCCACGGCAAACTTTCCGAGGAAGGCTGCAGAACGCTTCTGGTATCTGAGAGCAACATATAAAACATCGGCAAAGCAGATCTTCGCAGGTACGAGACTACCGGCCAGAACCGGAAGTTCGGAGCCACTTCCTGTACCTGTCATGTCACGGATGTGGGGAACAGATTGCGGGGGAGCAAGGGTTCCTCTAGTCCCATGAATCGAACGCCATTTCATTCATGGCCCCTTCAACTACCTATACAGATCTTTTCGAAATTGTCTATACAGATCTTGCGAAATACCAAGAGCCCGTGACCAGCACTACCAGCATTACCGGTAATCATGTCATCCCCAACCTCCCTCCTCACCCGCCCCTCCACCCTCGGCGCCCTCGCCCTCGCCAGCAGTGGTGCCTTCTACGTTGGATTAAAATATCGAACACTAACCGGTCCCAACATAACAACAAATGAAGGCAAGGCGAAGGGGGAGGGAAAGAGTTATGAGGTTAAGCCTGGGCGGGAGGGTGGTGGGGTGTAGGATATGGAAGGAGATTGGAGAGTAGATTTTGGTGGGAGGGGGAGGGATTGGGGAAGGGAAAGGGAAAGGGTAGATAGTTTGAGAGGAGGGGATGAGGTGGGGGATGCTGAGAGATGAGTGGGATGGTTTAGCTGAGAGACTTCAGAGTCGAAGGGTTCCCACGTGAAGGGCTTTCTGGTGCGATTGGTGCGATTGGATGAAACGCGGAGGGATAGACGATGGGAATACGAAAGTATCAGGGGAAAGGAAGGATGACAAGAATAGGGCAAATGACGAATTTATGAGGTACGATCACCGAATCATCAAGAGCTTCATAGGCACGACTAGCCTAAACAATGCTGGGTATCATGTAGCAAGCAAGCAGCAAAACACGAAAGTACCAGGTACGCCCGCAATGCTATAGCAAGCCTATGCAACGCAAAGATAAGACACCTCCATATTTTTACAATGCGGAATATAATTTGACTTGACAACGTCCCCCAACGCCTCGCTAAACAGAGCTCCTACCTTCCCTTACCAAATCCGGGTCATCGACCCAATCAGTATCCTTATTGCTCCGTCGAGTCTTCACCTTTCCTTCTCGATTAGCACTTCGTTTGCTCTTAGTCCTAACCACTTTCATTTCATTCGTCGCCTCGTCTCCAGCGCTCCTAGTCTCATCTTTCCTCCAATCCTTAACCTCCTTCAACACCTCTCTGAACCCCTCCTCAAGTGCGTTCATACGCGCAAGCATCAGTTTACTCATCCTCTGCTGGTCGTCGTTGACTCCAACAACAGCATGTCCAGCGCCCATTGCGCCTGTAGCGAAAGCCATCTGTGTGGCGAAGCTGTTAGGTATCGCTCCGACGTAACCACCGCCCATGGCTTTATTGTCACCAATATCGGAACCAAGGTCCATGGTCAGAGTGTCTGGCCTTCGACTTGGACCATCAAATGTGAGCATGCCAGCAAGATCGGGCGCAGATTGGAAAGCGTTACGAGGAGGCATGATTGGTCTTGGGCGGGCGGCGCCAGGCATCTGACGCTTCGGCGTACGCCGACCAGCAGAGACTGGAGTCGCGGTGCCTGTGTTTTTCGCGCTGTTTCTAGCCGTAACGGCTTTGCGGCTTGGTGACGTTGTCGAAGAATCATCTTGACGTGCTGGGGGATCATAGAGAATAGTAGTGGTAGAAGTATTCCTCATATGTCCTACTCGGCTGGGACGTTGCGTGGTGGCCCGCACAGCCACCACCCGGTTTGGTGGGGATGTTTTGCCTTTGACCGAAGTCATAGCTAACGAGAAGCGTGGAACCCTAGTTTTGTTGGTTGGTGTGCGCTGGAAGTAGTTGTCTTGATCCTGCGGGGAACCCTGTTGTATTTGTTTTGGCTCGTCCGGACTTGCTGTGGGTCTGTCAGTGGTCATAAGGTCCTCCTCCTCGTTGGTCACAAGCTCATCGTCTCCGTCAGCATCTGTTTGCCTATGGAGATCATCTCTATTTACACTCGGCAGGTCACTATCCTCTCGGACACGTAAGTCTCGAATTGGACGGCCACGGACGAAAAACTCTTCTGGGTCAGATACAACAGACATGGTCGCTTCAGTGAAATCACGTCCGCGTCCAAGCTGTCGTCTTCGCATCGCAGCCTGAGATCTCCGATGAGCCAGACGTCGGGCTTCCAGTCTATCAAGTACGGACTGATCCTGTTCAATCGGAGGGCTCGCTGTTCCTGTGGGCCCCATACTTTGCATCCAGTTGTTGACGACGGTACTTGCCTTTCGGCGATCCACACTTTTCTGGGTGTTCCGAACCGTGTTATCCCTGAATGGGCGCCTGAAAACCTCATCAAGGGCCAAATCCTTATGGTGCGTAGCTACTGAAGGTTCCCGTATGCGGTTTTGCTTCGGGCTGAAGAGATTCAATCCAGCACCAGGTGCCTCGAAGGCGCGTACTCCATGACCTTGTCGACCTCGATGCTCAATGAGATCAGTAGGCTCAAAGAATGAGCCCCTCAATATCAAGCGTTCATACCCAAAGATCACGAAGAGGACTGGGAAGTGAGTAGCCTTGATGACAGTCCGATTGATTTTGACGAATAGTCTGAATGGTAGTATGAACCGTAAAGGGGTAAGAATCCATGCGATCACATTTGTAGGAGCGACATATGAGAACAGTGCATCGGACTTGACCATTGATATAGTATTGACGGCAAATACAAATTGATGCTCTTCGTTGGCGTTTTGTACGATTGCCATGAAAGAATTTGTCAAGACTGTGATGAGAATAGTCACAATCAAGAAATGACAGATGAAGAGGAAAAGCGTCAGGATAGCTTTTCCAAGGAGGTTGTATTTGCCCCAGGTCTCCCATGCAGCTGGCGTAAAGCCCATGAGCATCTGGAACAGCGCATAGGCTACCGACGCCGCGTCATAGTCACCAGTGCCGAATGAGGTGAAGGCGACGAAGAAGCCGCTGCAAAGCACGACAATGAGTACGAAGACGGCCACGAGATCCATCGCCATCATTCTAAAAGCGATCAAGAGCTGTGAGAAATAGCGGTAGTGGTCCAGCACAGAAAACAACCGAGGAAATAGAAGAACAGCGTTTGCGGCTAATAGGTCGTAAGCCATGTTAGCGACCCGGTGTTTGCCTTCATCCGGTATCAGTATTCCGTAGAGTCGCATGGTATAATAGCACATTAGGAGAAGTAAAATGCCCAGGTCGAAGCTGTTCCAGAAGCTCAAGATGTAGAGACTAAAGCCTTGTTCGTTGAAACCTACCACTTCGTCAAGCATAAATCCGGCACTCCAGAACCAGAAGACGATCTCTAGTGCGGTTATACCAAGAGATCGCTGGGTCAGTACGGCGACATACAGGCCAAGCAATATTGCGAAAGAGCATGTTGACAAGAACTGACGATACCTTGGAACTCGTAATCTGGACAACTTGAACAGTGAAGCTTCTCGAGGATCGTATAAGCTTGCTGATCGACGCACTGCGATGGTGACGGGTTCGAGATGATCCCTTTGCTTCGCTGGTTGGAGCCGGTCAGCAGAGGCTTGCAACGCTGGTGTTCGACCCCCAATGGCCCCATATCCACGGTTCTGGTTCGGTGTCACCTTCTCTGGAGCCCGGTGTAAGTTATCCGCGGCCGAGTGGAAGATAATCGTCCCAGCCCAGATTGCTTCCAGCTGTTGGACGACCATGGGATGGGCCAGGAACCGCTTAGCCTGGGCACGTATGGCTATCTCAAGCGTGGAAATGCGAGCCGCTCGGGCATGTGACTTCTCCTTTTGCGTCCCCCAATTAGGCCCTGGCGTAAGAATTCCGCTGCTTGATGATGTGAGACCTTGAAGTGGATAGAAATCATAGGATAAGGCATCTAATCAGAGCGTTAACACAGGTGAGGAACATAGGGTAGGAGTCTTGTCACCAATCTAACTCGTGTTAGCCTGTTGCATTAGAGTAATGACAGAACATCAACCTACCAGTTCTCTTGTACTGAACTCCTTGAGCAGCTTTATAGCAAGAAGTTCGCAGACGAGTGCCCTTGTTTTACTCGTGCCACTATTACCAGGGTGCGTCGACACCTCCTTGCTGAATTGGAGACAGTTGGCCATCAGAGCATATAGCGTAGCTTTGGAGAAGTGAGAGTTCCGAATTTCCTGCTGGATAGGCTTGAGAAGGAATTGAGAGACTTGTGGTGATCTTAGTTGATCCCATGAGAGGGTTGTCTCGCATCGAGGGACAATCAATAGACGTATAGTATGTGTGAGGTTATATACTGGCAATGCATCTATGGCGAGTGTAAGCAGACACTAGAGCAAGTTTTTTGACGCAGAAAAAGGGCAGGTACCTAGGTGGGCTGCAGAGAAGATTGGCAGCAATGGAGACAATTCTCCAGCCTCATCTTCGTGATTGTCCGCATAGAATTCCTCTGCCTCTCCCTCTTCGTCATCCTCCTGATCTCCTTCCTCGATCCGATCTGGACCTGGAGAGATGCCATGCTCGAATTTCGCAGCTGGTCGTCGACGTTCTTCCAGTGAGCTTCTTCGTGCAGCAATGGGGGAGGCCTGCACATTGGAATCGGGAGACGAGAGAAAGGATCGTTCTTTTGCCCGCAAGCCTCTAGGAAGTATTGAAGGCATAGGAAGTCGTAGAAGGCACGTCAATGCCGGGCAACACGTCGCGACTCTACGCCTTGATCTCTCAACATCTTCCGCAAGAGCACAGTCAGATATAAGTAGAAGGGACACGGTCAAAGCTCCGGAACAATCGCACGTGTTCAGTGGTCCGGCAAGCGTTGAGGAGGCTAATGCATCTTGTGGGACCGGTGAATTTGAAGGAATATTCTGACACTGAATGCATTTGGCGTCATGTCGTCGTCTGACTTCCCTTAGGAAGGATCATTGTGGTCATTCCCCCAATTTCCCACGGAGCATCAGTCCCGTTGTTTACAAGCGCGTTTCGCTAAAATTCCTTATCGGTCGCCTCTTATCGTCATCACATTGTCACCATCGATTTTCCAATTGCCATAGTACCATCATTTGTTTCAAATTCTGCTGATGTTCAGGTAAAGTCTTGATCAATCTTCTCAGCTTGAGTGTAATATGCATTACCGCAGTGCATATCCTCTACATAAGTGCATTAAGGTACCCTTCTACATCATTTCTATGACAGTAGCACAAGCTTGAACTGAGCGACCCAAACACCTAATGTATGATATGCATGCTGTACTCCGCTCAAGACATACATAAACGCGGAGCTGATCGGACCAATATTACTCCCAAGACACTTTTCCCCTTCCTACGCCTAGAGCACCGGGGAGATCACAGATCGCTTCCCTATCCTTTTCTTTGATGAACATCTCAGCATGCAAACCCTACCCCACCACCTTTAACTCCCCCAGCCTCTCCGCCTGCTCCTATCATTCACCCCCCGTCTTTCATCAAACATCTCAAAACCCCCAATTCTCTCTTCAACCTCCCATTCTCCTTCCTCAGCCTCCCGACCTCATTCTGCGCCTCCCCCAACCTCCCCCTCATCTCCTCCACTCCCTCCCCTTTCCGGACTCTCCCCAGAATTTTCCCCAACTCGTCGTTGAACCGCTCATACAGTGCCTCATTCTCAGCATTCGCTTCGCGATAGAGTTCGTCGAGTTTGCGTGCTTTGCGATCGCTGACAAGGAGGGAGGTTTCGAGATCGGAGGATAAGGAGGCGAGGGAGGCGGTTTGGGTGGTTGTGAATGCTTGGAGGGTGGTGGAGAGGGTGGAGAGTTGCGAGGAGAGGGACTCGAGGGTTGGTTGAGCGGAGGCGGAGTGTGTGGTTGTGGATCTCGGTTTGGTGGGAGAGCGTGGGAGTTTGTAGATCGCCATTTCCTCTCCTATCTTAGCAAGCTCGGCTTCGAGCGATCCTTCGGTGGCGGTGAGGGCGTTGCGTTCTTGGCTTAGGCGTTTGCGTAGCTTCTGGGGACTCTGTGTTCGGAGTTTCTGAGAGGTTTGGGATGATTTCTTTGGCGAGACAGTGGTGCTATTTGGAGGCCAGGCGCGCTCGCTGAGGCCGGCTCTTGGTGCTGGTATAGCAGATTTGGAGATCTGTCGGCTGTGGGGACTATGGCTTGGGTTGCTAATATCGTCAGATCTTTGTTTGAGGGGAGACATGGCGCCTGGGGTATGATATATAGATGGGGAATTCGAATTCCGGGAGTCGTTCTCCCGCAATGGTGAGTTCTCCTTCATTGAGGGCGACCCGAACCGTCGTGGCAACCCAGAAGGTTGAGGAGACTGCCTGTTGGCAGGTCGAGCTTGCTTCACTGGAGACGGAGTCTTTGGCGGTGTAACGGGCTTTGCATGGTTCTTCTGGTTGTCAACGGCCTTACGAGGTTGCAAAGGGTACCATGCGGACACTGTCGTAGGATCTCGGAGGGATGTCAAGTCCGAGAGCGAGCTACGTCGCTTCTTCCTGGGTAAGGGTGGGGGCATTGATGGCGTGTTCTCGCCGATACTGCTTAGTGTACAAGTATTGAGGTGGGAGCTTCCAGGACGAGATCTCGTTTCTTCTGAAGAGCTGGAAGTTGTTGGTCGATCCCTTGAGACTGGTCGCGAGGGTGGGAGCATACGATTGTCCGAATCGGTGGATCTTGATCTTGCCAAAGAAGCCTTTGACAAGCTTGCTGGCTGACTGTCAATGTCGCCAGGATTTCTACCGTTTTTGCTCAATGTCCGCCAAATCGACGCCACCTTTGACTCTGGTTCATTCTTACTATTTTCGCGGCTTAACGTACTAAAGCCGAATCGCTTCCGCAGGGATGACGCATTAGAGTTCAATGAACCGGTATTGAAAGACCGTTTACTTGACCATGAACCGGTACCTGGGGTCATGTTGTCCTTTTCAAGGCCCGTGGAGGCGGAATCGAATAGATTGTCGTAGTCGTCCACTATGCGATCAAGGAGCATGATGTAGTCATGAGGATTGCCCTCAAGCACTAAAACCTCAGCAAAAGTTGCAGTCAGAGCACCGCGATCTCCGTCACTCCCTGAAGCATCAAGGAGGTCCGATAGAAGATGTACTGTAGTCGAAAAGGCTCTCTTGTTCTGGGGAGACAAATCTTCCAACAACTTCTTGAATTGCTGGGAGAACAAAACTGGTCTGCCCATATCGAAGCTCGCCAACATATCTTCCAAGACGTGTGTAGGTACCAGAGGACCCATACGTTCCTTCCATGCCCTTCTCAGAAATTTCTCGAAGGCTACAAATAATACATCAACAGATGCTTCCGCAGGGGCTTGAAGCCTACTAGGATCCTCGAGGAGCAGGTTGTACAACTCATTGACCGCAAGCTCATCTGCACTAGCTCGGTTACGAAGCACTCTGCCCACTACATTGCCACTACGTGAGCGCAGAGCAACGATGTATGCCACAAAAGTGTCCTCCAAGAGAACGAATGGGTTCCTGGAATCGTCGCTGGTAGACTCAGCGACAGCCACTTTGTCCTTCGGCTCATTGGCACCGATTTCAACGCCCGACTTGTTTGTGTTCTTTGCAGGCGGGGGAGGCGGCTTTGCAGGCAAGGTTTTCATAAGCGATACGCCGTAACGGTGCTTCGATGGCGTATTTTGTTGACTCGACAGGAAGTTGGAGATCATCTTGACGGGTGAAAGTGGACGAAAACTTCGGGATCGGGTACGCTGTTGCTGCTTCCGTATTGGCGCAGTTTCGAGAATCATTTGATTGTAGGATAATTGAGATTCCACCATGCGTAGGTCTTGTGGCTTATTCGAAAGACAAAGAAGATTCCCCACTGTCGCTTGTTAGTACCGAGTGGCATTAAGCAATTCATGACTTACTCCTGGCCAGGAGGATTGTGGTCAGATTCTCCGCTGTGCAGTTGTCCGTGAAACAAGTACCGTCAGCGCCTTCAGAATCTAGACGATAAACCCCAGAGCTGCATGAGGTGATGCATGCCGCGACTCTCATACCAACTGCATCGGCGACAAGCTGTCTAGTAATCTTCTCTCCATCCACTAGGAGTCGAACCTGACAAAGCCCGTTCGTGGGGTCAAATGTGACATCCGGCCGGGCTTCAAATAAAGAAATTAAGACGCCTAAAGTTCCCTCCCCTGGGCTGATGGATCGTAAAGCCCATTTCCCGCTCTCTCGAAGACTCTCCGAGAAACGAGCCTCGATCCTAGCTTTGGCCACTTCTTCACTGAATCGTGCCGCCTTTCCCAGGTATGGGCCAAGCACAGAGAAGACCTTTGTTGACGGAGGAAACGTATACGCTGCCGTACCGATCGTGTCTTTCATTGGTACAGACATAGCAAGTCTGACTATTTGGCCATCCTCCGACTCAGCAATGTGCAGCTGAGTCAAGTCAAGTGCTGCTTGGAATTTGAGACCCTTATCAAGGCTTAAAGCAGAAGATAGTAAAGCGTTCGTGGAGGTAGTAGGACGATCAACCTCAGCTATGACACCCCTTGCCGACAAAGGATTCTCGCCAACTTTCTGAAGCAGCACGATGATATTGGAGAACAATAGCAATAACCCCATCGCACCTCCTCCATTTGCTACATACGGAGGGTGGAGTTCAGTCACATCGACAGCCGTTATAAGGCGTCCGACACATGAAACTGACGTCGGCCAATCTATGACTAGATTCCTCAAGATCCTTGAAGACCGGGTGATGTCCGCTGCTGTTGAGGTGCCAAGGTTACATATCTCTGTAATGATATCTCGGGCTTGCAAAAGGCTGGTCAGAGCCAAGTGTGATGAAGGAAGCAGGCTGATCATGTTGTCAATCAATAGACTGTACCTGGGTAGACGCTGGACAGGCTCAATCAAAGCGGACCTCAAGCGCTGCTCCCCGAAGGTCTGCAAATACGTTGGTACATCTGACGATTCACTTCCCATGGCCTGGCCAATGATCTCAGAAAAGTTGCTACTGGCATGTAGATAATCTTGATAGGGGCCCATGAACTTCGGGAACGACCTAAGCAATGCTTTTGCGAAATGCGTACTACCAGTTGGGTCCCGTCTCCTGCCCTGAGTGACTGGGCTCCCAAGGTCAGTTTCATTCCCCGCGCCACCTTCAATGTCTTTGATCGCATCATTCTCTGTCTCATCGAGAACAGACAGTATATCCTGATAGAAACTTTCGTTGACGGCCACGATATGACTTAAGACTTGAGGAAACAGCGCATCGCAGATATCTGATCTAGCATTCCGTCGAAATTCGACAGCAACGGAGTTGGCTAAGTCGTTAATCTTGCTGATGTAGTTGCTCTCCGTGTCAACCAGCTCGCACATCTCTCGACGTAAAGCTATTTTTTGATCTTTCGAAAGCGTCTTACTCTTGTTCTGTACTATTGGCCTTGATGGCGCCCTTTGGAGTTTGGATGTAGGTAAAAATGCAGGTGAGCCGAGGGCTTCAATAATAGAATTATACTGGCCATAATGATACAAAGGTAGGCCATCCTTGTCGAGCAATGGCTCCTTTTCCTGGGATGTGTCCGAGTTGGCTCGCCGTATAGTTCCCTCAGGAAGTACTACATCCATGTCGACCCATGACAGCGTCTGTGTTGAAAGAGCAGATGTAAGGTACGCAGTTAATTCTACCTTATCGTCCAGTTCCTCCATGGTAGCAGCAAGATCCCCGGCGTGCATCTCATCAAACATCATTGGTGCCATACCGTTCGGCCGCCGTGAAGCTGCTCCTGTGCGCAAAGCAGTCTTCAATTCCTTTGGCAGTGCAGCAAAGTAGCTCAGCAGACTTACTGCCAACCCCCGAGAGACTTCATCGCCTTGCTGCTCCGAAGGCAGATGATTGACAGCCGCATATAAAGGCGAGGTCGGCGCGACTGTAAGACGAGGGAACGAATGGAAGCCGGCAAGTGAATAGATATGAGCTTGAATCCGTGAGCTGTTCTGGGTTGAGTTGCCTGTTGTTGAGGGGCCGTAGAAGACAAAAATCGGTAGACCCTCGAGGAGATCATCATGGGTATAGTACAGGCAGAGCTCATCCGCAGACAACTCTGGTAGTGGCGGAGAGAGCGTAATCATGTTAGGGGCGATGATACTCTGTCGTTATGATATCACATAGAGAACTCATCAAGAGAGTCTCTATCAAGCACAAAACACATGACTTGGTGACAATGTATAGGAAGGCCACTTCATGTTACGTCCATAAAAGTGGTGTTAAAAGTCCAGGTCACGGGATATCAACAAAGAGTCGAGGGAGGAAAGCTGCCAGCAGATTCACTCTGTAAAAGAAAGCTTTTGTAACGAATGCAAGTATTACTCATTCCCCATCATTTCCAATAAGGACCCACCTTACTTTCTCCCCTTTGTCCCAATGCCATGCAACTTCCAACTCGAAAAGTCACAGGTGAGCCGCGTTGGGTGGATCTCGGCTAAAGCTGCACGCGACCGCCAAGACTCCCAGTCCCGCTCGCCAATAGTCAGCCTTAAGGACTGCAGCGCCATAGTTTCTCCAAGCGTTGCTGTCAATGTCAGCAAATTCACGATGTCGACGCAAGATGAATCAGGCATTCCATTTGAGGTCTGCAAGGACCAGCAGCAACTTCGCCTTCTCGAGCTTCCACCTTCTCTCCTCGAATTGATCACTTCAAAGCGTATCTCTAAGTGTGAAACAGCTGCCTCTAATTGATATAATGCAATGCTGACTGGTCCGAGAGCCTTACCCTGAAGTCTTCCTCACTAGGGCTCCCAGGACAGCCGGCGCCGAACGCCGTACTATGTACCAACAGCCAGACCTATCAAGTCCGACAAGTCCAATCATCCAATTCCGTCTTCGTCCTCCAACCGTCGGAGACCCAGCTGGCAGATGGTTCCGTCCCGTCGACCAATCTGTCAGCGATAGCCCAATGTACTGCTACGTTGGAGCTTGCGCCTGTGGTGCCTGCTGCGATTGGTTTTTTAAAGCAACATCTTCCGGTTTACGGAGGTCCGCAAAGTATCATCGAAACGACAACGAGAACGCCTTTAGCGGAGAAGCTTGGCAAAGAAGCGTTGCTGTGGAACGCACCTTTCTCGGTTGGCGAGTTTGACAATGCTTGCAAGGAGTTGTGCATCTTTGAAGAGGAGGACCAGGCATGGATACCAACAAACTCAACGGTTGCCGGTGTATGGAAGTCTATTATATTTGCAGCTACAATGAGAAGTATAGATCTCGGTAACGGTTTTGACATTGCTGCCTTCAGCGCCACTGTTGAGGAGGATGGCTATCCCCTCACTCTATACAAAGCAGTCTTAGCTAGACTCAGCTCTGGCGATGCTGATCTAATGGAGGGCTGTGAGTGTATTCGCATTTCGAGCGCATTGGATAGATGTTGACAAAGTCTGCAGATGCCGCCTTAAGTAGCGCAATGGTCGTCCCGTGGCTGGGAACCATTCTCCTAGCTACACAAAGTACCTCTGCAGAAGGAGTCTTGACGTCAAATTTCTTGCGATTTTGGCAGGATCAGTTGCCAGATAAGTGGAGAACGCATGCTACGCTCGATGCCTTGGAAGTATGTTGTTCCAATCATTCGTGTCTCTACATTGCAATTAACACGACCAGGGTAAATTCTCTGAGCCGGTTAAAGGTAGGATCATATTCGATGAGAGCGAAGGAAATGCTACAGCGAGCTCCACCCCTGCTAAAGGCGATGGGAAGAATACTCGAAAATGGCACGAGAAATTCAAGAATGCAAGACGATAGGTGTTGCATTCATGCCATTGAGTCTTTGATTGTTGCTCTACTAAAATCACTCTGCTATTGACGCATTGAATGTTGCTCTATTTTAATATTACCTGGTGCCTGCGCCTCTGACTGGGGTATCTTTCTCAGCACCATCCATACTTCTCATTGAGCAACCACTCTACTTTGGGATGTTCACCTGGATCGCCATGCCATCTCAGGCTTGTAATGCTCTCCTCCTCCCGGTGAATGACTCGGATTGTGGGATGAATCTGACGCGCAGCCAAAATGACCAAAGGCGTTGGATTCCATATTTCAACATGTTGCATAGGCCACTTCCCAGCTTCGAGCTGTGCTGCCTGCAATACAGCTTTGGCCGCGCGGACCCTACTGTGGTCCAAATGTCCAACGTTGAGAGGCTCATGTTCGCCAGAATATGCCAGCGTCTCGCCCTCAATCATGAAGCGTAAGATGTGTAAGGTATTGTCTGGACCAAACATCCGTGTCCAAATGCACCATACCTGATCGCCCGCGTCGGTCTTGACGTATGCTCCTTTAATTTCTGGTGCTCTGTTTAGTAGCTCCTTTGCCGCAAATTCCTCACGAGCATGATGCCACGTCATTGTGTGCACATCTGGCATCAAGGCGACACGGATCTTGGAAACCAATGGCGTAGGCGTACTCATCTTCTCTGTCAATAATCTCTCATCTTGTTCACATAAACTGGCCAGATCCTGTGAATACAGAGGCCGTGTATTGATGCATGGGAAGGTTCCTTCTTGTTCATCTCTGACTGAAGGCAATGCAATGTGGCTGGAGGGGAACGCATGCCATCCTCTTCTTGAATAGAAAGTCTGAACTCGATCAGCTATCTCAGCCATAGAAGCCTCAAGACTGCAGACCCACCTTGCCAATGTCCGAATAGAGCACCGTGAAATGCGCTTTCTTACCAACTGCTTGCTGATGGGTGTCCAGCTTCGTTGCCAATTCTTCAATCATCCTCTGTGCATATCCCCTGTGCCTGAATTCTGGATTGCAGAATACACTTCCGATCCCATGACTTATGCTCTCCTCCACTTTTCCGTCCTCTCTCGATATCAAAGCACGCTTTCTTAGGGTTTCACAACTGGCCAGGATCGGTCTCTTGTTGGGTTCAGCTGTGCCATCGACCAGTATCCAGCATGTAATTCCGCCATCCTTTGTAAGATCTTGATTCTCCAAGTGAGTCTCACGACGTAGGTATGCCGGGAGGGAGAGTTCGTGACGCCAGGATGCCCCGTTCAAAGTCCTTGTTGCGTGGAGCTCCTCCTGTGTAGGATGCACGAGGACGATGCTCGGGAGGTTGCTGGGAGGCAGAGCAGGCGTCTGTAGGCTTCCCATGGTTGGCAAATCCGAACACCAAGAGTTTTGAATCAAGTTCCCACACTGGACGCCCCTTGGTAGACATAGTCAATAAAACGAAGACAAAGAGAAAATGGAACATCAAGCTCTGGCACGCGCCCATCACTGGCCGCGAGTAGGCGCATCTGGCCGCTAGCCGATGCCCCTAGAGACCTATACTTAGGTACGTACTTCTAGGCCTGTCGCGCGGGTAGGGCTTGCCAAAAAGTAGCGCTATGTGGGGGATTTCCAGCCGGCTTTTAGCGCCGCGAGGTAGGGTCCTTCTTCCTGTCGTACACCTTATTCCTAAGGCCGCATTTTCTATTTTGTATTGTTTACTTCGCAGATATTGTGTGTGAATGTTGTCCTAGGTCCAAGCTGTCCCTCAAGACTTTGCGTACAAGTGATGCAGTAAATCGTTTGTGGTTAGTCACATTGTTCATTGCCCTGCCTTTCCGAAGTGTCGAGCGCCAATCTCCGTCTAAGTAAGCTTGGCTACGTTGGCACGAATCGTACATATAAAAGCTGGCGGTCGCTAGCTGGCTGCCAGCTTTTGCCATCCATGCCCTACAGTCACAAAATCTGTTCGCCAACGCCCCGTTACCGAGTGAAAACTCTATGGCCGTGGACCCGCTATAGCCTTGGATTAGTGTTACGCCTACGTACGAACTGAGTGTGATGCGACGTTTCTGACAATAAGTACGACACTTCTTCATTCAAACGGTGGTTGCTTTGAAAGTGGCTCCTGCCATCTATTACAACCTTCAACTCAATAATGGCTCCCACTGTGCCTCACCTCATTGATCTCGACGAGGACAGCGACGACTCCATGTTCAATGAGGAATTTATAGATGAGGACAGGATTGGACATGGCGTCAAAGGCCTCTCTATCACTCCATCGCGTGGCCACGCTGAACATGCAAATGGTGGTCACCGCAACCGTCTCGAAGACTACCAAGCCTGTCTCAAAGACTTGCTCGATGTATTCCCTGACATCTCTCATGAATATGTGCAAGAGATTTATAATAAGCACATGGATTCCAGGGGTCCTTACCATCCCGAGTCACCGTCTCAAGCGCTTATTGAGAAGGTCCTGGATAGCGGGCACTATCCAAAGGAAAAGGATAAGAGAAAAAGGAAGTTTTCAGAGAGAGATAGCGATGAAGAGGAAGCTGCTAAGTGGAAGTATAAAGATCTGAGGGATGACCCTACGCAGTACCAGACAGTAGCGTACGTAACGCTTCTCTTTCTTTCAGTGCCATAACGTGTGCTTGAGCATTTCTACTGCCATCACATGAGCATATGAAATTCACTTCTCACGATATCACTCCCATTGAGGCATTGTTTGCTGTTCCCACCACATTACTAATGGTGAAAATTAGAAAGCTCGCCCTACAAGAAGCATTCGAACTTGTTCCAGCCAAATTCATTGACGCCATGTACAAAGAACATCATCATTACTATGGGGCTTTTTTTGCGATACTTGAGGCAGAACGTGGTCTAAGCTCCGCCCGCTCTCCACCTTTCGCACCCTTGAA